>CAJGYO010000010.1:38571119-39171119 GCA_904845875.1 Miscanthus lutarioriparius | reverse complement strand
ATCTTTGTTAAAGCCAACTTGTGTCTTTGATAAAATTTATGAACTTGAAAGAACCATGCAACGAGGAGTACATCTGAACAAGTCTCGCCTCAATCTAATGCAGAACGGAAGAGCCAAAGCTGTTGACTTTTACTACGAACGCAAGAAAGTCCGGCGGCTGCGTATTTGATCTCATAGGACACTAGAGTGTCATAGAAATTAGTCTACCCCTCAATTGCCATGACTGCTTGGATTGGAGTGAAATAAGTACGGAAAAGACCTATCACAACCGCACTAGGCATTCAAGTCTCAAGCATGTCATGGTGGTCAAAAGCTCTTTTTCTCGATTCACTTCTTGTGTCCAGCTTTCCTACCGCATTCGCTTCATTCTCATATTTTACTGCACTTGCAAGAAAGTTCAAATGCGACACATTTGATCTCATCAGACACTATATAGTACAGAGCTCCTCCGTTAGGCATTACATCGACGCGAGACTTGATTGGATGAATTCCGTTATGCATGTTTACCATACTACAAATCAGAAAGAGAACCAAAAATAAACCTACAGGCAAAACCAACCAACAGGGGCTAGAAACCGGCTACCAATTGACCAAATGACCTGATCTACACCATGCTCAACAGAGTTTAACCCACCTAATACAAAGTTCAACAAAAGTAAACACAAACATGCAAATCAGACTTCACAAGTCACAACCTCTGTACATTTGAGCGCGTCTGGCATTAAATGCAAGGGAAGATACATAATAAGGATGAGTAACAACATAAGGAAAGAGTAACAACATGTACTCCATCCGTACTCCCAACATAAGGAAGATACATCAAATGCAACGTGAGATACATCAAATGAAACTTTATTTACTCTACTCGTTATCGGTATCACTGTCCTCATCCTCGTCCTCATCGTTGGTATCAACATCGTCGTTGTCCTCCTCTATAGCCATGAGGCCTGTGGGGGGTACGACCCCGGATACCCACGGTAGACCACATGGGCTACGCCCCCAGGGGTGGCCCAGCCCACAAAACGAAGCCTTGCGGAGCACGGTGCTGCTCGGTGCGTCCCGCAAGACACCAGGAAGATATCTTGAAGATACTACGAGATCTATTAGGATGTGTACGATCCCATGATTCCTGTAATCTGTTATTACTTTCCGGTTATCTCCTAGATCTAACTGACTTGTAACCCTACCCTCGGACTATATAAGGCGGGCAGGGACCCCCTCCAAACTCACGCAATATCATACGATAGCCAATACAATCCAACAGACCACAGGAGTAGGGTATTACGTCATACTAACGGCCTAAACCTGTCTAACTCATGTGTCTCTGCTGCCTTCTTGTTCTTGATTACACGCATCTCTACCGATCAATCTACCTTCGTGGGATACCCCTCGGAGGACCGCCGATGATATTCTGTCGACAAGGCCCTTTTGCTCATCAGCGGTGATGCGGTTGGCCACCTGCTCAACATCGGCACGAACCAGGTTGCACTAGTGCTTCTCGGTGTTGTGGGTGGTGCTAATTCCCTGCGTCGTGACGCTAGTGTCGAAGCCATCTATCCGGCTCTGGTAGCTGACGAGGATGTACTCCACGTTGTCCGCCCATTCTTGTTCAGGTAGGCTGGCAGTTCTTCTAGGACATCGGCGAGTTGGTGAAAAATGAAGATGTAACTGCTCACCTTTTCCTCCCGAGGTGGGTTGAGGGTGCCCAGACTGGTGTTCTGTAGCACATGCCTAATCTTCAAGAAAGACTTACTCATGATGCCAATGGCCCAATAGTCTCTATCTCCAAAGGGATGCACCGGAGCTTCATCTTGATTCACTGTGGGCACGGTGTCATCCTCCTTCACCACGGGCATGACGTCATCCCCCTCCCATGCGCGCTTCAAAGAAGGCTCGCCCTTCACCTTGGTGGTGGCTAAGAGTGAAGTAGGTTTGGAGAAGGCAACCACACGTTCCTAGCGATTTTAGATCTATAGTGGGAATAGGAGGGCTTGGGGAAGGAAGGAAAGCAAGCAGAGTTGCGGAAGAGATCACGGCGGTTAATATATCACTACTACAGAGGGGCCATTGGTGTTTTTTTATTTTTTGGGAACAAAGAGGAGCCATTGGTGTTGAAATGTTACTACACACGGAACAAAGTCCGACCTCTGTAGGTTTGAACATGTCTAACACATTGCACTGACCTTAGATTACATTACAAACAAGTTAAAGTTGCTGCAAAATAATGACAACATCCATCCAAGAGGAAATTAACATGTTCATAGACAATCAAACAACATTGATCCATTTAAACATGTCATTACAGAGAGATACATCAAATGTAGCTTTATTTACTACTTTGCTAATGACTCCAACTCCGAGAACAAGGGAACATAGGGAAGATAGTAAGGTCTATCGATGATTTTTGGTAGGATGTCACGTCTACCTTACAGAATGTAATGTGTAGGGATGACATGAACTTTTCTGCTATCCATGTTATATGCGATGACGGCTCTTTCCACCCCAACCCCAACAAAGAAAATCAAATTCCATTCTGGATGAACTATAACCGCTGTGTAGCACGACTCAAAATCAAAGTAACCCATTTGTTTCTTAGTCTTTGCAAATAACTTACGCAGGCAGATAGTATGCTTCAATGTCCATTTATTATTAGTGCCATAGTCTTCAAAGATCCAGATTGAAAGCTTGGACATATTGCGACCACCAACAGTACATTAACACAAGTGACCCTGAGCTTGATGGATGGAGCGTGAAAAACCACATGGCCATTTAGGAATTTTCCTCCATGCCTTTTCCTCCATATCCATAGCAAGTATACGACGGTAACTCTCATAGAACCCAATATAGTGTAGAGAACCGTTAAGAAGCACAGTTGCAGATTTTGAAAATGTCCACTCAGCCTCCTCGCCCTATTTAGATTCCTTAAAGATCCATGCTATAGTTTTAGATGAGTATATGTCCACGCCCACGCACTAACCATCCTCCTCCATATATTCAAACACATGGAATTGCGAGGAGGCTGTCGGATCAAACCCCAATCGAGCGTCACCAACAGAATAGATTCTAGGTGGCAGTACCTTCAACTCCTGGGTTACCGAATTGCAGATGACATAGCGGTATCCTTCAGCCCCAAGGCACCAGCATAGGATGAGGCCGTTGCAGCAATCTGATACAGCTACATTGTTCATGGTGAAGGGCAAGAAGGACAAGAAGGGGTAAACACCGGTTATGCTGGTGAAGTTTCTTTGGCCATAGATTCCATCGTAGAAGAAGCCGACCACAGTCTGGGGCATCAACTTATGGTTGTCCAAGATGAGGCATTTCCAGGAGCGATAGACACATTTGTAGCAGAACAAGGAGCGGGCGGGGAGGCGGTGGAGGATCTCGACAAAGACATCGTCCATGAGGCTGCCCAGTGCGTTCCTCTTGTTGGGAACCTCCTCCATTTCGTCAGTGTGCATGTAGTAGGATGAGAGCTTGCTTCATAATGAGATCACTGAGGAGGAAAATAATCCAACAAAGATCCATCAATGAAGTCCACAACTCATACCAAAGTGCAACTTTAACAACCATTAACAATTTTCATGGTATGACCTCATCTAAATTTAGAGTAGCACCACATAGATATATATAACTCAAACTAGAGTAGCAGTTAATGGAGCTGTAACCATTACAATTCTAGCTAAATCAAGTCTAACCATCACACTTACAATTAGTACATAGGCTCAGAGCTTCTTCCATAGGAGTCAAACAAAGATTAAGAGGACTACAATTACAATAGTTTTGAAGGACGAAGAGGGTGTAGCAGCTGTTGGGTTTTGAAGATAGAAGTCATCATCATGAACTAAGGCTAGATTTGAGTTGGTTCTTGACTTGAAGGCAGCAATTCCTTCTTCATAGGAGTTATACTTTTTATAACAAGCACCACGAAACCTATGAACTTGTCTATGGCAGTCAGGCCAGTTGTAGTAAACTCCTGGCTCATGGCCATCGAATACAATATAGCAGGGATGACTCATCTCAAATCTGCACAACCCGAACAGGTTGCCTCAGTTTTTACAAGTAGAATGTCAGTGAACAAGTGGTAGTGATCACCATTGGCATCAGTAGCAACATGTGCAGCTTAGACATTAATTAGTGGCCTCAGTCATGTGAATGATGGACATAAAGCATTGATTTGCTTTTGATGCCTTCATCTTGTTTGGAACCAAATGGATAACTTGGTTATCAATAAGGAGAAGACATAGAAAGCAAACATATGAGCTGCATCCTAATACATCCAATAGCCATGTAGACATCATTCGCACAGAAATGTGGCCTCAGATATGTTACAAGTTCATGATACCATAAGGACTCACTGGTGGCACTGGAGCATATGAAACAGAAATGTAGAATCAAGCAAGCACTGGACAAAAAAAAAATAGTTTAAGGCAGAAAAAATAGTTTGTTTGCCTAGACAGATCTGCAAGTGACACGCGCTGGTAAAAAACCAACCAGTGCCACCTCCTAGTTCTTTTCATCATCATTGGCCTAACCAGATCTGAAACGCTACAATGTTTCTTGTATGCCTCATGTTCAAGCAAGGACCAAAACAGTGAAGCGAATAGGAAAAGGCGAGAAAGGAGACCTACGGATCGGATCTGTTGCCTCTGCCTTGGCACACAATGGACACGGATGCCAATGCTGCCGCGCTCCACCAGAAAGATCCAATGCCTAGTCTCCAAAATGACGCCTGAGCCACCACAGCACACTAAGGAATCTCTGTTGCCACCGCTGCCACCGTCGTAAGTCCAACAGGCACAGATTTGTTTCCACTTGTAGGGGATAGGGATATATCCAATATATAAGTCAACCTGTCCACATAGAGAACATATACTACTCCAAAGACATGTCAACACAAGCAGGTGTCTAGCGCAATGGTGAAGACAGTCTATTTCTTGCTCTAGGTCCTGGGTTTGACTCCTAGGTCTTATGGTTTTTTTAGTTTAAATTTAATTAAACCCTGACAGCAACAAGTGACATGCAAGCCATTGCGTCCCACAGGTCGGATGGAGATGGAGAAATGTTCCACAGGTACACATGATACATAAGCCGTTGGGTCCCACAGGTCAGATGGAGAAAGGGTCCACAAGTGACACGCAAGCCGTCGGGTCCCATATGTCAGATGGAGATGGAGAAAGGTGCTATCGGGTCCCACAAGTCGGATGGAGAAGGGTCCACAAGCACAAGTGACACACAAGCTGTCGGGTCCCATAGGTCGGATAGAGATGGAGAAAGGCCCCATAGGTTTGGGTCCCATAGGTCAGATTTAGAAGGGTCCCATAGGTACACGTCGTATGGAGGAAGGATCGAGCGAAGACTTTTATGATGAATTGCAAGCGTCACGGATGAGTAACTATAGGTCCCACAGGTACATGTCGGATGGAGAAGGTACCGTGTGGAGATCTATGTCGAAGTGCCATCGTTACAGATCAAATATTATTCATCACAGATCAGTAATTAGTTCAATGACGAAGCCTTGTTCGTCACAGTTCTGAATAAGATCGTCACAGATGAGCAGAAACAGTCGCGCGAGTGATCTATGACGAAACCCTATGCTGTTCTGTGATGTTTTTTTGTGATGATACTCGATTTTGTCATAGATAAGGGGGGTTGGAGGTTCATCACCGATGATCTATGACGAAACCAAAATTTTCATCATAAAAAATGATTTTTAGGATGGTTTCGGATTCATCATTAAGATTTTCGTCATAGAAGTGGATATTTCTAGTAGTGCATGCTTGTGTGGTGTATGCTAGTTATAAGTTTGAATGATGAAATGAAATACTAGCATGCATAGGATGTTTAGCTAGACATTTGAATTTGGTTTCACAAGTTTCACTAGAGCCTTGCTTCTAATATTGATCTCATGAGGTATCTAGTGTTTGTGTTGTTTTCAAGTGATTTCAAGTGGTATCTAGCAAACAATGGTGCTAAGGATGGTATATTGGTGCACTCCGATCAGTATCACGCTTCAAAGGTCCATCTCTTATACCTTAGCATCATTTGGTTGTTATTACTTCCCCACATTTTCTATCTATGCATATGTGCAAGCTTTCAATCCAAACTCTTAGCACATATGTAGGGGGAGCAAATGCTACCAACTTGGGTTCATGAAACTTGTCCAAAATCTTTTGCACATGGTAAAAATGGTTGGGCAAGCAACATGGATTCAAATTGAATTTTATTTCATATCTTTGTAGAGGTTGTCATCAATTACCAAAAAGGGGGAGATGGAAGGCCCTAGTTTGGTTTTGGTTAATTGATGAAACCTATTTAGACTAACTCTATGCTCTAAGTGTGAAATTGAGATAGGTTGGTCCAATCCAAGTGATGGAGCTAGGTGGCACTCATGGATGGAGATGATCACATGAAATGATGATCATGATGATGGTGATAATGATCAAGTGCTCATGCTTGGAAAAGAAGAAAGAGAAAAACAAAATGGGCTCAAGGCAAGGGTGATATCCATAGGGCCATTTTGTTTTGGTGATCAAGGCACTATAGAGAGTGTGATCACATTTAGGATAGATGGTCATATTATTAAGAGGGGATCTCTTATCGGACAACTATATCATCTAGTGCCACTAGGTGTTGGATTACTTGCATTTGCATTTAAGGCCTAGTACATGTTCGGTGAGAAGTGATTAACCTTTGAAAAATGATTGTGAAAATGCTAACACACTTGCACGTGATGGTGAATCACTTGGAGTAGTGTTGGCACATTTGCAAAGGAATCAAAGGAGGCGAAGAAGGGAATGAGGCGCTGCCTCTGTGGGCATCTCCACCCCCTATCCGGTGCACCACCACCCCTGTGGAGGTTACCAGCTGGCCTCGGTCGAGAAGGAGGAGTTAGGGGCTGGCACCGCCAGTGACGGTGTACACCGCTAGGTGCACGGCGGTGCACCGTCGGGTGCTGTCCGGTGCCATCGCCTCTTTTATCCAGAGTGTAAGGAAAGAGGGCTTGGTCACCACCTTGGCACCACCGTGCCTAGGGCGATGCACCTCCCTATTTTTTCAGAGAGCAAGGTTTTCGGGAGGTTGGCCTGGGTGGTCACCGCCATCCTGTCTGGTGCCCCAACGGCTAGTGGATGACCGTTGGAGGGGCAACGCCACCCCCTGTTCGGTGACACACCGCCGTGCCCGGTGCCCTCGCAGAAATTGGCTCTAAGGGGTAATGGCTCTATTTGAAGGTGGACTTATAAATAGAGGTAGTGGCCAGCCTTGGCTACTCTCTTGACACTTCCCACACCAGTGTACACCCTCTAGGAGCTGAGCAAACACAATCCACTCACTTGGACACTTGATTTCATTATTTGAGTGAGATTAGAGAGCCACTAGTGCATTGCTTAGTGCTCTAGCATCTTGTGGCACTAGTTGGGCGATTTGGGTTAGTGGAGATCTTGTTACTCTTGGTGTTTGCCGACACCCAAATGGTCAGGTGATTGGCGGATCGTTGAGCGGCTATTGTTGATTGTCGCTGGCTTCGATCGTTGAGCTTGTGAGGGGTTCTTGTGCCTTCCCCGTGGGAGATCACGAAAGGCAACTCTAGTGGATTACGCGTGGCTTGTGGGTCCCCATCTTATGTTGGTTGTGTGGCACCTGATTGTGGGTTAGGCGTGTGATGCCTGTTAGCGCGTGAACCTCCAAGTGGGTGAATCGCTACAACGAGGACGTAGCTTGCCGGCAAGCAAGTGAACCTCGAGGATAAATCATTGTGCCATCATTATCTCGGGGTTTCTCATTGTGATTGATTGATTGTCTCTTGCCACGGCGGTATAACCCTCACTAACTCTCTTGCATTTACTTTCCTAGTGTAGCTAAGCTCTTTAGTGTAACTAGTTTTGAGAGTTAGCTTGTGTCTTGTTAGTTTGGTTAGTGAGACTCTTTAGTTAGTCTTTGAGAGCTCACTAACTTAAAGAGTAGTGACTTAGCCTTTGTGTGAAATAGAGATCATAGCAACTAGAATTGTGGATATGAGGCTTGCATTTTTAGTATGCTAGCGCAACATTTACTTCGCCTTATGATTATCTAACCACTTGGTTTAAGTGTTGTTGTAAAGATTTTTAATAGGCTATTCACCCCCTCTAGCCATTAGGATCTTTCATGGGCGCAAAAGATCCAATGGTCACGGTGTTGACCTTTGGGGTCTATTTCTAGAATTTGTTTATCCAAGGGTGCAAATATAAAATTCTTTCAAGGGTGATAGTGCAAAAAAGACGACTAAGCTGAAAAGTATTGTTCATTGATTTGTTGTGAGAGAAAAATAATGTTTCTTTGCTGAAAAAGTACGGCTGAGAAGACAAGCGAACATGGCCTAAATCGGTGGCACATATATATGAGGGAGGATTTAGAGAGTTTAAAAATGACTTTTGGAGATGCTGTGAGGGAGGATGAAACAGGACAGATGGTTATTCCTCCAACGATCTCAGATTTTTCATCATTTATATAAATTCAATTGATATAATTGTTTTTTATTGCAAAACTGATTCGGGTATGGGAGGCTTGTATATGCGGCACTTGTACAGAAGAACAGCGGCTGGGCTAAGACTTTGACTAAGGCCGTTGACATTGTCAAAATTGTCCGGCGCTAAGAGAGACCATCACTTTTTATATATTAATATAATAAGTACATGTAATGGGCATCCTTTACTGCCCATCGATCACTATGAGTACGAGTGACACAGCACAACGCTAGCTATTATCGCCCACATTGCAAGCAGCAGCTCAGCGGCACTGAAACCTGGCCACCAGCTCAGCTGATTGCTACACTCTGTTTCCATAGATCTGGTCACGTACTCACGTCAAGGTATAACTTTTGTACTACAACAAACATCAAGGTGGCCACCACATTGTTTATGCAGAAACACTTGGAGAATAGTATATATTAAGCAAAACAACTCAGTGGCCAACAAATGATTTACTTGCAGTAGGTAACCACATCCACATGAAAAGATCGATGAAGAAAACCAACATTTTAACACCAGGAAATTGAACATTACTTTGATGCATCTGGTAACACCGACCTCATGAGAAGATATGCTGCAAGGTAAACATGTTTAGCACTATTTCAGAGGATACAACGTATACCATGTCTACGGCTCTACGCCCAGGGTAACTCAAGCTATTGAGTTTGAAGTATTCATCAATTACAAGCTGTTACAACTAAGAAACTGTAGTACTTAAACCCAGAACCACAATTCTTGATCTTGGCAAGAATGTACGATAGCATGTCGCTTTGGCTCTGACAACATCTTAGAGCCTACTACCTAGTCCATGTTAACATTTCCAGGAGCTGGGATGGTTGGGGCGCCTTCGGGTATCTTCTGCAAATTCCATGCCAGTAAGGAAGTCGGGCATCTCAAAAAGTTAGTCTACTTCAAGGCCAGTAGGGCAGAAAATTTCACTGTGCAAACAACAAAAATAAGCTAGGTGAGTATAACATGAACCAATAATAACAATAAAAGCCTAGAAGGAAGAGCATTGGAATATTGAACAGTACCTTTCATTAAGATCTTCAATTATTCTGAACAAGTCTAGCGTGACACAGCGATGCAAAGTCAGAGGGACAGATCTGAAAGTCTGCAAACAAGACAAATGAGCTATGCAAGCATGACATGAATCAAGAATGACAATAAGCCTAAAAGTAGGAGCATTGGCTATTATACCGTCTTCGTTGGGAAATGAGGGTTTCCAGTTAGTCTGAACAATGTTAGAATGAGACAGCAGTCCAAACTAGAAATGAATTCAGAACTTTGGTGCTGCAAACAAGATAAGAAAAGTAAGCATGGCAAGCATTGCATGAAACAATAATAACAAGAAAGTCCTAGAAGAGTGCTAGCATAGACCAAAACCTTTAATTGCCTCATCGAAGATGTCAGGGTAGGGGACAGGGCGCCCTCCCATTCGCCTCAGTTCTCTGTAAGACTTCTTCACCTGCAAAGTGGCACAGCTGACACGGGACACATCATTTGACATAGATTTGGGCAAGCCCTTGCATTCAGTCTTTCCAATATGGTACAATCTTCTGATTATATCTCTTCTACTGACGGCAATGGTGTTATAATCCGTTGCCAGCTGTTTGTTGTAATTGTCCAAATGCGGCTTTCCTGTCAAGTTATCCTGTTTGACAGTGTAGATTTCACTTTCCTGTAGGGTGACAGAAAAGTTATATCAATTGAAAATGATATCTGAATCCAGTCGATAATATTACAAGCAAAAAATACCTCATAAGTCACACAGATGAGTTTTGACAAGAAAATACAAATAGCATGCACATTCAGACATCACAATGGACCAAGCCATTTATCAATTAACAAGGAAAGGGACCTGACAAACATTTTTTTATGCGTTTATCTAAAATGGAAATCAAGATACAACAGGGGGAATAGGCTGCACTGTGAAGAAGCCTCCCTTCCAGCAGGAGCAGGGTTCTTATTCACATTTTTTATATATCAGTGGAGCCTAACAATGCAAATTAATTACACACCAATTTCTATTTCTAACAGATAAATTTGGCTGATTTCCTGAATTCTAAAGAGTGCCTCTTCCTTTCTGATTGCTGGAAGAAGCAAGCAAGATCAAATTCACATTGAACGAACCAAGATCGAATTACAGTAATACTACTTTATCACCACACAACAGGGGAAAATTCTAAAGCCAACGATTTGGTGGGGAAAAATAATTTATTACCTATGATTATTGCAACTTGATACGGGACATCCTTCTAGCGCAGAGAAAATCACAGAGATAATAACAGGGCAGAAATAATAACAGGGCTGGAGGGTCCATCAACCCAAATCAACATACACAGAGATTCTAGCATCCCAAGATTAACGTTATTGCACTGAAAATGCGTTTGCAGTTGAGCAAAAAGCCAAGAACAAAGGCCATGCGAGAATCCACAATCCGGATAAGCTGGATGAGAGGAGACCGTTCCCCTCCAAAAGAACCCAAATACCCAATCTGTCCGAAGGTCATTGCACGCAAATTGCAAGGGGAAAGAATATCAGCACATTCCCCTCCAAAAGAACCCAAATACCCAATCTGTCCGAAGGTCATTGCACGCAAATTGCAAGAGGAAAGAATATCAGCCCATTCCCCTCCAAAAGAACCCAATGTGATTCTTGCACGGAAACTGCAAGGGGAAAGAACTTCCGCAGGTTAGTGCACGGAAGTTTCCAGAACTTGGAGCGAAGATGATGATCCCTGGAAAATGGCGAATCCCGTAGCAACAGCATCCGGAAAGAACAACTTAGAGGATAGGAGTGCGGGTATACCCTCTTGTCGACGGCAGCCGGAAGTGGCTCCTCCTCGGCGGCCGTATACTCCAGCCAGAGCTTGATAGGAGGAGGGCTGAAGTTGCCGTTGCCGTTCTTCCAATCGTCCCACGAAACCGGCAGCTTCTCCGTGGAGGCCATGGCGCGCGGGGTCGTCGGCTTGTCGGGAGCGGAGAGGTCGGCGGCTTGTCGGGAGCGCAGACTTCTCGTTCCTCGCACTCTCTCGCTCTTCTCGCCTGTTCAATCGATTTGGTAAGGGTTTTGCGAGCTCGCTGCCGAGGAGGCCGCGGAAACTTTATAGAGCGGAGGCGAAGGCGGCGCTCGGGTTTGATCGGGCCGCGTGGAACGTTCTGGAGTCTCGTATAGTCATATAGTTATGTTATTATTATCTGCTAAAAAAAATACAGTTGGGTTATGGGTTATTAAGAGCAACTCCAAAACTTCTTTATACCTTTATACAGGCATAGAGACTTTGGTAAATAAATATCATTTAACAACTTTTTAATTAGATCTTAAAATATTGCAATTCTCTATTTTGTTGCTAGCTAAAGATGGAAAGTAGAGTTGATTCTCTATAGTGCAAAAGATATACGTAAGTGTTGGAGGATAGAAAGATATAGAGGCAGAAACGCTCACTGATGTTGGATTCCATCTTTCCATCACTGCATGTTGCCATGGTTGGGTCATGATATGAGATTTAAGGATATTCTAGTGAGGGAAACAGTGTCATGTCACCCATGATGGATCCACGCTTGCTTTGGTGGGTCAATCAACCTCCCCATCGTTGTTGCTAGTCCTACTACTAAGGAAGTGAGCCTAGCTCAACTGGTTGGGTGAGCAATGCATCCAACCACCTAGGTTCAAGTCCCATCTTGGACTTGATTTGGGTGCCTATTTTCTCTTCTTAATGAAAAACCACCTAGTTCCTCCTAGGTTGGATCTCATACTACTCCTCCGATGTCTCATGCACCAACTACTGATGAGGACAAGCAACCTTTGGATACAACCATGAAAGTTATAGTGAGCGCGTCCTTATGTTTGCATAATGATATAAATATAAGAATTCGTTGATACCTACTACTGGTACCTTCAATGTGCTTATGACCAAAGGTGGTGATGATGTAAACATAGGGAAAACACTTTCTATGGCCTTTACACTAGGTGGGGCATGGATACACCATGAACAATACCGATTTTAGAGTCCAAGCTCATACAAGCCCAACATTTTTGTTTGTCAGCAGCCCGGCAATACTTTATTGGGAAGGCCATAACTCTTCCATCTATAGAGAGAGATTGAGGTCTATGAGTACATGATAGTAGGCTTATTTGATAAGTTTCCAAATGGACCTGATGACACCTCAATATCTTGTTAGTATGGCCTCCAAATCATTATGACATGTTATTTGTTGTTTGTGTTAGGTGCTGCGGCGTCACCTTGGGCCTAGTAGTCACCCTTGGGACCTTGGCCCTAGTTGGAGAACGACCCAACATTGTGAAGAACACCTCAAGGATGCCCGCACGTCCTACCCGGCCCCTTGACCACCACCTTAGAAGGCCAGCGTGGGCATCCAAACCAAGTTGGAGGCTTAATCCCTATCAAGTTCACTCCGTTTCGGATTCTCAGATCAGCCACCTCTAAAACCATCGCATAGATCACAAACATACTCCATTTTAGATGTAGAAAATCTTTCCAATGCCACCGGTTCTGCATCAAAAATCATTTAGAACCAATGGGAATCGTCAAAACAAGCGGGAATCCAGAATTTGTTAGGGAGCTAGCTACACCACCGTATTTTGGGCTGTTGGGCGGTGTATCTTGTCGAAGTCCATTAGGGACGTGTCGAGGGGTCCTTGGCTCCACCTTATACTATATATTCAGTAGCCATCACCAAGGTTAGGATTTGGGTTTTGATTAGATTAATCTATCGTTGAACAGTTTCACTGTACACTGGTTATGGAACCCCAGCTTGTGAGATTCATCTACATCTGCAATATTTTTAGATTGTGTCTATCTTGTTCTTATTTGTGTTCTTGAT
This sequence comes from Miscanthus lutarioriparius, assembly GCA_904845875.1. NCBI lineage: Eukaryota > Viridiplantae > Streptophyta > Magnoliopsida > Poales > Poaceae > Miscanthus > Miscanthus lutarioriparius. The sequence goes on along the minus strand of CAJGYO010000010.1, from coordinate 39,157,765 downwards.
TCACAGATAGTGATTAGCCTTCATTGTGAGGTCAACTGGGCAGTGCATGATTGATATCTAGAGGAGACGTGCTGCTGCAATTATTATGTGGTTTCAGGTCTTTGTGATCGGAAGTCGTATCGTGTATGTCAAGTTTCCACCAAATCAAGAGTTTTCTCGACCTAATGGAAGATCGTGAACTCCCATCCACATCAACTACCTTGCCTCATTTTTCAAAAACTTAATCACTTACTTTTGTGCCAGACCATATATGACAATAGCTTCTCAAAATTCTGTCTTGTCACATAATGTCATTCAAACAATAAATATTGGAACTGGAGCTTTAGAGTCAAACTTAGGGATTTCCTCTCCTTCCTAGACAGCTCTCCATCAGGTGCATCATCATATGAGTCATTCTCTTCATCGGTGTCTAGAACATGGGTATCATTGTTGCCAATAATATCTCTAGCAGCTGATGCCTGGTCCATTTGATGCCATCAATGTTTCCACATTCACTTTTCACATCAAACAAAAAGAGTACAACAGCTTCCAATTTCTTTTGAAGCTCCTCTATATCAATTCTAATATGCGTTGCATCTTCATCTTCACGTACTACTTTCATTATCACCATCCATGTGATCCTTATCAACATGTAACATGACCCCACTTGTAAAGGATGCACTTTGGGGACTGACATCTCCTCGCACATGCTTCTTCTTTGACTTCACCAATTTCTTTGGAACCTAATCATGGTACTTTTTTACTCATGTTATCTCCTTCTACACTTGCTTAGTTAATGTCATTATCTTCATAGAAGAACATTGAATCTACACATTGTAATCCTCAAATAATGTTTATAACCCATCTGATTGCAATTGCAATTGACCTTTCCTTTCAGACTTTGCCTCACAATCATTGCATTGGTCCTCCCCCTCCTCCTCTTATTACTCCTTATCATTTTCATCCACTACAATAAGCTCAATATATACCCCTGCAACAGGACTCCACTAATCAGCAAACATTCATCAGATTTGAATCCAGCGAACGGTTAGGCAACCACCATGACTTTACTTTCTTGGAAAAAAATTATTCGTGCAGCTTACCATTTTTAGAAAAGTATAAAATTATACGCATAATATTTTACAGGACATAACTTATCACCACAACTTCTAATCATTACTTTTGAAATATATTATCTAACAAAATTTTGTAGACAAATTACCATGAAATATTTTCTACATTATCTATGAAATCCAATTTTTGCTCTTTATAAGCAAACAAACTTATCATAACAATTTGTTCAGGTAACTTTTCTTGTGCAACTTTTATATAATAATTTTTTGAATAATATAACTTATACATATAAACGTCTACAACCCCTCTATCAATAAGCTCTACATATACCTCTACAACCCTTCCATTAGTTACAAAATCACACATCTCCATGTGACTTCTCATCTATCAAAGCTCTAAGCTCACTCGCTAAATATTTCCCCAGAAACAATAAATGTAGAACACTAGGATTGTAGTGGTCTTTGAGATGTCCATTTACCTTAGTAGAAGACTTTCTGTCACAATCAATAAATATTTCTTGGTTTCCACTGCGAAGTAATGAAGTTCCTTGACATCATGGAAAAAGTCATGACCAAAGTGAAATTAGATAGCAGCATAATCCAACTGAACCATCCCTAGATGATCAGAAAGGAGAAATGCTTAAGGTTTAGGGAGGGGAACACCTTCAATCACATCCCTAGCTACAAGCACAAGAGGAGAGAACCATAGCGCTCTGCTCAATCTGCTTTGCCCCTCTTGTTTCAATCGCCCAACTTCATTTCCTCAGTGGAGTCTATTGTGATGGTAGAGAAAGAAAAATATCTAGCCGCCTAAGTTGGTGCATGTGAATCTACGGGCGTGGTTAGGATTTTGGTGAACGGAAAGTGACGAGAGAGGGAGGGAGGGAAATAGGGGGAGAAGAGGGCTGGGCCCATTTTATGACCTGCAACCACATCCAACAAGGAGTCAACGTCAACATGGCATGGTCAAACCCGCTCCACGTTGGTTGAAACAGCCGAAAGCAAGCCTAGGTGCAACATTCAAACAGTTTGAGCAGTTCAAGTGCTCATTTTACACAGTATTATAGTTGGGCGTCAAAATTAGGTCCTGTTTGGCATGGCTCCAGCTTCTTGCCATAATGTGCAAAGGAGCCAGAGCCAGTGAAACTAAAAAGTAAAAACAGTGCCTTCACTGGCTCCTAATTCATTTTGAGAGGAGTGAGAGAAACAGTTTCTCACTACCGTGCATGGTGGAGCCGAAGCCGAAATAGCCCAGGGCTCTACCAAATAGGGCCCTAGATAAAAATGATATTTGAGGCGCCAAATATGAACTTGATACTTCTAAATTATATATACTAGTACTCAATGAAAGTACATTATGTCGGTTGCGACATGATAAATTTGTACATTTTGACTAAACTATTTATAACATACGCATTAGTGGTTTGTCTTATAAACGACAAGAATGCTACTATTCTCCATATTTTGTTATTAGACACAATTTAACATCCTGAACACTCTGGTGCATGTTATCTAGGAGACTAGGACTAGAATCTATATTTTAGTAAAATATAAAATAGAGTTTTGAATATAAAAAGTATTATTTTTCAACTTAACTCGCACAAAAGAATTTGCAGCCACTTATAATATCTAAATTAGAAAACCAAAATCTAGATTACCATGGTGAAAACTCTAACTACTCACTGAAAGAAGGCCAGTAACTTGACTTCATGGTTCATGCTTTGAACTTTGATCTATAACTCTCCACGGAAGGGTTCCAGCCAGTGGCGGATCTACAGGGGGGGCTGCCGGGGCTACAGCCCCCCCTAAGCTGCCTTAATCCTTCATTAATTACTGTAGCTTAGTGTGAATTCACCTTTAATTTTTAGCTTTAGTCATAAATCTTCTTTGTTCAGCCCCTCCTTTGTCCCAATCATAGATCCGCCACTGGTTCCAGCTCAACAATATTACTATTTCAAAAAAAAAATCAGCTTGACAATTGAATTTCTGAAGTAGGACAAGACCAACTGTACTTCTGAAGTGAATCAGCATGGACCCTATATTCCAGCATTCTTGTGTGTGAACGAACAATGCAAAGAACATATGTTCTTTGGTCTCCTCACTCTGGTAATTAGAAAGGACGCAGTTATAACATTGCAATTCCATGTTCTTTCAGTGGAGGAGACTCCTGGTGTTCAAACTGCCATTTAACAACAGCCAAAAGAATTATGTGGAGAGCTGTTTGTTCAATTCCAAAAGTCTTTGATTGGAAATGGAGAAACAGTATGTGGAGAGAGATTTTGGATTTTAAGTATGAAACTAGCAATCCTAATGTGCTTTTATCTAGAACAACCGGAGCTTCTAGCTTCTTTAAGAGCTTTACGTGGGCCGCCCAGGCTGCAAAAATGGGTTATAGGTGGAAAGTAGGTATTGGGCAAGAAAGTTAGGCTATGGGAGGATAATTGGCTAGGTACCTCTAGTCTTGCCATTCATTTTTGGCCCTTATATAGGATAGTTAATGAAAAAGACAAAACCATAGATGAACTTTGGGATGGAACCAATCTAAAATGCTCTTTTAGGAGGAATGTTAGTGAGAACCTCTATAACTCTTGGCTGGAAATAATGGAGCTGGTATCTACTATTCAGCTGAATGAGGAGGAAGATGAGATGGTGTGGCAATTTACTTCAAATGGCATGTATTCTTCTCAATGCTTATATAAGATCATTAACTTTCGAGGCATTAAACCTGTGCATGTTTCTGCTATTGGAGCATCAAGATTCCTCCTTCGAGTTCACTTCTTTTATGTGGTTGCTTACCAATAATAAAGTCTTAACTAAAGATAATTTGGCTAAAAGAAGGAAGGTAGAAGATACTAGTTGTTTTTTCTATTCAGAGAAAGAATCAGTCCCGCATTTGGTTTTTGACTGTGTTGTTGCAAAGCAGTGCTGGTTTATGATCTTTGAAGTTATTAACATCAAAGTTTAGGACAATTTAGTTGAGATAGGAAAATTATGGCTTAGCAATAAGAAACATAGCTTGATAAATATTATTATCTTTGTTGTTCTTTGGTGTATGTGGAAACTCAAGAATGAGCTTCACTTTCAGAAAATTGGATGGAGAAGCTGGAGATGCTGCTCTTCAAGATAAGTGGTCTTTTGCAGAACTGGGTAGTTTTGTGCCCGCTAGAAAAGGAAGAGCTGTTGTTGGTGATTCTGGGGAAGATCAAGACAGCAGCGAAGAGCCGAAGACGATTCTCTGGCTACCTTTTTCAACCCAGGAATACACTTGAAATTTCACTGTGGAGAAGCAGCAGAAGATCTGGGTTGGGGAGAGTCTACAGCTGAAAAGATGGAAGTTGGAGAGGTGACTTCCTCAGTTCCAAGGTGGTGGTCGGTTAATTCTTCTTTGGAAATGGTGTAATGTCAGCTGTTGTTGTTAGGAGTTTGGGTTCTGTGTGTTTGCGTGAGTTTGGAGGCCGCATGTGGACTTTTCGTCCCCCCACCACCCTGACTTCACAAAAAAAGACTACAAGTGTCTGTTGAGTTCCTGTTAATTACAATATACTTTTCCTTCCCATAGGGACGCCTGATCAAGCACCAAGCGTCATGAACACCGCAAACTGGTGTCTAGAATATATGGCACTTGCAGTATCTGTTACCGTGAACTGAATGAAGTTTAGCTGCCAATTCAGTTTGCTTGTGACTGAAATCCCAACATCAGAAACTTCTATTTGACATGGTTGATGGAAAGGATTATCAGTCAGCGACCTGTATAGATAAAGCTGGATTAAACCCTCCTAGAAATCTGCAAATTGCAGGTACAACCCAAGATCAACAACTAGAAACAAATCGAGAAACATGTCAGTAAATAAAGTATTGAACATGTAATACTGAAAGTTCAAAAGGTATAGTTAATGGCAAAGCAGCATATACTATGAAGCCCAGCCCTCCATGGTGGCTCTCAAACTGCAAAGCAAGTTTGTTCACAAGTGGTGAAACCAGATACAGACAGTAAATCACGAAAAGGAATGACCAGTATTTATGATCAAATTAGCAATACCTTGTTACGTGTGAAAGTATAGAAGTACATATTTGGCACTAATTTAAAAGCTTTACATGCCAATAGTTCAATATACCTTGGTTGCTGTCCAACTTGACCTCATTTACCCATACCAGAGTGTTAGCTACTAGGTAGGAATCTGGAATTGGGGAAAGGGAAGAACGGAACACACAGGAAGGATGTTAGCTACTAGGTAGGAATCTGGAATAGGAGTTTGGATGTTCTGTTCAATTCCTTCTTGTCTCTCACTCCAACTCTCCTCTCCCTAATTATTACAACTCCTTATACAGCTGTTCCCAGCCCTTACAACTCTACTGCCACTCGGGTCCCATGTATCATCCGCTTGGACAAGCAGCACGCTTGGACCGGCGAAGCCGACCCTCTTCAATAGAGGCGTATTTTCCTATTGTCGTATCTGCTACAGTGAAGGCGCCCTTCTCTGTTGCTGTATTGTCATCAGCTATAACACATGGTAGCAGTATTTTCAGTTCAGCCTTGCGTAATCAAACTGAAACAAACCACAGGCAATTGCAAAACGAAACTGTAGCTATTGTTGCACAGTTTGCATGGATAATCTTATACTTTAATAAATATCCAACTAAAATCAAAGTTCGCAGCCCTGTAATTTGGCAAGAGATACATAGAAAAGGCAAATCTCTGCCAACCCAAAAGCTAGATTCTTGACCATTATCAAAACAAAATTTCTTACCCGGTGAGCAGATAAGCATTGGTTGCCTGAAAGTGAGAACTGCTTAAACACGGCATAATCTGTTCAAAAACTGGCACAACAATACACCTCAGGAATTTGGCTGTTCTGTAGCTGCAGACCTCTAACTCACTAAAAACCATCATCTTCATTGAACTATTCAGGCTGGTCCAGTAAATCCCTCATGACAGCAGGCTTGTCTTTTTCAACAAGCTGAGTGACATAGTATGACAGTTTAAGCTTGCAATCCCTCATGAAGGAATTAATGCTAGGACTAAAACTGTTTTTGGTCTTCCTTGAGAGGTAAAGAAAACCATTAGTAATACTCCACAACTCTCTAATGGATATAAATTACAACAGCAAACAGCTACAACTGAAAGGAAAGGAAGCATAACTTATTGAATAGAGAGAGAGCAGTAACCTAAGCATTGCCTTGCCAAGAACTATCTCTGCTCATTGTTGTCAAACTTTAGCTGCCAAAGACGTGATAGATGATGATATCACACAGATGATAAGCAGTGACTAAAAACACCAAGCCGTTACCTGTTGTAAATCACACAGCCATGAGGATGATGGAGCAGAACACAGATCTGGACCAACTAAACCCTCTATGTTGGGTCCCAGCATATCTTGGAATCATTTCAAGAGTAATACCCTGCTCTTGGTTTCCCATTGGGTGAGTCATTCTCTACCTAAAGATCAAGGCTAAGAAAATTACAAGTGCAGCAATCACCAAAGATACACCAAACACTACTAGAAAACTGGACTTTGCCGAGTGCCTGAGACTTTGCCGAGTGCTTTTTATCGGGGCACTCGGCAAAGCAATATTTTGCCGAGTGCCGCACTCGGCAAAGGTGGCTTTGCCGAGTGCCAGGCACTCGGTAAAGCCTGGCTCTCGGCAAAACTGAGCTTTGCCGAGTGCCGCGGCACTCGGCAAAGATCCCACTCGGCAAAAGGTGGCCGGCCCGTGACGGCGGCCACCTGCCGTCAGATTTTGCCGAGTGCCTAACGGCTGGCACTCGGCAAATTTTTTTTTATTTTTAAAAACTTATTTTGCCGAGTGCCAGCCCCAGGTCACATGTGGAGATGTCTAGGTTTTTGGCATCCGACATCACAACTTGCTCGAAACCTTCTCAATTTTTTACCACAGCCTCCACATGCGATAACATGACGCCTCGACAAGTTTCGTGATTTTCAGACTTCATTTGCATTTTATATAATTTAAAATCACATTTCCGGCAAGTACCTCGACATGTTACGTCAACGAGATGCTCGAGATTTCATGTGAGTTCCTGGATACGGCCTAAACATACCCTAAATATCATGAGTATCAATTTTTGGATGACCAAAGTCCATTATTCCATGTACCTGCAGTTCAAATTTGAAATATCCCGAAAAATTCGACGAAACGAAATAAACTAATGAAATATATCAAAAAAGTCATAATTGCCACAAATTTTAAAATAGAGTTTGAAATACTGTCACAAGGCCCCAGCAAAAAAATTTGGGCCCAAAATAAAAAAACCAGGGGGCACTCGGCAAAGTTGATTTTCAAAAATAAAAAAAAAATTGCCCTAAAAGCCCACCGGCCCAACCCTGTGCGGCCCAACCCCCAAGCCACCCGCCCGCTCCCCCGCGCCCACCCCAGCCGCCGCCGCGCCCACCCCCGTCGCCGGCCACGCCCCGCCCCCAGCCGCCGGCCGCGCCCTGCCCCGGCAGCTCCCCGTGGCCCGGCCCCTCTCGCCTCGGCCGCCCAGAGGTGGCTGGCTGGTGCCGGCCGGCCATTTCCGGCAGCGGCGGCCGTGTCCCGGCCGTCCCTTTCCTGGCCGCGTCGCCCGTAGGAGCAGGGGAGGTAGGAGGAGCAGGGGAGGAGGGAGAGAAGGGAAGGGGAGAAGAGGAGGAAGAGAAGAGGAGGAAGAAGGGAGAAGGGAGGAGGAAGAAGGAAGAAGGAAGAAGGAAGAAGGGAGGGAGGAGAGGAGAAGTGTCGATGCGGGACCCATAAGGTTCCCCACGGAGAAGAGAGAAGAAGACCTAGTCCAACTAGGATTCCCTACATGTAATCCTATTAGGACTAGTTACACGTAATCCTACTAGGATCTCTACTTTGTAACCGACTAGGACCCCCGCCTCTCCTGAACTATATAAAGGAGGGCAGGGGTCCCTAGATCGGCAGCGAACACACACATGAGCGACAGACATGACCGACAGAACTCACAACCACAACAAATAGCGCAGGACGCAATATACTATCCACACCACACTGGACGTAGGGCGCCGTGACTTTCCGGCGTGCCGAACCAGTATAAATCGTTGTCTCCCTGCGTTTACCATCGAGTTCCTGCATACGCCGATACCCCTCCGAACAAATCACCGCCCCGGGTACTCCCGTGGCGGATTGCCGGTGGTAAAACATCGAATGCTGGCGCGCCAGGTAGGGGACCTCGGCGCTTTGCGTTCGAGAGCTCGGTGGACCTCAAAATAAAGATTTGTCGCGGTTCTCGTTGGCCTCGTCGACAACTCACTGCGGTTTTCGTCGACAACTCGCTACAACTCTCGTCGACATGGACGATAACATCCGCACGGGATCCCAACTCCAGCAGCCGGTCAACAAGCACTGCCACTGAAGACTACAAGCGATCAAGCAACATGCAAGTCAGAGCTTTCCCTAGAACAAGTCAATCAGCACCACAATTCATCTGAGTCCAATACATCTCAAAGCCAAAGAGGGATCGGTCAGTATCAACTACGGCAAGAAGTCATGGTGATGTCTACTCGAATTCGGATACTAATTCTACTCTGATACGACAAGTACACGAAAATTTTCACCAGTCCAATCAAACGGAGGAGCACGACAAGGATGAGGAAGCAAGCAAGGCCAACATATATGTGTATATACTCATACACAAGAGACAAAGATCAAGCAGTCACGATGATGACTCAGACTCTTAAATTCAGACCCCATGTTAGTTTACGACATCCAGCCACATCAATATCCGAAGTTTGATCCAGAAGCACCATGTCCGATTGCACCGAGCAAACTAGCAAGCAAGCCGACTACAATACGGATCCAGCCAGCAAAAAAGCAAGCAAATTATTCATGCTCTACAGCTCCATGACATGTTGATGACGCAAGAAAGAAGTCCACACCATTAATCAGAGACAAGCATGCAAGCCAATTAAATATTGAGGCATATATACACATATACATACAAGATACAAGAGACATGCGAGTGCCCATGCATGCATGTATCACGTCTGGATCCGTCAGTATGCCAACATATGGTCGTACGGGAGAATCATCTTGTACTTGAATCAACTACGTCAACAAGCAAGCTGTCAAGTCGCGAGCAGCCAAGTACCAAGCATCTGACCGATTGCTACCACAACACGGAAGCAAGCCGAATCAAGAAACAAGTCGTCCAAGCCAGATAGCAAGCAAGCCAAGACCGACTACTCGGCCGAGGAGTCCGAGTACTCGGAAACAATTTAAGTGAAAGGAACACACGACCTCCGCAAACAACTCGGATATGATATCCGACTTCGGTGACCAGCTACTAGGCTGAACGGCGCACCGATCGACTACCCGGCTGCGGTGGTCAACAACACGGCCACGAACCAAGCTAAGTCACGTCTCATTTTTTATATATTCCGGATATTATTTGTATGCCACTGTGGCCATATCATCTTCCCTTAACGGCTGTTAATTTTCTCGGATAGTAAGCCTTAATTCGTGAAGCTTGTTTTCTTGAATGGATGGTCACGTCAATGAACCTCTGAACCATACGGATGGTCACGTCAAAGAACCTCTGAACCATACGGGTGGTCACGTCAATAGACCTCTGAACCATACGCGAGATTCAAGTGCTTAAACGTAACAAGCTACTACCCAGGAAATTAACCGACCTAGCAAGGGAAGACACAAAAAAAACATCATGCGAGCAAACATAGTGCTCCAAGTAAAATCATCATATGACCAAACATAGTGCTCTAGGTCTTCTCTTAACGGTCGCCGAATTCCTCAGGTAGAACACGCCTTAATCCGTGAAGCTTGTCTACTCACATGGACGGTCACGAACCGAATGCCAGGCTCACATGGTCACGTCATGAACCTCTGAACCATACGCCAGAGATTCAAGTGGTTAAACGTAACAGGACACTACCTGAGGAATTTGCATGGCCTAGCAAGAGCAAGACGCAAAAAGTTTATATGCATTTCATAAAGCCGGGGCCCGCCCCTGATTGATTATTCAAATATGGGACATGCTCCCGACTTCATATCCGGAATATCATTTACTATATATTTTTATGTTTAACATGCAGGGGAGCTGAGAGCTAGTCCAGAAACAAGCTGGTTTGAACAAAAAAGAACCCTGAAGAGGTGCTGCAAGTAACAAGACAAATTCAGAAAGAACCCGGATTGATCAGAAAACAACCCTGAAGAGGTGCTGCAAGTAACAAGATAAATTCAGAAAGAACCCGGATTGATCAGAAAACAACCCGAATGAGGAACATACAAGTTCAGAAAGAACCCGGAACGATCGAAAACAACCACAAGAGGTCTTTGCAAGTAACAAGACAAATTAGAAAGAACCCGGATTGATCGAGAAAACAACCCGGATGAGGTACATACAAGTTCGAGAAAAGAACCGGAACGATCAGAAAACAACCCCGAAGAGGTGCTGCAAGTAACAAGACAAATTCAGAAAAAACCCGGATTGATCAGAAAACAACCCGGATGAGGTACATACAAGTTCAGAAAGAACCTAGACGAAGTGCAAACAACCTGGAAGAGGTACATCAAGAACCAGAGAAGTCCAGAAACAACCTGGATGAATAAAAAACAACTCGGAAGAGCATCACGGCTTAGTCAAACACTAAGCTCGGGAGCTCGGCATTCGCTTCAACTACGCCCGGGGGCTCGGATTCAAGGACGAAAGACCAAGAATACAAGTACTCAAGACTACAACAACGACAACACATCAAGACCCTTCATCCGATTTCTATTCTAAAGAAAAGTACTCGGAGAAGGCTCGGGGGCTGCGGGATAAATAACCCCAGAATTTTTTGAAGACAATGCAAGCAAAAGCAAGAGGCTTGGGGGCTACACTCAGTGAGTGCAATTTTTGCGAAAAATTGCACCCACCCAAAAAGAACTCGGAGCAACCAAGAAGACTAAAGGGACCCTCTGGCTTCTTGTCCCAACAAGCAAGAGGCTCGGGGGCTACACTCACTGAGTGCACTTTTGTCCAAAAGTGCACATCAGCCGGAGAAAAGACAAAGAAGACCATCTCAAGATTTCACTTCAAGAAAGAACCCGGAACAAGTCTACAAACAACCCGGCCCTTGAAGCTCAATCATGAAATGCTCGGGGGCTTGTCGATGCGGGACCCATAAGGTTCCCCACGGAGAAGAGAGAAGAAGACCTAGTCCAACTAGGATTCCCTACATGTAATCCTATTAGGACTAGTTACACGTAATCCTACTAGGATCTCTACTTTGTAACCGACTAGGACCCCCGCCTCTCCTGAACTATATAAAGGAGGGCAGGGGTCCCTAGATCGGCATCGAACACACACATGAGCGACAGACATGACCGACAGAACTCACAACCACAACAAATAGCGCAGGATGCAATATACTATCCACACCACACTGGACGTAGGGCGCCGTGACTTTCCGGCGTGCCGAACCAGTATAAATCGTTGTCTCCCTGCGTTTACCATCGAGTTCCTGCATACGCCGATACCCCTCCGAACAAATCACCGCCCCGGGTACTCCCGTGGCGGGTTGCCGGTGGTAAAACATCGACAAGAAGGGAGGAGGAAGAAGGAGAAGGGAGGTGGAGAGGAGAAGGGAGGAGGAAAAAGGGAGGAGGAGCCCCGGCCGCTGTCCACACCTCGTTAGCGGCGGTGCCGTGCCCTCAGCGCCCCGCTCCCGACTCCGCCCACCGTCGATGAGCACACTAGGTTCGCCCTTCCCTTTCTATTCAAACCGTGCAATGGATGTCGGCCATCGAGCCCTTGTTAGTAGTAATAGTTGTTGTATGTGGTTTCGGCCATCGAGCCATTGTTTGTGGATGTTGGCCTTCGTACCGATCTTTTTTGTAGGTTTTTGAAACCTCCCCGTGCAGGGGAGGTTCTGCCAAAATTGTCATTTGTCACTAATGTATTGCCTTTTTATGTAGGAGGAGGCCCCGGCGGAGGGACCTCGGTGACCCCGATTGTCTTCGTCAGCGTTGCGGGTCTGCCTGCACCGCGTCGCGGTGCCACTGCACCGACTCGCCACAGCCCCGCTAGCCTGACCTCACCGGCACCCTAGGTATAACCCCTCTATCCGTATCATGGTCTTAGGTCGCTGATCCCAGTTAGGCGTCTCCCGTCCGAAAGAGATACGGTCGGAGTTATGCAGGTCTTTGCATATCTGCGAGTGTTTCTGTTTCGGATTGTCCACGTTTTTTGGACAGCCCACGGATGCGTAGATGGGTTAGTTTCCATGGTCCGCTCTGGTCCGAGACGGTGTTTCAGCATCACCCCCCTGTTGTTCTCCGGATACACACTCTCCCTTGCAGGACGTGTATCGGGAGAACAACGGGGAGGTGCTGCCAAAATTCCATCTCAGATAGGAGCGGAGCATGGAAACTAACCTCATCTACAGATCCGCAGGTGGGATTAGGACCTATCCTCACCTATTAGAGAGTAGGAACACCGCGTAGATGCAATTGATGGTGACTCATATGTGTTGATACGTCTGTTAAAGGATGGAGGACCGTGAGTGGATGTACACGCTCCGGAGAGATGAGCATGATTACGACTTGCTGTTTATAGTCAAGGTCGAAGAATTCTTACAGCATGCATTTGGCGAGAGTGCTGGAGGCCATTCTCTAGTGGTTTGTCCGTGCAGCGATTGTGACAACAGTAGAAGGAAAGATAGGTTAACCATGGGTAAACATATTGTGAAGTTTGGATTTACTCCGGGCTACCACCGGTGGATCCACCATGGTGAAGCCGATCGTATCAGGGAGGAGGTGGTGAGACCACGGCTCGAGGCTTTCGATGATGATGCCGGGTTAGCAAACATGCTGGATGACACGCACCAAGCTCAGTTCGCTGAAGGACGTGACAAGGAGGAGATGGAGGCTGCCGCAGATGCCTTCTACCTGATGTTGGACTCAGCACAAAGACCCCTTCACGATCATACTAATGTTTCTCAGCTGGATGCCATTAGTCACGTAATGGGGTTGAAGGCCGAGTTAAACCTAAGTCGAGAAGGCTTCAACAAGATGGTGGCCGTGTGGAGCGATATGCTACCGAAGACACACATTATGCCGAAGAACTTGTACGAGTCAGGGAAGCTCCTTCTTGCACTTAAGATGCCGTATGACAAGATACATGTGTGTCCGAAGGGGTGCGTCCTATTTAGGAAAGAACACGCGGATGCAAAGTACTGCCCAAAGTGTAAATCCTCCAGGTACATGGAGGTAGACTCAAGCGATGGCCAGAATAGGTAGCTTAAGATCCCCATGAGAGTCCTACGACACCTTCCATTCCTGCCGAGGCTCCAACGGCTATTCATGACCGAGGAATCCACGAAACAGATGATATGGCACAAAAACGGCACACGGTACAATCCTGAGAAGATGGTACATCCATCCGATGCTGATGCATGGAAGTACTTCAATTTGCGGCATCCTCTCAAAGCAGAGGAGGCTCGTAATGTATGTGTCGCGCTGGCAACAGATGGGTTAAATCCATATGGCATGATGGCTGCACCATACACATGTTGGCCCGTGTTCATCACCCCCCTGAATCTCCCCCCCCCCGGGCGTCTCCTTTCAATGGCATACCGTGTTCCTATCGTTGATAATCCTTAGACACCCGGGGAGTAATATGGGTGTCTTCATGGAGCCTGTGATAGATGAGTTGATCGATGCTTGGGTCAAAGGGGTGTGGACATACGACCGAGCTACAAAGACTAGCTTCAAAATGCACGTCTGGTACCACTACTCCCTGCACGACTTCCTGGCATACGGGTTAATGTGCGCCTGGTGTGTTCAGGGGAAGTTCCCATGCCCAATATGCAAGGAAGCTGTGAGGTTCATATGGTTGAAGAAGGGTGGCAAGTTTTCGTCGTTCGACAAACATCGTCAATTCCTCCCTCTTGACCATCCATTCAGAGAAGACGTCAAGAGCTTTACGAAAGGTGTCAAAGTGACGGACCCTAGACCGCGCTTGAGGACTGGGGCGGAGGTTCGTGCTCAGATAGATGCTCTCATGCCCAATGAAGATGGTGGTTTTGTGGGATATGGTGAGCAACATATGTGGACTCATAAGTCCGGCTTGATGAGGCTCCCCTATTTCGATGACCTCCTACTGCCCCATAACATTGATGTCATGCACACTGAAAAGAATATCACCGAGGCACTTTGGGCAACGCTCATGGACACTGACAAGTCTAAGGACAACCCTAAGGCTAGAGTGGACCTGGCGACGTTGTGCGATAGGCCAAACCTAGAGATGCGGCCTCCTGCAACAGGAAAGCAGTGGAGAAGGCCTAGGGCCCCCTATGTCTTGAAAATTGATCAAAGGAGGGAAGTACTTCGATGGATCAAGAATTTAATGTACCCTGATGGGTATGTAACGAATCTGAGTAGGGGAGTGAACTTGGAGACTCTACGAGTCAACGGGATGAAGAGTCATGACTACCACATATGGATTGAGCGGATACTTCTGTCGATGGTTCGAGGCTATGTCCCTGAGCATGTCTGGCTAGTGCTGGCAAAGTTGAGCTACTTCTTTCGCCAGCTTTGTGCCAAGGGCTATCTTCGACCGTCATTACAGAATTGGAAACTATGGCACCTGAGTTGGTCTGTGAGCTTGAGAAGATCTTTCCACCTGGCTTCTTCTTACCGATGCAGCATCTGATTGTGCACCTCCCGACTGAGGCATGGTTGGGGGGGCCTATGCAGGCCCATTGGTGCTATCCAATCGAGCGATGTCTAAAGACTCTTCACAAGAAATGTACAAATAAAGCCAGAATTGAGGCTTCCATTGCAGAGGCAAGCATTCGGGAGGAGGTTGCAAACTTCATGACATCCTACTACAAGCCGAACCTTCCTAGCAAGCATAATCCACCCCCTCATTATAATGCTGGTGAAGTTGAATCGACCCTCAGCCTTTTCAAATGCCAACTAGGCAGCGCAAGTGGATCGACCCCCAAGAGATTGGATCCAGAAGAGTGGCGCAGAATCACGCTATATGTGTTCACCAACCTTGTCGAGGTTGCGCCATTCATTAAGTAAGTTCTCAACGAATTTGTTTCAATACGACGTCACTATTCTGTATCGAACCCCATTGATTCTCTTTGGTATAGGGAATTTGTTCGTCAAGAGTGGCATCAATCAAGGGATCCTACCCCGCATGAACATGATACCCTTCTTTCAGAGGGTGCGGGAGCTGGGAGGCCTGATTTCATTTCTTGGTTCAAACAAAAGGTCGTACGTTCGTCGATATTCATTAGTAGCTCGTACGTTCCAATAGTATAACGATGTATCATGCTTGAGCTTGCAGGCGCAAACCAATGCGTCCATGAGTGATGAGTTGAGACAGGTTGCAAATGGCTTCAAGTTAAGGGTGAAGTCATATACCGGTTATGACATGAACGGATATCGCTTCCACACGTCAAGACACGAGCAGACTCGGCCCGGTCGGAAAACCACCAACAACCAAGTTTTTACGCCGGGCGTTAATGGCGTTGAATACTATGGAATAATTTAGGAGATCTATGAACTTGAATATGAGGGCCGGGTACCTCTTACTCCTGTCATATTCAAGTGCCACTGGTTTGATCCTGGATGAACGAGATGGACCCCTCATCTTGGGCTAGTCGAGATTAGGCATGATTCCGTCTATAAAGGAAAAAATGTCTATATTGTGGCTCAACAGGCCATGCAGGTGTATCATACGCCATACGCGTGCCAAGACAAAGACCATCTTAAGGGTTGGTCTATTGTGCACCAGGTATCTTCGCACGGTAAACTACCTGTTCCAAACGATGAAGATTACACCTTCGACACAAACACATATGATGGAGAGTTCTATCAAGCAGATGGGCTACAAGGGAGCTTTGAGATAGTCTTACCCGGTGTGACGACCGCCATGGAAGTAGACAATGAAACAGTTGATGACGAGGACCCTGGAGATGTAGTGCTAAATCCGAAGGACATTCAAATGCTTGAGCGATTCCATTTAGGCAAAGACAATGAAGAAGACACAGAACCTTCGGATAGTGTTGCCCATTTGGACAATTTTGACAGTGATGATGAGACCTATGACCCCAATCATGAAGATTATTCCTAAACCATGTAATACTATGTTTTTTATTAAATTTTGTTATGTTTATTCATTTTGAACTATTTGACATGTATGTACTAATGCTTGTTGTTCATTCTTTGTACATTGCAGGTGACAGAATAAAGATGGTGGGCAACCGTTCACCGAGGAAGGTGCTCTCGGTGTACCAGAGGCTATGCCCTCCTGATGGAGGCGAGGGGACGTCTTTGCCCCCAGCGGCGAGAGCAGGCCTGGGTCGCCCTAGCACGGGGAGGGGGAGGGGCCGGGGTCGCCCTAGGAGGGACTCGCCTCCTCCCACGGCTCTCGACCAGCCGGAGGACCCGTCTCCTACCCCGGAGGACCACGTGGCGGCCACGGGCACGACCACAGACACTCCGTCGGGGGACAAGGGGACTCAGCAGACGGAGGATAGTTCTGCTCAGTCGGCTCCCTACCTGCGAGGTCCCACAAGCCTTCCTCTGGTTCCGCTTCCTGACCGACGCCCACTGGTTCGTCCTGTGGGAAGAAGGTAAGTAACTATAGATGTTATCACTAGTACTTCATATGATACGTTGAAAATCAAAAGAGAAACTGATAATTTTTCTTAATCACTTATGCAGGGGCTGGCTAGTTCTGTCGGGTTCTCTTGACCCCCCATGCACCCCCGCTACCGTCCTAGGATGTCTGTGCAGGAAACACTTCCCCGGCCTTGTGGACTTGAAAGAGGGGAGGTGGGAGCCGGCCTGGTCGTGGGACAGGTACAAGCTCGGCTCGGATGACGAGCAGGACAACAAGCAGGAGCGGGTTTTGGCGGACTTTTGGGTAAGTGTCTCACAACATAGCTCAATACATCTCCTCCATTTGTTAAGTCTTTTATTGAAATAATGAACGGATACATCGTGTTTGTATGTAGAGGTACTTCAAGGCCAAAGAAGGTCGAGAGACCCTGGCGGATCAAACGGCACACAGAGCCTGTAAGAAGTACGTCGGCAACATGATTCACGAGGCACGACTCTAGGCCCATGTCGACTACTATAGGTCCATCAAGAAAGAGCCCCTCAACAAAACCAGCGCAAGAAAGGTGGCACTGACCAAGGAGCAGTACCTTCAGGTAGGTGAATAATATTGATTCGTTTTGAGATTTAGTAGGTCCAGAATTGATCTTCTTATATGTCAAACACTTGATGATGTGTAGGTGCCGGCCTCGTGGTGCATGTCGCATAGATCGGCATGGTCGAGGATCGTGGACAGGTACCTTGACCCGGCGTACATCGCAAAGCACAAGCAAGGCAAGCGGAAGCGGGCACTGAGGACCGGTCCAACTCACCACCAAGGCAGCCGCAACCTCCCCGCATTCAAGCGGGCACTTGTACGAGATGTCATTTATCTATTCTAACGCTCAATTTTGCCTGATTTCTAATCATCTTGCCGTCTTTCTCGTAGGAGGTGGCACACCCGGACGTGCCGGTGTCGGAGTTTGGGGCATGGGCAGTGTCCCACATGGGCCCGGTGAAATCCGGTGTCGTCTTCAACCCGGATGCCACTGCCTAGGCTTACTCTGACCCGAGCGTCCACGCTAAGGTCAGAGACTACGCGGAGGCAGTTAGGGCGCTCCGTGGCTCAGATCACAATCTGAGCACTGAGCCCCTTGAGACAGAGGTGATCGTGAGGCTGGGGCAAGGCAGGAAGCACGAGCGGTTGTGGATTACAGACGGCGCCAACTCCTCGAGCTCTACACCCTCTCTCTCCGACGTGAGGGCACGGAGCACGGCCAGAAGCCTTCCCATACGTGCACGGCCTACTCCAACACTGTCGCGGGTCGACGAACTTCAGGTAATTCTGGTTTCACTCGTCGTACATTGAACGTTACACACATTGATCAGATTTGCAATACTGAAACATGTGATTGAAACACTGCAGGCCGAGCTGGCAGAGACAAGGGAGACACAAGCGCACCTGACCGCAGAGCTGGAGGCCATGAAGAAGCAGATGACGGACATGTATTAGATCATGCAAACCATCGGGCAAGCATCGGGTGTCCAAGTGCAGTTGCCAGCTCCAGCTCCAGTTCGACACTTCACTCCTGTGAGTATGAAAGTTTAATGCGTTTGTGCCGTTAGAATTTTTGGCCTCCGTGCCGTTGTGATTTTCGGCCTTCGTGCCGTTGGGATTATCGGCCTTCGTGCCGTTGTGATTGTCGGCCTTCGTGCCGTTGTTTCTTGTAGGTTGGAAACCTCCCCATGCAGTGGAGGTGCTGCCGAAATTTTCAATTTTGAGTCTAACACATGCAATCTCTTCTCTTTTGTGCAGCCTCTGTCGACGGGTTCAAACAATCCCGCTACCGTGTCACCGGCGGCTGATCGCGTCAACCCTTCGCCGCAGTTCGGTCCTTCACCGCAGTCTAGGGGGCCACACCTGCAGTATCCGTCGCCACAGTAGGGATGTTGAACTTTGTGATGTTGAACTTGTAATAATAAACTTGTGATGTTGAACTTTGGTTCATTTGTGATGGATTTTCGATGGATTTATTAAATATGCGTGTGCTTGTGATATATAATGCATGTTGGTGATATAGATGTGATGATTGATGTATATATATATATATTGTCTGTTACAATGCAATGTAATTTTTTTTTGCAATTCTCGGGGTCTTTGCCGAGTGCCATGGGCAGGGCAAGGCACTCATCTTTGCCGAGTGCCTTGCCGCGGCACTCGGCAAAGTATTTTTTTTAAAAAAATTCAGAAATTCTTTGCCGAGTGCCTAAACAGGGGCACTCTGCAAAGAAATTATTTAAAAAAAATAAAAAAAACTTTGCCGAGTGACTGGGCAGGGGCACTCGGCAAAGTACTTTAAAAAAAAAACTTTGCCGAGTACTTGGGCTGAGGCACTCGGCAAAGTAATTTTTAAAAAAAATAATTTTTTTTTGCCGAGTGTTGGGTCGGGCACTCGGCAAAGTAACCGTTAACGGCCGGCGCCGCAACGGCCGAAAATATTTTGCCGAGTGCCGCCCCAAGCACTTGGCAATTTTTTTTTTATTTTGCCGAGTGCCCGGATAAAAAGCACTCGACAAAGACCCTTTGCCGAGAAAAATTTTGCCGAGCGGACTTTGCCGAGTGCTACACTCGGCAAAGCCTTTGCCAAGTGCAAAGGGCTCTTTGCCGAGTGTAAAAACACTCGGCAAAGCCGCGGCCTCCAGTAGTGAAAATAATCTAAAATAAGTAACCAGAGTGATGAGAGCAACACACGACTGGAGTTATGTCAAATAGACAAAGTTAATAACAACGCATCATATCATACAGATTTAAAGCATGGCAACAATGTGCAAAACAACCATCAGCTCCCATGTCAATAGGTGATACAAAGTCACTTGATAATCTATGACTCGATGAGAAAACCACAACAAGACTACCAAGATATGATAGATATTATCCAGAGGTAATTTCGGGATCTCTAGCAACTATATACACACACAAACATGATGATTAACTATATCTGATGACGTGGCAAATTTTTTATTGGGCAGTGTTTGGAAAACCTTTATTGAGAAGCAACACATGGAAAAATGCAAAGCGCCACTGAATGTAATCCCTTTGAAAGTAAGTCCCCTGAATCGCATCATCTTTATTAATTAAACATATAGCTTTCACCGGATCACCAGATTGGATGACAAATCTTTTTCTAAAAAGTGGTGTCTAAGGCGAGAACAGAGGGAACAACTCATCGTGGTTACTATGTTTGCAAGTTTATCAAGGTGCTCTCCCAAAGAACTCCTCTGAGAGAGACTCAAAAGCACGTTAAAAATACACTATATATTCATTTAATTATTATTATTGATTGTGTTACTATGTCTTTATATATATATATGTACATATATTAATTTATTTTCCTTTAATTCAAACACTGTAGACTCGATGGTTGGAGGAAAAGGTCATCTGGCAAGACCAAATCAAAGCAATTCAAGAGTCTATAGCCGGATTTTTTAATGAGCAGTCATCGATTCCAAAGGCGAGTTCTACTTGACCCAACACCGCCATTGAAGCCAAGCTAGAGGATGAGAGGAAACTTGTTATGTCACAACAAGCTGTAATGCAATCTTTTGTAATATATGCACATGAAATAATATAATGTAAAATACACATATGCATGCATGCATGTAAATATATATATGATGCATGCATTCATATATATATATATATATATATATATATATTTCTATGCTTGAATTGTGTGATTTAATACGTTCATTGTGCTTGAACCGAAACATACTATATGCGGCGTATAAATGTATAATTTAGCGTACAATACGACTTGAAAACCTATTTTGAAAAGAAAACAAAAAATGAAAAGAAAAGAAAAAAAAAAAAAACCTTTAGTCCCGGTTAGTATTACCAACCGGGACTAAAAGGTGCCGCCATCGTGGCATGTCGGGAGGCACCTTTAGTCTGGTTGGTGTTACCCACGGGACTAAAGGTCCTCCTTAGTCCCGGTTCTGACCGGGACTAAAGGACCCCTTTAGTCCCGGATGCTTGCTCCGGGTGGGGAACCGGACTAGAGGGGGTTCCCCACCGGGAGTAAAGCTCGGTTCTCTACCAGTGCAAAGATGGTTTTGCTGCCTGAAGATGTAGCATGGTTGCCGAGTTATAGGAAAAAAAAGATTTACATGCCATACCAATCTCTATCTCTATCTCTATTCTACAACTAGAACATACGGATTGTCAACATCTATCCCAGAGGACCAAAACACTCATGCGATCCATATCAAGCGAGGCAAATAATCACCGCATGGAGGCACTAGAAGGCAAGTAAATAAAATGGAATAAAACTCACGGAATCACCGGTGTAAGGAAAATGAACCCTAGACCCATTTACTTTGGATTTTGGTGTTTGATGACCAACACAACCAAATTAGACTAATGAATTTGCAAGTGATTGTTTTATAGTTCAATAGGGTGTAAGACATGACTTGGACGAAGGCGACGTGATGATCCAATGATCAACACCTTAAGCAAGACCCTAGAAGCACAAGAGAAGACTCAAGATATCAAGCAAAGTTCAAGCATGAAGATAGGAACCAAGCCGGACGTAAGATCGCGAAGATATGAGCTCACAAAGGTGACCGGACGCTGGCGTATAGCGACCGGACGCTCCGATCAAGAGGCTTGACAACAGAAGGCATCAGCAGCAGCGACCGGACGCTGGCGACAAATCGATCGGACGCAGGACTGCAGCGTTCGATCGAGTACAGAAAGGTTCCAGAGCGGCGAAATTGCGACCGAACACGTCTGATGGCATGTGACCGGACGCTGGCAGCGTCCGATCAGTTGATCGTGGCTCTAACGATCGGGACGACCGGACGTGTCTGGTCAAGACGTGATCAGCGTCTGGTCAGTAGCAGAAAAGCGGGATTTCATCCCCAACGGCTACTTTCTCAGTGGGGCTTATAAATAGAGCCCCCAACCAGCCATCTGAAGTGTGTGGGGCTGAGAAAACATAGCAAGGGTGTTGATACACCATTTTAGTGATCTTCACTTGCATAATGCTTAGTGATTCATTAGGTGATTAGCGTAGGTGCTTAGGTTAATTAGACACTGCTTATGCGCTTGCTCTAGGTTTAGGCCTAGTGTTTAGTGAGGTTTGCATACCTCTTACCACTCGGTGCTTGCGTGCACCATTGTTGTACATCAGAGGGGCTTGTAGTCTTGCGAGATCACACCAACCGCGGTTGTGGTGTGGCCGCCACCGTGTACCGGAGGGAACAAGGCCGTCGACGTTTCAGCCGGAAGCTTGATAGTGAAGACGGCGGGGAGCATCCAGGAGAGGCTTGCCGGAAGGCACGTCGGAGACCCACTTGCGCGTGGGGAAGGCCCAAGGCTATCCACGGAGTTACCCGACCGGGAGCTTGGCCCTTGCGAGTGATTCTTTGTGAGGGGCTCCAACGAGGACTAGGGGGAAGCTTGCGTGCTTCTCGATACCTCGGTAAAAATACCGAAGTCGTCGATGGGAGTTTGCATATCTCTACCTTGCTCTTTAGCTTCCGCATTTACATTGATTGTATTATTCCTTTTGCGGTAAAGATAGCAACACACTAGCAAAACCGTAGGCGTACATTTAGATAGTTTATCTTTTGCATAGGCTTTGCTAAGGTTAGTAAAAGAGGCCATAATTTAGAAGTAGTTTTTTAAGTTGCCTAATTCACCCCCCTCTTAGGCGTCACGGTCCCCTTCAAGTGGTATCAGAGCCGGCTGGCTAAATTTGGACTTTTGGCTTCACCGTCGTTGAGTCGACGCTTTTTAGAGTGGTTGGTTTGACGGCACTAACTTCCCCTTTTATAAAGCTAGAATGGCTTGCCACCTTGAGGCAGTTGATTTGGGTGTTTGGAGAGTCACTCATGACGGGATGAAACCCATTAAGAATCCCGATAAACCCACGAAGAGTGAAGAAAAGGAAATTAATTTCAATGCTAGAGCTAAAAATTGCTTGTTTGAATCATTTAGTATGGATGTGTTTAACCAAGTGTTCACTTTAAATACAACACATGAAATTTGATTAAAACTTCAAGGGCTCCATGACGGCACATCTAATGTCCGTGAGCAAAAATAATGTCTAGCTAAACAAAATTATGATTCCTTTACAATGAATGATGATGAGCTTGTTCGTGATATGTATTCTCGTTTGAATCTAATTATCAATGAGCTCCATTCAATAGGATTAACAAAGCTAGATGATGCGGACATCGTGAGGAAGATCATCTCCATGCTACCACAAAAGAAATATACAAGCATCATCACCATCCTTCACAACATGGAGAACTTGAGCACCATGACCCCGGGCATAGTCATTGGCAAGATAGTGACATTTGAAATGCCACGTAAGATGGGTCAAGATGAAGCCTCTTCATCATCGCGGAGAGGCAAAGCTCTCGCATGTTGCGAGAAAAAGAAGATGAAGGGCAAGCAAGTTGAGACAAGCTCAAGCTCAAGCTCCTCAAGTGAAGATGAAGAAGAAGATGAGGACGATGATGATGATGATGAAGATTCAAGTGAAGATGATCAATCTTCCTCCTCCACCTCTGACCTTGATGAAGAATCAATCAAACTAATCAACAAGGTGGAGAAGATGATCCAAAGGCTCAATGTCAAGGGTGTGCCCATCCAAATCCAAGATCTCATTTTCACCAATCAAAGAAATGAGCAAAGAAAGAGAGGATGCTATGGATGCGGTGAGTTAGGGCACTTTGTGGAAGTTTGTTCAAACAAGCCCACACCCAAGACAAAGAAGAAGGCATGCAAGAACCAAGCCCTCACATCAATAAGGTCATGGGATGATTCTTCAAGTGAAGAACACCATCACAAGAGGCGAGGGCGCAAGCACTCATCATCAAGCTTTTGTCGTATGTGCCTTATGGCACGAGGTAACGAAAGCTCATCCTCTAGTGAGAGTGATAGTGATGATAAAATGTCTTCTTATGATGAAATTGTGCAACAAAATCTTAATTATGCTAAAGATTGCACTAGTCAACAAAAGAAGCTCAAAAAATTAAAAAAACTAGATAATTCACAAGAAGCATACAAAACTTTGCTTGAACAATATGAGAACTTTGCTAATCTCAATGTTGAACTATCTACTAAAATTGAGCAACTTGAGGCTAGTGCAACAACAAATGCATGCACAATCAATGATGAGCAACTTGTAAAGAAAAATAAAAAATTAAAAGAAAAGTTAGCTAGCCCACAAGATTCTTATAAAAGTTTGCTTGCT
The DNA here is from genome assembly GCA_904845875.1 of Miscanthus lutarioriparius. NCBI lineage: Eukaryota > Viridiplantae > Streptophyta > Magnoliopsida > Poales > Poaceae > Miscanthus > Miscanthus lutarioriparius. The sequence continues at coordinate 39,133,881 of CAJGYO010000010.1, read as the reverse complement.
AAAATGGAAACCATGTGCAAACATTGTGATGAGCTAACTAATAAAGTTGCTAATCTTGAAGCCGTTAGTACAACCCCCACCAAGGTATCTAAAAAGAAAAGTTCTATCTTTAACTTGCCTAAAAAGGATGCTTTTACTTCTTGTAATGATTTATGTTTAGACTCACCCTTGTGCAACCAAGTTTGTGTTGAGAAAGTTGTTGTAGATACACGCACACAAGAGGTTGCAAAGGAGAATGAGCAACTCAAGCAAGAAGTAGCTCGCCTCACCAAGGACTTGACTCAAGAGAAAGGCAAGGCGGAGCAAGCCGAACTTCATCAAGATAACACCGTCAAGGGAGTGAAGAAGCTTGATGAAGGACAAACCGTGGTTTGCTACGTGTGCCACAAAGAAGGTCACAAGTCCTATGAGTGCAAGGTGAAGAATGGGTGAGGAGCGAAGAAGAAAGAGAAAAAGCAAACAAGCAAGCTCTCCAACACCTACACTAATAAGGTGGACAAGAAGGCCTCCACACCATACTTGTTAAAGAAGAAGAAAAATGACAAGGTGGTGGCCATCAAGGTGAACAAGCAAGCCAACAATGGGATCAAACGCTTTTGGGTGCCAAAGGAAATCATTTCCATCATGAAGAGCACCAAGAAAGTTTGGATCCCGAAAGGGAAGTAAGAAGTCCGATGGACATCGGAGAATTTGGAGACTTGGCAAAGTATGGATGCATTTCATGGGGTGCATCATGATGGACAAAATCATTGCCAAGTGGGTTAGTGAATACTATGGACCCAAATTCCCCTTCCCATGTTAGGTAACTAGATTCAATTTGCTTCAAGTGGTACTAGATTTAATCTCCTACAAGTGGCATCTTTAAGCATCTAGTTACTCTTCATGCCTAGGTTTGCATTTGCATGCTTATATCTTTTGTCATGCATACACTAGGTATATCTTATGTTAGGCTTGCTCGGTTTCATTCTTATTCCTTGGAGCAATCCTACATGGTTTAAAATTGTTTAGGAGCACGGCACATAGCTTGTCTTTCGATTGTTCATCTGATATGTAGCTGCAGACCTCTAACTCACTAAAAACCATCATCTGCATTGAGCTATTCAGGCTGGTCCAGTAAATCCCTCTTGACAGCAGGCTTGTCTTTTTCAACAAGCTGAGTGACATAGTATGACAGTTTAAGCTTGCTAATCCCTCATGAAGGAATTAATGCTAGGACTAAAACTGTTTTTGGTCTTCCTTGAGAGGTAAAGAAAACCATTAGTGATACTCCACAACTCTCTAATGGATATAAATTACAACAGCAAACAGCTACAACTGAAAGGAAAGGAAGCATAACTTATTGAATAGAGAGAGAGCAGTAACCTAAGCATTGCCTTGCCAAGAACTATCTCTGCTCATTGTTGTCAAACTTTAGCTGCCAAAGACGTGATTGATGATGATATCATCACAGATGATAAGCAGTGACTAAAAACACCAAGCCGTTACCAGTTGTAAATCACACAGCCATGAGGATGATGGAGCAGAACACAGATCTGGACCAACTAAACCTCTATGTTGGGTCCCAGCATATCTTGGAATCATTTCAAGAGTAATACCCTGCTCTTGGTTTCCCATTGGGTGATTCATTCTCTACCTAAAGATCATGGCTAAGAAAATTACAAGTGCAGCAATCACCAAAGATACACCAAAATAATCTAAAATAAGTAACCAGAGTGATGAGAAGCAACACACGACTGGAGTTATGTCAAATAGACAAAGTTAATAACAACGGATCATATCATCCAGATTTAAAGCATGGCAACAATGTGCAAAACGACCATCAGCTCCCATGTCAATAGGTGATACAAAGTTTTTTTTTACCACACAAACTGTGGGTAAAGTAAGCGAACCAGTCATTCCAGGATAAGGCAAAGGAAAAGGAACGATGGGATGAACTAGATTGACAACATTTTATTAGACTGATGGTCAAAGCATCATCTGCACTGCTGTAGCAGAAAGCAGAGGTTAGGACTGAATACTGATGAAAGAAAAGGCAGTAACAGAAATTGATAATGTGATTAAAAACTTAAAACACAATATATAATAACTCAATAGGACTGATTGCACATCAGTTCCAGACTCAGGTGTTGACATAACACATAGACTTTGGCTACACACAGGGACAGGGTGATGTTCTCATGGATCAAAGTGGTGCAGCAGCAGCACACACTCTTTGGGTGTAAAAAAACAGCAATTCAGCATTTGTGCCATACTCCTCTAGTACATCTGTAATCAGCAATTTCTTCCTGGTTCAGGCACATGCTCCTCTTCACCCTCTTCGTCTGAATCTGACTCTAACTCAGGGTGTTCCCTGAGATACTCCTCCCTACTCCGTGCCCAGATGGCATCGATCTCTTCCTGCAAGTCGTCCCTGGGGCCGAGAACTTCCTCCGGCACCATGACACGGCCGTTCCGCTCGAACACCTCGCGGACCCAGGCCTGGTACTCGAAGAAGTCGTCGTGCGACTCCCTGAGCGAGACGAACAGTTCGGTGAACAGCTCCCGCTTAGCGTCGATGCTCGCCTGCGAGAAGACGGTCGACTGCACGGGGTCGTGCGTCCTGTAGAGCTCGTAGTCCTCGATGCTAGGGGTTGGGTGCATCTCCGGCTTCTGCGCCAGGATCCAGCGCACGTGATGCAGGGGCATCTCAACCCAATTCGTCTCCGACGAATCCGAGGCGTCGCCGGCGCCAGCACCTGCCGTCGCGTCTGCTGCGGAAGCTGCCGCCTTCCCACCCTCCGAGTCGGAGGAAAGGGAAAGGGAGGAGACGGCCGCCGCCGCCGCCGCTGCCTCAGCCTCCGCCTCCGCCTCCGCCTCCGCCTCCGCCTCCTGCGCCTTCTCCATCAGCGAATGCTTGCCGCCGCACGGCGTCAGCGGAGCGCCGGACATCGTATCAGCAGCCACCTCCGTCAGACCTTCTCCGACGAATCCTCCTTTCCCCGCAAAAGCTCGACTCGCTGTGGCGTGGATGTGGAACCCTAAGCTATGGATTGATGGGTGCGATGGGAGGGGCGGCGGTGCCTCGCTTTTGTAGATGGAGGAGACCGACCCACCGGCCACCGAGCCGTCTCCTCCTCCGAGTAGGAAGCTGGACGGCGGATCACATTCGGATCGGGTCGCCTCGCCTCCCCATCACTTTCGATGCCAATCGGCCCCGTCGCCGAGCTAGCCCAGCCCAACCAGTCAACCACTGGACCTGTCCTCCTAGATGTTTTCTGCACATGCCGGGAACGCTCAGCCCGAGCAACGTGTCTGGACGCAACTCCCACCAGTTAACTTGATACGTGGGCTTGGGCTGGCAACTGAAGTGGTATACCTACCCACCAACTGGAGTCCGATGGAAGCCTAGCGTGCTCGCAGCCACACCGCTGTCCCCTGACGCACCCCCACTGTAACACCCTAAAATTTGACTATTTTAGAAATAGAGCTAAAATGATTAAATTTGGAATTTTGTGTTCATTAAAACATAGGAAATAAAATCTTCATGAAATTAAAATTTAATATAAGGTTTAGCAACATGTTGTGCAAACATGCCCTTGCATTTGCCGTATTTGATTGACTGGTTTTGATTGAAAGTTTCAAATAGTTTAAATTGCTTTTGTAAATAAAATTAAAAATGGCTTTGAGGAAAAGAAAAGAAAGAAAAGAAAATTTGAAAATAAAAGAATTTAAATAGGGTAAATTTATTTTTGGAGAACTTATCAAAATTTCTCAATTATATTTGAATTAAAAAAATGTATTTCAAATCATATTCGAATTTGATTTGGTTTGCATTCGGATTTAAATTTGGAAACAAAATGGAGAAGATTTGGAAAAAAAAAGAAAATGATTTCTTCCTCTCTCCCTCTTCCCTTTCGGCCTGCTGGCCCAGCACCGGCTCGTTCTCCTCCGCGCCGGCCCATCCCCTTTGGCCTTCCTCTCGCGACGTTGGCCGCAGCCAGCTCCCTTCGGCCCGTTCCAACCGGCCCAGCAAAGCTGCACCGGCCGAAGCCACTACAGCAGCCCAACTCAGCAGCAGCCGCGCCGCGCCTTCTCTCTCTTACCCGCTGACACGCCGGGCCCGCCTTGTCAGGCCTTCTTCTCCCTCACGTAGCTCCATCGGACTCCACCGCCGCCTTCCGTGTCCGCGCCGTCCACATCTCCATCCGGTGCCGTGCCTGTCAAGCTAGACGACCCTTAAATAGAGAGCCTCCGCTCCCGTTTTGTTCCCCACCGAGCCCCAGCGCAGCCGCCACGCCTTCCCGTGCTCCAGCTTCGCCGTCCGAGCTCCACCGTGAAGAAGCCGGAGTCGCCGTGCAGTTCCTTGCCCTAGCTACCTTGCGATGCCGCCTTTGGAACGGATCTCGCCGAAATCGTCGAGACGCCCGCTGAAGCCGTCGCTGCCGCCGTGCTCGCCGTTTGCTGCCTCGCTGCTGCCAAGGACTCCGCACCGGTTTTTGCTTCAAGGAAGGTCGCCATCGCACAGCCGAGCCCTGCGTTGCCTCGCTCCGTTCCCGTCCGTTGTCTGCCATCTAAAATTCCGTTGGTGAGTTCTCCTTGTTGCTCTGTGTCTTCCCATACATTTGACGCAGGAAACCGAGGTCTTTAGGCCCCGTTCGTGTTAAGCCTGTGAGCTCTCGCCGTTACCCATGGACGTACGATCACCGTGCCGGCCTTCTTCACCGGTGCTGGCTGCTCTTGCGGTGCCTGACCCACAGGCCACAGCCGAGATGAGTGAGCAGCTCCCTGCGCTCCCTCTGCACACATGCGCAAGAACGCTGCTGCGTCGAAGCACCGGCCATGGCACCACCGGCGTGAGCCTGCATGCGTTACGCTGTGCCGATCTGCTAGTTAGCTTGATGACATTATCTTCCACGTCATGTTTTATTGTGGCCGTTTTCCTTTACAAAAATAAACCTTGAAATACAGTAGAAATACGTAATCATCCTGAGCCGTCCGTTTTTAGATCAATGGTCCAGATTAGAACTTACCCCTTCGCTGTTCTTTTTGCTAAAGAGTCTCTCTGTTTTTGACAAATAAACCCGCAGTCCAAAACATGTTTTCAGATTTTGTTTTCTTCATTTGAAAGCGTATTTTGTTTCGGTTAAGTCTAAAATACGTTTTCAATTATTTACAGATTTGCCACTTATTTTGATTTAGCCATAACTTCTCCGTTTTAACTCCGATTTGATCCGTTCAACTTGCGTTAGGTTCGTAATTTCATAATCTACGTGTTCATACTACTGTTCAGTATGTTTTTAACTTTTAAAATTCGAGATTAGATTTAATCTATTACTTTAATGAAGGAAATCTTGTTTATTTCATATCTTCTGCGTTTTAACTCCGTTTTAGCCCATTCAAGTTGTGTTAGATTCAATGCGATGAGATCTACGCGTTAGTAATAGTGTTCACTATATTACTATTTCTGAAATTTCATAGTTTAAATTATATCTTGATCAATAATTATGCAACTGGGTTTTATAAATAGAACATGATCTACTTTACTTTAGTTTTATACTTCAAATCTAAATTTGACATGATATATAATCTCTATGAAATATCTATATATATGTTTTTTATATATTTAAAACACATGAAGCTAATAGTTTTATATTTTCTCCTATGAGCAAATCTTTCGGTAGATGTATCTTTTTCCCCGTAGGTTCGATTAGCGTGTTTTTCACGTCTGTGTGTTCGTAGAGAGACGTATATTCGTTTTACAAACTTTTCATCTTGATTTTATGTTTAGTGTATTGTTCTAATTTAGATCTATTGTTTGCTTCGTGTATGATTGTATGGATGCTTGTGTGGTGATTTATGATTTCGTCCAGTCGGTGAGATATACGTGGTGATAAAGAAGAAGAAGAACGTTGAAGATTAAAGCTTACCAAAGGATCGGTGTTTAAGGCAAGTATAACATGGGATCTTCCTTGTTATCCTATACACCTTTAATCATTTAATTCATACTGCATGTGTCTACCTTGACTACCACTAATGATATCCTAGTCTTGTACTTGTGCCTTGTTACCTATGGGGTATTGCATTGGGTAGTATGATGCTAGTGTTCAACTACAACCATGATCTTGTAACTTGACTAATGGAATATGCAATAAACACTAAAAGATGCTTTTTAGCAACATGGAATCAGGGGGCTAGAGCATTGGGCTGTTTTATGGTGCTCTAGATTTCTCTCCCTACGGACTTATCTGTAAGTGATCATCCGGGACTTACAGTACAGCTGTGAGGGCTACATGGCTCTGGCTTTAGCTCAGTATGAGGACCTTTTCTAGCTTGTTAGTGGTTACCTTTATTGGCATAAGAATGACTTGCCGAATCGGGTATAGGGCGGCCTCTATCCCTATGTGTATAGGCTGCGCGTCAATGTGCCATCAGGAAGGGGGGCTCTACATTTGTTTGCCGAGTGAATCTAATGGCCCTAACTTGTTAGACAAACCTTTGAAAGGCTTCATAGTGAACCCTGTCGACCTTCCTTGGTAGTGGGTCAAGAGGCTGATCACCTCGGGCAAAAGGGTAAATCACGACTCACAGTGAAAGTGTACAACCTCTACAGAGTGTAAAACTGGTATATCAGCCGTGCTCACGGTCATGAGCGGCCTTGGAACATTTACGGAATAGATGATGGACAATAATGATATGGATGATGAAGATGCTCACTAATGGTTAATTGTTTATGCTATTCATTATCTATGTTTACCTGATCATGTGTTTATGGGCTTGTGAATGAACTTGTTGCTACTCAATTGCTAAAATCATGACTCATTAAAAGCTAATCGTAGTTAAACCAGTGTCAGCCTTTTGAGCCTCATGAACCCCATGTTATATTTGTTGAGTACGACATGTACTTACGCTTGTTTTATTTTTCACATATTTGGATAAAAATCCCGGATGGGTACCAGATTGATAGAGTTTGGAAGAATTAGGCTTATGATCAACCAGTCAGTTGTCCTTGTGGTATTGGAGTCTTCGCCTGAAGATCGGAGTTGTCTTTCCGCTGTCTATACTCTGAGGTTATACTCTTTATACTAATACGCTATGTATTTAAGTATTGTCCTTTGATATTACACTTATTTGTAGCTATATGTGAGATTTGACTTCCTGGGCTCGCATATGGTGTGTATCTGGTTTTGTTCTTAAAACCGGGTGTTACAAAGTCGTATCAGAGCAATGCTGACTGTAGGACGCAAGCCTAGTTAGAAATTGACCGTCTTAAGGTTTTGAAATTGCTACGAAATCCTTGTTCTATTAATCTTGATATTTTCTTCTCTGCTATATATCTATCCTTGATATTTATCTTCTCCTTGATGCTTGTTTTAAGCCTTTGTTCTCATCTTCACTCCTTGGTTTGATATGATTTTAGAACTGTCCCTCACCTTCTTCTTGCGTAATCTGAAGACGAGTCTTAGGATTGTTACCCCTAGTACAACGAGTACGATAGTATCGCAAGTTGAGTCCATGATTGAATTATGCACCTTTAATGCTTGTTGAATTGTCATTATGCATATGATTGTTTTGAATCTTTGTAATGATTGCAATGATCTTGTTGGGTGTTCCCACAATTTCATTTAGTTTATAGGCCTAAGTGAAAGCTCTAGTTTGGTTTTGGTGAATTAATGAAACCCTAAGTGCTAACCTAGTTTATCAAGTGATCATGAGATAGGTAGCACACTTCAAGTGGAGAAGCTAATAAAGATCATAGCATGACAATGGTGATGGCATGGCGATGATCAAAGGCTTAAACTTGAAATGAAGAAAGAGAAAAACAAAAAGCTCAAGGCAAAGGTATAAACCATATGAGCTATTTTGTTTTGGTGATCAAGACACTTAGAGAGTGTGATCACATTTAGGTTTGATAGTCGTACTATTAAGAGGGGTGAAACTCGTATCGGAATACGGTTATCAAAGTGCCACTAGATGCTCTAACTTATTGCATATGCATTTAGGATCTAGTGGAGTGCTAACACCCTTGGTAATATTTGTGAAAATATGCTAACAAATGTGCACAAGGTGATACACTTGGTGGTTGGCACATTGGAGCAAGGGTGGAGAAGTTAGAAGTGAAAACAGAGGTGATGCCAGCATCGGTCAAGTGACCGGACGCTGGATCCAAAAGCATCGGACGCTGACTGCCTGTGTCCGGTCGGATTGACTGGTGGTACAGGGGCTAGGGTTTATCACCGGACGCTGGGCTGTGTCCGGTCGAGGTGGACCGGACGCGTCCGGTCGAGGAAAACCGGTTTTTGACCCTTACTGTACTCGACCGGACGCTGAGGCTCCAGCGTTCGGTCAGTTTTGCCGGAGCGTCCGGTCAGCTTTATAGCCGTTGAAAACTGACGAACATCGTTTGAAGCTGGTGACACGTGGCGTCCATCAGTGGACCGGACGCTGAGTCTAGGGTCCGGTCAGTTGGACCAGAGCGTCCAGTTAGAGCGCAGTCTGCCAGTGAAGGGGTACAACGGCTGTATTTCGTGGGGGGGCTTCTATTTAAGCCCCATGGCTGGCTGTGGCTCATATCTTTGGCCATTTTCATTGACATAGCAACCTTGTGAGCCTAGCCAAAGTCCTCCCACTCATCTCCATCATTGATTCATCATCATAGTGAGATTGGGAGTGATCCAAGTGCATTGCTTGAGTGTTTGCATCTAGAGGCACTTGGTGTTTGTGTTTCGCTGTGAAATTCGCTTGTTACTCTTGGTGGTTGCCGCCACCTAGACGGCTTGGAGCAGCGAGGTTCGTCGAGCGGAGGTGGTGATTATCTCCGGCTCCGATCATGGTGATTGTGAGGGGTTCTTGACCTTTCCCCGGCGGAGCACCAAAAGGTACTCTAGTGAATTGCTTGTGGCTTGTGTGATCCTCATCTTGTGTTGGTTGTGCGGCACCCTATTGAGGGTTTGGCGTGTGAAGCCAATTAGCGCGTGAACCTCCAAGTGAGTGAATCTCCACAACGAGGAGTAGCTTGCCGGCAAGCAAGTGAACCTCAGTAAAAATCATTGTGTTCATCCTTTGATTCCGAGGTGATTGGTCTTCATTGTTATCCATCCTTGTGATTGATGGGTTCACTCCTCTACACGGCGGTATAACTATCTTGATCACTCACTTTATATTATCGCAAACTAGTTGACAAGCTCTTTAGTGTAACTAATTGTGAGAGCTTGCTTGCTTGGTTGGTGTGGCTCTTTAATTAGCCTTTGAGAGCACACTAACATAGGGTAGTGTCATACCTCTTGTGTGAATCAACACTATCTAAACTAGAATTGTGGTAGGTGGCTTGCATTTTGAGTAGGCTAGCACAACACTTGCTTCGCCTCATAATTGTCTAACTTTTTTGTTAAGTGTTGTTGTAGAAATTTTTATTAGGCTATTCACCCCCCTCTAGCCATTAGGACCTTTCAAGTGGTATCGGAGCCGAGGTCACCGTTATTTGAGGCTTAACAACCTTCGATGTTAAAATGGCTCAAATCAACAACACCAAGAAGCCACCCCAATTTGATGGCACAAATTATCCTTATTGGAAGTCAAAGATGACCACACATATCAAGTCAATCAATAGAAAGGTGTGGAAGGTGGTAGAAACTAAAATTGAGATTGGTGATCCGGAGAATCCCACCACCGCCGAAGAAGTGCTTCTCCAAAACAATGACATTGCTCTAAGTGCCATTCATGATGCAATTGATGAAAGAACATTTGAGCAAATCAAGAATATTGAGATGGCACATGAAGCTTGGAAGAAGTTGGAAGAATCATTTGAGGGCACTCAAGCCGTGAAGGGTGCAAAGGCATATATCCTCAAAGAAAAGTTTGCAAGCTTCAAGATGAAGGATGATGAGAGTGTGCCGGAGATGTTCCATAGGCTTCAAGTGCTTATCAATGATCTCAAAGCACTTGGAGAAGAGGTGAAGGACAAGTTCTTGAGATGCTTGCCTTCAAGATTTGGTACATTGGTCACCATTCTAGTGAGAAGCGGTTTGGACACCATGACACCAAACCAAGTATTGGGAGACATCATGACTGATGATACATATAGAGATGAAGATGAGAAGGAAGAAAAGAAGGAGAAGAAAGATGAGAAGAAGGATGAGAAGAAGAAGAGCGTGGCATTCAAAGCCACATCATCCAAGGGCAAAGCAAAGCAAGATACATCAAGTGAAGAAGATGAATCATGGGATGATGATGATGATGAGAAGATGGCTCTATTTGTCAAGAGATTTGGCAAGTTCATGGTGAAGAAGGGCTATCGTGCTAGAAGAAAGAAGTCTTCATCCAAGAACAAAGAAGAGTCAAGAAGGTGCTTCAAGTGTGGAAGCAAAGATCATCTTGTTGCTCAATGGCCATACAATAGTGACAATGATGATGACAACAAGAAGAACAAGAAGAAGGACAAGAAGGAAAAGAAAGAGAAGAAGGACAAGATGGCCTTCAAGAAGAAGAAGGGTGGTTCATATGTAGTCACTTGGGATAGTGATGCTTCCTCAAGTGATGATGATGATGATAGTGATGATCACAAGACCACCAAGAAGAAGGTTCTTGTAAGCATTGCTATCAATGAGAAGCCTTCTCTCTTCGAATCTTCATCATGCTTCATGGCTAAGGCCACTAAGGTACATTCTTGTGAGGATGAAAATAATGAAGAACATATTGATGATAATGAACATGAAAAGGAAAATGATAGTGATAGTGATGATGATGAACCTACTAAGGATGAATTATTTGACATGCTAGAAGATGCTAGAGAACACTTTGATATCAAGAGAAGGGAATGCAAAAGCTTGCGTAAGGAACTAAAAGCCCTTAAGCAAGCCTTTGATGAGCTCAATGCATCTCATGAGAGGCTAGAGGAAGCCAATGAGAAGCTTGGCAAAGCTCACAAAAAGCTTGAAAAGGCTCATTCCTCTTTGCTTGATGAGCAAAATAAAAAGAAGCATGTTGAAACTTGCAATGTAGGTTTAACTTGTGATATAATTGATACATCATTATCTATGCCTATCATTGTTACTCCTACTAACCCTTCTTATAGCACTTCCACTTCTACCTCATCTAGTAGTGATGGTCTCACTTGTGACACCTCACTAGTGGTTGAGAATGAAAACCTCAAGAAGGAGGTAACTAAGCTCACTCACACCTTAGCTAAGGCTTATGGTGGTGAGGACCGCTTGCTTATGGCCTTGGGTAGCCAAAGAGCTTCTCTCTACAAAGAGGGATTGGGCTATACCCCCCAGAAAGGCAAGGCGGCCTTTGCTCCTCACAAGACAAGTTTTGTAAAGAACAATGGTCGGTTTTGCACTAGTTGCAAGCAAGTTGGTCATAGAGAGCATGAATGCACCAACAAAAGCAAAAATGCTAATGTATCCTCCATTAAGCTTAATTCTTCCTATATGCTTGTTAAGGGTACAAATGGTGTGAAGGCTAAGTTCATTGGCAAACCATGGATGGGCTCAAAGAAGAAAGCCATTTGGATGCCAAAGAGCTTGGTTGCTAACCTTCAAGGACCCAAGCAAGTTTGGGTACCTAAAAAGAATTGATCTTCTTTTGTAGGTCAATTACAAAGCCGGAGGAAGGCATTGGGTTCTTGATAGTGGGTGCACTCAACACATGACCGATGATGCAAGAATGTTCAACTCAATCAACACCAATGGCAATGATGGCTATGATAGTATCACATTTGGTGACAATGGCAAAGGCAAAGTCAAAGGGCTTGGTAAGATTGCAATATCCAATGACTTGAGCATTTCCAATGTGTTGCTAGTAGAGAGCTTGAACTTCAATTTGCTATCCGTAGCTCAATTGTGTGATCTTGGATTCAAATGCATATTTGGAGTAGATAATGTAGAGATCATAAGTGTAGATGGCTCTAACTTGATCTTCAAAGGCTTTAGATATGAAAATCTATACTTGGTTGATTTCAATGTTAGTGAAGCTAAATTATCTACATGCTTGTTCACTAAGTCTAGCATGGGTTGGTTATGGCATAGAAGGCTTGGTCATGTTGGAATGAAACAATTGAATAGATTGATTAAGCATGACTTAGTTAAAGGCTTGAAAGATGTTGTGTTTGAAAAGGATAAGCTTTGTAGCTCTTGTCAAGCCGGCAAACAAGTTGGAAACACCCATCCTAAGAAAAGCATGATGAGCACTAGTAAAGCATTTGAGTTATTACACATGGATTTGTTTGGGCCAACACAATATACTAGTATCGGTGGTAACTGTAACACCCTCGGTGTTATATTGTAATGTTTTTGCTAAAACACTGCATTAGCCTCATGCTTGTTGGTACATGTGTGTAATTTGGAGTATAAGTCGATATACGGCATTTGAAACGTTCATCCGAAACAAGAAATAAATGTTAAGTTTCATGTCACGTTATATTATTGGTGTCCTAAATGAATTTTTATTAAACAAAAAGGCTAATGAACGCATGCATGCAATTGGCTCTCCTTTTCATGTTGTACACAAAGCCACGCAAATTGTTGTCATGTTGTGTTGGACGGTGGCTGGCCAAACCATTGTACTGGCCATCTTTATTTTTCATACACGTGTGAAGGACGAACGGAAGTACAGGCGGAGCCTAACCCACCACTGTGCGGTAGTATGATGTCGGAGCGTCCATTCAAATTTCACCATCGCCGGCCACTTTAAGTTCTGAACGCGGTCGCCTTTGCAAAGTAGTCTAGCAGCACTCCACCACTTTCCAGTTGGCAATACTCCCATCACGCTCTTCTGCATCGAGCTAGTAGCAGCGCCGACGAACTCTACCGCACCGCGTCCGAGCAAGAAAGCAGTGCAGCCAGAGGTGCGTGGTGCGTACTATTGTTGTTAGCTTGTTGACATCAGCATGATGTCATTCCTATGTCACATCTATTTTAGGGCTGCTTTCGTGTAGGAAAATAAAGCTCGTAATACGTTAGAAATACGCCTGGGCCTGCTGACGCTAGCGCTTGCGCTTCTGCTAGGCCTCGCTGCCGCGCTGGGCCACGCCGCTGTGCTGTGTCCGCGCTGGGCCTCGCTGCCGCGCTCGCCACGCCCCCACCATGGGCCGGCCTTTCGCACCGCATCCACGCGCCCGCTTCGCTGGGCCACACTGCCGCTGCCCGCTCGTCGCTGCTGGGCCCTGCCTACCGCGCCTGCGTCCGCGCGCTCGTGCTCGCCGCGACCGGCCTGCCAGTCCGCCCTTGCGCCGTGCCCACCTGCTGCGCGTTGGGCCGTGCTGGCCGACTGCTATCCGCACCCGCACGCCGTGCGCCCGCGCCGCACCGTGCTGCCGCGCTGGGCCGGCCTGCTTGCCCGCGCGCTCGCTTCGCGCCCGCTGCTGCGCGCCTGCTGGGCTGCGCCGCGCATTGCTGGGCTAAGCCGAATCATGGGTCGCGAAGTAGATTTCAGTACATGTTTCCAGTAAATTAGTTAGTGTTTATTCAATAAAGATTTTAGTTGAACTTTAATAATTTGTAGTAAATTATGTAGTGGTCCAAAAATAGTGAAACCAAGTTTGTTAGGTTCACAAAAATACCATCTACTTATTAGTACAGTTAGATTGCAGTTAGCTATTATGATGATAGGCTCATAAATTTTAATTATAAAGCTTAATATTATGTAGATTAATAATTGTAGGAATTATTGTGGCAAATCGGTAATAGTTTTAGCTATGAAAATTTTACAGTAGGCTCGCTAGATTATTATGTACTTGCTGTAAATTTTGTAGCCCTAGAGTAGGATGATAAATAGAGTAGCTATTATCCTTGCTTTATCATATATAGCGTAAATCGGCAATTGGGGTAAGAATACCTGTAGTCGCTATGATAATGATGAATGCCCTACTTCGTACTTGTAGACGATAGCAGTAGATAACTTAGCACCGTGGTCGGTAGCACTAGCTTAGTAGTTAAGTGATGTACTTTTATTTTAAAAGCTGCTGTTGTTATATTCCTAAGCATTGCATCATCATTTCATGCATATAGATCACGAGCTGGTAGACTTCGTGCCCGTCGGTGAGCCGGAGTACGACGAGGTGATCGAGGAGTACGAGGAGGAGATCTTCGCACAGGAAGAAGCCTAGGAGCCGGTTGGTGCTGACCCTGCTGACCCCGCGCCTGCCCAAGGCAAGCCCCGGTGCATATATTTTTAAATGGTCACTAAATATATTACATGATCTGCATTTACGTTACAGGCATTTTATGGAAACTATATGCATAAATATATCCACTGAGTCCTACTAGTACAGGTCGAGTAGTTGCTATGCTCAGGATGTCGGTAGCGTGAGTAACCTGCCGTTACTCGCAAATAGGTGATTAAACTATGATATCATGATGAAATAATGGAAAGGAAAATGGTGATCGGACAGGGATGTGGGTTTGGTACTGGTGGGTGTGAGGGGTTGTGTCCTGTGGCCAACAAGGCATAGCCCGGTTATACTTTTTCCTTGTCTGTGTCGATTAAGGACCGGTCGTTGCATATGACTCTAGGCAAGTCACAGACTATTGTCCCGAGCATATACTTGGGTATGGGCACAGGGAAGACTTGCTGCTCTCTTGTCGCGGATCCGGCTCTTTCCGGACCGACTGATGGGAAGAGGAGGTGGTGGAGGTCCTTGCACCGCACTGAGTCCGGGATTCAGAGGTGGGGGCTTGGAGTCCAAGTTTGGACGGGGACCTGGACACCCGGGACAGGAGAGTGGTGGGTTAGTCCTACTTGTGCCTGGGGTACAAGCGGGGCGTGTGTCTTCGGGGCACCCAGCTGGGTACATTGATTCGTGAATCGCCGGGTTATCCGGTACGACTTGTCTGCGGTTTAGCACCGTAGTAAGAACTGTAAGTGGAAGAAGGAGAAGGAACAGTATCGATTGCTCAACTCTTGCTTGAAAGTAGAACAGGTGCTTATATAGATTGACTAGATAAAAACTTAATACGACTGATGATAATAATGTATCAATAAGGACCCACTATTAGTACTGCTTTTGGCTAAAAGAGAACCAGCAACCATAAAGCCTAGCATATTCCTTGGAGTCGGGAAAGTATTCCCACTACCAGATAAGTCTTGCGAGTACATTGTGTACTCAGGGTTTATTTACCCCTGTTGCAGGTGACGCTTGAGGAGTACCTTGTGTGGAGGATTCTTCTAGTGGGCTCAGACAAAATCCTCGTTATCTTATCGCTAGATGTTATCTTTTAATATTCCGCTGTTTATCATTCCGCACTCTGTATTTGGTATTGTAATAAGGTACTTTCTAAGAAAACTCTAATGTATGAGATGGACTTGTGTTGTAACTCGTTTTCATTATTGGATCCTTGGGAAAAATGTGGATCTTTCGGGTTCTCCCTCGGGGTGTGCCCGACGGACACCGCTCGTTGTAGTTGCTTTCGGGGTGCTTAGTGTCTGGTGGAAGACGAGCGCCTCCGTAAGTACGCTATTTCGGGTGGTTCTGCCACAGTAACAAATATGGATTTGTAATAGTGGATGACTACACTAGATACACATGGGTATTCTTTCTAGTGGACAAAAGTGATGTATTTGCAACATTCAAATCATTTGTCAAAGGCATTCACAATGAGTTTGAAACAACCATCAAGAGAGTTAGAAGTGACAATGGTAGTGAGTTCAAGAATACTAGAATCGATGAGTTATGTGATGAATTTGGAATTAGACATCAATTCTCGGCCAAGTACACACCCCAATCAAATGGCCTTGTTGAAAGGAAGAATAGAACACTTATTGATATGGCAAGGTCTATGCTTAGTGAGTACAATGTGAGTCAATCTTTTTGGGCCGAAGCTATCAACACGGCTTGCTATTGTAGCAACCGCCTCTATTGTCACCGATTGAAAGAAAAGACACCATATGAGCTTTTGAATGGTAGAAAGTCCAACATTGCATATTTTTGGGTCTTTGGTTGCAAATGCTATATCTTGAAGAAAGGCACTAGATTGGGCAAGTTTGACAAGAAATATGATGAAGGATTCCTACTTGGCTATTCCACCTCAAGCAAAACATATAGAGTTTGGAATTTGGATAGTGGTACTCTTGAGGAAGTTCATGATGTTGAATTTGATGAAACCAAGGGTTCATAAGAAGAGAATGAGAACTTGGAAGATGTTAGAGGCATTCAACTTTCAAATGCCATGAAGAACATGGATATTGGAGAATTGAGGCCTAGGCAAGTGATTGATGATGAAGATGATCAAGTGCAAGTGCTCTCTAACTCAAATGTGCAAGATGATACAAATCAAGTTAGTGCAAGTGGATCTCATGACAATGAACAAGATCAAGTGGCTAGTACATCATCTCAACCCAATGATCAAGCTAGTGCAAGCAATCAAGTTCCATTGCTCCAACCAGCAAGTATTGCAAGAGATCATCCTTTGGATACAATCATTGGTGATATTTCTAGAGGTGTACAAACAAGATCAAGATTGGCATCATTTTGTGAACACTTCTCATTTGTGTCATCCATTGAACCAAAGAAGATAGATGAAGCTTTGAAGGATGTTGATTGGGTCAATGCTATGCATGAAGAGCTAAACAACTTCACAAGAAATCAAGTATGGGAAATGGTAGAAAGACCAAAGGGACACAATGTGATTGGAACCAAATGGGTCTTTAGAAACAAGCAAGATCAAGATGGGATAGTAGTAAGGAACAAAGCAAGATTGGTAGCACAAGGATATACACAAGTTGAAGGTCTTGACTTTGGAGAAACATATGCCTCGGTTGCTAGATTGGAAGCAATAAGAATCTTGCTAGCCTATGCTTGTGCTCACAACATCAAGCTCTATCAAATGGATGTTAAGAGTGCATTTCTAAATGGCTACATCAATGAAGAAGTATATGTTGAGCAACCTCCCGGTTTTGAAGATGATAAGAAGCCCAACCATGTGTACAAGTTGAAGAAGGCTTTGTATGGCTTAAAGTAAGCACCTAGAGCATGGTATGAGAGATTGAGAGATTTCCTACTCTTTAAAGGGTTCACCATGGGCAAGGTTGACACCACTCTTTTCATCAAGAAGATTGGAAAAGATCTATTTGTATTGCAAATCTATGTTGATGACATCATATTTGGATCAACCAATCAAGAATTTTGTGATGAATTTGGAAAGATGATGGCTAATGAGTTTGAGATGTCCATGATTGGAGAATTAAGTTACTTCCTTGGTCTTCAAATCAAGCAATTGAAAAATGGTACTTTTGTGAGTCAAGGCAAGTACATCAAGGACATGATCAAGAAGTTTGGCATGATTGATAGCAAAGTCATTAGCACACCAATGGGAACCAATGGGAACTTGGATAGTGATGCAAGTGGAAACATGGTGGATCAAAAGTTGTATCGGTCTATGATTGGAAGCCTACTTTATGTGACCGCATCAAGGCCGGATGTCATGTTTAGTGTATGCATGTGTGCAAGATTTCAAGCCTCACCAAGAGAAAGTCATTTGAAGGCTACAAAGAGGATATTGAGGTACTTGAAGCATACACCAAATGTTGGTTTGTGGTATCCCAAAGGAGCAAAGTTTGAGCTAGTTGGTTACTCCGACTCGGATTATGCAGGATGCAAGGTAGAAAGGAAGAGCACCTCGGGCACATGTCAATTGTTGAGAAGATCACTTGTTTCATGGTCATCAAAGAAGCAAAATAGTGTTGCATTATCAACCGCCGAAGCCGAATACATATCCGCCGGTAGTTGTTGTGCACAAGTACTTTGGATGAAGGCCACTTTGAGTGACTTTGTAATCAAGTTCAAGAAAGTGCCATTGCTATGTGACAATGAGAGTGCAATCAAGTTGACAAACAATCCGGTTCAACATGCAAGAACAAAGCACATTGATGTCCGCCACCATTTCATAAGAGATCACCAACAAAAAGGCGACATTTGTATTGAGAGTGTAGGCACCGAAGATCAACTTACCGATATATTCACCAAGCCGTTGGATGAGAAAATGTTTTGCAAGCTAAGGAATGAGTTGAACATATTGGATTTCTCAAATATGTGTTGATGCACCCCCACCAATATGACATGCCTCTCCTTCGAGCATCCCAAGGTAAAAGTTGATTGGCATGACATACATCCTTGCTAAGGACATGTTTAGTGCATCTAGTCATATTTTCAATCCTATTAGGAACTTTCAAATAATTCTATTTTAGGCTCATTCATGAAAATCAAATTATTTTGATATATATATGGTATCACTATTGCTTCTATGTTTGACTTGATCTAGTGATGGCATATAACATGTTTATGGGCATGTAAACCTAATGTTTAATCTAGAATATGAGCTCTAAGTGTTTAACTCAACATGGTACAAGATAACCCTTATTTGGAGGTGTGAAGAAGCTTGTCCTTGGATCAAACCGAGTTAAATATCTTTGGTAAATGATCTAGATTGGACCAAATTCAGGAAAATGATCCTCACCCCATTGATTGACATTGACAATCTATCTACATTTAGAACCTTTGTGGTCATTGATGACAAAGGGGGAGAGAAACAAAGATAAGGGGGAGAGAGAAACAAAGATAGGGGAGAGATATGAAAAAGGAAAGGGATCAACTAAAATTTTGAGCACACAAGTAGGGGGAGCAAGCTCATGAACTTGTACGGTGCATTTGAATGTGCATTTCATATGTTTGCTTGCATGGCACAAGTATTAAACTTACACATCCTTGCTTGTGTGATGAATGTTAGTTGTAAGATTGAATGATGAAATGAAATCACTAGATAACTTTCATTTCCAAGTAAGTTTTTACAAGTGGTATCTTTCAAAGTATGTTTTCCAAGTGATATTGAGCTAACCATGGTGCTAAGGATGGTATAATGATGCACTCTGATTGGTATCACGCTTCAAAGGTCCATCTCTTATACCTTAGCATCATATGGTAGACATTGACTCCTACATTTCCTATCTAAGCATATGTGCAAGCTTTAATTCAAACTCTTAGCACATATGTAGGGGGAGCAATTGCTACCATTTAGGGTTCATGAAACTTGTCCATATCCTTTACACATGGTAAATATGCTTGGACAAGCAACATGGATTCAATTGAATTTCAATTCATATCTTTGCATAAGGGTTGTCATCAATTACCAAAAAGGGGGAGATTGAAAGCTCTAGTTTGGTTTTGGTGAATTGATGAAACCCTAAGTGCTAACCTAGTTTATCAAGTGATCATGAGATAGGTAGCACACTTCAAGTGGAGAAGCTAATAAAGATCATAGCATGACAATGGTGATGGCATGGCGATGATCAAAGGCTTAAACTTGAAATGAAGAAAGAGAAAAACAAAAAGCTCAAGGCAAAGGTATAAACCATAGGAGCTATTTTGTTTTGGTGATCAAGACACTTAAAGAGTGTGATCACATTTAGGTTTGATAGCCGTACTATTAAGAGGGGTGAAACTCGTATCGGAATGCGGTTATCAAAGTGCCACTAGATGCTCTAACTTATTGCATATGCATTTAGGATCTAGTGGAGTGCTAACACCCTTGGTAATATTTGTGAAAATTTGCTAACAAATGTGCACAAGGTGATACACTTGGTGGTTGGCACATTGGAGCAAGGGTGGAGAAGTTAGAAGTGAAAACAGAGGTGATGCCAGCGTCGGTCAAGTGACCGGACGCTGGATCCAAAAGCACCGGACGCTGACTGCCTGCGTCCGGTCGCGTTGACTGGCGGTACAGGGGCTAGGGTTTATCACTGGACGCTGGGATGTGTCCGGTCGAGGTGGACCAGACGCGTCCGGTCGAGGAAAACCGGTTTTTGACCCTTACTGTACTCGACCGGACGCTGAGGCTCCAGCGTCCGGTCAGTTTTGCCGGAGCGTCCGGTCAGCTTTATAGCCGTTGAAAACTGACGAACAATGTTTGAAGCTGGTGACATGTGGCATCCATCAGTGGACCAGATGCTGAGTCCAGGGTCCGGTCAGTTGGACCGGAGCGTCCAGTCAGAGCGCAGTGTGCCCAGTGAAGGGGTACAACGGCTCTATTTCATGGGGGGCTTCTATTTAAGTCCCATGGCCGGCTGTGGCTCATATCTTTGGCCATTTTCATTGACATAGCAACCTTGTGAGCCTAGCCAAAGTCCTCCCACTCATCTCCATCATTGATTCATCATCATAGTGAGATTGGGAGTGATCCAAGTGCATTGCTTGAGTGTTTGCATCTAGAGGCACTTGGTGTTTGTGTTTCGCTACGGATTTCGCTTGTTACTCTTGGTGGTTGCCGCCACCTAGACGGCTTGGAGCAGCGAGGATCGTCGAGCGGAGGTGTTGATTGTCTCTGGCTCCGATCGTGGTGATTGTGAGGGGTTCTTGACCTTTCCCCGACGGAGCGCCAAAAGGTACTCTAGTGAATTGCTCGTGGCTTGTGTGATCCTCATCTTGTGTTGGTTGGGCGACACCCTATTGAGGGTTTGGCGTGTGAAGCCAATTAGCGCGTGAACCTCCAAGTGAGTGAATCGCCACAACGAGGAGTAGCTTGCCGGCAAGCAAGTGAACCTCGGTAAAAATCATTGTGTTCATCCTTTGATTCCGAGGTGATTGGTCTTCATTGTTATCCATCCTTGTGATTGATTGGTTCACTCCTCTACACGGCGGTATAACTATCTTGATCACTCTCTTTACATTATCGCAAACTAGTTGACAAGCTCTTTAGTGTAACTAATTGTGAGAGCTTGCTTGCTTGGTTGGTGTGGCTCTTTAATTAGCCTTTGAGAGCACACTAACATAGGGTAGTGTCATACCTCTTGTGTGAATCGACACTATCTAAACTAGAATTGTGGTAGGTGGCTTGCATTTTGAGTAGGCTAGCGCAACACTTGCTTCACCTCATAATTGTCTAACTATTTTGTTAAGTGTTGTTGTAGAAATTTTTATTAGGCTATTCACCCCCCTCCTCTAGCCATTAGGACCTTTCACTAAGGTATAAGGATCAGTGTAATAAGTAGTTGGGTTATGGTTTTCTTCTGTTCTCTTGATCCTATCTTTTTGAAGCCGTCTACACTCTTTGGTTTATATCTCTATTCTTGGACAACCAAAAATCATGAGAAAATTCTGAACAATAGTACACTTCAATATCTTTCTCTGAGCGCAACAATCACCCTGATAGCTATTTTGGTTATGAAGATACAAAAATCACAAGACGATGCATCTGTGCTGTTTGGAACCTGGAACAGTTTCTGTTGTGCACTGTTTTTGACCAAGTTAACTGCAGAATTTGGAAAAGTGTTCTATAAGGAAGTTTTGGAGAATTTTATAAGCTTTCCAACGGTATAAGCTATAGCTTGATTGGATTAACGGAATGAGAGTTACAGCTGTTTTACTGTGCTGCTGTTTTCCGTCTTGTGAGGAATTTCAGATTTCTTGTTCATGATCATATACAAGAGTATCATTGGGATGTCAGGACGTCGTGATACTAGATAGCTCATCTAGAAGGAGATGCAAGCTATGCTTGGTGTCCCCTAGTTTATCTTTTCTTAAGGGGGGTAGCCAAGTTGAAGAATTTGCAAGATGAAGTGTCCTACGTTCTAGTTTGCGCAGCAGAAGCGTGGTGGTACCCAAAAACGTGAGAGAAACTCAGAGTTTCAATGAGGTTTGGTTAAGGGTTCAACGAAGGTTTAGCCAGGATCATCAAGATTTTGGTAGAGCTACCGGAGAAGTTTTCAAGTTAGTTTGGATCAAGAAACCTCAGGTGAATTATTGAAGGAGTCCAAGAAAAGGTTGAAGTAAAACATATGTATTAGCTTTGCTAGATCCGAACGAGAGCTTCATATCTATAATGATGCACTTTATCAAGGTGTGGAATGTGTACTTATATGAGAAGAAAAGTAGTGGCTGATTCATTTGGTCAACTAAGGAAGCATGAGTTGAACTAACCGACATGTTATTTGGAGTTATCCATTGTGGAGCGTGGAAGTACTGTCTTTTTGGAAGTAAAAGTGACATATAGGAGGATCATAAGAATCTACAGGGCATCTTCACTAAGTTGGTCTTGATCTTGTGATATCCTTGTTGGAATGAAATTGATTATGACTTGGAAAAGTGCTATCACTTAGAGAAGCAGAAGTCGCGACCGATGCCCTTAGCAACGAAGAATCATGCTAAGAAGGTTCGGGTGATACCAAGGACTAAGAATTGTATTCCAAGTTTGAGCAACTTGACCAGAATCATTAATGTTTTGAAGATTGGTAGTAGAATTTTTTTCTGACCAAGAGATTCGTCAGGCTTCATTGGAAGGTGGATACTTAAGAAAGAGAATTGATATTATGGACTAAAAAGGAAAGGTGGCCTAGTGATTGGAGATACCTGAGAGTTGTTGGAGTACCTGTCACAATCTTTGAGTTAGTTTGACAAGATACTTGGAGTAAGATCAACAGGTATGCAAGGTAAAGCAGAATCCTTATCAAGACAATGGAACTACACGAGGAAGTAAAGAAGAATATAGAGACAAAGTACCCCTATCTCCTAGTCGACGTCGTCCGAATCTCGGGGACGAGATTCATCTTAAGGGGGGTAGAATTGTAACACCTTAAAATTTGCCTCTTTTGGAAATAGAGCTAAAATGATTAAATTTGGAATTTTGTGTTCATTAAAACATAAGAAATAAAATCTTCATGAAATTAAAATTTAATATAAGGTTTAGCAACATGTTGTGCAAACATGCCCTTGCATTTGCTGTATTTGATTGAGTGGTTTTGATTGAAAGTTTAAAATAGTTTAAATTGCTTTTGTAAATGAAATTAAAAATGGCTTTGAGGAAAAGAAAAGAAAGAAAAGAAAATTTGAAAATAAAAGAATTTAAATAGGGTAAATTTATTTTTGGAGAACTTATCAAAATTTCTCAATTATATTTGAATTAAAAAATGTATTTCAAATCATATTCGAATTTGATTTGGTTTGCATTCGGATTTAAATTTGGAAACAAAATGGAGAAGATTTGGAAAAAAAAATGATTTCTTCCTCTCTCCCTCTTCCCTTTCAGCCTGCTGGCCCAG
Source organism: Miscanthus lutarioriparius (assembly GCA_904845875.1). Taxonomy (NCBI): domain Eukaryota; kingdom Viridiplantae; phylum Streptophyta; class Magnoliopsida; order Poales; family Poaceae; genus Miscanthus; species Miscanthus lutarioriparius. The sequence goes on along the minus strand of CAJGYO010000010.1, from coordinate 39,110,880 downwards.
CACCGGCTCGTTCTCCTCCGTGCCGGCCCATCCCCTTTGGCCTTCCTCTCGCGACGTTGGCCGCAGCCAGCTCCCTTCGGCCCGTTCCAACCGGCCCAGCAAAGCTGCACCGGCCGAAGCCACTACAGCAGCCCAACTCAGCAGCAGCCGCGCCGCGCCTTCTCTCTCTTACCCGCTGACACACCGGGCCCGCCTTGTCAGGCCTTCTTCTCCCTCACGTAGCTCCATCGGACTCCACCGCCGCCTTCCGTGTCCGCGCCGTCCACGTCTCCATCCGGTGCCGTGCCTGTCAAGCTAGACGGCCCTTAAATAGAGAGCCTCCGCTCCCGTTTTGTTCCCCACCGAGCCCCAGCGCAGCCGCCACACCTTCCCGTGCTCCAGCTTCGCCGTCCGAGCTCCACCGTGAAGAAGCCGGAGTCGCCGTGCCGTTCCTTGCCCTAGCTACCTTGCGATGCCGCCTTTGGATCGGATCTCGCCGAAATCGTCGAGACGCCCGCTGAAGCCGTCGCTGCCGCCGTGCTCGCCGTTTGCTGCCTCGCTGCTGCCAAGGACTCCGCACCGGTTTTTGCTTCAAGGAAGGTCGCCATCGCACCGCCGAGCCTTGCGTTGCCTCGCTCCGTTCCCGTCCGTTGTCTGCCATCTAAAATTCCCTTGGTGAGTTCTCCTTGTTGCTCTGTGTCTTCCCATACATTTGACGCAGGAAACCGAGGTCTTTAGGCCCCGTTCGTGTTAAGCCTGTGAGCTCTCGCCGTTACCCATGGACGTACGATCACCGTGCCGGCCTTCTTCACCGGTGCTGGCTGCTCTTGCGGTGCCCGACCCACAGGCCACAGCCGAGATGAGTGAGCAGCTCCCTGCGCTCCCTCTGCACACATGCGCAAGAACGCTGCTGCGTCGAAGCACTGGCCATGGCACCACCAGCGTGAGCCTGCATGCGTTACGCTGTGCCGATCTGCTAGTTAGCTTGATGACATCATTTTCCACGTCATGTTTTATTGTGGCCGTTTTCCTTTACAAAAATAAACCTTGAAATACAATAGAAATACGTAATCATCCCGAGCCGTCCGTTTTTAGATCAATGGTCCCGATAAGAACTTACCCCTTTGCTGTTCGTTTTGCTAAAGAGTCCCTCTGTTTTTGATAAATAAACCCGCAGTCCAAAACATGTTTTCAGATTTAGTTTTCTTCATTTGAAAGCGTATTTTGTTTCGGTTAAGTCTAAAATACGTTTTCAGATATTTACAGATTTGCCACTGATTTTGATTTAGCCATAACTTCTCCGTTTTAACTCCGATTTGATCCTTTCAACTTACGTTAGGTTCGTAATTTCATAATCTACGTGTTCATACTACTGTTCAGTATGTTTTTAACTTTTAAAATTCAAGATTAGATTTAATCTATTACTTTAATGAAGGAAATCTTGTTTATTTCATATCTTCTGCGTTTTAACTCCGTTTTAGCCCATTCAAGTTGTGTTAGATTCATTGCGATGAGATCTACGCGTTAGTAATAGTGTTCACCATATTACTATTTCTGAAATTTCATGGTTTAAATTATATCTTGATCAATAATTATGCAACTGAGTTTTATAAATAGAACATGATCTACTTTACTTTAGTTTTATACTTCAAATCTAAATTTGACATGATATATAATCTCTATGAAATATCTATATATATGTTTTTTATATATTTAAAACACATGAAGCTAATAGTTTTATATTTTCTCCTATGAGCAAATCTTTCGGTAGATGTATCTTTTCCCCGTAGCTTCGATTAGCGTGTTTTTCGCGTCTATGTGTTCGTAGCGAGACGTATATTCGTTTTACAAACTTTTCATCTTGATTTTATGTTTGGTGTATTGTTCTAATTTAGATCTATTGTTTGCTTCGTGTATGATTGTATGGATGCTTGTGTGGTGATTTATGATTTCGTCCAGTCGGTGAGATATACGTGGTGATCAAGAAGAAGAAGAACGTTGAAGATTAAAGCTTACCGAAGGATCGGTGTTTAAGTCAAGTATAACATGGGATCTTCCTTGTTATCCTATACACCTTTAATCATTTAATTCATACTGCATGTGTCTACCTTGACTACCACTAATGATATCCTAGTCTTTTGTACTTGTGCCTTGTTACCTATGGGGTATTGCATTGGGTAGTATGATGCTAGTGCTCAACTACAACCATGATCTTGTAACTTGACTAATGGAATATGCAATAAACACTAAAAGATACTTTTTAGCAACATGGAATCAGGGGGTTAGAGCATTGGGCTATTTTTATGGTGCTCTAGATTCCTCTCCCTAAGGACTTGTCTGTAAGTGATCATCCGGGACTTACAGTACAACTGTGAGGGCTACATGGCTCTGGCTTTAGCTCAGTATGAGGACCTTTTCTAGCTTGTTAGTGGTTACCTTTATTGGCGTAAGAATGGCTTACCGAATCGGGTATAGGGCGGCCTCTATCCCCATGTGTATAGGCTGCGCGTCAATGTGCCATCAGGAAGGGGGGCTCTACATCTGTTTGCCGAGTGAATCTAATGGCCCTAACTTGTTAGACGAACCTTTGAAAGGCTTCATAGTGAACCCTGTCGACCTTCCTTGGTAGTGGGTCAAGAGGCTGATCACCTCGGGCAAAAGGGTAAATCACGACTCACAGTGAAAGTGTACAACCTCTGCAGAGTGTAAAACTGGTATATCAGCCGTGCTCACGGTCATGAGCGGCCTTGGAACATTTACGGAATAGATTATGGACAATAATGATATGGATGATGAAGATGCTCACTAATGGTTAATTGTTTATGCTATTCATTATCTATGTTTACCTGATCTTGTGTTTATGGGCTTGTGAATGAACTTGTTGCTACTTAATTGCTAAAATCATGACTCATTAAAAGCTAATCACAGTTAAACCAGTGTTAGCCTTTTGAGCCTCATGAACCCCATGTTATATTTGTTGAGTACGACATGTACTTACGCTTGTTTTATTTTTCACATATTTGGATAAAAATCTCGGATGGGTACCAGATTGATAGAGTTTGGAGGAATTAGGCTTATGATCAACCAGTCAGTTGTCCCTGTGGTATTGGAGTCTTCGCCTGAAGATCGGAGTTGTCTTTCCGCTGTCTATACTCTGAGGTTATACTCTTTATACTAATACGCTATGTATTTAAGTATTGTCCTTTGATATTATACTTATTTGTAGCTATATGTGAGATTTGACTTCCTAGGCTCACATATGGTGTGTATCTGGTTTTGTTCTTAAAACCGGGTGTTACACCCAGCATCGGCCCCACCGCGCCCCCTTCACAGTCTGAGAACGATGCAAGGCAATAGAAGGAGAGGAGGAGACACCAAGGTGAGGCAGCACAAAGATAAGGAGGGGGATGCAATACCGAATCTACTATTTAAACATCCAGATACAACACTTGCAACACACGTCTGAAGACAGATAAAACACTTGAAACATGCATCCGAAATACTAGCAAAAACAACTGAAAACCAATGTAAAACATACGTAACATCTAGATAAAATAGTTGTAACATATGTGTGAAACATATGCAACATCCAAATAAACACATTTGCAACGTACGTCTGAAAAAACAAATGAAACATTGAAAACAGAAGCTTGCAACATACGCGTACTACCATTGCAACATATGCAACATCCGATCTACTTTTGCAACATCGATATTAAATAATTGCAACATACCTATGAAACATCTGAAACACTTGAAACATAGGCTTGCAACATGCGCTTTCAAGCGCAACATCTACTTGCTATTTGACGAAAATAGAGGCTCATCGACGCGAAGCTCGATAACGGCATGGAGCTCGATGCCACGGAGTAACGTGGAGGTTGCTCGTGTGGAGCTCGTCGGCAGCACGGACCTCGGTAGGGGTCGGGACAGGCGGATGGAGCGTGGCTGTGACGGGAGGCGTGAGTTCGGGCAGGGGCATAGGGTGCGGGCGCGTGGCGCAAGCGGGGGCACCGTCCGCCCCGTGAGCAAGGGAGCACAATGTGTAGAGCGAGTAGGCGATGCGGGCGAGGACGGGGTCCTTCCCACGTGCGGGGGCACGCATTGCGCAAAGCAACTGGGCGACACGGGTCCGTCCATCAGAACGCCCTATATAAGCATTCCCGACATTGTGATGATATAGAGATAGAGTACTTCCTCCATCCTCGGTCCCATAATCTATCCGTACCTATACCTCTCTATATATACGCATCTCCTACAACTAAAAAGACTAAAGAGTGGATATTTTTTTACATGACATTCCAACATGGGCTCATGGTTCTGCCTGCTGCGATCCCACACCCCTCTGCTCCTACGCCCGTCTCTTGCGATCCCCAGCCCGTCCTATCCCTTTTCCTCTCCCTCTGATTTTCTTTCCATAACAAACCACTCCACACCGACACCATCATCATAGCGAGACGCCGACGCCATCTCCCCACCCCACTAGGACACCATGATCACTCAAGCCTCGTGGCAGGGGGTGTGAGGCCAAGGGCGGCATGGCGGGAGGGGCGTCGTTGCGACGGATCGGGCTGCGGCGGCAATCCAGCGCCGAATGGGCGACGGGTGAGGTGCCGGGTGGCCCCCGAGGTGATCCAGCCCCGAATGGCCATGATCCCCCATGGCGGCAGCACCGGCAGTCGCGACTGCGATGACGGCGGAGGACGAGGCTCGCGCGCTGCACCTAGAGGAGCAGGCGGAGCACGGTGGCGGGGGCACGGAGTACCTCTACCTCGCCTAGGCAATCAGCTCCCAGGTGATCTCATCCCTAGTCGCGCATGCCTCCCCTGGTCCCTCGTGACTCCCAGCCCTCTGGTGGTGCCGCCGCCACCTCTCCCTCCTTGCCTCTCGCCCGCACACCCGGTGGCTAGTGCTCAGATTGGTGCCAGGACGAAGCAACCCGGTCGCGTCGCCATCGGTGCTAGGACGATCCAACCTAGCCGTGCCACCGCCTCCATGCCGCCTCGTCAACCCGGACGGGCCGCCGCCGCTGAACGCCCTCGGCGACGGGCTGCCGTCGGACGCGCGCTGGATGGACCACCACCTAGACAGCGCCAAACGTGCAGCCATCTCCACGCCGCCTGTCGACCTAGACGGGCCGCCGCCAGACGATGCCGCCACCAGCGACAAACGCCCAACAGGTGTCAACTTATGCCTACTAAATTCGATCCCTTTGAAAGATTATCAGTAGTACATGTGCACACCAAATGTCCTTTATTTGATCCATGCCTACAGTTCTGTGTGCTTTCATCTGATCCAATTTCAAGTGTATTATGCGTACTAACTTTGTTCCCTTTAATGCCTTCGGTTCTGTGTGCCTAATCTGTGAATGAAGTGCTTCGATGATCTTCAACCTTTTCTGAATTGCCTCCCTCTCCCCTCAAGCTAATGGTCCTGTTAAAATCCAAGTTATGTTTTGTACATCGTTTAGTAAGAATGGGCCTGATCCTTAGTTCATATTGCTTGGTTTATTAGCGAATCTTACTTTTCCATGGCCCTTAGTACACATGGTGGCCTTGAAAAAAGTTAACAAGCACGTGCAACCACAATTAGATCTTTGGTCTTTATCTCTGTGATTAGTCTTGTGTAATTTCACTACACTTCCTTACGGTGCTTAAACACTAAATTTAGTTGAATACTTTGGGAGATTTTGAATTCTGAATTTGTGCTGTCTTTGAACAGTGAGGAATTAGTATGCAGTGTAGATCAAGTCGGTTTTCAGAGGCTATAAAGGCAGAAGATGGATATATGATGTACTAGATCGCTTTTGATTGTTCCAATAATTTTTCATTGAATATTCAAACACTAAATTTGGTTGAATAAATCATTACAAATTTCAGGGTAGTTGGAAACCACATGGTTACCTTGTGCCTAAGATTAAAAACAGTTAAATTCTATGGTGAGTACCAAAGTTGTAAAGAATTTTATGAAGATGTCTCCAGTGTGCTCATCTGTTGCTTTTGTTGTCTGAAGATTACAAGTCGACTGTACTCTTGTAGTCAGGATAATGTAGCGGGCAGATTGAGTCGTCCAGTTTATATACAAATTATTTTGTTACATGAAATTTGAACGGTGGGGAAAATCGACCAAATATTGATCTGACAGCTGACATCATGAGTCATTTTGTTTCTTCGGTCTTCTCAAAATCGTGATATGCTCTGTGCCAGATTGTTGTTTTGCTCTAAAAAATGATTTTCTGTTCTCAATGATATGTTGAAAACATAATCAATTTTTGAGCACCTCATGTCTGCAAATAGTGAATGAAGTTCAGTTTAGGATGGGAACTATTAGATTCATATGTACATGCTATGCTATGTCATTTTATTTTATTACGGTGCATGAAGGCCTTGCTGTTTTTGTACAAATATTAGATTCAGTGCAAGTCCATGTTGCTTTATAATTGTAATAACCATAACTCCATAAGAGGGTTTTGACCAACTTCATCAACGTGCCATCCATGGAATGGAATTAATTCCCAATTTGACTGCAAACGGTATGTTGACAGGAGAAATGGCATCGTGTTCTACTCGATGTACGGGCACGTGATGTACAGGAGAAATGGCATCCGAGGAGTGCAGATTCATGCCTGTTCATTTACCCCTTAATCTGGACCTCTCAATTCATATGTCAGTTATTGTTGTTGTCAAATAAGAAAAAGAATAATTTCGACAGCTTATCTGGAGCCATGATACAGTGTTTTTCTCTCACAACAAAACTGCATCAGCTGACTTTTAAGTCAGAAAAACTATCAGCCGAACAGGGCTGAGGAGTCACGTGGCAAGTACGTATGCGCCTATACGATTCACGCGTTTCACTTTTGGCTTTTGGTATTCTAATCTGGATCCATTCATTTCATGGGGGCTGAGGAGTCACGAACTCATGACGCCACCACCCTGATAGTTGACGCCGACTCTGACGCGGTGAGGCATGACGGACGCCGGACGGTGACGCACTGACACCCTGGTCCTGGTGGCCGGTGCCCTCTGGCCTTTGCCTTGCTGCCCTCGCATCTACAGTTGTTGTTTGCTCCTTGATGGGATTGCTCCTTTTCCTTGAGGTATCATTTTTTTGCTATCTGATTACATTATACTGCAATCCTATCTCGCAATGTTTTCACATGGCTTGAAGCATCCTATCTCGGCCAAGTAAGCAGACTAAACATATTACACTTTACCACTCATAATTATTTTCAGATGTCTTACATATGAGATGGACATGCTCCCTTTCTCTTGATGCAACAAGATTTAATGGTACAATATGATAACTTACATGATTCATATTTCAAAATATGCGGTTCCACTTTCGTAAAATAATTCTGGGTGTAGATTATATGTTTCACTCTGTGTACCATGCTTATTTGCTCCTATTTACTGATTATCCAAAATGAAGGTGTTCGTTGATTAGCCATGTCAATTTATTATTTTATAAATATTATATAGATTATTGTGGGCACATTGGGAGTTGTCGAATCTCTCTAGATCATAGGTTTCTTGCATATACAGTTAATACATCTGGGATTGAACTATTTTCCATCGATCTAAGCATGCCATCTTTAAGTTCAGACAAGGGAATAGTTAGTTTAGCATGAACTATGATTATTTGAGTAGATGAATGACTGAAGAAGCGGGCTCTTCCCTAGGAAGGGTTTGGCAAGGCAAGCTACTTCAAGAACATTCAGATCCAAGTGCCACCACCGTCATCAGCTCCTCACTGCCTTGCCTGCTCTTGAGACGGACCCAATGCCATGATACACCGGGTTCCTGTGCCTCTGTTGCAAAGCCACCACACCAGACGGCTCCTCGCTGCATTACCTGCTCCAGAGACAGACCCATCCCAGCACCTGCGCACCTCCAAGGTCAGCTTCCTCTACCTTGCTCATATTAATTGTCTCTTATCCAATAATGTACTGCCTATAGGGAATGGGAGTTCAGGAAGAAGGTTTCTTGGCAAATTCTCTGTATTATTCTGCATTGATTATTTGCGTGTGTAGTGCTAATTTGACTTCTCTACTCTTTTTATTCATACCACAGCCAGTTCGAGAAGAGGAGGGAAAATTTTGCCAAAGAGATTGATATTGCTATAGTTGATGTGGTACGCCCGTCTATCTGTGCCTATCTCATATCCTCCAGCTTACTTCATTATGCAGGTTTTGTTAGTACTTCTCAATCGATGGCTTTAGCTTGTTAGTTGGGAAAAACAATCTGCAGTTCTGCACTGTCATTTTAGCAGAAACTATATAAAGTCTGGAACTGTCATCAATGGCTTTATCTTTTGAATTGAGAAGAAGCTGCTGATCAAATTAATTGTGAGTCAAGGTTTTTAGAGAAGGTACTATCACCTCATTACTTATCTTAAATTAGCCACTTTATCTAACTGCTTCCATTTTTATCGTTCTTAATTTTTGAAATGGAGAGAGGGAGAGCCGGATCAGAGGGGAGGGAAGGACATTGTTTTAGAGGGAGTTTTTTTTAAAAATAATTACTTATGGCTATATTATTCCTTGAAGCATCCAGAATAGTTGTTCCAGTTAGATGCTTTGTGCAATTTAGCTTACTTAAGGAGCCTGCTCCAATCAAAATGTGCCCCTGCTATTGTTTAAAATATATATGGCCACTTTTGTGCTGTCATGATTTTAGAACATGTCACTTAGGTATAGTTCAAATAAAAGGAGACTACAGAAAAACCTCCAAGGTGTCACAGCTTGAAACCAAGCCACCACTGTCATTTTTTATGATGATTAGTTGACCACCGAATCGTATCTTTAATTTTCAGAATTTGCTTTTTTCATATCAGTTACACTACATTGTCTTCAATACTGTTGGCTATCAAGCCAGACCATATCCATCTCAGTGATGTTTCTGAATGATGGTAAGATAGTAATGATCTATGATGTTGGACAGCTTGCTCCTCCGTTGTGTGAAGAAAAAGCTTTGCTCAAATAGGGCTTTGCTTTACAAGGCAAGAAGTGGGTGTGGTCGGTTGCCGCTGGATCGCCCAAAGTACATTCCATTAGAAGTAAAGGTTATAGTAATGAAACGAAACTATAATTGGAGGTTGTTCGTCTGCCAAGTGACTCAGTAGCAGATATATGATTTTACTTCAGCTTTGTGTGAGAAGGATTCAGGTATCACCAGGCAAATGAGTCGTATATATGATGTTAACGTATTGGGTCCCTGAAAAGCCTATTTGCCCGTTGCAAGCGCTTATCGCCTTGAAGTTGGACACTGTGATCAACGGTCATATGGATGTATATAACTCATGTGTTTGTGCATTTTCATTTATGTGTGTTCCTTGTGCCGATTCTGATTGCACTTTTTTTGAAATCTGACATACTTTCCACCTGTACATTTTGATTAATTGGTCTTGTCTTTCCACGATTTATTGATGAATATTGAAACAACATGCTCATAGATTAGCCAAACAAGCTTGGCAATTTGCTTCTCAATCTTGTACTTCTACCTGTCAAAAAAAGTTATTCTGGTATTTCTACTATGCTTCGAGCGCTCCGAAACACACATTGAAAAAAATTATAATCCCGTTGCAAAAAAAATTCTAATCCCGTAGCAACGCAAGGGCATGAACTTATTCGTGGATTTATTGGCGTACAAAAGAAATAGATATCGGAGATTTCTTTCTGCCGATATAAAACATTATCTTAGTCGTATCACAGAAAAGTCTATACAGTAGAGTTTGTGAGCTTGCGACGCCGTGCTCCGTGACTGTGTTAATTTCACAAACTTTGCCTTTTGGATTAAATATCACTTTAATGTTGGTATTTAATTTTATAGTATTGTTATCTTATCGTGCGATCCATGTATTTTTAGTACAAAAGTTTAGTTGTCCCGTAGCAACGCACGTGCACGCTACCTAGTAATATTGAATGCTAAAATTTTAGCCTTTTTTTTGTCTATGTCCTATAACTAAGTCCGTGAATGTACAAACTATTTTTTATTTATCTATATACAGTCCTCCTGTTTTATCTATGTCTATATACCTAATTATAAAAGAGCCAAAAATTCAGTCCACTTTTTCGTCCAGCTCATTCATCCTAGCCCAAAAGTCAGCCCACTCGTTCGTGCTCGCTGGCCTTAGCCCAACTTAAGTCGCTAAGAGAGAATTTTGCTCCCCTATATATCCACACCGCCGCTAATCGATTCCTCGCTCGCTCGTCTTCTAGCGCCGTCGCTTCATCGGCGAGTGGAGTGTTTCTTAAGGTAAATCTCTACAACTAAAATATTCATAAGAGCATCGTTGACAGGCGTGCGAAAAATGCACGCTCCTTCGCCATTCACCCAGCGTGTGATCCCCCTCCCCCGCACGTAGAATTGCCGCCCACGCACGAATCTCACCCACGCTCCCTCCGACCCCTACTCCCTCCAATCCCCTTAGATCCGTCGCCGCCTCCACCCCCGCTCCCGGCGGGCGTCCTCCGGCTCCAGCACGGCGCGGAGACCGCCTCCACCCCCGCTCTCGGCCTCCCCCTGCAGACGTCCACCGGCTCCGGCGTGGAGACCACCTCGACACGCCCGCTCCCGGCCCTCCACCCGCCGGTGGCGCTTGTGCCCTCCGCCGAACCCTAAAACCGTGGTCAGGCCACCGATCTAACAGGCTACCTGGCCGCCGCCGCGACGCCGCCTCCACCCTCGCTCCCGGCCTCCCCCGGTGGGCGTCAGGTCATCGCCGTCGACGCCAGCCTCAGCATCTACCTGTTCCTCATCAGTCCTAGCACCAGCCCACCCTCTCTGTCTGTTCGGCCCGTTCGCTTCAGTGCGGCCGTTTACTCGTGAGTCGTCATTGCAATCTGGGTACAGTGCAATGCCGAGGATTGTGTATTGCGGTTGGGTTGGATTTCTTCGATGATGTGGTGATGTGTCCTGGGAAGTGTTCCCCGTTTCAAATTTGGTGCTATAGCATGTGTGTGTGGGTAGCACAATCAGTTCAGTGCTGAACCTAGATACTCCTCCTGTAAGGATGTTTTTTTTTCCAGAGAAGTGAACCATGCTAAACATTGTTGGTTCTAGGCGTCCGCGGCGCTGCTGTTGCCTACATACCATCGGAGATATTGATGGAATGCTCCATCCGTTTGCGCAATCTTGGTATTGTAGAGAGAAACTCTCCTAATAGATTTATTTGTTTATTTATCTATAATCCTAATGTCCTCGCAGCAGCTCCCAGAACGGTAGATGGTATCACTACCGCTTCCACCAAATAGTCTAATTTGGAGACTCTTCTTCCGTCAATTAAATCCCATCAATCGAGTGAACAGGTGACTAAATCTGATATTTATTCGGTTACGTCATTGGATCATGACAGTATATGCGTATGACTATGCATCTGATCCGAATTAGTGTTCTTTATTTTTCCGATGAAATTAAAGGTACTCTAGATCCATCAGGCATATATGCTGTAATCTCAATTTTGCATCCAAAGTGAGCGTACATGCATGGATGTAACCATGGTATGATTTTTTCTACACTAATATCTCAAACTCTGATCTAATCCTTCTCTAGGTAGACTGCAGCATCCTATGCCCATTTGGTTCAAAACGTAGGGCATCTTTCTCTTCTCAAATTGAATTGTTTAACCACGGTTTAATAATTTGTTTTCTTATAAATTTATGTTTCCCTTGTGCAAAGAGTTCCATCTTGCAAATTTAAGAAAAAAAATGAATTCTTGTTAGCTGTGTTTGAAGAGGTATGAAGAGCAGATATGTAGGAGCCTTTGATTTTCACTGTGCATGCATTAATCATGATCAAGTCATTGGTTTCTCATTAATTTTGTTTCCCCTTTATGAGCATGAGATCAAAACGATCCTGTATTTGATGTCCTATCAATTTTATTATCGATTCAAGCTCAATATCTGAAATTATTGATGGTTTGGTTTTCCATTGCTCTTTATAGTATAAATAAATAGATATATATAGACTTGCACATTTTATTATTACAATCAATTTTCTGACAATTATTTATAGTTTTCAAATATGGTTTAATTAAGAGGATTTCTGTGTGTTCCCTGTACCTGTGGATCTAGGTGAGACGAATACATCCAAATTCGTTATTGAATGGTATGTGATTTGTGATGATAAGCACGGCGGATTGTTAGTGTGAAGAAACTTATTTGTATTGTCATGAAATGGTTAGACACTCATAGGCTGTGCACTGAATATCATCTTAATTTATTTCCTAAGCTTATTCTCCCTGACTTGAGATCTACTTTAATTCTTCCTGGCTTTGAATAATTTCTTACCCAGGATAAATTCATATTTATTCATATTCATTTTGGCCTTAAAATGCCAGTGTAGATAATCTCTCTCACTCTCTCCCTCTCAATATTGGTCTGGCGTGCAGAGAGATTCAGTGAAAGATTGTTGAGGTGGAGATGGAACAGACCAAGGATAGAATGAGGTTATCTATGGGATATTTTCCTCTTCAATGAGACAATTGTATGGTAGTTCAAAGTTCTGCTTCTTATCCAATTTAATGTCCCTTGCACAAAGTGTTTCCAGTTTATATCTTAGCAGTTCATCAGGAAAAGAGACATACTATTTCATGAATCCTTATTAGTAGTTTGTGACCATTTTAATCTGATGATATTATAACAGATCAAGGTGTCCACTTACAGTTCCAATGGCAATGCAAAGTTCGAGCCTATAGGATTGACTAGGGCTGAGTAGCACCATCTGCTTGAGGGGTGAGTTCCTTAGCCTCTCTGTTCTTGGACAAAGACTGAGGTCAGATAGTAGCTATTTCACTAGCTTGATGTATGGCTATTGGTGTCTGTATTGCTATCCTGTGGAGGCGCAAATCATTTGCCATTAAACAATATACTAGATTGGTACAATGAATTAAGACTAGATAGGGCTTTTTAACCCATATTAAACACTATTTATATGTGTTATGCTAGAATGTTGTGAAATTGTAAATTGTTTGGACAAACACAAAAGCTATGGTAAACTGGTAATCATTTTTTTATCTTCAAGCCTAGGTATTGCATTTTCAGTATTAAATTTGTCATTGGAAATGAATTTGCATTATAATTTAAACATATATTTTCAATTGTAAACTTAATTGGGTGTCATTCACTCGACCTTTTGTTTAGTTACATGCACACCAAAAAAAAAAAGGTTTCCATGAATTTTTTTAGTGATCCTTGTGGCAAATAAAAGACGGTGAGTGAAACTACCATTTGACAGTCGGATTGTTGATTGTTCATGCAGTCACCCAAGCTAGCAAGTTCTGGTTCTTCCTCCTGTTCATGGCAATAAAGTTTAATTTCTTCACAAATCATAACTTTTTCGTAACTCCACTACACAGAGTGTAAAACAGAACACTCTGACTGCTCCTGAGTTGCTCATCTTAGGATACCATCCCTTAACTGCTCAAGTACCCTACTGCATAAACGAAGGAATGAAAATCTAGATCTTGCCTTTTCTTATGATACATTAATTATCACAACATCCAAATGATTTGTATCACTGTATGTAGTGTGCTGAAAGCAAGAGCATTGCAGGGAGGCAACTAGAGCAAGAGCAAAGAAGATATTAAATAGGATCGTTAGAAGGAAATATGTGGACTGATGTCAACACTAGTAGAGAACAGGCCTTTGATCCTCGGCCAAAATGTGCTCTAGTCCCGGAATTTTTTGCGCCCGGGATTAGAAATACCTTTAGTCCCGGTTGGTGTCTCCAACCGGGACTAAAGGTCCCTGCCCCAACGGCTACTGCGCCAGACAGAGGTGGCAGGGACCTTTAGTCCCGGTTGGAGCCACTAACCGGGACTAAAGGTATACTTTTACTCCCGGTTGGGGGCTCCAACCGGGAGTAAAGGTCTACTCCCGGGCCGTGGCTGCGCTCGGGGTTGGAAAGTTACTTTTAGTCCCGGTTGGAGCCACCAGCCGGGACTAAAGGTCCCCCTTTATATCCCGGCCGTCTCCTTCTTCCTCCCCGAGCCCGAGCTCAGCATATTTTGAAGCTCACTGCACTAGTGTTCTTGCTTCCTCCCTCCCTCCATTGTTCCTCCATCTATTATTCGATTCCTCCATCGATTTCTTCGATTCCTCCGTCGATTCTTCAGTTGTAAAGGTTACCAATCTCATACTCTCATTTTTCACTATTGTCTTATCTTATTTTGTTCACTATATATATATATGGTTCTTTATTTTGGTTTTTTTTCATTTGTAAGCAATTTGAGCTCAAAATCACTTCAAGCTTGCATATTTACATGAAATAAGGTTAAAGTAGCTAATTGAACTTGCGGACCGTGTTCATCTCGGCGAGCACGTTCTCTGCCGAGCGGTAACGGACGTCAAGGAGAAGCTTTGATTCTACGAGGGAGAGCGGCAACGGTCGTGGAAGACCGTGTTCCCTTCCTCGTAGAATTGGAGCTCTTCCGTGGTCAAGTACGGTGCCATCCTGTGGAGAAATGCTCGCCGAGATGATCACGTAAGCAAGGTCAACTAGTACGGATGGTTATTTATTCACATGTCCTGATATCGTCGCAGTAGTCTGTCAATCACCGTACCCAAACGTAGTATATATATAAATATAAACTTAGAAAATAGTTAGAAAATTATAGAAAATCCATGCTAGTTGAACTTGCGGACCGTGTTCATCTCTCGGCGAGCACGTTCTCCGCCGAAAGCGGTAACGGACGTCAAGGAGGAACTTTGATTCTATGAGGAGAGCGGCAACGGTCGTGGAAGACCGTGTTCCCTTCCTCGTAGAATTGGAGCTCTTCCGTGGCTGGCACGGTGCCGTCCGGTGGAGAAATGCTCGCCGAGATGATCACGTAAGCAAGGTCAACTAGTATGGATGGTTATTTATTCACACGTCCCGATATCGTCCGCAGAGATACATTATGTGTGTACACTCCCATTCTTCTCGTTAATTTGCGTAAATATCATGTGAATTACTTACCCGCCATGATAAAAAGGCGAGAACACAATGACCATTAAAAATATCATTGTTTAGAGATCTAGATAATTTTATAGTTTCTTAATTTTATTTGTAATAAAAGAAGAAATTTATAGTGTATTAAAAAATAAGTATAGAGAGTAGATGGCAACTGCTTTCGGGTCCTCGGCCTCTCATGGGTTTCCAAAGCGACTTAGGTCGGGCCTCCCTCTCATTCCATGCGGCAAGTGTCGTGATGAGACGAAGATTGTGATGGAGTACCGAGTGAAGAAGGAGGGTCCCAACAAGGATCGTATCTTCTACAAGTGTCCGGATCGCAATGTGAGTTATTTTATCGTATTTAATGATTATGGTTAGTTTATACCTATTTTCATGATGGTTGTGATTAAAGTTCTAATTTTTTGTTTTAATTTCAGTGGGATGGCAGTGGACGATGTTCAGGCTTCTACTGGGAGGAAGAGTATGTTGAACTCGTGCAAAAATATCTTGCACAACAGGCAGATACGACGGCTAATGAGGCAATGATCCAGCCGAAGAAGCCCAAAGATGTTGCACAATCAGGGGATCTGTCTGTTTTAGTTGAGATTGGTCGTGAAATCCTACTGCTACTGAAATGTATTTTAGCTTTAGTTCTTTTAGTGGTAGTTGGGATTGTCTACATTGTAGCGATGCTTTCATAAATTTGTATCTTTTGTGGTGGCACGCATGTTGTATAAATAATTAATTATGATCTAGGTTTTAATATGGTATTTATGTCATGTAATGCGGATGAGCCGTCATTGGATGTATAATGTTGATCGCCGCTCCCAAGAGTTCATTATTGGCGTGCATTCTTTGTTACGTCATGGCGAGGCAAACAAACGCGATGGTTTCATGTGCTGCCCATGTGCCATATGTAAGAATACGGTGGAATATCCTTGCTCAAGGACTCTTCATTCACACTTGTTCAAGTCGGGTTTCATGTCAAACTATATTTGTTGGACAAAGCACGGAGAAACCGGTGTTGTAATGGAAGAAGGTGAAGAAGAACAATGGGACGACAATGATATTATTCCCGATGGTGTGTGCTTCAATGATACTGCAATGGGAGAAGCTGAAGAAGAGGTAGCCGCAGAAGATGAGCCGGCTGATGGAAACATTGAGAGTGCGGCGGAGGTTGATATTTGGAAGAAAAAATTTGTACTAGCCCAGAGTCTATACAACCCTCAAGCCTTATCTGATTTGGGGACGCAAATGTACCTGCTAAACAAGTGGTACATGCAGGCGTCTACCAGTGGAGACTTCTGCGTTGGTGTCAGAATTAGAGACGAACATTGGTTCCGTGGCGATGATGTTATGTATGTTGACTTTGCAGAATTTCATCAACTATGCCACCTGACCTCTCTGGACAAAGTTATCATTAGCTGCTATTGCCTGTAAGTAATAATTCTTTCGATCTATTATTAAACTCATCATATGTGTGTATATGCATATAAATTATCCTAACAAGTACTATATATATGCAGATTTACAATGAGAGCTCGAGAAAGGAAGGCTGCAATGAAATTGGTTTTGTTGATCCCCATATAGTATTGAAGACCCAATTACTCCAAAGACTAATTGGAAGTCCGAGTCGAGAGTAACCTCATGAACTTCTTAGTGAACCAACGCCACAAGAAGGATATACTCTTTCCCTATAACTTCAAGTGAGTGTTAATCATGTCGATCATATCCTTAATGGCTCATATGTTGATTCTAGTTAATTAATGAGTGTTATGCGTTATATCCTATAAACACATGCAGCAAATCATTGGATATTGATGGACATCGATACGGTGAAAAGTCACTTGATAATCTATGACTCGATGAGAAAACCACAACAAGACTACCAAGATATGATAGATATTATCCAGAGGTAATTTCGGGATCTCTAGCAACTATATACACACACAAACATGATGATTAACTATATATCGATGGCGTGGCAAATTTTTTATTAGGCGGTGTTTGGAAAACCTTTATTGAGAAGCAACACATGGAAAAATGCAAAGCGCCATTGAATGTAATCCTTTGAAAGTAAGTCCCGAATCGCATCATCTTTATTAATTAAACATATAGCTTTCACCGGATCACAGATTGGATGACAAATCTTTTTCTCGTAAAGTGGTGTCTAAGGCAGAGAACAGGGGAACAACTCATGTGGTTACTATGTTTGCAAGTTTATCAAGGTGCTCTCCCAAAGAACTCCTACAGAGAGACTCAAAGTACGTTAAAAATACACTATATATTCATTTAATTATTATTATTGATTGTGTTACTATGTCTTTATATATATATATGTACATATATTAATTTATTTTCCTTTAATTCAAACCTGTAGACTCGATGGTTGGAGGAAAAGGTCATACAGCAAGACCAAATCAAAGCAATTCAAGAGTCTATAGCCGGATTTTTTAATGAGCAGGTCATCGATTCCAAGGGCGAGTTCTACTTCGACCCAACACTGCCATTGAAGCCAAGCTAGAGGATGAGAGGAAACTTGTTATGTCACAACAACTGTAATGCAATCTTTTGTAATATATGCACATGAAATAATATAATGTAAAATACACATATGCATGCATGCATGTAAATATATATATGATGCATGCATTCATATATATATATATATATATATTTCTATGCTTGAATTGTGTGATTTAATACGTTCATTGTGCTTGAACCGAAACATACTATATGCGCGTATAAATGTATAATTAGCAGCGTACAATACGACTTCGAAAACCTATTTTGAAAAGAAAACAAAAAAATGAAAAGAAAAGAAAAAAGAAAAAAACCTTTAGTCCCGGTTCGTATTACCAACCGGGACTAAAGGTGCCGGCCATCGTGGCATGTCAGGAGGCACCTTTAGTCCTGGTTGGTGTTACCCACCGGGACTAAAGGTCCTCCTTTAGTCCCGGTTCCTGACCCGGGACTAAAGGACCCCCCCTTTAGTCCCGGATGCTTGCTCCCGGGTGGGGAACCGGGACTAGAGGGGGTTCCCCACCGGGAGTAAAGCTCGGTTCTCTACCAGTGCAAAGATGGTTTTGCTGCCTGAAGATGTAGCATGGTTGCCGAGTTATAGGAAAAAAAAAGATTTACATGCCATACCAATCTCTATCTCTATCTCTATTCTACAACTAGAACATACGGATTGTCAACATCTATCCGGTAGGACCAAAACACTCATGCGATCCATATCCGGCAGGCAAATAATCACCGCATGGAGGCACTAGAAGGCAAGTAAATAAAATGGAATAAAACTCACGGAATCACCGGTGTAAGGAAAATGAACCCTAGACCCATTTACTTTGGATTTTGGTGTTTGATGACCAACACAACCAAATTAGACTAATGAATTTGCAAGTGATTGTTTTATAGTTCAATAGGGTGTAAGACATGACTTGGACGAAGGCGACGTGATGATCCAATGATCAACACCTTAAGCAAGACCCTAGAAGCACAAGAGAAGACTCAAGATATCAAGCAAAGTTCAAGCATGAAGATAGGAACCAAGCCGGACGTAAGATCGCGAAGATATGAGCTCACAAAGGTGACCGGACGCTGGCGTATAGCGACCGGACGCTCCGATCAAGAGGCTTGACAATGAGAAGGCATCGCAGCAGAATGGACGGGCCTGGCTGGCGACAAATCGATCGGGATGGGGATCGCGGCGTTCGATCGAAATCTGTAAAGGTTCAGAGCGGCGAAATTGCGACCGAACACGTCGATGGCATGTGACCGGACGCTGGCGGCGTCCGATCGATTGATCGTGGCTCTAACGATCGGGACGACCGGACGATGTACGGTCAAGACGTGATCGCTCGTCGTCGATAGCGTAAAAGCGGGATTTCATCCCCAACGGCTACTTTCTCGGTGGGGCTTATAAATAGAGCCCCCAACCAGCCATCCGAAGTGTGTAATTTGAAAACATAGCAAGGGTGTTGATACACCATTTTAGTGATCTTCACTTGCATAATGCTTAGTGATTCATTAGGTGATTAGCGAGGTGCTTAGGTTAATTAGACTTCGCTATGCGCTTGCTCTAGGTTTAGGCCTAGTGTTTAGTGAGGTTTGCATACCTCTTACCACTCGGTGCTTGCGTGCACCATTGTTGTACATCAGAGGGGCTTGTAGTCTTGCGAGATCACACCAACCGCGGTTGTGGTGTGGCCGCCACCGTGTACCGGAGGGAACAAGGCCGTCGACGTTTCGGCCGGAAGCTTGATAGTGAAGACGGCGGGGAGCATCCAGGAGAGGCTTGCCGGAAGGCACGTCGGAGACCCACTTGCGCGTGGGGAAGGCCCAAGGCTATCCACGGAGTTACCCGACCGGGAGCTTGGCCCTTGCGAGTGATTCTTTGTGAGGGGCTCCAACGAGGACTAGGGGGAAGCTTGCGTGCTTCTCGATACCTCGGTAAAAATACCGAAGTCGTCGATGGGAGTTTGCATATCTCTACCTTGCTCTTTAGCTTCCGCATTTACATTGATTGTATTATTCCTTTTGCGGTAAAGATAGCAACACACTAGCAAAACCGTAGGCGTACATTTAGATAGTTTATCTTTTGCATAGGCTTTGCTAAGGTTAGTAAAAGAGGCCATAATTTAGAAGTAGTTTTTTAAGTTGCCTAATTCACCCCCCTCTTAGGCGTCACGGTCCCCTTCAAGTGGTATCAGAGCCGGCTGGCTAAATTTGGACTTTTGGCTTCACCGTCGTTGAGTCGACGCTTTTTAGAGTGGTTGGTTTGACGGCACTAACTTCCCCTTTTATAAAGCTAGAATGGCTTGCCACCTTGAGGCGGTTGATTTGGGTGTTTGGAGAGTCACTCATGACGGGATGAAACCCATTAAGAATCCCGATAAACCCACGAAGAGTGAAGAAAAGGAAATTAATTTCAATGCTAGAGCTAAAAATTGCTTGTTTGAATCATTTAGTATGGATGTGTTTAACCAAGTGTTCACTTTAAATACAACACATGAAATTTGATTAAAACTTCAAGGGCTCCATGACGGCACATCTAATGTCCGTGAGCAAAAATAATGTCTAGCTAAACAAAATTATGATTCCTTTACAATGAATGATGATGAGCTTGTTCGTGATATGTATTCTCGTTTGAATCTAATTATCAATGAGCTCCATTCAATAGGATTAACAAAGCTAGATGATGCGGACATCGTGAGGAAGATCATCTCCATGCTACCACAAAAGAAATATACAAGCATCATCACCATCCTTCACAACATGGAGAACTTGAGCACCATGACCCCGGGCATAGTCATTGGCAAGATAGTGACATTTGAAATGCCACGTAAGATGGGTCAAGATGAAGCCTCTTCATCGTGCAGAGGCAAAGCTCTCGCATGTTGCGAGAAAAAGAAGATGAAGGGCAAGCAAGTTGAGACAAGCTCAAGCTCAAGCTCCTCAAGTGAAGATGAAGAAGAAGATGAGGACGATGATGATGATGATGAAGATTCAAGTGAAGATGATCAATCTTCCTCCTCCACCTCTGACCTTGATGAAGAATCAATCAAACTAATCAACAAGGTGGAGAAGATGATCCAAAGGATCAATGTCAAGGGTGTGCCCATCCAAATCCAAGATCTCATTTTCACCAATCAAAGAAATGAGCAAAGAAAGAGAGGATGCTATGGATGCGGTGAGTTAGGGCACTTTGTGGAAGTTTGTTCAAACAAGCCCACACCCAAGACAAAGAAGAAGGCATGCAAGAACCAAGCCCTCACATCAATAAGGTCATGGGATGATTCTTCAAGTGAAGAACACCATCACAAGAGGCGAGGGCGCAAGCACTCATCATCAAGCTTTTGTCGTATGTGCCTTATGGCACGAGGTAACGAAAGCTCATCCTCTAGTGAGAGTGATAGTGATGATAAAATGTCTTCTTATGATGAAATTGTGCAACAAAATCTTAATTATGCTAAAGATTGCACTAGTCAACAAAAGAAGCTCAAAAAATTAAAAAAACTAGATAATTCACAAGAAGCATACAAAACTTTGCTTGAACAATATGAGAACTTTGCTAATCTCAATGTTGAACTATCTACTAAAATTGAGCAACTTGAGGCTAGTGCAACAACAAATGCATGCACAATCAATGATGAGCAACTTGTAAAGAAAAATAAAAAATTAAAAGAAAAGTTAGCTAGCCCACAAGATTCTTATAAAAGTTTGCTTGCTAAAATGGAAACCATGTGCAAACATTGTGATGAGCTAACTAATAAAGTTGCTAATCTTGAAGCCGTTAGTACAACCCCCACCAAGGTATCTAAAAAGAAAAGTTCTATCTTTAACTTGCCTAAAAAGGATGCTTTTACTTCTTATAATGATTTATGTTTAGACTCACCCTTGTGCAACCAAGTTTGTGTTGAGAAAGTTGTTGTAGATACACGCACACAAGAGGTTGCAAAGGAGAATGAGCAACTCAAGCAAGAAGTAGCTCGCCTCACCAAGGACTTGACTCAAGAGAAAGGCAAGGCGGAGCAAGCCGAACTTCATCAAGATAACACCGTCAAGGGAGTGAAGAAGCTTGATGAAGGACAAACCGTGGTTTGCTACGTGTGCCACAAAGAAGGTCACAAGTCCTATGAGTGCAAGGTGAAGAATGGGGGAGGAGCGAAGAAGAAAGAGAAAAAGCAAACAAGCAAGCTCTCCAACACCTACACTAATAAGGTGGACAAGAAGGCCTCCACACCATACTTGTTAAAGAAGAAGAAAAATGACAAGGTGGTGGCCATCAAGGTGAACAAGCAAGCCAACAATGGGATCAAACGCTTTTGGGTGCCAAAGGAAATCATTTCCATCATGAAGAGCACCAAGAAAGTTTGGATCCCGAAGGAAGTAAGAAGTCCGATGGACATCGGAGAATTTGGAGACTTGGCAAAGTATGGATGCATTTCATGGGGTGCATCATGATGGACAAAATCATTGCCAAGTGGGTTAGTGAATACTATGGACCCAAATTCCCCTTCCCATGTTAGGTAACTAGATTCAATTTGCTTCAAGTGGTACTAGATTTAATCTCCTACAAGTGGCATCTTTAAGCATCTAGTTACTCTTCATGCCTAGGTTTGCATTTGCATGCTTATATCTTTTGTCATGCATACACTAGGTATATCTTATGTTAGGCTTGCTCGGTTTCATTCTTATTCCTTGGAGCAATCCTACATGGTTTAAAATTGTTTAGGAGCACGGCACATAGCTTGTCTTTCGATTGTTCATCTGATATGTAGCTGCAGACCTCTAACTCACTAAAAACCATCATCTGCATTGAGCTATTCAGGCTGGTCCAGTAAATCCCTCTTGACAGCAGGCTTGTCTTTTTCAACAAGCTGAGTGACATAGTATGACAGTTTAAGCTTGCTAATCCCTCATGAAGGAATTAATGCTAGGACTAAAACTGTTTTTGGTCTTCCTTGAGAGGTAAAGAAAACCATTAGTGATACTCCACAACTCTCTAATGGATATAAATTACAACAGCAAACAGCTACAACTGAAAGGAAAGGAAGCATAACTTATTGAATAGAGAGAGAGCAGTAACCTAAGCATTGCCTTGCCAAGAACTATCTCTGCTCATTGTTGTCAAACTTTAGCTGCCAAAGACGTGATTGATGATGATATCATCACAGATGATAAGCAGTGACTAAAAACACCAAGCCGTTACCAGTTGTAAATCACACAGCCATGAGGATGATGGAGCAGAACACAGATCTGGACCAACTAAACCCTCTATGTTGGGTCCCAGCATATCTTGGAATCATTTCAAGAGTAATACCCTGCTCTTGGTTTCCCATTGGGTGATTCATTCTCTACCTAAAGATCATGGCTAAGAAAATTACAAGTGCAGCAATCACCAAAGATACACCAAAATAATCTAAAATAAGTAACCAGAGTGATGAGAAGCAACACACGACTGGAGTTATGTCAAATAGACAAAGTTAATAACAACGGATCATATCATCCAGATTTAAAGCATGGCAACAATGTGCAAAACGACCATCAGCTCCCATGTCAATAGGTGATACAAAGTTTTTTTTTACCACACAAACTGTGGGTAAAGTAAGCGAACCAGTCATTCCAGGATAAGGCAAAGGAAAAGGAACGATGGGATGAACTAGATTGACAACATTTTATTAGACTGATGGTCAAAGCATCATCTGCACTGCTGTAGCAGAAAGCAGAGGTTAGGACTGAATACTGATGAAAGAAAAGGCAGTAACAGAAATTGATAATGTGATTAAAAACTTAAAACACAATATATAATAACTCAATAGGACTGATTGCACATCAGTTCCAGACTCAGGTGTTGACATAACACATAGACTTTGGCTACACACAGGGACAGGGTGATGTTCTCATGGATCAAAGTGGTGCAGCAGCAGCACACACTCTTTGGGTGTAAAAAAACAGCAATTCAGCATTTGTGCCATACTCCTCTAGTACATCTGTAATCAGCAATTTCTTCCTGGTTCAGGCACATGCTCCTCTTCACCCTCTTCGTCTGAATCTGACTCTAACTCAGGGTGTTCCCTGAGATACTCCTCCTACTCCGTGCCCAGATGGCATCGATCTCTTCCTGCAAGTCGTCCCTGGGGCCGAGAACTTCCTCCGGCACCATGACACGGCCGTTCCGCTCGAACACCTCGCGGACCCAGGCCTGGTACTCGAAGAAGTCGTCGTGCGACTCCCTGAGCGAGACGAACAGTTCGGTGAACAGCTCCCGCTTAGCGTCGATGCTCGCCTGCGAGAAGACGGTCGACTGCACGGGGTCGTGCGTCCTGTAGAGCTCGTAGTCCTCGATGCTAGGGGTTGGGTGCATCTCCGGCTTCTGCGCCAGGATCCAGCGCACGTGATGCAGGGGCATCTCAACCCAATTCGTCTCCGACGAATCCGAGGCGTCGCCGGCGCCAGCACCTGCCGTCGCGTCTGCTGCGGAAGCTGCCGCCTTCCCACCCTCCGAGTCGGAGGAAAGGGAAAGGGAGGAGACGGCCGCCGCCGCCGCCGCTGCCTCAGCCTCCGCCTCCGCCTCCGCCTCCGCCTCCGCCTCCTGCGCCTTCTCCATCAGCGAATGCTTGCCGCCGCACGGCGTCAGCGGAGCGCCGGACATCGTATCAGCAGCCACCTCCGTCAGACCTTCTCCGACGAATCCTCCTTTCCCCGCAAAAGCTCGACTCGCTGTGGCGTGGATGTGGAACCCTAAGCTATGGATTGATGGGTGCGATGGGAGGGGCGGCGGTGCCTCGCTTTTGTAGATGGAGGAGACCGACCCACCGGCCACCGAGCCGTCTCCTCCTCCGAGTAGGAAGCTGGACGGCGGATCACATTCGGATCGGGTCGCCTCGCCTCCCCATCACTTTCGATGCCAATCGGCCCCGTCGCCGAGCTAGCCCAGCCCAACCAGTCAACCACTGGACCTGTCCTCCTAGATGTTTTCTGCACATGCCGGGAACGCTCAGCCCGAGCAACGTGTCTGGACGCAACTCCCACCAGTTAACTTGATACGTGGGCTTGGGCTGGCAACTGAAGTGGTATACCTACCCACCAACTGGAGTCCGATTGAAGCCTATTCCTGCCCACGTAACAGAAAGGGAGAGCGCGCTCGCAGCCACACCGCTGCCCCCTGACACCCCCCCACCATTGGTCCCACCGTGCCCCCTTCACAGTCTGAGAACGATGCAAGGCAATAGAAGGAGAGGAGGAGACACCAAGGTGAGGCAGCACAAAGACAAAGAGGGGGATGCAATACCCAATCTACTATTTAAACATCTAGATGCAACACTTGCAACACACGTCTGAAGACAGATGAAACACTTGAAACATGCATCTGAAATACTAGCAAAAACAACTGAAAACCATTGTAAAACATATGTAACATCTGGATAAAATAGTAGTAACATATGTGTGAAACATATGCAACATCCAAATAAACACATTTGCAACGTACGTCTGAAAAAACAAATAAAACATTGAAAACAGAAGCTTGCAACATACGCGTACAACCATTGCAACATATGCAACATCCGATCTACTTTTGCAACATCGATATGAAATAATTGCAACATATACCTATGAAACATCTGAAACACTTGAAACATAGGCTTGCAACATGCGCTTTCAAGTGCAACATCTACTTGCTATTTGACGAAAATAGAGGCTCGTCGATGTGAAGCTCGTTAACGGCATGGAGCTCGATGCCACGGAGTAACGTGGAGGTTGCTCGTGTGGAGCTCGTCGGCAGCACGGACCTCGGCAGGGGTCGGGACAGGCGGATGGAGCACGGCTGTGATGGGAGGCGTGAGTTCAGGCAGGGGCACAGGGTGCGGGCGTGTGGCGCAAGCGGGGGCGGCGTCCGCCCCATGAGCAAGAGAGCACAATGTGTAGAGCGAGTAGGCGATGCGGGCGAGGACGGGGTCCATCCCACGTGCGGGGGCGTGCAGCGCGCAAAGCAACTGGGCGACGCGGGTCTGTCCATCCGAACGCCCTATATAAGCATTACCGACATTGTGATGATATAGAGATAGAGTACTTCCTCCATCCTCCGTCCCATAATCTATCCATACCTATACCTCTCTATATATACACATCTCCTACAACTAAAAAGACTAAAGAGTGGATATTTTTTGGTGTGGCATTCCAACATGGGCTCATGGTTCTGCCTACTGCGATCCCGCACCCCTCTGCTCCTACGCCCGTCTCTTGCGATCCCCAGCCGATCCTATCCCTTTTCCTCTCCCTCTGATTTTCTTTCCATAACAAACCACTCCACACCGACGCCATGATCATAGCGAGACGCCGACTCCTTCTCCCCACCCCACTAGGACGCCATGATCGCTCAAGCCTCGCGGCGGGTGGTGTGAGGCCAAGGGCGGCATGGCGGGAGGGGCGTCGCTGCGACGGATGGGGCGGCGGCGGGGGCGGCGGCGGCAATCCAGCGCCGAATGGGCAGCGGGTGAGGTGCCGGGTGGCACCCGAGGTGATCCAGCCCTAAATGGCCATGATCCCCCATGGCGGCAGCACCGGCAGTCGTGACTGCGATGACGGGAGAGGACGAGGCTCGCGTGCTGCACCTGGAGTAGTAGGTGGAGCACGGTGGCGGGGGCACGGAGTACCTCTGCCTCGCCTGGGCAATCAGCTCCCAGGCGATCTCATCCCTAGTCACGCGCACCTCCCCTGGTCCCTCGTGACTCCTAGCCCTCC
This sequence comes from Miscanthus lutarioriparius, assembly GCA_904845875.1. Taxonomy (NCBI): domain Eukaryota; kingdom Viridiplantae; phylum Streptophyta; class Magnoliopsida; order Poales; family Poaceae; genus Miscanthus; species Miscanthus lutarioriparius. The sequence goes on along the minus strand of CAJGYO010000010.1, from coordinate 39,084,721 downwards.
GGTTGTGCCGCCGCCACCTCTCCCTCCTTACCTCTCGCCCGCACACCCTGTGGCTAGTGCTCAGATCGGTGCCAGGATGAAGCAACCCGGTCGCATCGCCATCGGTGCTAGGACGATCCAAAATAGCCATGCCACCGCCTCCATGCCGCCTCGTCAACCCGGACGGGCTGCCGCCGCTGAATGCCCCCGGCGACGGGATGCCGTCGGACGTGCGCTGGATGGACCACCACCTAGATAGCGTCGAACGTGCAGCCGTCTCCACGCCGCCTGTCGACCTAGACGGGCCGCCGCCGGACGATGCCGCCACCTGAGACGAACGCCCAACAGGTGTCAACTTATGCCTACTAAATTCGATCCCTTTGAAAGATTATCAGTAGTACATGTGCACACCAAATGTCCTTTATTGGATCCATGCCTGCAGTTCTATGTGCTTTCATCTGATCCAATTTCAAGTGTATTATGCGTACTAACTTTGTTCCCTTTAATGCCTTCGGTTCTGTGTGCCTAATCTGTGAATGAAGTGCTTCGATGATCTTCAACCTTTTCTGAATTGCCACCTCTCCCCTCCTGAAGCTAATGGTCCCGTTAAAATCCAAGTTATGTTTCGTACATCGTTTAGTAAGAATGGGCCTGATCCTTAGTTCATATTGCTTGGTTTATTAGCGAATCTTACTTTTCCATGGCCCTTAGTACACATGGTGGCCTTAAAAAAAGTTAACAAGCACGTGCAACCACTATTAGATCTTTGGTTTTTATCTCTGTGATTAGTCTTGTGTAATTTCACTACACTTCCTTACAGTGCTTAAACGCTAAATTTAGTTGAATATTTTGGGAGATTTTGAATTCTGAATTTGTGCTGTCCTTGAACAGTGAGGAATTAGTATGCAGTGTAGATCAAGTCGGTTTTCAGAGGCTATAAAGGCAGAAGATGGATATATGATGTACTAGATCGCTTTAGATTGTTCCAATAATTTTTCATGGAATATTCAAACACTAAATTTGGTTGAATAAATCATTACGAATTTCAAGGTAGTTGGAAACCACATGGTTACCTTGTGCCTAAGATTAAAAATAGTTAAATTCTATGGTTAGTACCAAAGTTGTAAAGAATTTTATGAAGATGTCTCCAGTGTGCTCATCTGTTGTTTTTGCTATCTGAAGATTACAAGTCGACTGTACTCTTGTAGTCAGGATAATGTACCGAGCAGATCGAGTCCTCCAGTTTATATACAAATTATTTTGTTACATGAAAATGGAACGGTGGGGAAAATCGACCAAATATTGATCTGACAGCTGACATCATGAGTCATTTTGTTTCTTCGGTCTTCTCAAAATCGTGATATGCTCTATGCCAGATTGTTGTTTTGCTCTAAAAAATGCTTTTCTGTTCTCAATGATATGTTGAAAACATAATCAATTTTTGAGCACCTCATGTCTTCAAATAGTGAATGAAGTTCAGTTTAGGATGGGCACTATTAGATTCATATGCACATGCTATGCTATGTCATTTTATTTTATTACGGTGCATGAAGGCCTTGCTGTTTTTGTACAAATATTAGATTTAGTGCAAGTCCATGTTGCTTTATAATTGTAATAACCATAACTCCATAAGAGGGTTTTGACCAACTTCATCAACATCCCATCCATGGAATGGAATTAATTCCCAATTTGACTGCAAACGGTATGTTGACAGGAGAAATGGCATCGTGTTCTACTCGATGTATGGGCACGTGATGTACAGGAGAAATGGCATCCGAGGAGTGCAGATTCATGCCTGTTCATTTACCCCTTAATCTGGACCTCTCAATTCATATGTCAGTTGTTGTTGTTGTCAAATAAGAAAAAGAATAATTTCGACAGCTTATCTGGAGCCATGATGCAGTGTTTTTCTCTAACAATAAAACAGCATCAGCTGGCTTTTAAGTCAGAAAAACTATCAGCCGAACAGGGCTGAGGGGTCACGTGGCAAGTACGTATGCGCCTACACAATTCACGCGTTTCACTTTTGGCTTTTGGTATTCTAATCTGGATCCGTTCATTTCATCGGGGCTGAGGAGTCACGAACTCATGACGCCACCACCCTGATAGTTGATGCCGACTCTGACGCGGTGAGGCATGACGAACACTGGACGGTGACGCACAGACACCCTGGTCCTAGTGGCCGGTGCCCTCTGGCCTTTGCCTTGCTGCCCTCGCATCTACAGTTGCTGTTTGCTCCTTGATGGGATTGCTCCTTGATGGGATTGCTCCTTTTCCTTGAGGTATCATTTTTTTGCTATCTGATTATATTATACTGCAATCCTATCTCGCAATGTTTTCACATGGCTTGAAGCATCCTATCTCGGCCAAGTAAGCAGACTTAACATATTACACTTTACCACTCATAATTATTTTCAGATGTCTTACATATGAGATGGACATGCTCCCTTTCTCTTGATGCAACAAGATTTAATGGTACAATATGATAACTTACATGATTCATATTTCAAAATATGCGGTTCCACTTTCGTAAAATAATTCTGGGTGTAGATTGTATGTTTCACTCTCTGTACCCTGCTTATTTGCTCCTATTTACTGATTATCCAAAATGAAGGTGTTCGTTGATTAGCCATGTCAATTTATTATTTTATAAATATTATACAGATTATTGTGGGCACATTGGGAGTTGTCGAATCTCTCTAGATCATAGGTTTCTTGCATATACAGTTGATACATCTGGGATTGAACTATTTTCCATCGATCTGAGCATGCCATCTTTAAGTTCAGACAAGGGAATAGTTAGTTTAGCATGAACTATGATTATTTGAGTAGATGAATGACTGAAGAAGCGGGCTCTTCCCTAGGAAGGGTTTGGCAAGGCAAGCTACTTCAAGAACATTCAGATCCAAGTGCCACCGCCGTCATCAGCTCCTCACTGCCTTGCCTGCTCCGGAGACGGACCCAATGCCATGATACACCGGGTTCCTGTGCCTCTGTTGCAAAGCCACCACACCAGACGGCTCCTCGCTGCATTACCTGCTCCAGAGATAGACCCATCCCAGCACCTGCGCACCTCCAAGGTCAGCTTGCTCTACCTTGCTCATATTAATTGTCTCTTATCCAATAATGCACTGCCTACACGGAATGGGAGTTCAGGAAGAAGGTTTCTTGGCAAATTCTCTGTATTATTCTGCATTGATTAATTGCTTGTGTAGTGCTAATTTGACTTCTCTACTCTTTTTATTCATACCACAGCCAGTTCGAGAAGAGGAGGGAAAATTTTGCCAAAGAGATTGATATTGCTATAGTTGATGTGGTATGCCCGTCTATCTGTGCCTATCTCATATCCTCTAGCTTACTTCATTATGCAGGTTTTGTTAGTACTTCTCAATCGATGGCTTTAGCTTGTTAGTTGGGAAAAACAATCTGCAGTTCTGCACTGTCATTTTAGCAGAAACTATATAAAGTTTGGAACTGTCATCAATGGCTTTGTCTTTTGAATTGAGAAGAAGCTGCTGATCAAATTAATTGTGAGTCAAGGTTTTTAGAAAGGTACTATCACCTCATTACTTATCTTAAATTAGCCACTTTATCTAACTGCTTCCATTTTTATCGTTCTTAATTTTTGAAATGGAGAGAGGGAGAGAGAGGGAGAGCCGGATCAGAGGGGAGGGAAGGACATTGTTTTAGAGGGAGTTTTTTTAAAATAATTACTTATGGCTATATTATTCCTTGAAGCATCCAGAATAGTTGTTCCAGTTAGATGCTTTGTGCAATTTAGCTTACTTAAGGAGCCTGCTCCAATCAAAATGTGCCCCTGCTATTGTTTAAAATATATATGGCCACTTTTGTGCTGTCATGATTTTAGAACATGTCACTTAGGTATAGTTCAAATAAAAGGAGACTACAGAAAAACCTCCAAGGTGTCACAGCTTGAAACCAAGCTACCACTGTCATTTTTATGATGATTAGTTGACCACCGAATCGTATCTTTAATTTTCAGAATTTGCTTTTTTCATATCAGTTACACTACATTGTCTTCAATACTGTTGGCTATATAATTTCTGGTTTGTGCAGATTAGCTATCAAGCCAGACCATATCCATCTCAGTGATGTTTCTGAATGATGGTAAGATAGTAATGATCTATGATGTTGGACAGCTTGCTCCTCCATTGTGTGAAGAAAAAGCTTTGCTCAAATAGGGCTTTGCTTTACAAGGCAAGAAGTGGGTGTGGTCGGTTGCCGCTGGATCGCCCAAAGTACATTCGGATCGGGTCGCCTCGCCTCCCCATCACTTATTCACTTTCGATGCCAATCGGGCCCGTCGCCGAGCTAGCTAGCCCAACCAGTCAACCAAGATATTTTCTGCACATGCCGGGAATGTTCGGCCCGAGCAACGCGTCTGGACGCAACTCCCACCAGTTAACTCAATACGTGGGCTTGGGCTGGCAACTGAAGTAGTATAGCTACCCACCAACTGGAGTAATAGAAGGGGAGAGCGCACTCACAGCCACACCGCCGTCCCCTGACGCACCCCCACCATGAGCCCCTGCCGCGCCCCCTTCACAGTCTGAGAACGATGCAAGGCAATAGAAGGAGAGGAGGAGACACCAAGGTGAGACAACACAAGACAAGAAGGGAGATGCAATACCTGATCTACTATTTAAACATTCAGATACAACACTTGCAACACACATTTGAAGACAGATAAAATACTTAAAACATGCATCTGAAACACTGGCAAAAACAACTGAAAACCATTGTAAAACATACATAACATCTAGATAAAACAGTTGTAACATATGTGTGAAACATATGCAACATCCAAAGAAACACATTTGTAACGTACGCCTGAAAAAACAAATGAAACATTGAAAACAGAAGCTTGCAATATACGTGTATAACCATTGCAACATATGCAACATCCGATCTACTTTTGCAACATCGATATAAAATAATTGCAACATACCTATGGAACATCTGAAACACTTGAAACATAGACTTGCAACATGCGCTTTCAAGCGCAACATCTACTTGCTATTTGGACGAAAATAGAGGCTCGTCGACGCGAAGCTCGATAACGGCATGGAGCTCGATGCCACGGAGTAAAGTGGAGGTTGCTCGTGTGGAGCTCGTCGACAGCACGGACCTCGGCAGGGGTCGGGGCAGGCGGATGGAGCGCAGCTGTGACGGGAGGCATGAGTCCGAGCAGGGGCACAGGGTGCGGGCGCGTGGCGCAAGCGGGGGCGTCGTCCGTCCCACGAGCAAGGTGTAACACCCAAAAATTTCAGTCTTTTGAAATAAGAAAAAAATGATTTAATTATACAATTATATGTGCATTTTCAAATTTAGGAAATAATATTTTATGAAATTAAAAATAAATATAAGGATAGAAACATGTTGATGCATTCTTGCTGCAGCACATTGGTTTTTTTTTAAAGATTAGCTTTGACTAAAGTTTGAATTGAATTCAAATTCAACTTGAAAATGAGATTGGAAAATGTATTTGGAAAAAGAAAAGTAATTATTTTCCCTCCCCTTCCTTTCTTCACTTTCGGTCCGGCTCCATTTTTTTCTCAACAGCCGGCCCGCTCTCCCTTTTCTCCCTCCGCGCCAGCCGCCAGCCCAGCCGGCCCAGCACCGCCCGCCCGCAAGGCGCGCGGCCCAGCATCGCTCGGCCAGGCAACTGCTGCCGCCGTGCCTCCCTTCCCTCTCCGCAGCCGCTGCCAGCCTTGGCTCGCCTGCCAGCGCTTCCCCCACCTCCAGCAACCGCCCCGCGCCAGTCAAGCCGCAAGGAAGCAACCGCCGCCCCGTGCCCGCTTCTGGCGATGTGGGCGCATCTCCCCGCGCCCGACCTCTACAAAAGGGTGTCGAACCCCTCGCCGCTCCCCCTGCCACTCTCCCCATTCCAATTTCGTGCCCGCCCGTGCACGAGGATGCTGCAACCGCCGCTCCGAAGTCACCGGGATCCGCCGTCCGCCCCTCCGCGCAAACCGCCGTCTTCGAGCCGCCGTTGACCCTGTTTCTCCCCGCTGTGAGCTTCGCCGTTCTCCCATCTCTCTCCCCGTGCAGTTTATTTCTCGTTTCGTGGCCCGTAGACCCCGTTTTGCGTGCGCCCGCGAGCTTTCAGCCGCCAGCCATGGCGATCGCCGTCTCGGCACTACTCTCCGGTCGCCGTATCGGCCTTGGTGGGTTCCCCTTCACCCCTACCGTCTCCCGGTGCCCTCAGTTCTTCGAGCCATAGCCCGTGGGCCGTATTCCGCATGCTCCAGCGAGCTCCACGCCGTCGGCCATGGAGCCTTGCCACCAGTGTCACCGTGCCCCCCTTCTTTTTCTTCCCCAGAGGCAATCCAAGCCATCCATATCCAGATCTGCGGCCACCAGAAGCCGATACCCCTTCACGGGTAGATTTGCTAAAGAGCCCTCCTGGTTTCACCTATTTGAACCCGCCGTCCCTAGCGCAGTTTCCAGAGTACGCTTTCTCGTTTTGAAAACGTAAAGTACACTGTTTTAGTCCAAAATACGTTTTTAGTATTTACAGAAATGCCACTAGATTTGTTTTGCTCATAAAAACTTCGTTTTAGCTCCGAATTGACCCGTTCAAATTGCATTAGCTTCGTAATTTCATAATCTACGTGTTAGTACCACTGTTAATCAAGTTTGCAACTTTTAAATTTCATGGTTAGGTTTAATTAAATAAAGTGCTATAGGAAACCCCGTTTAATTCATAACTTTCGCGTTTTAGCTCCGAATTTCGTGAATTTCGCGTTGACGTGATCGTACCGAGACGTAGATTCTTTTCATAAACATTTTATCTTGTTTTCCATACTGCTGGTGTACTATTCTAACCATAGGATTGTTTGCTTTGCATGAATGTTCCTAGAATGTTGTGTGATGCCGTGTTGGTCGTGTTCAGACAGTGAGGAGAATGTTGGAGATCAAGAGTTCTTCGACGACCAGCAAGATCAGCAGGAGTTTGTGAACCAAGGCAAGTATAGCATGGGCCTACCTTGATGTCCTATTCACTTTAATCATTCACTCATGTGCATGTGTCTAAATTTGATAACCTTAAGGACATCCTAGTTATTTGATGACATGTTCCCTTGACTCCTTTGGGGTGATTACATATGGGTAGATTGCTAGTGCTCTAACTGAACATGATTTATACAATGGTTAATGGTTCTATGGAACTAAAGGTAAAACATGCTTTATAACAACTGATCCATAGGGCGAAGGAGCAAATGACTTTCGATCATATTGCTCTCGGCCCTCCATAAGGACTTATCTGTCGGCAAAAGCTGGGACTGATAGTGCAACCGTGAGAGTCATATGGCTCTGACTTTAGCTCAGTAATAGGACCCTTTTTGAGCTTGTTAGAGGTTACCTTTATGGCGCAAGAGGGGCTTGCCACGTTGGGTATAGGGCTGCCTCTGTTCCTATGTGTATAGCCACGATGGATATGTGCCATAGGAAAGGCGGGTTCCTACATCTGCCTGCCGAGGAAACCTAGCGGCCCTAACTTGTTAGAGAAACCTATGAAATGGCTTCATAGTGTACCCTGCCCGCTCACCTTTTCAGTGATATGGGAGAAATTAACCCGGGCATATGGGAATCACGACTCGCGGTGAATGTGCACCACCTCTGCAGAGGGTTACAAACTATTATAACAGCCGTGCTCACGGTCACGAGCGGCTCAGAAAACTCACAGAATAATTGGTTACTCATTGTGGTTCATTTATGATGGTATACGATGATAATATGATGCAAATGATTATGATATCTGATTATGTGGGTATAAATAGGAGCTTAAGCATAACTTGATTAAACTTGATAATAAAATCTTGACTTACTAAAAGTGCTAATTGCAGTAAACCAGTGTCATCCTTTTTGAGCTACATAACCCCATGTTATCTTGTTAAGTACGGGAAGTACCTACGCTTGTTTACTTTCTATATTTGGATAAAAATCCCGGATGGGTAACAGATGAGAACGGGTATGAGGAGTTTCCTGAGGATTATTAGGCTTGTGGTCAACTAGTTGACCTTTCCTGTGATGGAGTTCCACAAGAGAGTTATCATTTTATCTTCCGCTGTGTTGTGTAAGACTATGTGTTGTTATTAATCGTGATGTAAGATACACTGTGACGATACCTTTTATGATTTGTCAACTTGTGTGTGTGACTGACCCCTAGGCACACATGAGCTTTATGCATTCAATTTTATCCTTAAAATTGGGTGTGACAAATTGGTATCAGAGCCGTGTTGACTGTAGGACGCAAGCCTAGATAGAAACGGTCGTTTTAGCATCTTTGGTCCTCTGGTTTCATTCTTACTGTCTTATTCTTGTTATTTTATTAAAACATTTATGCTTTTCATACCTTAATCTATTATATAAAATTGTTGATTCTAATTCTATCTCACTTTAAATCTATAGATGTCTCATAACCTAAAGACCACCCGCCTCAGCATTGCAGGCTACCGTGCCTTGTTCACCCCCCGTGCTCCACAGGCGGAGAAGGAGATTGTGATCATCTCCGACGATGAGGAGATGGCTACCCCGACACCTACACCTGCTCCTACTCCAGCTGTTGCACCGGTCTATCCTGCTGTAGCTACACTCGAGGAGTCATCAACTACTTCACCTACACCTGTGCCATCCCCAGCTGTCCCTATGGTGGATGAGGAGATAGGCTGGAAGTGCAAGTATTACTTCAAGCCAGCCCCTGAGACGGCCTACTACCACACCCTCCTCACCCATGGGCTGGATGACTACTACCCCGATCTGCACGCCTCCATCAGCTATCATTGTGCAGAGTTCCAGCATCCTTTGGAGGCAACCTTTTGGAAGGTAGAGCTGGTTGTCACTGCTTGGAATGACATTAAGAATGGACATGAGGTGGAGATTGTCCACTGTGCCACTGCCAGGAGGGCTCATGCATTGGATGGCATGGAAGATGCAGCGCAGGACGCCTACATCTACTACCATGGTCGTCGTTTTGAGGCCATGAGGGAGGATCGTTTCAGGTTTCTTCCTCGCAATGACCATGAGGGTGTTTGGCAGGTCTTGGCACCACCAGAGAGTGACCCAACTCTGGAAGCAACAGTGCAGCATGTCCATGCCATGCAGGGGGTAGATGAAGAAGTCAAGGGAGAGCTGCGTGCATCACAGAGGGTCGAGAGACGCCTCCAGAAGCAAGTTGATGAACTACGTGCTCAACTTGGGCAGCCATCGATCTACAAGAAGAAGCGCCGGTCGTTCACCATGATTGACACCGCCCCATAGGTGTTAGGTGCCTTGTTTAAGATTACAACATTGTTAGTTCGTGAGTCATGTTTAGACTTGTTGGTCTTGTGAACTTTGATGATTAGATGTTTTTAATTGTGAACTTGGTTGATTTGGAGTTTGGTTGTTTGCTGGAAGTTTGTGGGCATGTCCACAAATTCCTTAGGTTGGAACCTTAAGTTTAGATGAAATCTTAATGCAGATGGTTTGCTTTATCTTATCTCTGCTGTGCTGTTTTCTGGAGCAAGCTGTGATCTTTATTTTGTATCTCGAAATCTGGGCTGTCAAAAATTCTAAAATTTTTGTGGAGATAACTAGACTTCTGTATCTTTCAAATGTCTCTAGAATCACATCAAAAGCTGTTCAGGTTTGTGAGATCTAGCTGTCACAAGTTGATGTTCCTGTGCAGACTGGAACCCAGAACAGATTCGGTTTAGCGCTGTTTTTGACCATGTGTATGTCAGAATGTGTAAAAGTGATCTAAATAAAAGTTGTAGGTGATCTCCTAAGCTTTCCAACCATTCTTGGTACACCTTTGTTGGATCTCTGAAACTCGAGTTATAATAGATATACTGAACTGCTGTATTTGAATCTTGTCCAGAAAATTTTCACTATTGTTCCTTATCTTTATAAGCTCTGTATAAATGGGAAATCTCTAAAATTTTGCGCATTTGTTGGAAAACAGATGGCCGCAAGAGGAGGAAGAGGCAGAGGCCGTGGTCGTGGACGTGATGCTCTCATAAATCCACCACCACCGCCACTAGTGACTATGGAACAATTGATGGGAACACAAGCGCAGTTAATGCAAGCCATGATGCAACGCTTGGATAACGAATCTGCAAGAGTACCACCGCCTGTTCAGGTCAGAGATAAGTGTGGAGAGTTTATGAAGGGTCGCCCACCGGTGTTCACCCATGCCTCAGACCCTGTGGAGGCAGATGATTTGTTGCGTGCTGTGGAGAAGCAACTTAACATAGCACAATGCAACGATCTTGAGAAGGTGTTGTATGCTTCTGGTCAACTCTAGGGAGCAGCTCAGGATTGGTGGGATTCTTTCCAGTATGGACATCCCAACAACGCTCCTGCTATCTCCTGGCAAGAATTCAAGGACAACTTCCGGTCATATCATATCCCCGATGGACTGGTGAAATTGAAGCAAGAGGAATTTAGATCCCTTAAACAAGGATCCATGACTGTGGCGGAGTATCGTGACAAGTTTGCTCAACTGTCACGCTATGCTCCAAATGATGTAGCTGAGGACAAGGAGAAGCAACGTCGTTCCCTCAAGGGACTCTATGGTGGACTATAGCTTCAGCTGATGTCCAACACCTACCCTAACTTTTAGTCTTTGGTGAACCGCGCTATTGTGATCGACGATAAGCGCAAAGATATGGAAGCCAAGAAGAGGAGGCTTCAAGGGCAAGCTTCTGGAAGCAACACACGCCCGCGTGCCTATCCCCAGTAGGGTTTTCAGCAGAGGAGTCATGGACCATCTAACCAGGGAAACCGTGGTCAGTATCCTCAGCGTAACTAGTTCCAGCAACGCCCTCAGTACCAGCAACAGTTTGGTAATCAGCGTCCCCTGCAACAGTCTGGCGATCCGGCCGGCAACACGCCAGGGAATGCCCAACAATGCTCCTATGAAGAGTGGTGCACCCAATAACCCCAATGCATGCTACCGCTGTGGAGAAGTAGGTCACTATGCTCATCAGTGTCCAAAGAAGCAGAACCAGCAAGTCCCTCAGAACCAGACTGGCAATCAGAATTTCAACGCCCGACCACCTCACACTGCGAAGGTGAACTATGTGTCATCTGATGCAGCTCAAGAGATGCCCGAGGTCATGTTGGGTACGTTCAGCATCAACTCTATCTCTGCTACAGTACTTTTTGATTTCGGTGCTTCTCATTCTTTTATTTCCCAAGCTTTTGTTAGAATGCATAGCATACCTTTGTGTGCCATGAAAAACCCCATACTAGTAAATTCACCGGGAGGTAGTATGCCCGCCTCTTATTGGAGTCCCTCAACTAGCATTTCCTTAAGGGGGGTAGACTTCAAAGTGAAACCAATTGTGTTGAGAATAGTGGGAATCGATCTTATCCTGGGAATGGATTGGATGAAACAACACCGAGCAGTGATTCAGTGTCAGGAGAAATCTGTGGTTGTGACAACACTCAATGGATATAGAATCTATGTAGAAGTGATAGTGCAAGCTCAGCCAACAGCCACTGTGAATCAGTTGGATGGTGATGCCAATGAACAAGATCGTGTTGTGGAGGAGTTCCCAGATGTCTTCCCTGATGACTTGCCAGGTATGGCACCTGACCGAGACATTGAATTCATTATTGAATTATTACCTGGAACTGCACCAATAGCTAAACGTCCATATAGAATGGGCGTTAATGAATTAGAAGAGCTTAAGAAACAACTAAAAGAGTTGCAAAAAAAGGGTTCATATGCCCCAGTTCTTCCCCATGGGGGGCACCTGTGATCTTTGTGGATAAGAAGGATGGTAGTCAACGGATGTGTGTGGATTACCGTTCACTTAATGAGGTTACAATCAAGAATAAATACCCTTTGCCTAGGATTGATGATTTGTTTGATCAGTTAGGAGGAGCCTATGTGTTCTCCAAGATTGATCTCCTCTCAGGATACCATTAGCTTAAGATTCAAAACTCGGACATACCCAAGACAACATTCACTACACGGTATGGCTTATATGACTATACCGTTATGTCTTTTGGATTGACCAATGCACCTGCATACTTTATGTATCTGATGAATAAGGTGTTCATGGAGTTTCTTGATAAATTTGTGGTGGTATTCATTGATGACATACTGATATTCTCCAAGACCGAAGAAGAACATGCTGAACATATATGGTTGGTCTTGCAAAAGCTTAGAGAACATAAGTTGTACGCTAAGTGGAGCAAGTGTGAGTTTTGGTTGAAGGAGGTCTCTTTTCTGGGTCATGTTGTCTCCAATGGTGGAATAGCAGTCGATCTAGGCAAAGTGCAAGATGTATTGAATTGGAAACCACCAACCAGTGTAAGTGAGATTCATAGCTTTTTGGGATTGGCTGGATACTACAGGAGGTTCATTAAAGGATTTTCCAAGCTTGCTAAGCCTATGACAGCTCTGTTGGAAAAGAATGCTAAATTTGTATGGTCAGATAAATGCCAGGCAAACTTTGATGAGCTAAAGAAGAGATTGACACAGCTCCAGTATTGATTTTGCCCGATTTAAGCAAGAACTTCTCTATATATTGTGATGCATCACGTTTGGGCCTTGGATGTGTGCTTATGCAAGAAGGAAGAGTGGTGGCATATGCATCTAGACAATTGAGGAAGCATGAGTTGAATTACCCTACTCATGACTTGGAATTGGCAGTTGTGGTACATTCTTTGAAAATCTGGAGACATTATCTAATTGGGCATAAGAGTGATATCTATACAGATCACAAGAGTTTGAAGTATATCTTTACCCAATCAGATCTGAATCTGAGACAATGTCATTAGTTAGAATTGATCAAAGACTATGATTTGGAAGTGCATTATCATCCGGGAAAAGCAAATGTCATAGCTGATGCACTTAGTAGGAAGAGTTATGCTAATGAACTTGGGATGACAATTATGTCAGCAGAGTTGTGTGCTGAAATGGAGCATCTCAACTTGAGTTTTGTCACTAATGCAATGGAATTGGTGATAGAGCCTACATTGGAGCAAGAGATATGCAAAGGTCAACTGGAGGATGAAAAACTAAAAGAGATAGCGGAGAATGTAGTGCTTGGAAAGGCACCAGGATTCAGGATGGATGAGAATGGTACTCTTTGGTTTAGGAAAAGGATATGTGTACCTAAAGTGAAGACTATCCGTGATGCAATTCTACAAGAGGCACATGAATTCGCTTATTCCATACATCCCGGAAGTACCAAGATGTATTTGGATCTCAAGGAGAAGTATTGGTGGTATGGTTTGAAGAGAGATGTGGCAGAGTATGTGGCTTTGTGTGACACTTGTCAAAGAGTGAAAGCTGAGCATCAAAGACCTGCAGGGTTGTTACAACCAATGAAGATTCCTGAATGGAAATGGGAAGAAGTTGGTATGGATTTTATCGTAGGTTTGCCCCGCACTCAAAGAGGTTATGATTCAATATGGGTAATAGTGGATCGACTCACCAAGGTTGCTCACTTTTTACCAGTCAAGACTACCTATACGGGTGCAAGGTTAGCAGAGTTGTACATGGAAAGAATAGTGTGCTTACATGGTGTTCCCAAGAAAATTGTGTCGGATAGAGGCACTCAGTTTACATCGCAATTCTGGCATAAAGTACGTAGATCTTTGGGGACAAAGTTGAATTTCAGTTTTGCTTACCACCCACAAACTGATGGACAGACTGAAAGGATCAACCAAATTTTGGAAGATATGTTGAGAGCTTGTGCACTACAGTATGGTAATAGTTGGGATAAGAGTCTACCATACGCAGAGTTCTCATACAACAACAGTTACCAGAAGAGTCTCAAGATGGCACCTTTTGAGGCGCTGTATGGACGTAAATGTAGGACGCCTTTGTTCTAGAGTCAGACTGGTGAAACTCAAGTGTTTGGACCCGATGTCCTTAGAGACGCGAAAGAACAAGTGAGAATGATTAGAGACAACTTAAGAGTGGCTCAGTCCCGACAGAAGAGTTACACTGATACTCGTAGAAGAGAGCTGACTTTTGAAGTTGGAGATTATGTGTACCTAAAGGTGTCACCAATGAGAAGTGTGAGAAGATTCAATATGAAGGATAAGCGGGCACCAAGGTATATAGGACCTTTTAAGATCCTAGAGAGATGTGGAGAAGTAGCCTATCAACTGGAACTGCCTGAAAGTTTGTCAGGTGTGCATGATGTGTTCCATGTTTCTCAATTGAAAAAGTGTTTGAGGGTACCAGAAGAGCAGATTCCTTTGGAAGAGCTTGCTATTAAGGAAGATCTTACATATGAAGAGTATCTGATAAAGATCTTGGAAACAGCAGAAAGAGTTACAAGAAGCCGAACTATAAAGATGTGTAAGGTGCAGTGGAATCGGTATACAGAGGATGATGCTACTTGGGAAAGAGAAGAGGATCTGAGAAAGTCTTATCCCCAACTGTTTGAGTAAGCAATCACCCGAATCTTATCCCCAACTGTTTGAGTAAGCAATCACCTGAATCTCGAGGACGAGATTCATCTTAAGGGGGGTAGAATTGTAACACCCAAAAATTTCAGTCTTTTGAAATAAGAAAAAAATGATTTAATTATGCAATTATATGTGCATTTTCAAATTTAGGAAATAATATTTTATGAAATTAAAAATAAATATAAGGATAGAAACATGTTGATGCATTCATGCTGCTGCACATTGGTTTTTGTAAAGATTAGCTTTGACTAAAGTTTGAATTGAATTCAAATTCAACTTGAAAATGAGATTGGAAAATGTATTTGGAAAAAGAAAAGGAATTCTTTGCCCCCCCTTCCTTTCTTCACTTTCGGCTCGACTCCATTTTTTTTTCAACCGTTGGCCCGCTCTCCCTTTTCTCCCTCAGTGCCAGCCGCCAGCCCAGCCGGCCCAGCACCGCTCGCCTGCAAGGCGCGCGGCCCAGCATCGCTCGGCCAGGCAACCGCCACCACCGCGCCTTCCTTCCCTCTCCGCAGCCGCTGCTAGCCCAGGCCCACCTACCAGCGCTTCCCCCACCTCCAGCAACCGCCCCACGCCAGTCAAGCCACAAGGCAGCAACCGCCTCACCGCGCCTGGCCTCTACAAAAGGGTGCCAAACCCCTCGCCGCTCCCCCTGTTGCTCTCCCTGTTCCAATTTCGTGCTCGCCGGTGCACGAGGAAGCCGAAATCGCATGTTGTTGCTCATTTTGTTCAAGAGCTAAGTACTGACTCCCGTCATCTGCATCCTCTTGCACGTTATTTTTAGCACCATCATCGCCGGCAACTTGAGTGCCAGTGTTGATCAAATTCATCATCAACTCCTCCTCATCCATGTTTCTCGGGTCGGCCATCTAGCTTCAAAAAACAAAACCAATATATAGTACGTCAAATCTTTGCTTACATGCGTAAAATCTACGAACACTAGGGCAAACTGCGTCGGTACTAGGGCGAATTAGGGCTATACATAAACGGCCGAGGGCGAATTGCGTCGGTGACTAGGGCAAACCACGTCGGTGACATCAACAGCGTGGTTCGCCCTGGTGTGATTGTTTAGCGTTAACGATAACGATAATATGAATGTTGATCGACTAGGCCACGAGAGAGGGCGGTGTGACAAGAGTGGCGGTGCTCCACTCCGCCGTATATATGTCTGTACACATGGGTGAACGAGGGCGGCGGTGCTCCGCCGTATACATAGAAACGCATGGGCGAACGAGGGCGGCGGTGCTCCACGACGTATATATACATGCATATGAATACAAATGATGTATATATACGTGTCGGCGCGGTGGTCGGTGTGCTGACGACGACGACGTGAGGCGGGCCGGCGTGCTGATGACGACAACGTGAGGCGGGCCGGGGCGGTGTCGGTGCGTGATGTTGTGATCCTATGTACCATGTGAACCATGTAGTCATTCATCATATGAGAAAATTCTATGCTGATAATGTAAGTATAAGTCATTATGAAATGTAAGTATATGTGTCTTTATTGCTAATATAACCATTACTATTTCCGAAATGATAAGAATTTATCTTCTTTTTGGACTTTTCTTTCTTGTGGCCCAAATTGTCTGTAGCCATGCATGCAAGTACAACCAAAACTGCTTACATCATCACATGTGATATTTTTTATAAACTAAAAAACGCTTAGTTTACAAACTGGGTATCCAAATTGAGTTCCTATTTGACCATTATATATCCTACAACAAATCCTTCAAAAAAAGACCCTACATGAATATATTTGGATAAAATTTCGTTCACAAACATTGATCTATGAAGATAGAAAAAATTCTTGTATTGAGCAAAGGCAATGTTCTAGATTCATGAAACAATGTTCTACTTTCAAAAGAGAAATGTTTTCAGTTCAGGAGAACAAATTTCTACGTTTCAGATCTATTCGGTATCACAGCAAAATATAACATTTTTTGAAGTTTTCTGGCCACTGTCTGAGAATGTACAGAGAGACGAACTGATCACCTCGAGCTTGGCAGTGGAGGGCCTCGGACGCGTGCGGAGGAGGGTGCGGTGGAGGGCCACGGGCGCGCGCTGAGGAGGGGCACGAGCGCGCGCGGAGGAGGGGCACGGGCGCGCGCGGTGGAGGCCGCACGAGGAAGAAGAGGGCGGCGGTGTCACGGAAGGCGAACGGATGGCGGCGCGAGGAAGAAGAGGGTGGTGGTGTTCGACGAGGAAGAAGACGAGCGAATCGATCTGCGCCAGGCGCTGGCGGTTATATACCAGAGAGAATTACTCCCGGTGCCAGCCACTAGCCGGGAGTAAAGGGTATTTACTCCCGGTGCAAGTTACCAACCAGGAGTAAAGGTACCTTTACTCCCGGTGCGTGTTACCAACCGGGAGTAAAGGTATACCTTTACTCCCGGTTGGTAACACCCACCGGGAGTAAAGGGTTTTTTTTGGCGGGCCACGAAACTGCAGCCCACCTTTACTCTCGGGTGGGCTTCCCACCCGGGAGTAAAGGTGGCCTGCAGTTTCGTTTCCCGCCTGTTTTAAGCAATAGTCTTGTTAAATACAATAGAAATGCAATAGTTTTTGTTAAATACATAGTAAATTAAATAAAAGGCATAAAATTATTTTGTTAAAAATATGGATTTTCTTTTTCTTTATTGCACATAGGAAAAATCTGTAACCTAACTTTTTTTATTTTTTGTTACAATTATAAAACATAATGTAACTAATATTTATTATTTCGATAATGCAAAAACGTAGTGTTTAATTAAAATTATTAAAACTATTGGTTTTGGACAGGAAATTTGTTTTCACATCATTTTAACGTTAATATTTTAATTTTTCATCACTCAATATCCTAATTTACCTTTTTGAGAGAGAAATCCCACCAAATCAAACATTGATTTAATTTGAAACATGACATAATAAACATCTGAATTCACAATTATTACATAATATCTCAAACACACACTACATTAAATCACTATATCATCAAGTGGGCACAACAGTGAACTTCTTCTTTACGTATGTCCCTTGGTTATGATCGCGTCGTAACCATGGAGTGTTCTCATCATTTACCAAGATGCTAGGGTCTTTGTTCACTTTGAATGGCGGAATTCGGTCATCCTTTTCATAATCTTCTGACATGTCCGACTTGTCCTCAATTCCCACGATGACTCTTTTCCTTGAAAGAACTATGTGGCGCTTTGGCTCTTTGGTTGAGTCATTATCGTTTTTCCCTCTTTTTGGTTTGGTAGACATATCATTGACATAGAACACCTGATTCACATCCTTGGCAAGGACGAATGGTTCATCTTTGTACCCGATATTACTAAGGTCTACTGTTGTCATTCCATACTCGTTGTCTACTGTTACCCCGCCTCCGGTCACCTTGACCCATTGGCACTTGAACAATGGGATCTTCAAAGTAGGTGCATATTCTAGTTCCCATATTTCATCTATGCGTCCATAATATGTCTGCTTATTCCCATTTGGGTCTGTGGCATCTATGCGGACACCACGTGTTTTGGTTGGTACTCCTTTTATCTTGGGCTTGTGTAGAATATGTTCCCATTTATCTCGTACCCTTTGTATGTGACGATATGCCATGATGGTTGCATAGCCAATAAATACAGTTTCTCATGGATGCTCTCATCACCTTGACATTTTTTTCGCAATCAACCACCGAAAGTTTCCATGTGCTTTACGCGTAATCCAAGCTTGGTCTTTCCCTGAAACTCGGATCGTAAGAGATCCTTGTATGTCTCAATATACGGATCTACCAAAGAGGAGTTCTGTAGACTGTGTAGTGCGCTTTATTGAAATAATCATCATCCGTACCAATATATGTTTTCCTCCCTAGTGTCCCCTTTCCGCTTAGTCTCCCCTCATATCTCGATTCAGGAACACCAATCGAGTCAAGGTCGGGAATAAAGTCAACACAGAACTCAATGACCTCTTCTGTTCCATAGCCCTTGGCGATGCTTCCTTCTGGGCGAGCATGGTTGTGAACATATTTCTTCAGGACTCCCATGAATCTCTCTAAGGGGAACATGTTGTGTAGGAACACATGACCGAGAGTGAAAATCTCCTTTACTAGGTGAACTAGGAGGTGTGTCATAATATCAAAGAAGGAAGGAGGGAACACCAACTCAAAGCTGACGAGACATTGAACCACATCATTCTGTAGTTTAGCTAGATCAGTTGGATCAATTTCCTTCTGAGAAATTGCATTGAGGAATGCACATAGCTTCACGGTGGCTAGACGTACATTTGGAGGTAGAATTCCTCTTAATGCAACTGGAAGTAATTGCATCACGAGAACGTGACTGTCATGGGACTTTAAGTTACAGAATTTCTTCTCTGGCACATTTATAATACCCTTTATATTCGAGGAGAATCCAGATGGTACCTTGATGTTGTTTAAGCATTCAAACATGATTTCCTTCTCCTCTTTGCTTAGAGTGTAGCTGGCAGGACGTAAGTAATGACGTCCATCATCTGTCTTCTCTGGATGCAGGTTGTCTCTTTCTCTCAAACAACGTAGGTCCTGTCGTGCTTCAAATGTGTCCTTAGGCTTTCCATACTTACCCATGAAGCCTAGCAGGTTCACACAAAGATTCTTCGTTAGGTGCATCATGTCGATCGAGCTGCGGACCTCTAGGACTTGCCAATAGGGTAGGTCCCAAAATATGGACTTCTTCTTCCACATGGGTGCGTGACCGTTAGCGTCGTTCGGAACAGGTTGGCTTCCATGTCCTTTTCCAAAGACGACTTTCACATCATTGACCATATCGAGTACATTCTCACCGGTTCGGTTGCGAGGCTTGGTCAGGTGGTCTGCCTTCCCTTTAAAATGCTTGCCTTTCTTTCTTACGGGGTGATTTGCAGGAAGAAATCAACGATGGCCAAGGTACACGACCTTTTGACATTTTTTCAAAAATACACCTCTAATATCACCGAAGCAGTGTGTGCATGCATTATATCCCTTGTTTGACTGTCCTGAAAGATTACTTAGAGCAGGCCAATCATTGATTGTTACGAACAACAATGCTCGCAGATCAAAGTGTTCCTGTTTGTACTCATCCCACACATGTACACCTTCTTTATTCCACAAAATGAGAAGTTCGTCAATAAGTGGTCTCAGGTACACATCGATGTCATTGCCAGGTTGCTTCGGGCCTTGGATGAGCACAGGCATCATAATGAACTTCCGCTTCATGCATAACCATGGAGGAATGTTGTAGATACTTAGAGTAACAGGCCAAGTGCTATGACTACTGTTCTGCTCTCTAAAAGGATTGATACCATCTATACTTAAAGCAAACCTTAAGTTTCTTGCGTCATTTGCAAACTCCAGGAATTCTCTGTCGATTGCTCTCCACTGGGACCCATCAGCAGGGTGTCTCAACATATTATCTACCTTATGGTCTTCTTTGTGCCATCGCAACAATTTTGCATGTTCTTTGTTTCTGAACAGATGTTTCAAGCGTGGTATTATAGGAGCATACCACATAACCTTGGCAGGGATTTTCTTCTGCAGACGTTCGCCCTCAACATCACCAGGGTCATCTCGCCTGATCTTATACCGCGACGCATGGCATACCGGGCATGCATCCAATTTCTCGTACTCTTTGCCACGGTACAGGATGCAGTCATTAGGACATGCATGTATCTTCTCTATTTCTAGCCCCATAGGACATACAACTTATTTTGCTTCGTAGGTAGTGGCGGGCAATTCATTGTCCTTCGGAAGCATCTTCTTTTGGATTTTTAGTAACTCTCCAAATCCCTTGTCAGATACACCATTCTTTGCCTTCCATTGCAGCAATTCTAGTGTGGTTCCCAACTTTTTCTGCCCTGCATCACAAGTTGGGTACAACAATTTCTTGTGATCTTCTAGCATCCGCTCGAACTTGATCTTCTCCTTTTCACTTTCACATTCTCTTTGTGCGTCACGAATGACCTGAGAAAGATCATTAGCCGGCTTATCTTCTGCGGCTACCTCTTCTTCAGCTTCTCCCATTGCAGTATCATTGAAGCACGCACCATCGGGAATAATATCATTGTCGTCCCATTGTTCTTCTTCACCTTCTTCCATTACAACACCGGTTTCTCCGTGCTTCGTCTAACAAATATAGTTTGACATGAAACCCGACTTGAACAAGTGTGAATGAAGAGTCTTTGAGCAAGGATATTCCACCGTATTCTTACATATGGCACATGGGCAGCACATAAAACCGTCGCGTTTGTTTGCCTCGGCCGCACATAACAAAGAATGCACGCCGTCAATGAACTCTTGGGAGCGGCGATCAGCATTATACATCCAATGACGGCTCATCTGCATTACATGACATAAATACCATATTAAAACCTAGATCATAATTAATTATTTATACAACATGCGTGCCACCACAAAAGATACAAATTTATGAAAGCATCGCTACAATGTAGACAATCCCAACTACCACTAAAAGAACTAAAGCTAAAATACATTTCAGGAGCACAAGGATTTCATGACCAATCTCAACTAAAAGCAGAGCGAGATCCCCGATTGTGGAACATCTTTGGGCTTCTTGGCTAGATCACGCCTCATTAGTCCGCCAGATCACTGTTGTGCAAGATATTTTTGCACGAGTTCAACATACTCTTCCTCCCGGTAGAAGCTTCGAACATCGCCCACCGCCATCCCAATGAAATTAAAACAAAAAATTAGAACTTTAATCACAACCATCATGAAAATAGGTATAAACTAACCATAATCATTAAACACGATAAAATAACTCACATTGCAATCCGGACACTTGTAGAAGATACGATCCTTGTTGGGACCCTCCTTCTTCACTCGGTACTCCATCACAATCTTCGTCTCATCACAACACTTGCCGCATGGAATGAGAGGGAGGCCCGCCTAAGTCGCTTTGGAAACCCATGAGAGGCCGAGGACCCGGGAAGATTGCCATCTACTCTCTATACTCATTTTTAATACACTATAAATTTCTCCTTTTATAAACAAATAAAATTAAGAAACTATAAAATTATCTAGATCTCTATACTCATTTTTTAATACATTATAGCTCAAAAACATGTTTTAATAAATAACCATCCGTACTAGTTGACCTTGCTTACGTGATCATCTCGGCGAGCATTTCTCCACCGGATGGCACCGTACTTGGTCAAGGAAGAGCTCCGATTCTACGAGAAAGGGAACACGGTCTTCCATGACCATTGTCGCTCTCCCTCGTAGAATCAAAGCTCCTCCTTGATATCCGTTACCGCTCGGCAGAGAACATGCTCGCCGAGATGAACACGGTCCGCAAGTTCAACTAGTACGAATTTTCTATAATTTTCTAACTATTTTCTAAGTTTGTATTTATATATACTACGTTTAGGTATGGTGATTGACAGACTACTACGACGATATCGGGACATGTGAATAAATAACCATCCGTACTAGTTGATCTTGCTTACGTGATCATCTCGGCGAGCATTTCTCCACCGGACGGCACCGTACTTGGTCAAGGAAGAGCTCCGATTCTACGAGGAAGGGAACACGGTCTTCCACGACCATTGTCGCTCTCCCTCGTAGAATCAAAGCTCCTCCTTGACGTCCGTTACCGCTCGGCAGAGAACATGCTCGCCGAGATGAACACGGTCCGCAAGTTCAACTAGTACGGATTTTCTATAATTTTCTAACTATTTTCTAAGTTTATATTTATATATATACTACGTTTGGGTACGGTGATTGACAGACTAGTGCGATGATATCGGGACATGTGAATAAATAATCATCCGTACTAGTTGAACTTGCTTACGTGATCATCTCGGCGAGCATTTCTCCACCGGACGGCACCGTACTTGGCCACGGAAGAGCTCCGATTCTACGAGGAAGGGAACACGGTCTTCCACGACCGTTGCCGCTCTCCCTCGTAGAATCAAAGCTCCTCCTTGACATCCGTTACCGCTCGGTAGAGAACATGCTCGCCGAGCTGAACACGGTCCGCAAGTTCAACTAGTACGGATTTGCTATAATTTTCTAACTATTTTCTAAGTTTATATTTATATATATACTATGTTTGGGTACGGTGATTGACAGACTACTGCGATGATATCGGGACATGTGAATAAATAATCATCCGTACTAGTTGAACTTGCTTACGTGATCATCTCGGCGAGCATTTCTCCACCGGACGGCACCGTACTTGGCCACGGAAGAGCTCCGATTCTACGAGGAAGGGAACACGGTCTTCCACGACCGTTGCCGCTCTCCCTCATAGAATCAAAGCTCCTCCTTGATGTCCGTTACCGCTCGGCAGAGAACATGCTTGCCGAGCTGAACACGGTCTGCAAGTTCAACTAGTACGGATTTGCTATAATTTTCTAACTATTTTATAAGTTTATATTTATATATACTTTAACCTTCGTTCATGTAAATATGCAAGCTTCAAGTGATTTTGAGCTCAAATTGCTTACAAATGAAAAAAACCACAATAAAGAACCATATATATATAGTGAACAAAATGGCATAAGACAATGGTGAAAAATGAGAGTATGAGATTGGTAACCTTTATAACTGAAGAATCGACGGAGGAATAGAAGAAATCGACGGAGGAATCGAAGAATGGATGGAGGAACAATGGAGGGAGGGAGGAAGCAAGAACATTAGCGCAGTGAGCTTCAAAATGTGCTGAGCTCGGGCTCGGGGAGGAAGGAGGAGACGGCCGATATATAAAGGGAGAACATTTAGTCCCGGTTGGTGGCTCCAACCGGGACTAAAGGTAACTTTCCAACCCCGGGCGCAGCCACGACCCGGGAGTAGACCTTTACTCCCGGTTGGATCCACCAACCGGGAGTAAAAGTATACCTTTAGTCCCGGTTGGTGGCTCCAACCAGGACTAAAGGTCCCTACCACCTCTGTCTGGCGCTGTAGCCGTTGGGCAGGGACCTTTAGTCCCGGTTGTAGCCACCAACCGGGACTAAAGGTATTTCTAGTCCCGGGGGCAAAAAATTCCGGGACTAGAGCCCATTTTAGCCGAGGATCAAAGGTCTGTTCTCTACTAGTGCCACTTACAGTGTTTTCCTCTCACAACAAATCAGCGAACAATACTTTTAGCCTGGCTTTTCAGCGAAACGAACAGGGTGCTTTCGGACACACATAGATAGCCCCACAAGCAGAACTAAGGCTCCCTTATTGTTTTCCCACGTAGATCCTGTAACACTACTCATTACTTCACAATTTAGTCTGAATATTTGCTTTCTGTGGGTGGAAACCTTTTTCTAGGAAAAAAATTTCACACAAGCATTCCCTTCATAGTCAAGATAGTTCACGAGAGGTACTAAAATGTTTGTAAAGATGGAACCATGTTGGATCTCAAGTGGAGTAGGATCATGCTCCAATTGGTTGTTGGGTTTGTGTGACGTCTGAGCAATATGCAATGCCCATTGCTGCTCGCAGGCCTACTGACAATTTAGCCCCCACTACACCACAGCCTCACAACAACATCGGACGGTCTATCGGTATAAGTCCTTTTACTGTCCGGAGTCCGTTGATTTAGAGATATACCGTCAGACCAAGTTAGTCGTTGTAAGCCCTGTCGGTAAAAAGTTTTACCGACAGACTACCCTTTTACCGACAGACAATCCGATGGAGAAAAATTACCAACAGACAGTGTGTCACCATTTATGCCAACAGACCGTGCGATGTTATACAAATATTTACCGACAGATTCTCTAGGAATTTTAAAACTAATTAAAAAAATAAAATCCAACGTAGCAGAATCATTACATATTAAATATGTATTTGACTAATCGAAGATCCATCATATCACATTCATCTCCACAAATTTAGTCCCCAAATACATGGATCTTCATATGACATGCATATTCTTGCCCATTTGCACCAAGTTGCACAATTACATACATGGCAGCATATCCAATTTGCACCAAGTCATAAAACATAAATGGGAGCATACTAGATTGTTTGCAGTACACAATCACTTTGATAGACTTAGCAACCAAAAAGAGATGCATGGATCCAACAGCAGGTTCTTGCACTGCCAATGAGTCAAGTCCACAAGTTCTTCTAGAAACTCACAAAACAAAAGAAATACTTGGATCCAAATGCAGTAGTTGCGCAAAAGTTGGCATCCCATTCATTTGTAAGCAGCTAGCGGCGCCCAACGCTACCTGAAAAATAAAATTAACATCAATTTGATCATTAACTAGAAGAACTGCAGGGGATGTCCCAACCTAAATTGATTGAAAGTAGTACAATAATCAGGAACTGTAGGTCTATGTCTCAGCTATTTGCAATCTAAGGTAGCCGTGCAATGAAATTTGCTAATACTTTTAGGTATGTTGGCAGTACTGGCTTGTGCTCTTAAAAAATTACTAGCATCTCAATCTCAGCTATTTGCAATCTCAGAAAATAGCAGCATATGTACACCCAAAATATGTACAACTATTTGCAATTTCAGCTAAAATATGTACAACTATTTGCAATCTCATCAGCAGCATATCTTAGAAAATAGCAGCATATGTACCACTATGTCAGAATAGAACTTCACTGCCAGTTCAAAACACGCCATCATTGCCGGATTTTGAACCGGCACAACCATACCAGCAGTGATGAGGGTAAGATATCACTGTCGGTTCCTACAAGCCGGCAGTGTTCTTCAACTTCACTGCCGGTTCTTTACACAACCGGTAGAGTTTAGTTCCACCAACACTGCCGGTTCATAAGACCACCCGGTAGAGTTCGATTCCACAAACACTATCGGTTTGTGTTTCAATCGGCAGTGTTCTCGTAAGAATCACAGCCGGTTTGTGACAAGAACCGGCAGTGCAACACTGTCGGTTTGTGTTTCAACCGGCAATGTTCTCGTAAGAATCACTGCCGGTTTGTGACAAGAACTAGCAGTGATGTATAAGCCAACGTTGCCGGTTTGTGGCTCCAGCCAGCAGTGCCATCTTGGCCATCACTGCCGGTTTGTTTCTAACCAGCAGTGATGTTTACAACAACACTGCCGGTTTGCTGCTAACCGGCAGTGATGGCACGTTCACATTTTATTGTTTTATAATTTATTTTAATTTATATTTTTTCGTGGAATAGGGTCAGGTCCATCAATATTAAACATTACAAATGTTACGGTTACAGTTCAAATGTTTTGATCAAGATCTCGATCCCTCAAAATAAAAAAGAAATGTTCTCGGACTTCACAGATTGTGCAATGCTTCTCGGACTTCTTACAATAATCTGGCGAGCCGCTCTGGGCCATACTGGTCCTTGTTCTTCACGGATTGTGCAATGGAAAATACTCCATCTTTTTCCAATACCTCCGCTAAGATGAATTTTGCCAGCTCCGATTGCAGTGCGACGATCTCCATGTCTAACAGCCTTTCGTGGTTATATTTCTTGCGCTGTCGTTCAAAAAAAGATGATATCCAAAGAGGAATTAGTAAATTATTTTGTTGAATTATTAACAGACATAAATGAAATGGGGATTATACACACCAACTTATCGGCTTCTTCCGATTTCCCGCCAATGTAGAAAAGCATTGCCCACATTACATAAAACTCGCATTCATTGTTTCCCGCCGGCTGTTTTAGGTACTTCCCCTCCATTTCGATAACATTGAATGGGACCCGCGTCCCACCGATATGTCTTCTTCGGATACTGAGCAACATTAAAAGGAGAAACGTTAGAAAGCAGTATGTGTGATTAGAAAATAATATGTTATTAGGATCATTTACTAATTCAACATTGCCACCAGTGCATCCAGATGATGAAATGGTTTTTTCTTCGATCAAGTTTTTGGCAAGATTAACACAAATGAAGACGAAATGGTTGCTGAAATCACAGAATCATAATTATCAAATAATCTTAACGAAAAAAGAAGCATAAAATTAAAAGCCGAGAACACATACTCGTAGTTGTAGGCTAGAAGTATGTGGGTTTTGTTCTTCATCTTGAATTCGTAAAAAATAGCAATCAATCTCTGTTTTAGGTCTTCCACGTCACATCCATGGAGGCCTAGACATGTTTTCTCAATGACTCGTAAGGGGTCCAAGAAGCCTATGTTATCCCATTTACTTTTTAGAATGCAAAATTTTGCTATACACCTATATAAAATCATGGGAAGTGCTCAAAAGTTAACAATTTATGTCTTGAGAGAGTAGTTAATTGTAATATCGTGCTTGTAGGGTACTTACATAGTCCACAACGTCAACATTTGTGTATCGAGAGGGCGTTTCTGGTATAGCTGGAACAAGCACTCCCACTCGACATTGAACTTGTCTTCTTCAGGATAATGAAAAACATGTGGTGAACAGATAATAACCTCAAAACAAAAGTCCTCCATCTCTGTTGCTTGAGCCATGTAATATTCATGCAACTAGCGCATATATATTGTCAAATTTTTATACTCGTCATCGGGAACCAAAAGATTGCCCCTTTCATACTTCATTGCCGGTGTTCCCATCCCTTGTACATCATAATAGATGTTCGCGACCTCTTTCATGGTTAATTCAGGGTTGTCTTCTATGTACTTCTGTATCTTTCTTAAATCTTCATTGTGTATTTCATCGGCTCTTATTGTAGCGTACTGATTCTATGTTTGCCTTTCGAATTCAGACTTCAACAAACACGGAGGCAGTGAGGCACAAAGATTGAAGAAACTAAAACAATCTTCCTTTGAGATGTGTGATGTAAATTTTCCTTCCATCAAGTTTGTAACGCTGCCACTGAAAAGCCTTTTTCTTTTTTGTTGGTCCACTTTGGGAGCATTAGCGACCGAATCCAAGGACCTTTTCTGTGACTGCGAGGATGCCCTTGATCTTGTTTTAGGCTGAGGTGGAAGAGGAGGAGGAGGATAACGACGAGAATTCTATTTTCCTAGGGCTGATGAAGACGGAGGAGGAGGAGGAGGAGTCTTCTCTTGTCTCAAGGCTGATGAAGATGGAGTCGGACGAAGAGGAATAGAAGGAGACCTCTGTCTCCTCGGGAGTGATGGCAAGGGATGAGGAGGGGAGTGATCTCTATTGGGAGATGGTGAGTGATCTCTGTTGCGCCAGGCCACTTGAGAGCCCTTGTTATGACCAAGTTTTGGCATGTCTTCCACTATGGGGTACTCAATGTGTATCTTGTTATACTTCTTATCAAGTATTCTGTCAATGGTGACGCGAGCGTACCCCTATGGAATTGGGCGGCCATTAATGGTCCCGTCTCTCGCAGGCTAGGCCTGGCCAAGTGCCACCTTGCCTTTTATCCATTCCTGATGGATGTACAACTTGACATTGATGGGTTCAGTGATGGTGTCCACCGGATGAGGCACATTCGCATCTTCTTCGTCGAGCGGGGTCGATCCACAGCTGCTGCGACCCATAAACTGTGGGCTAAAGGCAGTAGGAGTAGGGTTTTGTGGTACTCCTGATCCCTTGGACAACAAAATTTGCTGGACTCATGCTTCAACAGTCGCATCAATCCGTGCATCCATTCTGTCTTCCATCTCTTTTAGTCACCTCAAATACTCTGCCTCCTGATCCACTCTACCCCTCGAACGGCTCCGGTAAGTGTTAGATTCTTGGGGGAATGCTAGTTTTCAAGGAACAACACCGGTTCCTCTAGTGCGACCATGGTGCTCCTTGGTTCTGAGTGCTTGGGTGAGCACATCTTTCTCCCTATTAGAAGTGTGAGTCCCTTGCCTCACCTCCTCAATTACCTAGGAGATCCTCTAGATGAGTTCGCTCATGGGTTGATTTGCGGAGCTAAAGCTCCCATCCTCGGCGTGACGTACATTCACACCGACCTTGCCATGCATAGTCCATATCGTATAGTTTGGCATGAACCCCGTGGTAATCAAGTGCAATCGTAGAATCAATTTGACAAAAGTTCCTTTGATTCTTGCAATCTTTGCATGGGTAGAAGATAGGGTTCCCATTCCCAGCATGGGCTTTGGCATCGGTGATAAACAAGGCTGACGCCATGCATGTACCGCTTGTCCGTTCAAGACAGATGCATCCACTATTGACCCATCTCTGCACAAAAAAATACTAAGACAGTCATTACAAAGAATTAATAAGAAATCGAGCTTCATGAACAATAATTGTAGCTCGAATGTACCATTTTTGGAAAACATTGTTGTACACTAATTATTGGAAAATTGAAATTGGTAGCCCTGGCCCTATAAATTGAAAATTGTAGTAAAAACAATTATTGCACAATATTGAAGAACAACTATTCTACTCTACTTCTAAGAACTAATTATAGCATCACATACTAACAATGATGATCTTGAACACCATGGAATAATTAGCTAGGAATTTAAATGTGTTCATAGACACCAACCATTTGGATGATGGATTCACCACAATTTGAGCCTTGCACAAATGTCCAATTGGAAAAGTGCTCTCTAGAATGGAGAAACAACTAGAATGAGAATCAAGCAATGTAGCCATCAAAACAAAGCTAATTAAGCAAAGGAGTGGATGTTTGTTACTAACCTTGAAGCAAAAAAGATCAAGCCATTCTTCAAAATCCAATCGCTAGCTTTATGGTGAAGAGCAGCCGCAACAATGGAGGGAAGGGCCCAAATGCGCACCTCTGTTCTTGGGATGGAAGAGAGGAGGAAGAAGAGGACGGCTGCAGCCTTTTTGAGCTGTAGGCTTATCACCGTCGATTCTTCGCTATTTACTGACAGTGATAGAGCCAAATCACTGCCGGTTTGTGGCTTGAACCGGCAGTGATAAGTGGCCGCCAATACACTGCCGGTTCAAGCCACAAACCGGTAGTGATGTGGTGCTTCACTGCCGGTTTTAGCCCAGCCCCAATCGTTTTCTCATTTTCAAGCTCATAACCGGCAGTGAAGGTACATCACTGCCGGTTCTCATAAATCCGGTAGTGATGTCCAAATCTGGCATAGTGTACAGCTATTTGCATCTCAATCTTAGCTATTTGCAATCTCAGAGAACATTTTAGCTAGCCACAATATACCATTCCAACTGTGGCTAGCAGCAGCAGCAGCATATGTTCAGCTATATGTTGCAGCAGCATATGTACAGCTATATGTGCTAACTATATACCACTCCAGATGTGGCTGCTAAAATAGCAGCAGCGAGCAGACATATGTATAGGTCAAAGGAAGAGTCATAAAGGGCTCAAAATACCTGGTGTGCCCTTGGAAGATCCAGATGCATTGTTGCAAGGCTTCAGCTATATAAAGTACATCAATTAGGAACACTGGACACTCATCAAAAGCAAAAAAGAAATGACGTTAGGTGTAATTTCTTACTTGCTCGTATGGCCACGCAATTAACATCATATAAGCCCCAGCCATACTCTCCATATGACCATAAGGGTGAGGTAGAACTGCATCCTTTCTTATCACATGTTCCACCATAACTTCACAAAACTTCTTTCCAAGAGGCTGACGTCCTGCCATGGTCTTCGGATTAACAGAAAGGACAGTTCCCTTAGCTACAGGGAGATCAAGCCTCAGCATAGCAAATAGTATCACTTCCTTTCCAACCAGAAGTAGATGACACATCCATGGGAATTACAGAAATGTGAGGAGCAAATATTAAATTGCAAATATAAACTTAACAAGAGGATGGAGAACATTACAAGCCCATCATGTGTAAACCGAGAGGCATTTTTATTTCTTGCTGTGTTTATAGCGTTCATGCCAGCAGACACTGGTGGGGCTTCAATGTCTTGACCACAATCCTCATTATCTGCAATATTGTCATATTCTTCGCGCCGAGCATCATAATGTGCATCAACATGTTCTTCAGACCTTGGGCTCTACATCATGCAATGAAATAATAGATATCAAGAGTATGAAGATATATTTTGATTACATAAACATGGAGCCTTAAGATGTTGTATAAGAGACAAAGATATTGAAAGTACTTTACCATGTGTTGTCTTGAATTAGAACCATGTTGTGACAAAGTTTCAGCATTTTGCCTTTCTTGTGCCATCCTTTGCTCTTCCAGTTCCTCTTCCAGTTCAGCGATACATTGTTCCAAGGTTGCTTGCGCAATTTCAGAGTTTTTACGAGCCAAGACTTCCAGTTGAAGCCTTGTTGACATGTATGACTTCAACCCTGGGGTGCGAATCTCTTGGGGTGTTGGTCCTAAACCCAAAACACGGACACGGCCTTTTGGTTCCTTTTCTCCACAAATAGCAACATATGCATCTCCTTCTTGAATTGATCTGTCCTTCAACTCTGGATGAGCTTCAACATCTGCTTTAAGTTCATTCTACAAAAAAAGGAATAAGTATGTTTATATATAACATTACATGTTGCTATTACTTTCCTAGAGGAAACTTACAATTGTTGACGATGCCTGCATTAAAGGTACTCCATTTTTCCTTGTATGAGTTTTGATGTAAACTTCATCTCTTCGAGGGGTGCGGCCAAGTTCTTTACCCTACAAGTTTTTTTCCAAACATTGAAGTAATAAAAATTCCTCAAAACAATGTATTTTGAATTAGTAATGTGAGGGAAATGTTTATCTACCAGATCATGCCTACGACAAGCATGGCTCACACTGCCTCATGTATGAAGCTGCTGCAACTTGGCACGATTTGCCTTTCCTCTTGCTGTACGAGCCTAAGATTCAAAGAATTTGGTACTTACTTCAGATTCAAGAGTCTCCCAAAAGTTCTAAAAACATATTCATATAATTTGGTACTTACTTCAGATTCAGGAGTCCTCCAAAAGCGAATAAGGTAATCCCAATCAGCAGCATTTACTGTATTACCAACTCATGCCTTGAGTTCATCATCCATCAATGATTCATCAAAAAACTTCTCTTTTAAGTCTGCCTTGTAATCCTTCCATTTCCTTGCAGCTGTATCCATGAACCATTTCATGACATCCTCATCCATGTCATAGAATGCCTAATTTGCAGGGTAACATGGGTCAGATCATGTTGTATTTGGTACAGATCATGTGCACAAAAACAAACACAAAGAAATAAACATAGCAACTTCCATAAGTACAAGAAGTAAAAATCTGTTACAAATTAACAGATCATGTGCATGGAAATAAACATACAGATCATGGTGTATTTGGCTCAGTTGAGAAAGACACAATAGCTGTTATCAATTCGATATGCCACTCAGTTCAAAAAAAAATCAGTGCTAAATAATTGTATTTTGCTCAGTTGAGAAAGACACAATAGCTGTTATCAATTCGATATGCCACTCAGTTCAGAAAAAAAATCAGTGCTAAATAATAGGTGCTGTACCTTTATGTCATTCCAAACTGCTAACTTCTTTTTTGGATCAACAAGCCTCCAGTCCTTACAACCAATTGATAATTTCTTTCTCACTTGACACCCAATGACACTAGCAAGCTTCCTAGCAGTTTCTCCAACAGGCTGTCCATATTCATTTAGTGTTACTTTGATTTTAGGCATGTCGGCAGTCCTTGCAAATATGTCATTCACCTGTGTGATGCCACTTCCATCCCTCTTCTGTTGCGTACCACTGAGCAAATCTGTAGAAATTAATTTGGAATGTGAGAAACATAACCAATCATAATATAACACTTATGCTTCTACAAAAAGCTTCACTTTACTATAGCATCAAGCACATGGAACAACACGTGTAGCGAGTATTACTTTTGAAAAATAGATATATTGAGGACTGCAGTGCTAAATTTTTACCTTCGTTGTCACATGAG
The DNA here is from genome assembly GCA_904845875.1 of Miscanthus lutarioriparius. Classification (NCBI taxonomy): domain Eukaryota; kingdom Viridiplantae; phylum Streptophyta; class Magnoliopsida; order Poales; family Poaceae; genus Miscanthus; species Miscanthus lutarioriparius. The sequence goes on along the minus strand of CAJGYO010000010.1, from coordinate 39,052,627 downwards.
AAGTCTCCGGTTGGTATATAGTCAGGAGCATCAACAATCTGCTCATTTACAGTATCAACAGTACTTTTTTGTGGTCTTGGTCGCAGATTATGTAGCACCCGGTTTCAAGAACAAAACCAGATACACACCATATGTGAGCCCAGGAAGTCAAATCTCACATATAGCTACAATTAAGGGTAATATCAAATGACAATGCTTAATATATAAAGTACTTAGTATAAAGAAGAGATAACCTCAGGCACAAACAACGGATAGACAACTCCGATCTTCGGGTGAAGACTCCACTCCACAGGGACAACTGACTGGTTGATCACAAGCCTAGCTCCTCCAACCCCAAGCAAACTTGTACCCATCCAGGATTTTTCCAAAGTATTGAAAAGTAAAGCAAACGTGACTACATCCTGTACTCAACAAGCATAACATGGGGTTCATGAGGCTCAAAAAGGTAGACACGGTTTACCGCGTTTAGCATTTTTAGTAAGTCAAGATTTTAGCATTAGGTAGTATCAAATTTATGCTTAAGCCCCAGTTAACCCACATGATCATATATCAGAACACTAGTAGAGAACAGACCTTTGATCCTCGGCCAAAATGGGCTCTAGTCCCGGAATTTTTTGCGCCCAGGACTAGAGATACCTTTAGTCCCGGTTGGTGGCTCCAACCAGGACTAAAGGTCCCTGCCCAACGGCTCACGCGCTTGCACAGGTGGCAGGGACCATTAGTCCCGGTTGGAGCCACCAACCGGGACTAAAGATACTTTACTACCCGGTTGTGGCTCCAACCGGGAGTAAAGGTCTACTCCTCGGGCCGTGGCTGCTGCGCTCGGTTGAAAGTTACCTTTAGTCCCGGTTGGAGCCACCAACCGGGACTAAAGGTCCCTCCTTTATATCCTGGCCGTCTCCTTCCTCCCTGAGCCCGAGCTCAGCACATTTTGAAGCTCACTGCAGTAGTGTTCTTGCTTCCTCCCTCCCTCCATTGTTCCTCCATCCATTCTTCGATTCCTCCGTCGATTTCTTCGATTTCTCCGTCGATTCTTCAGTTGTAATGGTTACCAATCTCATACTCTCATTTTTCACCATTGTCTTATCTCATTTTGTTCACTATATATATATGGTTCTTTATTGTGGTTTTTTTCATTTGTAAGCAATTTGAGCTCAAAATCACTTCAAGCTTGCATATTTACATGAAAGAAGGTTAAAGTAGCTAGTTGAACTTGCGGACCGTGTTCATCTCGGCGACCATGTTCTCTGCCGAGCGGTAACGGACGTCAAGGAGGAGCTTTGATTCTACGAGGGAGAGCGGCAACGGTCGTGGAAGACCGTGTTCCCTAACTCGTAGAATCGGAGCTCTTCCGTGGCAAGTACGGTGCCGTCCGGTGGAGAAATGCTCGCCGAGATGATCACGTAAGCAAGTTCAACTAGTACGGATGGTTATTTATTCACATGTCCCGATATCGTCGCAGTAGTCTGTCAATCACCGTACCCAAACGTAGTATATATATAAATATAAACGATAATCGATTGTTATGTGTGTACACTCCCATTCTTCTGTTAATTTGCGGAAATATCATGTGAATTACTTACCTGCCGCAGTAAAAGACGAGAATACAATGACCATTAAAAATATCATTGTTTAGAGATATAGATAATTTTATAGTTTCTTAATCTTATTTGTTTATAAAATGAGAAATTTATAGTGTATTAAAAAATGAGTTTAGAGAGTAGATGGCAACTGCTTCCGGGTCCTCGGCCTCTCATGGGTTTCCAAAACGACTTAGGCCGGGCCTCCCTCTCATTCCATGCGGCAAGTGTCATGATGAGACGAAGATTGTGATGGAGTACCGAGTGAAGTAGGAGGGTCCCAACAAGGATCGTATCTTCTACAAGTGTCCGGATCGCAATGTGAGTTATTTTATCATATTTAATGATTATGGTTAGTTTATACCTATTTTCATGATGGTTGTGATTAAAGTTCTAATTTTTTGTTTTAATTTCAGTGGGATGGCAGTGGACGATGTTCAGGCTTCTACTGGGAGGAAGAGTATGTTGAACTCGTGCAAAAATATCTTGCACAACAGGCAGATACGGCGGCTAATGAGGCAGTGATCTAGCCGAAGAAGCCCAAAGATGTTCCACAATCGGGGGATCTGTCTGTTTTAGTTGAGATTGGTCGCGAAATCCTTGTGCTCCTGAAATGTATTTTAGGTTTAGTTCTTTTAGTGGTAGTTGGGATTGTCTACATTGTAGCGATGCTTTCATAAATTTGTATCTTTTGTGGTGGCACGCATGTTGTATAAATAATTAATTATGATCTAGGTTTTAATATGGTATTTATGTCATGTAATGCAGATGAGCCGTCATTGGATGTATAATGCTGATCGCCGCTCCCAAGAGTTCATTGACGGCGTGCATTCTTTGTTATGTGCGGCCGAGGCAAACAAACGCGACGGTTTTATGTGCTGCCCATGTGCCATATGTAAGAATACGGTGGAATATCCTTGCTCAAAGACTCTTCATTCACACTTGTTCAAGTCGGGTTTCATGTCAAACTATATTTGTTAGACGAAGCACGGAGAAACCGGTGTTGTAATGGAAGAAGGTGAAGAAGAACAATGGGACGACAATGATATTATTCCCGATGGTGCGTGCTTCAATGATACTGCAATGGGAGAAGCTGAAGAAGAGGTAGCCGTAGAAGATGATCCGGCTGATGATCTTTGTTAGGTCATTCGTGACGCACAAAGAGAATGTGAAAGTGAAAAGGAGAAGATCAAGTTCGAGTGGATGCTAGAAGATCACAAGAAATTATTGTACCCAACTTGTGATGCAGGGCAGAAAAAGTTGGGAACCACACTAGAATTGCTGCAATGGAAGGCAAAGAATGGTGTATCTGACAAGGGATTTGGAGAGTTACTAAAAATCCAAAAGAAGATGCTTCCGAAGGACAATGAATTGCCCGCCACTACCTACGAAGCAAAACAAGTTGTCTGTCCTATGGGGCTAGAAATCAAGAAGATACATGCATGTCCTAATGACTGCATCCTGCACCGTGGCAAAGAGTACGAGAAATTGGATGCATGCCCGGTATGCCATGCATCGCGGTATAAGATCAGGCGAGATGACCCTGGTGATGTTGAGGGCGAACGTCCGCGAAAGAAAATCCCCGCCAAGAAAATCCGCGGAGTTTGCAAATGACGCAAGAAACTTAAGGTTTGCTTTAAGTACAGATGGTATCAATCCTTTTGGAGAGCAGAACAGTAGTCATAGAACTTGGCCTGTTACTCTAAGTATCTACAACATTCCTCCTTGGTTATGCATGAAGCGGAAGTTTATTATGATGCCTGTGCTCATCCAAGGCCCGAAGCAACCTGGCAATGACATCAATGTGTACCTAAGACCACTTATTGACAAACTTCTCATTTTGTGGAATAAAGAAGATGTACGTGTGTGGGATGAGTACAAATAGGAACACTTTGATCTGCGAGCATTGTTGTTCGTAATAATCAATGATTGGCCTGCTCTAAGTAATCTTTCAGGACAGTCAAACAAGGGATATAATGCATGCACACACTGCTTCGGTGATATTAGAGGTGTATTCTTGAAAAAATGTCGAAAGGTTGTGTACCTTGGCCATCGTCGATTTCTTCCTGCAAATCACCCCGTAAGAAAGAAAGGCAAGCATTTTAAAGGAAAGGCAGACCACCTAACCAAGCCTCGCAACCGAACCGGTGAGGATGTACTCGATATGGTCAATGATGTGAATGTCATCTTTGGAAAAGGACATGGAAGCCAACCTATTCCGAACGACGCTAATGGTCACGCACCCATGTGGAAGAAGAAGTCCATATTTTGGGACCTACCCTATTGGCAAGTCTTAGAGGTCCGTAGCTCGATCGACGTGATGCACCTAACGAAGAATCTTTGTGTGAACCTGCTAGGCTTCATGGGTGTGTATGGAAAGCCTAAGGACACATTTGAAGCACGACAGGACCTACGTTGTTTGAGAGAAAGAGACAACCTGCATCCAGAGAAGACAGATGATGGACGCCATTACTTACGTCCTGCCAGCTACACTCTAAGCAAAGAGGAGAAGGAAATCATGTTTGAATGCTTAAACAACATCAAGGTACCATCTAGATTCTCCTCGAATATAAAGGGTATTATAAATGTGCCAGAGAAGAAATTCTATAACTTAAAGTCCCATGACTGTCACGTTCTCATGACGCAATTACTTCCAGTTGCATTAAGAGGAATTCTACCTCCAAATGTACGTCTAGCCACCGTGAAGCTATGTGCATTCCTCAATGCAATTTCTCAGAAGGAAATTGATCCAACTGATCTAGCTAAACTACAGAATGATGTGGTTCAATGTCTCGTCAGCGTTGAGTTGGTGTTCCCTCCTTCCTTCTTTGATATCATGACACACCTCCTAGTTCACCTAGTCAAGGAGATTTTCACTCTCGGTCATGTGTTCCTACACAACATGTTCCCCTTAGAGAGATTCATGGGAGTCCTGAAGAAATATGTTCACAACCGTGCTCGCCCAGAAGGAAGCATCGCCAAGGGCTATGGAACAGAAGAGGTCATTGAGTTCTGTGTTGACTTTATTCCCGACCTTGACTCGATTGGTGTTCCTGAATCGAGATATGAGGGGAGACTAAGCGGAAAGGGGACACTAGGGAGGAAAACATATATTGGTACGGATGATGATTATTTCAATAAAGCGCACTACACAGTCTACAGAACTCCTCTTTGGTAGATCCGTATATTGAGACATACAAGGATCTCTTACGATCCGAGTTTCCAGGGAAGACTGAAGCTTGGATTACGCGTAAGCACATGGAAACTTTCGGTGGTTGATTGCGAAAAAAATGTCAAGGTGATGAGAGCATCCATGAGAAACTGTATTTATTGGCTATGCAACCATCATGGCATATCGTCACATACAAAGGGTACGAGATAAATGGGAACATATTCTACACAGTAGCCCAAGATAAAAGGAGTACCAACCAAAACAGTGGTGTCCGCATAGATGCCACAGACCCGAATGGGAATAAGCAGACATATTATGGACGCATAGATGAAATATGGGAACTAGAATATGCACCTACTTTGAAGATCCCATTGTTCAAGTGCCAATGGGTCAAGGTGACCGGAGGCGGGGTAACAGTAGACAACGAGTATGGAATGACAACAGTAGACCTTAGTAATATTGGGTACAAAGATGAACCATTCGTCCTTGCCAAGGATGTGAATCAGGTGTTCTATGTCAATGATATGTCTACCAAACCAAAAAGAGGGAAAAACGATAATGACTCAACCAAAGAGCCAAAGCGCCACATAGTTCTTTCAGGGAAAAGAGTCATCGTGGGAATTGAGGACAAGTCGGACATGTCAGAAGATTATGAAAAGGATGACCGAATTCCGCCATTCAAAGTGAACAAAGACCCTAGCATCTTGGTAAATGATGAGGACACTCCATGGTTACGACGCGATCATAACCAAGGGACATACGTAAAGAAGAAGTTCACTGCTGTGCCCACTTGATGATATAGTGATTTAATGTAGTGTGTGTTTGAGATATTATGTAATAATTGTGAATTCAGATGTTTATTATGTCATGTTTCAAATTAAATCAATGTTTGATTTGGTGGGCTTTCTCTCTCAAAAAGGTAAATTAGGATATTGAGTGATGAAAAATTAAAATATTAACGTTAAAATGATGTGAAAACAAATTTCCTGTCCAAAACCAATAGTTTTAATAATTTTAATTAAACACTACATTTTTGCATTAACGAAATAATAAATATTAGTTACATTATGTTTTATAATTGTAACAAAAAATAAAAGAAGTTAGGTTATAGATTTTTCCTATGTGCAATAAAGAAAAAGAAAATCCATATTTTTAACAAAATAATTTTATGCCTTATATTTAATTTACTATGTATTTAACAAAAACTATTGCATTTCTATTGTATTTAACAAGACTATTGCTTAAAACACGCGGGAAATGAAACTGCAGCCCACCTTTACTTCCAGGTTGGAAGCCCACCCGGGAGTAAAGGTGGCCTGTAGTTTCGTGGCCCGCCAAAAAAACCTTTACTCCCGGTGCTTATTACCAACCGGGAACCTTTACTCCCGGTGCGTGTTACCAACCGAACTCGCACCGGGAGTAAAGGACCTTTACTCCCGGTGGGGGGTGGCACTGGGAGTAAAGGGATATAGCATATATATACCAGTGCCATCTTCTTCCTTGCGTTCTTCGCTGATTCCCCTCCTGCGCCCACGCCACTCGGCCCGCCACACCGAGGACGCCACGCCGCCACCCTGAAGGACGTCGGTCGTCGCCACCGCCTCGCGCGCGTCCGTGGTCCCCACGCCACCCTATGCGCCGACGACCTCACGCGCAGCGCCAGCTGCTACCCAGCCGCCCCGGCTAGACGCAAGGCGTGCGCCACACCGCCGCCTCGGCCAGACGCGCGCGCGTGGCCACACCGCGCCGGTACCCTCGCCTCGGCCAGACGCACGGCCACACCGCCGGTACCCTCGCCCCGGCCAGACGCGCAGCCACATGGTCGGCCGCCCCGAGGTACGCTAGCTGTGTGCTTGATCCTATTCCATCGATCTCCATGCATGAAACACTACGTACATATGTTTTAGGCAACGATCATGGTAACCGTACGTACATGTTGTTCATATTTTCTTTTATTCCTACGTGCATGCTTTGATACAGTAGCGAAACTTTGTTGGTTGTCACTTGCATACGTACGTACGTCAACAAATGTGTCTATCGATCACAAACCCAAACGTATACTTAGCTAATTTTCATGGCATGTCGCACACGGCGTTCAGACGGGCATTATTCTCTGTCGCGCTAACTATTATAAGAAAGAAAGCGCCAAAGGAACAGATCGAAAAAAATTCTAGTGTATACGTGCCATCTATAAGCGCCATGCGTTTCTATGTATAAGCGCCATGCGTTTCTATGTATACGGCGGAGCACCGCCGCCCTCGTTCGCCCTAGGGTTTATACGGCGGAGCACTGCCACCCTCGTTCGCCCAAGGGTTTAGGGTTTATACGGTGGAGCACCGCCACCCTCGTTTGCCCTAGGGTTTAGGGTTTATACAGCAGAGCACCGCCGCCCTTGTTCGCCCTAGGGTTTAGGGTTACGCCGCCCTCGTTCGATCATTTTTGGTGGGTGAAGGTTGGTTTGCAGGTGGTTGTGGATGATATAGCTGAGTCTATGAAGGGTGTAGCAGATGAAGTGGTTGAGAGTGTGCTTGAAAATACAGTTATGGAGATGGCGAGGGATATGGCATGCGAGGTGTGTTTTGAAGAGGATGCTCCCGATGTTTGGGAGTTCCAACGCCAAGGGTCGACTTGATGTCTATTTTTTATCGATGTAACGTGTGTTGTTGTATTTGTTGTAAATTTGGCGTGTTGTTGTGAACCTCTTTGAGGGTTCCAATCATTTAGGCGATTTTGTTGTCACTTTCGTTTGCAGCAACGCCCCCCTTTTCTTTTAGGCGAGGCTCATCGTTTATTGTTCTCAGAAACTTGACGCGCAACGATGCCCCCTTTCTTTCAGGCGAGGCTCGCTATTTTTCGTTTAATAAAACCTAATGCGTAGCAACGCCCCCCTTTTGTTTCAGGCGGGATCGCCACCAAAACCTACTCGCTTCCTGATTCTTCTTATCATACAAACCAACCTTCACCCGTCAAAACCTACTCGTTTAGGGTTTAGGGTTTATACGGTGGAAGATTTTACGCATGTAAGCAAAGATTTGACGTACTATATATTGGTTTTGTTTTTTGAAGCTAGATGGCCGACCCGAGAAACATGGATGAGGAGGAGTTGATGATGAATTTGATCAACACTGGCACTCAAGTTGCCGACGATGATGGTGCTAAAAATAACGTGCAAGAGGATGCAGATGACGGGAGTCAGTACTTAGCTCTTGAACAAAATGAGCAACAACATATTGGCCAAGTATATATTTTATATTATTAGCTATATATATTATCATATGTCTTATGTGTGCTCATGACATTAAAAATAATGTTTATGTTTTGTAGCCCTCTGGATCGACATCAACAACTATAACGAAGAGTAAAAATGTTCGAGGTCCCAAAAAGCCATTGGAGGGCCGCTTCATCATCTCGGAGTTCAATGTGGATACAGGAGAACCAGGGGGGCAGAATAAAATGAAATTCGTGCACCACTGTGGTTACCTTGTACGGGACTGGCTCTCGATCAGTACCCACGAATGGAAGAAGAAGACCAATGCTCCTCATATCAGTTTTGTCTCCAATCGTGACAAGACGTTAATTTGGAAAGATGTCTTGGTACATTTCACGCTCCAAATAGATGGTTATGATGATATAATAGATGGTGATGAATTGAAGGAGCGAGTTAGGGATTGGGCAATGAAGAAGATGGCCACCCAGTTTCAGACTTGGAAGAAACACCTATACACGACGTATGTCAAGAAGAACATAGCACCAGATTTTACTGTCCCAGGCCCGATCTCAAAGCAGAGGCCCTATTGGGATGAGTTTGTACAGTACAAGACTTCGGAAGAGGGTGTGAGTCGGGTGATAAAGAACCAATGTAATGCCCAACAGAAGACATACCACCATAACTTGGGATCAGGTGGCTACCCGACTGCCATTAAGAAGTGGAACAAAATGGAAGCAGACCTTCTTGCCAAGGGTCTCATACCAGAATCACTCGAGTGGGGAGAACGTGCAAAGAATTGGTTTTTCGCTCATGGGGGAATACTGGACCAGGAGACAGGGAAGTGCATTTCTGGCGCAAGACTGCAAGAAGCAGCAAAAAGATTGTTTTATGCTCAGAGAGCTACTGCTAGTGGTGCGTTCAGGCCCAACAGAGAGAAGGATGAGCTGACATATGCCATCGGGACTATTGAACATGGTGGCCGAAGTAGAGGCAAAGGAAGTGTCTCGTGGGAGCATGGATTCCCTCAGGACAGACCTTCCTACAGAAGCCGCCAGAGAAAGAAGGAAGAAGAGGCACAACGGCTCCAGAGGTTGGAGGAAGCGGTGCGTGAAGCACAGGAGCGGGGAAAAAACCTTGAAGCGAGAATGCAGGAGGAAATCAAAAGGCAAGTGCAAATAGCAGTGAGTGCAAGCAAGCAGGCATCAGAGCCAGGAATCAACATTAGCCAATCTGTTTAGTTGAAAAGCAGTTGTGCTTCCACGGAGATACCAAATCAAGGGGACATAGGACTGCGCTTCCCTATGGATGATGTCACTGAACCTTGTACATCGTGTGAGCTACACATTCTGAAGGGGAATTCCACAATCAAGGTGGCTATCGGTCTTGTTAATCCTATCGACCGAACCAAGACACCAAGGATTCATGGGAATATAATCCAAGAAGGATATGCTACCATCTCGGTAGATAAAGCTAAAAAAGGTTTTAGTGATTTGCCTCTTGACATTCCTGGAGGTAATGGCGAGAAGACTCTAGGAGAAGCAGAGAAGACATTCATTCTATGGCGCAAGCGCTACATCATCATTCCCAGGATGTTGGCTCCACCTCCTCCTGAACTACCTCACCATAGGTACGTGCGGATGAAAACACTACATCATTAATTTGTACTGGCTTAAATAATTAACAATTTGCTCATAATAATATGACATTCCTTTTTTTGTAGCAGATCCTCCCCCAACCTAAATCCAATTGTTCAATCGCCATATCATCATTGTGCTCTATACGATGACACTGTGTTGGAAGGCGAGGCTGCATCCACACCATCTCCAAGGAGGTCTCCAACGCCGCAGCCGCCACCTCCAAGGAGGTCTCCAACACCGCTGCCAACACCTCCAAGCAGGTCTCCAACGCCTCCCCCGCCCCCGCCTACCAAGAAGCCTAGCAAGAGGCTAGCCCCACAAACGAAGAACCAGTCCCCACCGGCAAAGAAACCCACCGTGAAACCAAGGGATATTCCCAAAATAATATCTAAAGAGAAGGAAGAAGGAACTGATGCATATAAAAAAGATATGTCTAGATTCTATGACAAACTTAAAAAGAATCAAGAAGCAAGGAGAAACCCGAAGAAACCATACTTCTTCGTAGCTCCAGATATTCTAAGAAAAAGGGTGGCTTCTTACCAGCAACAACAGCGGGAATCTTGTAAGCCATCCAAATCAACGTTAACGGACTATGACCGCACTCTCACCAAGTCAATTGAGGCGGCACAGAAAAAGAAGCGGGCAGGGAAAGGAGTTGCCCAACTCGGACAACAAGCGCACCAATCAGTCCCCCCGCTAGTTGTTGGTAATGAATATGGTTCGAATTTAGGATTAATGCATCAGACAAACATACCTCCGGATGTCGATTTGGATCACCTTGGTGAATTTATTGATGAGACTGGTCTCGACCTTTACCAGATATTTGGTGATGGAAACATTGAGAGTGCGGCGAAGGTTGATATTTGGAAGAAAAAATTTGTACTAGGCCAGAGTCTATACAACCCTCAAGCCTTATCTGATCTAGGGACGCAAATGTACCTGCTAAACAAGTGGTACATGCAGGCGTCTACCGGTGGAGACTTCTGCGTTGGTGTCAGAATTAGAGATGAACATTGGTTCCGTGGCGATGATGTTATGTATGTTGACTTTGTAGAATTTCATCAACTATGCCACCTGACCTCTCTGGATAAAGTTATCATTAGCTGCTATTGCCTATAAGTAATAATTCTTTCGATCTATTATTAAACTCATCATATGTGTGTATATGCATATAAATTATCCTAACAAGTACTATATATATGCAGATTTACAATGACAGAGCTCAGAAAGGAAGGCTGCAATGAAATTGGTTTTGTTGATCCCCATATAGTATTCAAAGACCCAGTTACTCCAAAGACTAATTGGAAGTCTGAGTCAGAGAGTAACCTCATGAACTTCTTAGTGAACCAACACCACAAGAAGGATATACTCTTTCCCTACAACTTCAAGTGAGTGTTAATAATGTCGATCATCCTTAATGGCTCATATGTTGATTCTAGTTAATTAATGAGTGTTATGCGTTATATCCTATAAACACATGCAGCAATCACTGGATATTGATGGACATCGATATGGTGAAAAGTCACTTGATAATCTATGACTCGATGAGAAAACCACAACAAGACTACCAAGATATGATAGATATTATCCAGAGGTAATTTTGGTATCTCTAGCAACTATATATACACACAAACATGATGATTAACTATATCTGATGACGTGGCAAATTTTTTATTGGGCAGTGTTTGGAAAACCTTTATTGAGAAGCAACACATGGGAAAATGCAAAGCGCCACTGAATGTAATCCCTTTGAAAGTAAGTCCCCTAAATCGCATCATCTTTATTAATTAAACATATAGCTTTCATCGGATCACCAGATTGGATGACAAATCTTTTTCTCGTAAAGTGGTGTCTGAGGCAGGAACAGGGGAACAACTACTGTGGTTACTATGTTTGCAAGTTTATCAAGGTGGTCTCCCAAAGAACTCCTATAGAGAGACTAAAAGTACGTTAAAAATACACTATATATTCATTTATTTATTATTATTGATTGTGTTACTATGTCTTTATATATATATGTACATATATTAATTTATTTTCCTTTAATTCAAACCTGTAGACTCAATGGTTGGAGGAAAAGGTCATACGGCAAGACCAAATCAAAGCAATTCAAGAGTCTATAGCCGGATTTTTTAATGAGCAGGTCATCGATTCCAAGGGCGAGTTCTACTTCGACCCAACACTGCCATGGAAGCCAAGCTAGAGGATGAGAGAAAACTTGTTATATCACAACAACTGTAATGCAATCTTTTTTTAATATATGCACATGAAATAATATAATGTAAAATACACATATGCATGCATGCATGTAAATATATATATGATGCATGCATGCATATATATATATATACATATATATTTCTGTGCTTGAATTGTGTGATTTAATATGTTCATTGTGCTTGAACCGAAACATACTATACGCACGTATAAATGTATAATTAGCAGCATACAATATGACTTCGAAAACCTATTTTGAAAAGAAAACAAAAAAATGAAAAGAAAAGAAAAAAGAAAAAAACCTTTAGTCTCGGTTCATATTACCAACCGGGACTAAAGGTGCCGGCCATCGTGGCATGTCAGGAGGCACCTTTAGTCCCGGTTGGTGTTACCCACCGGGACTAAAGGTCCTCCTTTAGTCCCGGTTCCTGACCCGGGACTAAAGGACCCCCCTTTAGTCCCGGATGCTTGCTCTCGGGTGGGGAACCGGGACTAGAGGGGGTTTCCCACCGGGAGTAAAGCTCTGTTCTCTACCAGTGGAACCAATTGAGTCATGAAACATCATCATAGTCATCATGTATAAACAACATTATAAGTAGCCATTTATTCTGTGAGTTTTCCAGGCCGCTCGTGACCATGAGCACAACTGTTATAACAGTTTTCACTCTGCAGAGGTTGTGCACTTTCACTGCGAGTCGTGTTGCCCAAATACCCGGGGCCTATCGACCCCCTAACACTCCCAAGGTGAGCAGGCAGGGTACACTACGAAGCCTTCCATAGGTCTCTCTAACATGTTAGGGCCGCTAGGTTTCCTCGGTAGGCAGATGTAGGAACCCCCCTTTCCTATGGCACAAATCCTTCGTGGCTATACACATAAGAACAGGGGCAGTCCTATACCCAACGTGGCAAGCCCCTTTTGCGCCATAAAGGTGACCTCTAACAAGCTAGAAAAGGTCCTACTACTGAGCTAGAGTCAGAGCCATGTGACCCTCACGGTTGCACTGTCAGTCCCAGCTTTTGCCGACAGATAAGTCCTTATGGAGGGCCGAGAGCATCATGATCGAAAGTCATTTGCTCCTTCACCCTATAATTCAGTTGTTTAAAAGTCAATTTTACCTTTTCGTTCCATAGAACCATTATTTCATTATGTAGATCATGTATAGTTACAGTGAGCGCTAGCAAACTACCCACATGCATATAACCCATAGGAGAACAAGGAACAGGATAATCAAACACTAGGATGTCCTTACGGGTATCAAAATTAGACACATGCAAATGAGTAATTAATAAATGTGAATAGGCATCAAGGTAGATTCCATGCTATACTTGCCTTGGTTAACAACCTCCTGCTGGTCCTGCTGGTCGTCAAAGAACTCTTGGCCTCCAACGTTCTCCTCACCGTCGAAATGCAACCAACACGGCAACATACAACATTCCAAAGGCATTCATGCAAAGCAAACAATCCTATAGTTAGAATAGTACACCAGCAGTATAGAAAACAAGATAAAATGTTTATGAAAAGAATCTTTATCTTGCTACGATCACGTCAACGTGAAGTTCATGAAAATCGGAGCTAAAACGCAAAGTTATGAATTAAACGGGGTTTCCTATAGCAATTTATTTAATTAAACCTAACCATGAAATTTAAAAGTTGCAAACATGATTAACAGTGGTACTAACACGTAGATTATGCAATTACGAAACTAATGCAATTTGAACGGGTCGATTCGGAGCTAAAACAAAGTTTTTATGAGCAAAACAAATCCAGTGGCATTTCTGTAATTAGTATGAACTATTTTTGAATTTAAATAAAATCAATTTCAGAATAATTAAACTGCCGAGGACTGCGGGTTTAATTAGTCAAAATCTGGGGGTCTCTTAAGCAAAATGACCCATGAAGGGGTATTGGCCATCCTATGCCTTTGATCACGTGATGGACAGCTAGGATCACATGAGGGAGGGGAGAGGGAAGGCGACTCACCGGAGACGAAGCCGACGCGGTGGCGCTGCCATGGTTGGCAGCGAGGAACTCACTGGCATGAATGGATCAGGCCCTACGGGCCATGGTTCTCCAATCCAAGACCATGGGGAAGATGCGGGGAACATGGCGAGTTCACCTTGGGACAAAACACGGCTGGGGATGGCTCGCGCGGCGCTCGCCATGACCGGCAGCGAGGAGGAGCTCACCGACGCACATGTCTAAGGCCCTAGAGGCCACGGTTCGACAAATTGATGTCACCGAGAGAGAGAGAGGGTAACAAGGCGAAGCTCACCACGACTTCAATCGGGGCAGGGATGAACCAGAGATGATGAATGATGAACAATGGCGGCTCGCGAGCTCGCGGTCTTCCCTGCTGCTGTGGTTTGGTGCTACGGTCTCCAAAGAAGAAGAAAACTACAGCGGGGGGCATGATGGGGTCTGGCCCTCTTTTGTAGAGGCCGAGGATGCGGACGAGGCGCCCACAATGCGAAGTGGAGCGGCGGTTCCGCCCTGACGGCGTGCAACGCGGAATGGCTGGAGGGGAGAGGCAGCGCTGACGGTTGGGCCCAGGCTGCCAGTGGCAGGGAGAGGGAAGGGGCGCGGCAACGGCCGCCTGGCCGAGCTGGGCCGGCCCAGGAAGGGAAGATGGGAGGGCGAGCGGCCGCGGGAAAGGAAAAAGGCCAATGGGGCCAAAAGTGAGGAAGGGAGAGAGAAAAGAAAGAAATTCCTTTTCTTTTTCCAAATAAATTTTCCAAACTCATTTTCAAAAGGTTTTTAAAACCTTTTAGCATTTGAAACAAAACCACCCATCACAGAAATAAATATGTAATAGCATGAATGCATCAACATGTTTCTATCCTTATATTTACTTTTAATTTCATAAAAAATATTATTTCCTAAATTTGAAATGCACATATAATTGCATAAATAAATCAAATTTAACTATTTTAAAATAATGCAAATTTTAGGGTTTTACAATTCTACCCCCTTAAGAAGAATCTCGTCCTCGAGATTAGTTGATCGCTTACTCGAACAGTTGCGGATAAGATTTTCTCAGATCCTCTTCTCTTTCCCAAGTAGCCTCATCCTTCAATCAAAACTTATCTGCCATGCTTGGTATGACATTGAGGTCTCTTGAGTTATCATAGAACCAATTGTAGAGATGTTTAGCACCTCCTTCCTATGTCATCAACACCAACTTATCTTTGGTATGTTGAAGATTGAACTCCCAATTGATGATAGCTCAAAATGAAGATCAATCTTGACGATTACCTGAGCTTGTTGTAGATCATCCACCAAGTCACCAATCCTAGGCAAGGGATACTCGTGTTTGGTAGTGACTTCTCAACAATAAGGATAACTGAGTCTTCCAAGTGAAGTGATAGAATGTATCTGATCTTCATCTTGCAACTTCTTCAATTTGGCTACCCCCCTTAATAAAGATCAACTAGGGAAAACCAGAGGGTAACTTGCATCTTCTTCTGAGTGAGGTAACTATCATCATGTTCTTCGGGTACCCCAGAGCACTACAACTTTCTTATGGAACACTTGTCCAGATTCTGCAGTTAACTTGGTTGAAAACAGTGCACAACATAAACTGTCCTAGATCTTAGACAGCACAGCTACATCATCTTGTGATTTTCATTACTCCTAGACCATAAAAAATATCAAGGTGATTCTTGCAGTCACAGAAAGATATTAAAGTCTATTGTTGTCTAGAATTTTCCTATGATTTTTTTGCTCATCCAAGGACAGAGGTACAAGCCAAAGAAGACAGACTGCTCTGAAAAGACAGGATAAGATAGAAACGAGGAAAACCAACCCGACCATCTATTCATTACTCCTTATGACTTATGACTACAAACTAAATGAAATCATGGACAAAACCCACAATATCATTACAAACATTACAAAGATCCAAAACAAGCAAAATCATAGTGACAATTCAACAAGGCATTAAAGCTGCATAAAGCAAGCATTAACTCAACTTACGATACTATCATCTTCATAATGTTATGGGTAAAGATCCTAGAGCTTAACTTTCCATTACGCAAGAGGTGGTAAGAGAAGATTCCAAAAGCATAACAAAGCAAGAAGTAAAGGTGGGAACAAGACTTTAGAACAAGCAACAAGGTGGAGATCAATAGCAAGGATAAGATATAGTATAGGGAAAATATCAAGGTCTATAGAACAAGGATTTTTACAACAATTTCTAAACCTTAGAACGACCAGTTTCTAAGTATACTTGCGTCTTACAGTCAGCATTGCTCTAATACTACTTTGTAGCACCCGGTTTCAAGAACAAAACCAGATACACACCATATGTGAGGCTAGGAAGTCAAATCTCACATATAGCTACAATTAAGGGTAATATCAAATGACAATGCTTAATATATAAAGTACTTAGTATAAAGAAGAGATAACCTTAGGCACAAATAGTGGATAGACAACTTCAATCTTCGGGTGAAGACTCCACTCCACAGGGACAACTGACTGGTTGATCACAATCCTAGCTCCTCCAACCCCTAGCAAACTAGTACCCATCTGGGATTTTTCCAAAGTATTGAAAAGTAAAGCAAACGTGAGTACATCCTGTACTCAACAAGCATAACATGCGGTTCATGAAGCTAAAAAATGTAGACACGGTTTACCGCGTTTAGCATTTTTAGTAAGTCAAGAATTTAGCATTAGGTAGTATCAAATTTATGCTTAAGCCCTAGTTAACCCACATGATCATATATCATAACCAATTGAGTCATGAAACATCATCATAGTCATCATGTATAAACAACATTATAAGTAGCCATTTATTCTGTGAGTTTTCCGGGCCGCTCATGACCATGAGCACGGCTGTTATAATAGTTTTCACTCTACAGAGGTTGTGCACTTTCACCGCGAGTCGTGTTGCCCAAATACCCGAGGCCCGTCGACCCCCTAACACTCCCAAGGTGAGCAGGTAGGGTACAATATGAAGCCTTCCACAGGTCTCTCTAACATGTTAGGGCCGCTAGGTTTCCTCTGCAGGCAGATGTAGGAACCCCCCTTTCCTATGGCACAAATCCTTCACAGCTATACACATAAGAACAGGGGTAGTCCTATACCCAACGTGGCAAGCCCCTTTTGTGCCATAAAGGTGACCTCTAACAAGCTAGAAAAGGTCCTACTACTGAGCTAAAGTCAGAGCCATGTGACCGTCACGGTTGCACTGTCAGTCCCAGCTTTTACCGACAGATAAGTCTTGATGGAGGGCCGAGAGCATCATGATCAAAAGTCATTTGCTCCTTTGCCCTATAATTCAGTTGTTTAAAAGTCAATTTTACCTTTTCGTTCCATAGAACCATTATTTCATTATGTAGATCATGTATAGTTACATTGAGCGCTAGCAAACTACCCATATGCATATAACCCATAGGAGAACAAGGAACAGGATAATCAAACACTAGGATGTCCTTACGGGTATCAAAATTAGACACATGCAAATGAGTAATTAATAAATGTGAATATGCATCAAGGTAGATTCCATGCTATACTTGCCTTGGTTAACGAGCTCCTGTTGGTCCTGCTGGTCATCAAGGAACTCTTGGTCTCCAACGTTCTCCTCACCGTCTGAACGCGACCAACAAGGCAACATACAACATTCCAAAGGCATTCATGCAAAACAAACAATCCTATAGGTAGAACAGTACACAAGCAGTATAGAAAACAAGATAAAATGTTTATGAAAAGAATCTATGTCTTGCTACGATCACGTCAACGCGAAGTTCACGAAAATTGGAGCTAAAACGCGAAAGTTATGAATTAAACAGGGTTTCCTATAGCAATTTATTTAATTAAACCTAACCATGAAATTTAAAAGTTGCAAACATGATTAATAGTGGTACTAACACGTAGATTATGCAATTACGAAACTAACGCAATTTGAACGGGTCGATTCGGAGCTAAAACGAAGTTTTTATGAGCAAAACAAATCCAGTGGCATTTCTGTAATTAGTATGAACTATTTTTGATTTTAAATAAAATCAATTTTGGAATAATTAAACTGGCCGAGGACTGCGAGTATTGGCCATCCTGGGCCTTTGATCTAGGGGTCTCTTAAGCAAAATGACCCATGAAGGGGTATTGGCCATCCTGGGCCTTTGATCACGTGATGGACGGCTAGGATCAAATCAGGGAGGGGAGAGGGGAGGCGACTCGCCGGAGACGAAGCCGACGCGGCGGCGCTGCCAAGGTTGGCGGCGAGGAGCTCACCTGCGTGAATGGATCAGGACCTACGGGCCATGGTTCTCCAATCCGAGACCACGGGGAAGATGGCGAGTTCACCCGGGGACAAAACACGGTCGGGGGATGGCTCACGCAGTGCTCGCCATGACCGGCAGCGAGGAGGAGCTTGCCGACGCACTTGTCTAAGGCCCTAGAGGCCACGGTTCGACAAATTGAAGTCACCGAGAGAGAGGGGAACAAGGCGAAGCTCACCACGACTTCAATCAGGCGCGGGATGAACGGAGATGATGAATGATTTGAACAATGGCGGCTCATGAGCTCGCGGTCTTCCCTCTTCTTTGTGGTTTTGGTGCTACGGTCTCCAAAGAAGAAGAAAAGCGCAGGGGGCATGATGGGGTCTCGCCCTCTTTGTAGAGGCCGGGGACGTGGACGAGGCGCCCACAACGTGAAGTGGAGCGGCGGTTCCATACGACAGCGCGCAACGTGTGAACAATTTGGAGGGGAGGAAACGCCGACGGCCGGGCCCAGAGCCAGTGTCGATGTGAGGGAGAGGAAGGGGCATGGCAGCGCCACTTTGGCTGAGCTGGGCCGGCCTAGGAAGGGAAGATGGGAGGGCGAGCGGCCACGGGAAAGGAAAAAGGCCAATCGGGCCGAAAGTGAGGAAGGGAGAGAGAAAAGAAAGAAATTCCTTTTCTTTTTCCAAATAAATTTTCCAAACTCATTTTCAAAAGGTTTTTAAAACCTTTTAGCATTTGAAACAAAACCACCCATCACGGAAATAAATTTGCAACAGTATGAATGCATCAACATGTTTCTATCCTTATATTTACTTTTAATTTCATAAAAAAATATTATTTCCTAAATTTGAAATGCACATATAATTGCATAAATAAATCAAATTTAACTATTTTAAAATAATGCAAATTTTAGGGTATTACAGATTACGACCATCAGTGGGTGCAGGATAAGTTTTCTATAAAAGATAACACAACAGCAGCCATTAGTGTTTCAAAAAAGCATGCTTCTGATGTATCATGGTGCTCACAGGAGGAGATTAGGATGACTAGGGCTGACCTTTGTTCTTTTTCTTAGCTGGTGGTGGCTGCACCGCGTTGCTCAGAGTAGGAATGTTCAAAGATTCTAGGTGCTGCTTGTTTCTTGCAATCTGTGCTTGCTGCTGCAGCTCATACTCATTAACGAGGCCATCCATATTCTTCCTTCTTAGGGGCATTTTTTCCTCCTGAAAAGTACAAAAAGTAAGCACACTTTGTTTTTATAAGCACTAATACAAAAAGGGAAATACTTCCAAGAAATCAGTAGCAACCAAATTATGCAAAGGACACTTACTTCTTAGATTTTTTTGGATTTTTTTGGAACAATTATACCATCTATTTCTGTTCTAACAACAGGGAAAGACCGATTAATAACATCGACAGTCACATTGACAGTTAGATCAGGCAATGGCACAACTAGTCCATTGCCATTATCTAAGTGCTCACTCTCCAAATTATCCATGTCATAGAAATCTCTCGGCTTTGACTGATGAATAGAAACCCACTCAGTATCAACTGGGTCAGGAACATAGAAGACTTGAACGGCCTGTGATGCTAGTATGAAAGGCTCATCAGATTCCTTTTCACCTGTATTGAACAAATGCTTGAAGTTCACATTAGTGACCCCCAACTGATCAGTTTTTACCCATTTGTCCTGCACACAATTGTCAACCCAAGCACACTTGAAAAGAACCACATTTCCTTTGTGTTCATAGTTCAATTCAACAATCTCCTTTATAATACCATAATAAGTCTTGTTTCCTATTATGCTTCTATCATTATTTCCCCTTTCAAAGCATGCCGATTATGCAACTAGAGCAACCCCACTATTATGGATACACCTACCCACATCATAGGATTCTGTGTGAAAATCAAATCCATTCATCGTGTAGCTACTGTACTTTCGTGCAATCATCATTGGTGCCTTAGCTAAAATTTGGATCTCTTTTGGTGTATCCTCACACAATCCTTCCACCTGTGATTAGTATGCAACACTAACTTTAAGATAAATGTCAAGTTAATGTAGAAAAATATGTTTTTACGTTCTCTTCCTACTTACATGTGACCGAAACCACTCATGGAAGGATTCATGCTGCATGCTGTTGATATCTCGTTGGTTTCAAACACCAAGTGACGATAGATAGTGAGCGTGCTTGCTGAAAAAAGCAATTCATCAATTTATCATGCAATGGAAACAATAGATGTGATGTGAAGTGCAATAGATAACTTGCTCCAAGTAAGGCCCTATATCGGCATAGTTGAACAAAACATATCTATGTGCTTGAAGCCAAGTCATGTGGTCTAAAGTCACTGTGCACTTCCCGACTAAACCTCGACCATTGTTATCAAAGAAAGAAGTTGAGCTGCAAATTTCTGTTTGCTGCCCTTCATCACTTCTAAGTCGCCGGCTAAATTGAGTCTCATCATGTAAGTAGCAGGCACACAACTTAAGGCTATCATAAAATAAAGAACCCTCCACAATTGATCCCTCCGGATGGCTTTTTGTATGAACATCACCCTTACATCTCATCAAAAACCTATACACATATATAATTAGCTCATAATGGTATTAAAACAGTAGGTATTTATTTTGTTCTCTTAAGTTGAACTATGCCTACCTCTCAACAGGCCACATGCTACGAAAATGTACTGGACTAGCTATTCTTGCTTGGGCAGGAAGGTGAACCATCAAGTGTACCATCATGTCAAAAAATGAAGGAAGGAATATAGTCTCTAGGAGGCTTAAAGTTTCAGCAATATCAACCTCTAGACTAAGAAATAACTAACACGAATAACTGCAGCACTAACTACTTCTGGCAATATTTTCCTCACAGCAAGTGGTAGTAAATGTTGTAGAACAATGTGGCACTCATGACTCTTAAGACCAATCACCTTTCTCTCATTGACATGAACATTGGGTCGTATATCAGATGCATAACCAGCAGGAAACTTTACCCCTTTTAGCACTTGACAAAATAACTTTTTCTCATCAGGACTCATTGAATATGGTGCAGGTGGTAAATACAATTGGTCTTCAAGTTCAACAGGGTGGAGATCATTTCTAATACCTAGAGCTTGAAGGTCTAAGCGAGAATTCAGATTATCCTTAGATTTCCCATCAGTACCCAAGAATGTATTCACAAAGTTCTCATACACATTTTTCCCTATATGCATGACATCAAAATTATGCCACAACATAATATTTCCAATATGGAAGTTTGAACCAAATAGATCTCCTTTTGAAAATGACTAATGGCTCCCCTGCCTTGGGTCTCTTGGTTGCTAGTTTCTTTCTATAAATTTTGGAGTGTACTAAAGATATTGTTATAGTTTTTTGAACCAAATAGATCTCCTTTGGTTGCTCGTTTCTTTCCAAAAACTATAACAATATCTTTAGTACACTCCAAAATTTATTCCCCAGAAAGAGGAGTAGGTGCTGTCCTAAGTTCAGTTGAACCAAATTTATGGACATTAAGCCTAAATGGGTGATTCTCGGGCAGAAACCTACGATGACCCATATAACACGTCTTGCTGCCATTGCCTAGTCTAAGTGAACATGTATAGGAGTGGCAATGTGGACATGCTGCTTTACCAGATGTGACATGTCTAGATGCATAGCCTAGACCAGGGAAATCAGTAATTGTCCACAATATTACTGCATGCAATTGGAAGTGCTCACCCTTCAAAGCATCATATGACTCCTTTTTCAAACATGTCTTTCAAGCCATCAACAAGTGGCTCAAAATAAATATCCATATCACTACCAGGAGCATGCCGCCCAGGAATCAATAGAGAAAGGATGAAATTTGATTGCTTCATGCACATTGAAGGTGGAAAATTATAGGGAATACATATACTAGGCCAAATGCTATAGATAATATTTTGGGATCTATATGGGTTGAAACTATCGGTGGCAAATGCAAGTCGGATATTGCGGCTATTCGCAACAAACTCTGGATGATTTACATCAAGTCTTTCCATAGAGGAGAATCTGCTGGATGCCTAAGAACACAATCTCTTGTTCTTTCCTCATCATGCCATCTTGTTAGACTTGCTGTTTTAGAAGATAGAAACAATCTTTGGAGGCATTTCTTTATTGGAAAGTAGCGAAGAACTTTCTTAGGGATCTTATATACATGTTTTCCATCTAGACTCTTTCTAAATGATTTCCACCTAGAAACCTTACATTTTGGACATGACTCAGATTTTTCATGCTCCTTCCGATAGAGGATGCAGTCATTTTCACAAGCATGAATACTAACGTAACCAAGTCCTATGGATTTGATCAATTTCTTAGCTTCATAGAAGTTTCTAGGCAGTGCAGAACCCTTAGGTAATGCATCATTTAATAGATCAAGTAGAAGGTCAAAACTTCTATCAGTCCATCCTCCAAGGAGTTTGATGTGAAGTAACCTAATTAGGAAGCGCAGTTTTGTATACTTCTTGCAAGTAGGGTACAACTCTTGATATTGGCTTCTACCAACCTTTGAAGGGCAAGTAGTTCATCACAAGGCTGAACAAAACTGTTGTCTTCAAAATCCCCTCTATCATCTAAACCACAAGCTAGATCTTGAAGCAATTCAGATGTCATCTTCTTCAGTAGACTCTTCCATACGATCAACATCATCATTATTTCCATGATTCTCATAAGAGGTACTTTCTTCTCCATGTAAGTTCCATGTTGTGTACCCTTGTACACATATTAGGTGCTCACGTACATCACTAGCCTCTCTCCAAAATGAGTTAACACATTTTCTGCAAGGACATAATATCTTGTCCCCTACTGCTGAATTTCTAAATGCATAAGCCAGGAAACCGTTCACCCCTTGTAAATATTTCTTTGTGTGCCTACATGGAATGTATTATGTAAAATCTCATGTTCACTACAAAACACTTTTAACATTTGTAAAGTAGTTGTGTTGTACCTAGGCTCATTATTGATCCATGTTTTATCCATACACCTTTACAGGAAGGTCAGACCGCGCTCAGATTATATCTTTTCAGAGAGAATACAACCACACAACACAAGCTTTAAAGAAAAGCAATGTGACATCAAGCAATTGGAACTTGAGAAACAGAATCATACCGTTGCGCAAAGCTCCGACACCTAGCAACTATGAATATTGTAGTTCTATAGAAAAGTTCAAACTGCTTGCAGCTACAGGTTCTGCTCCTACGAAGCTAGTATGCATCAGATATAAATTATCAAGAAATGGAGACAACAGCCCAACAATCCTAGTGTTGTAGTGTTTGTTTAATAAATACAGCCTGAGATTAGTTTCTTCCTATATGGCCATCAAACTGAACATATACAGCGAGCTTACTTCAAACAGTTTTGCTCAAAAAAAGAGCTCACTTAAATCAGAATTTACAAACCACAGTTTTTTTTGAAAGGAGACAAGATACAGTATACAATATACACATCAGTTTTTGGCTAAAAATTGTCATCATCAGTTTTTAAAACTGCATACATGTCTGCTTCTTGCAGTTCTCTGTAAGGTTTTGTAGGTAACTGAACCATCAGAAGATAGAATGGAAAAGTTTTTGTTTAGTCCTCCATTATATAAGCAAAGAGTTGATTTGTCATGCACATGAAGGGGCTGTACGCTACATAGCTAGCAGTACCGTAAACTCCCCCTGCATTCTCTTGTTCCTTACTATTTATGAAAAATAACACATAAAAATCAATGTAAATGGTCACCAGTACATATACCCATGTACCCTATGTGTAACAGGTACCAAGAGATAACATAAAGAATTTTCCTAATACCATGAAAATTCAGAAATAAAAGGAAAATACATAAGGAGGGAAGGAATATAATAGAATCGCAAACAAGAAAAATGGATAGACTACATACCTGAAGAACCCAGATGCTCACAAGTGTCTCCAAGCAAAACAAGGCAAATCTGATCCGACAATGTAAAGATCTGAAGGGGAAAATGATTTACATGTTAGATTTTTCACTTTTTACCTTCTAAATTGAAATGAAAACCCTTTGCATACTAAAAGCAACAAATCAGTGGCCTACAATATAACTGGCTTCCGTGATTCGGCAGGTCCAATCAACAAATCAATGGATGAGGAAGCAAGGATGTCGCTATGTACACACAAACGTCAAGCAAGCATCTCAAATATATTTTTAACAAGATGCAAACTCAAACTAAATGAAGCAGAAACGGACATACCGTGGCCGTGCATTGAGGAGTCGAGGGAGGGGGTGGTCTGAAGCTGTAGGTGGCGTCCTAGTGCCGGTGGCCGGCCTGGCGGGTCCGGGTGCCCCACGACCTGGTCGTGCGGCCGTGGAGAGGCTACAGCCTGTGGGCCGCCCGTGCCCCGCACCCCCCTGCTGTGCCCCTTCGCGGCTTCGGCGCTGACCCTCCCGCTGCTGGCGGGCTTGCTTCTGACTTCGCATGGCGTGGAGGGGACTAGCTGAGGAGGTCGGCTGTGGAGGGGAGTGGCTGGGGCTTGTGGACAAGACCGGCTGAGGGTCCAGATCCACACTCGTGGAGGGAACTGGCTGGGGCAGCAGGACGGCAATCCGCCTTGGGCCGGGCGGTGGTCTAAGGCGCACCAGCCTGAGGTACAGGGTGGCGGCGCTCAGCAGGGCAGTGGCTCAGGAGCTCAGATGAGGATAGGGAGCCCTGCTCGTGGGATTTGGGGGCAATTTGTGAGGGAGGGAGCGAGGCTGTGTGGCGCACGACTTGGCGAGAGGAGGGAATCCGCGGTGAATTTGTGTTTCGGTGGAGACGACGGCGCGGGAAGCAAGGAGGGAAAGAGAGACCGGTGGCGGCTAAAGGGAAAGTTTTGGTCTCTTAGGGTCTTGATGCCACAGGTGGGCTGGGCCTTAGCGCGCCGGATGTCTAAGGCTCTACACCGACAGACCGCCCGATCTTATAGCTCGAAACACCGACAGACTGCCCAACGACAGACAATCAATCGTGAGAGTTTTATTTACCGTCAGATGGTTTGTCACATACTTTTATCGTCAGACTGCCCATTGGTAAATATACACTTTTAGCGTCAGATGTCTGACGCTATATTGGTGTTGTGGTGTAGTGCCCTTCACCAAGGTTTGGTACCTCACAGACCCAATTCAGGATACAAGAAGAAGGTTTGTGAGGTGTTTCTTCGAATGTTGCTTCAACCATAAATGACCTATATTCTGCCGGTATATGTTATAACTTGTTTCTAGGTTTCATGGGAACATTGGCCTAGTTGGGAAAAGGATGTACCTCTTTCCCAAAATTCTGTTTGTTAGATGTCACTAGTGAAAATGCACGTGCGACACGCACATGTCGACATAAAAGATTTTGTATATACCACAAATATTTTGTTACAAAATTATGCAGAAACTCAATGGAAACAAGTGTATCAAAAATAATTGATAGAAAAGCACGGCATAAGTACACAATGCCATTTCTTATTGCTGATGTCTAAATCTATAAGCAGAATTAGACTGGTTGTCATGTCAGCAAAAAGGAAAATTACAAGAAGACAACTTCAGCCAAGGTGATATATTGCCATAATTACACAGTCGATGGATTTATTCAAATCAAACAACTATAATGGGCTGCATTTAAACAGAAAACCCATCAGTACACAGGCAATAGAACAGTATATTGTAATCTCAAGCTTGCCGTGTTGTGTTCTCTAAAAAAGCAATGCAACTCCAAATTCACTTCTATCATTTTCATCTACATCATCCACTATTCTGTGTGCAGATTCATGTGCATTTGCTCGTTGAAGGGAAACGAGCTTCTGAGCTAACTGAGCTAGTTTTTTCAAGGAAAAAGTCCATATTACTTCCTCTAAGTTTGGCCTATGTCCAAATAACGCCCAAACTAACATTTGGTTCAATTTACTCCCTCCAACTATTTAAGTTGGTCCAACTTACACCTTAAAGAGTTTTTTCTTTTTTTTGTTTCTCTATGTACAAATTATATTTTAGTTTTAAATTTTGTGAGGTGATAGAGGACATTGTATTTTGTATTAGAAAAATGCACTATGAATTTTTCATCATTATGTTTTATACGATATTGTACTTCCAGTGTCAATTTATTATTAAATTTCCTAAGCTATCAAAATAGTGGCAAAAAGTTGAGATATATTTTTCTAACATAACTTATGATGTTCTCTATCATATTACAAAAGTTGATATTAAGAACCAACTAATACGTGGAAAAACAGAAATAACAAACCATGTTAAGGGCTAAACTAGACCAACTAATACGTGTATGAGAATGCCTGTACCAAGAGCCTTTGGTACCGCTGCTCACATATATGAACAGTAGCAAAAGATCCATCATCGCCAAATAAAAAGCCCTACATGTTGATGAGCTAATACAGCCTAATGATATACTACCTCCATTCCAAATAATAAGAAATTTTGGCTTTCCTAAACAAATTACTTGTACCATGTTTCTAGACAGTATATCTAAGCACATAGCAAAAACTATATATCTACAAAAGCCAAAACATCTTTTAATTTTGAATGAAGAGAGTATTTAATATCATGCTTCAAGGTCGGAATGCAAGCCGTGAAGCGAACAATGCTAGGTATAGATCTTTTGTGCTACCAAATATAAACTAGAGTGCAGTGGAATATCATAACTGATCAGAGAGCAAATACATCACTGACTAGCTGGATGTGCGTGCGTATTCAATCATGCAAATGGAGTTTCGCGGCCAGAGAGAAAAACAGAGCTTGCGATGCACCAATTTTGGAAATAGTAGGCATCTGGAAGAGAACATCCCTGCTGTTGTCTCCCTACAATGCAAATAAAACAAAACAATCATGGAACTGGATATGCAAATGGCAGCTGGACTTGGGTTGAACGCATGATGCATGCATCATTAGTGGTTCAGACTCATTAACTTTGTGAGGCATCTAGAACCGCATCATTATCACTACAGGAAAACGCCTCTTTGCTGACTGCTTGCCCCGGTCGGCAAAGGCATAAACCCAGTCGGCAAAGGCTTTGCCGACCGCAAAGCCACATGGCAGTCGGCAAAGAGCAGTCGGCAAAGCCTGGGTCGGCAAAGGCGGATTTGCCGATCGCACGTGGTCACACTGATCGGCAAAGCCTTTGCCAACTGCCACGCCAATGATCGGCATATATACGTGGCGCCGTCAAATACGACGGCGAGCTTTGCCGATCTTTGGTTCCTCGGCGATCGGCAAGATTTTTTTTTTTTCAAAATTGTTTGCCGATCGGCGCCCACTTCGGCAATCGGCAAAGAAAGAAAATATTTTTTTGAAATGTTCTTTTTGCCGATTGCTTTGAGTTGCGATCGGCAAAGGTTTGACCTCTTGCCGAACGCGCCTCCCATTGCGATCGGCAAAGACTCATCTGGGGTTTTTTGCCCAAGAATCGGCAAAAGCTGGAAATTTTTTTTTGCTTTTGTTTTTTCGTTTTCTCGCATCAAAACCCCGCAAAATCACAAATTATAATCCAATTTCACCGGAAGCACCCCAGGTAGCACCATTTATATCACAATTTCATCACATTTGTCGCCAACATCACCACATATATCACAATAACGCATAACGTCACATATATGTCACAATAACAACCACACAAGTGCATTACAACCATCACATGAAGTCCAACACGTCGAACACCACAAGTCGACGTCCATCACACGAAGTTCAACATAACAAGTCTAGGTCCATAACGAAGAAAAGAAATACATGACAACAACTTCGACGATACGGTGGATACATGATAACAGAATCGACAAATACCTAGCTCGTCGCGCCGTCCCCGGTCTCGTCGTCCGCTCCGCCCCCAGAGCCCCCAGGGTTTGCCCACGGAAACCCCCTTGGACCAAACTGAGGCGCCATACAGTCTCGCCACCTCCTCGCGCCGGCGCCACGAAAAGTACGTCGGAGGAGGGCCACGCGGAGGTGGATACGGTGGATAGGGTGCGGTGGTGGATACGACATCATCGATGGCCGGACCTCCGTGAGACGGGTTCGAACCCGCGATTCATACTCGCACAAGTTAAACGCCAAGTGATGTCATTAGTATCCGCAGCATGGACGCACAAGTTAAAGCAAGAGTCAATATACTCACCGGGGTCCCTCCGGGAGCGGCAGTGAGCGAGCACATGAAAAAACTCGGAGGAGGAGGCGGTGGAGCGAACATTGGAAGAGGAGGGTGTAGACGCCCGAGGCGTCTGCATGGACCGGAAGAAGCTGGCCATGTTCTCGCATCCGAGTGTTGTAGTGTCTTGCTGCGCAGCTTTTGCCGGTAAGCCATCTGTTGCGCCATCATCTGCGCGCGTGCAACGTGGCGATCCTCTCCTCCATCTTGGCCTCCATCCGGGCTCGCAATATTACATCCGCGGTGTTGATTGTATGTACTGTGCGAAACGAGTGAACGACGAACGAAAGCGGCACTTACCGTGACGCCGCCGCCGCCGGGCGCTACGGGATGTCGCTGGAGCTCGTGGGCGTGGATCGAACTCGGGTCGGCGTAGGAACTGGGGACGGGTCGAGGGCGTGGGCCATGTAGTAGCGGCCGTCTTTGCTTCTGGTCCCAACCTCTGCGCAGAGGTCGTGTCCGAGGGCTCGGCGGTGGGTCGAACGTCTCCCCGAAGCGGTGGCGAGCCGCGACGGTGTACTCGGTGGCCTTCTCGTGGCGGTGGGGTTGGTGTACGATCGGCCCGTCCTCCGGGTTGTAGACGTTGTTCGGATCCGTCGCCTTGCCCTTGTGAGAGAGGAGGTACGCGGTGTACTCGTTGATTTCCCGCCCACCGTGCGTCGCGCTCTGCATTGAAAACACAAACATGGTTACAAGTATTGACAATTGAGCGCAAGGATTAAGACATGAACGGATGCATACCCATCTTGTCGCGAAGCGGGAGGGGCTGATTCCCTTGGTGGTGTGACACCCTCGCATCTGCTGTGGCGGCGTTCCGACGGCGGTCGGCGCCTACTACAGACGCCTCATCCGTGCGCCACATGCGCACAATCTCCGCCCCAACATTCCTCGTGGTTGTCGCACCACGATGGACACACACGCATGACATCAAGTATTTGACATGCGAGAAGATTAGTGTAATGTTTCTTTCGAAGGAATACGAGCGAATGTTGTCATACTTAATTACACCTTTCGTATTGCGCTTGGGTGAGGTCGGCCTCCCTCGAGTTCATTCTCTGGCGGATTTGGGGCTTCTTGATGTTCTCTCCAAGCACGTTGGCGTGGAAGTCGCGGATGGCTTTGATGCGCGCCTCATGGTACAGGTCCTTGAGACGATCTTTGCAGACCGCCTCCTGCACTCGCGCCGCCTGGGCCGCTTTACCCTCCTCGCACGTGAAGAAGTCCTGCACACAGACACATCATGTAGCATTTCCTTTTTGCAAGAAGTCCGACGAATGCGTACTATTTAGCAATGCGGTGCGATGAAAGACTCACCCAAAACTCCCTCTTTATATTTCTTTGCGATGGTCTCGCCACCCTCCTCGATGAGGTAGAAGTGGGACCACTTGGTGGGCACCTTCATCTCGCCGTTAGCGTTGACAAGGCGTGGTAGTACTCCTTAATCAGGAGGCCCTGGATGCCATTGATATGGCGTGCTTGACCTGCTCCACTCACAATCTTCCAGGAACTGCACGAGTCATTAAGAACAATTGTTAGTCTTCAGTTCGATTTTTGACATGTCATATGAACAAGTAGTGAAATCAATAATGGTTACTTATGTTTGGCCCACGGGTGTGATCACGGTATTTGGTGGAATTGCGGCCGCACCTAGGAAGCTGCATGGGCCCGCGCAGTACACCTTAGCCACGCCGACGAAGTTGAAGCCGCTCTACTTTGGTGTAGGCGCGCGTCGTCGCCGCCGTCATCGTCATCATCGTCGTCGTCGTCGTAAATGCGCGCCGGCGTCGTCACGCGATGTCGCCCCCCTTGCGAGGGCGAGACAGCAGACCTCCTGTCGCGCTGGCGACGTCCGGCTGGGGCTGGGACCCCCTCTTTGGACGACCAGCGCACCAACACCTCCTCCTCCTCCTCCTTGTCGTCGGGCGGTCTCCTGCGGGGGACTGCACGCGCCGAAGCGTCTTGCTTTCGATCTGCGGCCATTGCCGCCGTCCACCGCATTTTGTCGAAAGTGCTGCAATGACAAAGAACAAAACTGTTAGCATAAATAAATGACAAGTACTTGTAAAGGAACATAATAATAACAATATAGTATTACATGGCCTCGTAATTATCTCCATGAACGGCAATATCTCGGGCGTGGAGTCGTCATCTCTATCACTATCGTCGTCATCGCTATCAATATTGTCGAGCTCCCTTAAGTCATCACTGTCATCATCATCCTCATCGTCTCCATAGTCATCATCATGTACCTCCTCCTAGACAACTCCATCGCACGTGCAGATCGCCATCGCTCAAGCATTCTTAAGTCCACGGCATCCTCGCACCTCCTCACCCTCGTCCTCATCGATTTCGTTGTCTACTTCCATGCCCATGAGCGAACCAATGTCGATCTCAAGGTACCTTCTAGCCCCTCGAGTTGATAGAACTCATCGGTGCTTGGGTCAAAGTTGTAATCGTTGTCGTTTGGGAGAGGCGCTTTCGTTGCGACGACGACACCAAATGCACAAGGCTCCACCCGCAAGCTTCTCGTCTTTTGGCACGCCCATGGGAGGTAATAAACTTTGCGTGGCGTCTCGGTTGGCCACAATGTAGACATCGTCTCCTTTATAGTGGAGTCCGTCGAATCTCGACTTGACCCTATCGTAAGGTCTTTCCTCGTGATATCAGGATCGAACCAATGGCATTTGAATACCACCGGCGCTAAAGTCCCGGCACCCTTAAAGTTGAGCTCATATATCTCTTCGACTATGCCGTAGTAGTCCTTCCCATCCGTGCCGGGCGTACGAACTCCGCAGCACATGGTTTTTAGGTTGGGTCGACTCTCCTCGTAGCTTCTCGTGCGAAAGCGATAGCCATTCACATCATAAACGGTGAATGACTTCACCCTACGGGAGAAGCCACGGCCCACCTGTTTCAATTCATCGCTCATTTCTGCATCCGTTCGGGCCTGCAAGGGTAGGAGATCGTTACATAACTCGCTCCGGGGAGCAAAGTGGAATCACAAAGTTGGAAAGAGGTTAGTTGGTTGGTACCTTTGTACAGAACCAGGAGATGAAATCGGGCACACCGTGTCTAAGAAGATTGTCTTCTTCTTGCTCGGTAGGAGCCCTATTGCCTCTCCAGTATTGACTAATAAATTCCCTGAAAGAAGGAAGAAACTAGAGGGTCAGACCATGATAGATGGAGGATAGTGACGGCATAGGTAACAAGCTCATTGAGAACTTGCGCCGATAAGGAATCACTTCATCAAGGTTGATCAACAATGTGAACATGATAGTCTGCCACTCCTGATGGTTCAACTGCTTGTTGGTACCTGCGCTTCCACTCCCGAGATCCCCTTGGAAAAGGCTGAGTATCGATGAGTTCTCGTCAGCGTTGTAACGAGGGGTTGGATTGTGCATGCTGGGAAGCTTCTCAGTATAGAACGCATACTTCCAACCGTATCCGTTTCGGACGGGAGACGCCTTAAGCGGGTAACGCGCGACCTATGACTACATGTGGCGGAAAGAGGGGTCATACTGCATGCAGTGCCGGTGAAGAAAGGCTAGCGGGCAAGTCTTGAAGTCGTGCTCCTCCGGCTAGCCTCCAATGGGAGCCCTCACGAAAAAAAGAAAAACAATTAGTGAGAACGAAAAAATTTGGCAAAGACCTCCCTCAGACGGGAAGGTTACCAAACTCTGAAGAAAAGGCGGCACGATGGCCGACAAACACATATACATGTCAGGCACGATGGCCGACAACCACAAATGTATTTCCAATCCATGCAGAAGAATATAAGCAGGTATTAACAAAGTAAACTACTACTACTAGTAGTACTACTACCTCGTCGTCACGGACGGCGCCACGCTGCAGCGTGGAAGCAGAGGCGATGAGCCAGCGGCGAGGCGGGACGGCGCGACGAGGCGAGGACGGCGCTGGCGAGGCGAGGACGGCGAGGCGAGGGCGGCGCTGGCGAGGACGGCGACGCAGGTCGGGCGGACGGCAATCGGCGACGGGCGACGGGCGGACGGACGACGAAGCGGGGCACGCCGGATCGGGCGAAGCGGCGGCAGCAGCCGGGAAGGGTCGGCCCAAGCAGCGGGCTTGAAAAAAAGACACCCGGCGTCGCCACTTGCTCGAAACTTTCTCAAATTTTACCACAGCCTCGCGTGCGATGAAAAGACACGTCGTCAAGTTTCGTCATTTTGGACTCCGTTTCGATTTTATAAAATTTAAAAACACTTTTCACGCGCGTGTGGCTCGGCGTGTTCCGACACCAACACGGTCGAAATTTCACGCGAGGCCCTTTGACACGGCCTCAACATGCTCCAAACATCATGAATATCATTTTACGAATCGCCGGATTCCATTATTTCATGTACTGCAGTTCAAATCTGAGTGCAGGAAAAAAATCAAAAAGCAGAAAAAATCTACGGAATATAGCAAAATAAATCAAAATGATCCCAAACTTGGAATATATCATGTACTTACTGTATCAAGGCAACACAAAAACTGGGATCGAAAATCAAAAAAATAAAAATTTTTGCCGATCGCCGGGGAGGATGGCGATTGGCAAAGCTCGCGCTTTTGCCGATCTGGCCGACGGAGTGGCGATCGGCAAAGGTGACGGTGTGGATGGCGTCAACCATGGCCTGCCTTTGCCGACTGCAATTCTTTGCCAACTGCCTGGCAGTCGGCAAATCCTGCTTTGCCGACTGCAGGAAATTCCAGTTGGCAAAGGGACCTCTTTGCCGAGTGTCGAAAAAAAACAATTGGCAAAGAAAATTGCAGTCGGCAAAGAGCCAGTTTCCTGTAGTGTATCTGGGGTCATCTCGCCGGGTCAACGTCTCACTTTACTCATGCTCAAAGCATCATTAATCTGCTGAGTTATTAATAAAATCAGAATTAAAGTTACAGGTAGAGTCAGTACTCGAGTTTGGAAGTAAATGATTCGCTCCAAACTTGCACTATATATACATTGTTCATCCAATGATGTTCGGAGAGCTGAAGGGATCACCTGGAGGTGGAACATGAGCTGCATCTGCATGTTCCTTTGGTGGCAGTCAAGGCCGAGAGGAGCAACTTCGGTAGTAGCAGACTCCTTTTGTGCGAGTCCGAAGGAGGAACCTTTGAGCGATGAGCTCTCCTCAATGAAAGTCTATCACGATCAAGTTAGTTGCAAATACAAATTGAACTGAACTTGTTTATAATTAATTTAGTCACTACTACAAATTTAGTCACGTGCTAATGTAAACTACAAATCTTTGCAAACCGACGTCAATACTGATGATTTCCTCAAGATGATGTTGTGCGTGCTGGTTCTGTGGCACCTGAGAGGCGGAGACACATACACCTGCACAAGTGCCTGTTTCCGTTGACATGCAGTCTGGAAGGTTCAAGGTATACATACACAGAAACATGGTGCAGAACACACTGCGCGGCTCTATGGACTATGCCAAAAGTACAGCTGAAGGATGCAGAAAAACCTGAAGTAATGCCTCCATGCCATCTTAGATTCCCAAAGATCCCAGATCAAGCAGGTTACGTTAAGTATACTACCAACGTTACGTATCCTTATGTATCTCAGATTGCACTAGCACTGGAAGCAAGAGCAGAACTAGCTATCCAGTTCCCGTCTGAGTCCCAGCTCAACTATAGCGGCCATGTATATAAATGAACGAAGAAGCAAAGGAAGGCCATGGCATGATGGACTTGTCGATTGTTAACCCAGCTGGCATAGGAGGTGAAGGAATATATATATGCCCTTTTGTACGGCCGCCAGGCATAGTGCCGGAGCTTCCATGATATATATAGTCCTTGAGTTCAAGTTGACGAGGTTACTGGAGAGTTTCTCGAAACCTGTATCTCTGTGCAAACAAGAAAAAGATCTTGTTGCGTGTCTACTGCCACGTTGGCAAATAAGGCCTAATGTCCCCATGAAAAAAAAATGTATATTGTACTTGTCCTCAAGAGTGCACTAAATACTACCTAATTTATATGTAGTTGCAGTCATACAATTACACGTACAAACACTTTTATTATAGATAACTGCAAAATGCACCAGAGATGACTTGCAGACACAGAGGCAGGCGAACGCCTAGACCATGACCATCCTGTTCCTGTTGGCAACATGTCAGTGCCTGGCTTGAGGCTGGTACATATATAAGAGCTAGAGTCCCTCGCTCCGGCCTCAACCAAATAGTATGTTGCAGATGCACACCTTGCATTCGAAGCGACCTCCACCGAGACTGCACCGTGCAGTACTGGGTACCCGGATGAAAAACCAGGACGCGAGATGTAAGGAAAATCATTAGTAGACAGATGACGTAGTGGATGAGGACCTGTGAACCGCACGTGAGATATACAGGATGATTTTTAGGGGCTTCATACGAAGAAACCTTAAATTAGGGACAGATAGATATATAGTTATATCGAAACAGTTCATGGAAGCATTACATGCAAGAGCATTATAATTATATCGGCTTCATTCATGAAATGAAATTATTCGTCGTTGCTGCCCATTCTAACATCGCCAGTGATAAGGGCTGGATGTTGTTTTTGACGAAATACGCATCCGCAGATGGTAGGCGTGATACAGTTGTGGCTGACTAACACTTTGCCTTGAGAATCGGCCTTCAAATAGCATTTGAGAAAGGAAACCATGGGAATGCATCCTGTTTCACAAGGGATAGATACCTTCTCATCTGCGGCCACAAATACAATCCGTACTCACTTAGCAAACTGTTAAACGAATTGTATTATGGCAAGCACATAAAAGGTTACATACTCACCTTCCTCGCAAGATGACAGTGTTGAAGACATTATCACAAGCATAATATAAAGTGCAGCATGCAGGGTCCTCCTTCTACTGGACTTGATGAGTGCCATGCGACCAAGAACGATATTGGTATATCTAGTATGCTTATTCCTGGTTCGCTCATAGTTATAGAGGCTGAGATACATCTTTGGTGTGAATATAAATGTCTGAGATATCTTTTTTTATGTGGTATTATATCATGTACCATCTATATCTATATCTATATCTTCATCTATACCTATATATCTTATATTTTTAATCCCCACTAGCATTCTATCTCACCATGCAAGTTATCCACATCGGCATGCACTAGCACATCCCGCTAGCACTTACAATTATGTCTTCATTTAAGCTGTTCACTTCAACAAACCCCATCGTTCACACATATTTAGTTATCCACATCAGAGTGCAAAAATTATTCACTAACACGTATTATGATATTTATCGGTTCATATAAATAAATACAAGTAGTATATTTTCATCTGTGATTCCCGCGCGGGGTATTCTTTTAGTATTATAAATAGGTGACACACCTTGGAAGTAGATTTGCAGCTTAAATCTATGTATCCTGTAACATTAATGTTATGGTATCCTCATCACAATGACCACTACTAAATAAATTATGTTTGTACCCATGTCTCAGAGTTAGATTGCCTTTAGATTTCATTTTGTATGAGTTGGTGCTTGTAACCACCCATAGAAATGGCCTCCATTTTTTGGGGCAGTTGGTATTACATACCGCTGATGAATTTCTTGATACCATTGGCACTGAAATTATTTTTTGAGCCACACACTACTACATAAATGATTTTGCCAAGAGATATGAAAAGTTGCGTCCGCTAGGTTCACTGTTCGCTAGCGGCCGAACATGGATGACGTGCAGTCGGACAGAGGAATGCCGAGCCCATGGAAGATCTCATGCATCTGCCCGTGTCTGTGTTGAGGCCTTGGAGATGTACTTTTCCATTCATTGCCTCCTTGTTGGCTTGTTGTTTTTAGCCCAATACGTTCTGTACAATCCAATAACACCCACCGTCTACACCAATCCATACCCCTTCGATTCCATTTTCTCCAATTCCAATCACTCATACGCCCAAAAATGAAGCCACCACTGCGTTGTCAAGGTGCCAATCTCTGGTGGCAATCCCAGGAAACGGTGTTCGCCCCGACCAACCGGCGAAAGGTGCTCTGCCAAGGAAGTGGTGTTCGCCCCAGCCAACGGCGAAAGGTGCTTCGCCCTCGCGCCGAAGGGTGCTCCCATAGGCTGAGCGAAGTGACGAGCGAAGTACTCGTCATGCTCGCGGGAAGTCGAAATGCACCGTGAGCCTCCCCTGCATGGCGAAATCCCAGAGCTTCGTCTGTGTGGGGTTCTCACTGGGGGAGCGCGTGAGGACGGCCAGCTCGGAGGACGCGATGCATCCATCCCCGTCCGTGTCGAACAGCGAGAAGGAAAGGACCGTTATAGTTTGCGAAGTGACGTTGTCTTCTAAAAGACGAAAAAGTCGAACTGTCCTGGCTCTGGATGCTCTCGGAAGACTCGCTCTCTTCGCATGCTCTGGTTTCGCTCATTGAAAAAAAATTGAGCACGACCCACGGTGGGCGCCAGTGTTTATGCCGAACATCAACATGCCGGTATGGGACCGGACACCAAGAGCAGAGATTGGAATAGAGAGATAAATGAGCCCATAGCCCAGCCCTCTCCCTCCCCCTCTCCCCCTTTTATTGGGAAGGTGGGAGGGGATGTTCTCTTTAGTCCACATGGTGGGGCTGGTATTTACAAAAATGCCACTAGAGGCTACAAATGGCTCCCAAACATTATTATGTGAACCTCTGGGCAATGCAACTGGGCCTTGAATGCAACAAAGGGGGTCCCCAACATATAATGTACGCCCAACACACTTGATCTACTTTTGAAAGATGTAGACGCAACACTTGCAACATACGTCTGAAGGCAGATGAAACACTTGAAACATGCATATGAAACACTTGCAAAAACACTTGAAAATCATACGCAACATCGAGATAAAACACTTGTAACATGTGTGAAACATATGTAACATCCAAATAAACAACATGCAACATACGTCATGGAAAAACAGATGAAACATTGGGAACAAAAGCTTGCAATGTACAGGTACAACCATTGCAATATATGCAACATCGCGATCCACTTTTGCAACATCTGTATGAAACACTTGCAACGAAACTCTAAACCATCTAAAAACTTGAAACATACGCTTGCAACATGAGCTTTCGGTGCAACATCTCCATGCTACTTGGGAGAATAGAGGCTTGTTGGCTTGTGTTCACCGGAGGCAGCAGCCCGGGGCGAGGAGCGGAGAAGATGGCTCCCACCTCGAGTTCAAGGAGGCGATAGACAGATCTTTGAAGAAGGGCAGCCTATGGTCCTCGGCTCCCACCCCGAGTTCAAGGAATTGGCGGTCCGGGGCGCAGGGGAGCAAGCGTGGCGGCGCGGCTGGTGGGCATGAAGGGCAGCGCGATACCGGGTCAAGGCAGCAAGGAGGCGATGGGGGCGTGCGGCTGCGCTGGTGGTCGGTAGGGCTGCAGGCGACAGCGCGGTGCATGAGCTGCGCGCTGGGTCCGACGCATTGGGGAAGGAAGAGGGCCGCAAGGTAGGAAGACCGATTTTTTTTTTTAGAAACACCCGAGCAGAAAGGAAGGGGTAGTTGGGCCAGCATCGTGTCTCATCAACACAGCGTCCAGGGTGGATGGACGCCCGCTTCCTAGAATTACCGTTTGGTCTATGTACACTACGTCCATGTAGGGCCAATTTGGATCCAGTAGTACTAAAAATTAGCTAGCTATTAGCTAATAGCTACTATTGTTTAGCTAACTGATTTTTAGTAGATATGTTTGGATCAACATGCTAATTGCTGCTAATTGGTGATCAAATAGTGAGTTGATTGTACATATAAACTATTAGCACCTATTAGCAACTACAAACCTCCTAACGGAACTAATAGGTAGCAGCCCTCCAGCTAATAATTAGTAGGTTTGTTAGCAGGTGTGTTTGGATCCACTAGTACCAATTATAGCTGCCAATGTTTAATTCTAGTGAATCCAAACATGGCCTAAAAGGAGGGAGAGAGGAGGTGGGTTTGTTGTGGCTGCCGTGTCAGTCCCGTAAGGTGAGGTGTCGCGGCCTTGTTGGTCACGGTGACGTGGCTGTGCGGACGATGTTCAAACGATGCAGCTTCGGCATTTCACGATTGGAGGAGGAGGCGACGGTGGCAACAGCGTCATCGTCTCGTGCGTCCAACCGAGAGAGAGAGACAGAGAGCAGAACAGGTTCGGTGCTACGATACTCTGTGAGAACAGATATAAGGTCATATTAAGTCATTCGAGTATGTTAGCTAGCTAGGCATTAATGATTACCACCTCTCTTGCTGCTCACATCTACCAATGCTGCTCGCATCTGGGACATGTAATTCGAATGGTCTATGCCCTTGGATATGACGCTGAGCAGACTCTGTGCCAAGCAACGCATCCAGTTCGAGTCTTGAGCGATGCAGGGCAGCGCATCTAGTATGAGTTCATCCCTCTCGGGCGGTCAAAACATGAATCGCCTGTTTCTCAGGTGGTCGCGAGTTGATGTTAGTAGAGCTACCATGGAAATATGAGGAGATGTGGTTCCTGAGGCCTTCTATTTCCATGTGCTCACTTAGATTATAGATTGGAATTGTTAGTATCCTGCTGCAGTCTCTCTGAGTCTCCCAACTTCTATTTATAAGTCATTCTTTAACAATATATAAGAGGCTGGCAGCTACCCAGCTGCAGTTTCCACTCGCATTATGTTCATAAATGGATGTATATATGCATCTTACTGACAGGCGCAAATAGGACCATTACACACAAGCGTCCGTGATCGCAGCCTTATTTGCACCACTATGAACATTTACTACTAATTAAAAAGCTTTCCTCTTCACAAGAGATTAAATAGATGAATGAATCATTCAGTTCCTGGTTGCCTGAGCTCAGATTACTTCAAACAAGTATGTATCTCCTCCAACAAGAAATGCATAAACAGCTGGTGACTACGCTGCAGTAAATGGGTTGATGCTAACAGTTCTATCCACACACCTATAAGCATCGATCTGCAACTAGAAGCTTTCGTCTGCATAAAACAAGGGACCCGAATTTGAATTTCGACAGGTGAAATCATTCTTCACTAATACAATGTGGTGCCTTCTTCAGATACTTATTGTTTCATGGTGCACAGTCATCATCTCTTGGAATGGTACGTAGCTCATATTGATATGTTGGTGAGAGGAACAGATTAATGTTTGGTTGGTTGGCCTCAGTTTCCTTCAAACAAGCTTGTGTATCACAGTATTACAATTTTTATTCTTTTTCGTTTAGCTGGTATAATTAATTGATAAGAAACAAAATCCAAAATTGTTTTTTTTTCTGTAAGGACAAGCATCATGCTTTGTTCATCAAGCAAATATGTGAAAATTAAACACGTTCTAATTAGCAAGCTACTAGATAGCCTTGATGCATTTGAAATAGTAAGTCGACCATGCATGGGGATAAATTGCATACTTCTGTTGTTCTCAGTATTTCCATTCAAGCCACACATTTTTTTTAGAGTTTAAGGGCTCATGCCTCGGCCTTTCAATTAACATCAAAAGACCATGAGTAACATTTACAACGCAGAAGAACCCACAGTTATAACACGTCCTCCTGGACATTACAATTCAACCACCGGACAAAAGACAGAAGCATAAAACCTCAAAAGTTACTCCACAGAACACATAATGAGACTAGATTAAAGCATCATCCAAGGCCTTCCACCAGGAACCTTGCTCAGGATCAATCAGTGGACTGGCGGGCTCTTTACTTCTCCAGTCACCGTCTTCAGGACCTCCCTTGTGAAACTTCATGTGATGTCTCGGGGCACATCTGGAAGCCAGAGATTCCTTCCAGCTGAAGACTTGATCTTGCTGATGATTTCCATCACCATCTCCTTCTTGTCCGTTGATCACAGAACTGTCCAGTTCTGTAGAAACCCAGTAACTCTGAAAAGCAGCATTTCCATGCTCTTGCAGCCAATGTTTTGAAAATAAAGATCATTTCTAAGCTTCCAAACAGCACAAAACAGCTGAAGTGATCATGTACAAGAGACTAGTGTACTTGTTGCCGACATGCTATCTTTGCCTAAAGCGATAGCAATACCTGGAGATTTAAAATCTTAATTCCAATGCAGCATGGCAAGTGATGTGAGTACACCCACGTGCATTGTGCTTAAACTGCATGATTACCCTATATCAGACATGCATGCTCTCCATATCTTTCTCAAACCGCACCAAGATGGAAACCCATATTGTAATGACACATCTTGCTCTCATCCGAACATGAGGCAACTCTGGTGCATCTCCATACTGACACCATTCCACCATCCAGACAAATCAGGAGCTAGCGCAACCATGAAACAGCAGTAGATGAAGAAGGCGCACATGCTTGTGATCCCTACTGGGAGGCCAAAACACTAACATCGACAGTCGGCGAATATAGAGCCACTTGAACTGATGGGAAGATTACATCCCCACTAGTTCTGCTACATGCTTTTCAGCCAACGAGATACAGTTCCTGACGATTTCAATTTACATATGATTTATTTTTGGTTAGTATCCATTTGCCATTTCTCGCTCTGTCTCCCGACTTCATATGTGTGCATGAAAATAATGCTGAAGGAAAGGAGGTTCCTCAACACTTGAGGAAAGTGGATGACAATAGATACATCAAGTGGGAAGCCTATGTGTGTCTTTTATAGGAGTCACTGCTATGCATTTCCTCCCCATTAACTACCACCCCTACAGCATACGTTAGGTTTTTTTAGTGAATTAATAAGGCACGTCTTTTTTTGTTTTCTAGATAATAGTAAGGAGGCAGCAAGGTCCCTTGATAAATGTTATGGCCAAACAGTCAATTGAGTCTAGCAATCCACCTGTTCCTTGAATGTTGTGGCAGTGCATCAGTCGTGTAGCCAAGTAATGTGTAATGAACGCCAAGAATTGTCATGGTGTGAAAAAATGGTAACATTTACGAACAAAAACATCAGAAGAAAGGCATGTTGTTATTCCATGAGCTTCAACAAGTTTGGAAGCATCTGAGATCACAGGGTTATTGGTGGAAACTTGTTGCATAACAGCACAAAAATTCACACCTGAGTCCGTGTATGATTCCTAAAATTGTTGGAATAATACTCACACCATACTCATGTCTTCAGTCTACATAAGTAATAGCAAATTTTTTGGACCCGAGCAATCTTACTAAGCTTAGATTCACTCTACAAACCTCTATCTTAACATTAAAATCTCTTTCAAATCCTCCATGTCTGATCAATCGGGCCAGTGAGAATGACAGTGGAGCTTGCTTACCAGGAGAATACAGACCTGGTGATCAGGGAGGCTGGAGACCTCGGCCATTCCATGAGGATTTTTATGGGCAATTCGCAGCTGGCACACCAAAACACTGACCACTGTCACATGATGAGTCAGTGATCAGGGAGGCTGGAGACCTCGGCCATTCCATGAGGCTGAGATGGAATATGAGAACACAACCAGATGGAAGATGTATCTTTTATAAGGGAGCAGTTATTTAACAAGAACAGGTTGGCAACTACCCTGCAGTAAATGGGTTTAAGCTAACTACTGACACCTGGTGCACACACCTTAACAGAACTATACCCCATGAGCATAACAGCTGTATCCACACACCTATGTGCATTTGCAACTAAAACATTCCTCTGCATAAAACATGGGACCGGAATTTGAATTTGAGCAGGTGGAATCATTCTTCAATAGTACCAAGAGGTGCTTTTTGCAGATACATGTCGTTTCAGTGCGCACAGTCATCATCTCTTAAAGTGGTAGTTCATATTGATATATGGGTGAGTGGAACAGATGAATAATTTACTGTTTGGTTGCTTGACCTTATCAGTTTCCTTCAAACAAGCTTGTGTATTACAGTATCACAATTTTTGTTCTTTAGCGTTTAGCTGGTATGCTTAATCAGAACCAAAATCCACAATTGTTTTTTTCGGAAAAGACAAGCATCATGCTGTGTTCTTCAAGCAAACAGGTGAAAATTAAAGTCGTTATAATCTATCAGCTACTATCCCTGAAGCATTTGGAAACCATGCATTGGGATGAATTGCATACTTCTGCTCTCAGTATTTCCAGTTCAAACGACCAAAAAATGACTGTCCATGTACAAGAGACTAGGGTAACTACGGGAGACGCGTGCTTTGCCGAGTGCAATTGCACTCGGCAAAGAAGGCTTTGCACTCGGCAAAGCCTTTGCCGAGTGCTGCACTCGGCAAAGAGCTGTCGGCATATCCCCTCACGACAACGGCTTCTTTGCCGAGTGTCGCATGTCGGGCACTCGGCAAAGGATTTCCCGAGTGCCACGACGGCACTCGGCAAAGAAAAGCCGCCGTGATGGCCAGGTCACGGTGACGGCCCCTTTGCCGAGTGTCACGCGTCGGCACTCGGCAAAGAAATGTGTTTTTTATTTTTTTTAAAAAATGCTTTGCCGAGTGCCTGCATCTGGCACTCGGCAAAGCTTGTTTTCTTTTTTTTGGATTTTCTTTGCCGAGTGCTGTAGGTAGGGACTCGGCAAAGCAGTTTGTTTTTTTTTTTGAATTTTCTTTGTCGAGTGCCTTGACCATGGCACTCGGCAAAGCTGGGAAGCCCAATGTCGTAGATTCCCAGCTT
The DNA here is from genome assembly GCA_904845875.1 of Miscanthus lutarioriparius. Taxonomy (NCBI): domain Eukaryota; kingdom Viridiplantae; phylum Streptophyta; class Magnoliopsida; order Poales; family Poaceae; genus Miscanthus; species Miscanthus lutarioriparius. Next base: position 39,009,916 of record CAJGYO010000010.1, on the reverse strand, counting down.
TGCCGAGTGTCATGGTCATGACACTCGGCAAAGAAGTGAAAAATTCAATTTTTTTTGGTTTCTAGTCTTCCATCACTGCAAACAAGATATACATCATATATATATAACATAACTATATATCACACAAATATATATATAATACAAATGTATATCACAATCCACCACAAACACAAACATAGCATACAAGTATCACAATCTCGACTCCCAAGTCCAAAGTCCAAACACACAAGCATAGTTCACAAAGTTCACAAGTGTATTATATCACAACGACTGCCATTTGAAGCTCACGGCGACGGTCCGGGTTGGGATGGCCCAAAGTGCGATCCCGACGACCCTCCGAGGTGGTTTAACGCCGCCCCCGATTGATGCTGCACAAAATAGAAGAGATTGCACGTGAGCGACAAGAGAAGAGATAAATATGCAAGATAAATATCCGCCACTACCACCACCACCACCACATCACCGCATCACCAACACTTCACCACCAACACTTCACCACCACCACCACCACACCACCACCACCACCACATCACCATCATGACCACCACCACCACCACCATGAGCACCACAACACCGTGACCACCACCACCAACACCACACCACCACCACCACCATGACCACCACACCACCATGACCACCACACCACCACCACCACCACCATTAGGTTTCACTAGGTTTCTCTAAGTTTCAGCATAGAAAGTAAAACTTCATACTTATACTCACCGGGGTTGAATCAGGAAAGTGTGGAGGTGGATCTGGAGCAAGCAGCGTCTGTGGGATCGCCCAACCTTGTTGCTGGCCAATTTGCTGCATGAACTTGATCATCTCGGCCATCTGCCGCTGATCTTGCTCCCGCTGGGCCTCCAAAGCCTGTAGCCTTTGCCGCTCGACCTCCCGCTCGGCCTGCAGTTCCTGCACCTGGGCCTGCAGCATTTGACCTCAATGTTTCAATAATGCATAGGTAAGGTATGTAAAAGTCAAAGAACAACGAATGAAACAAGAATGCTTACCTGGAGTGCCGACACCGCGGTCGGCCGTTGGCGTATGGACAATCTGAAACAGATACGGTCTTAGATATGCGAAGATCCGCATACCTCCAACAGTATCTGTTTCGAACAGGAGACGCCTAACTGGGTTACACCGATCTACGACAACGATAAGGAAGAGAGGTTATTTATACCTAGGGTGGCGGTGGGGTCAGGCTAGCGGGGTAGTGGTGAGGCGACGCTGTGCCGGCAAGACCGCAGCGCCGATGAAGACGATCGGGGTCGCCTACGTACTCCGGGTCCCCTCCGACGGGTCCTGCTCTGCAAAAGAAGAATTATAATACTATAAGTTAAAAATTTCGGCAGAATCTCCCCTATACAGGGAGCTTTCCAAAACCTACAAGAAAAAAGCCGGCACGATGGCCGACAGCATATATACGGCACGAAGGCCCACACATCCACGTACGGCACGAAGGCCCACACATCCACATACGGCACGAAGGCCGTCAATGACATACAAGGCACGAAGGCCGACAACCGGGGGGTGGGGGGCTTTATACCTTGGGTGGCGGTGGAGTCAGGCGACGCAGTGCCGGGGTCACCTTCGTCTCCAGCGAGGGGCGGGGACGATGGCGGGGACGAACGGCGAGGGGCGTGGCCGGCGGCCGAGGCTCCTCCTCCTCCCTTCTCCTTCCTTCTCCTTCTCCTCCCTTCTCCTTCTTCCTTCTCCCTTCTCCTATCCTCCACCTCCCTTCTCTCCTCTACTGGATCCCCTGTTGCTCCTCTCCTCCACTCCGGTGGGTCAGGGGTGGTGAGCAGCCGGGCAGGGCACCACTAGCAGCGGAGCGGGGCCGGGGTGGGGCCGGCTACGGCGGCGGAGCAGCGGCGCAGATGTCTGGGTTTTAGGCATCGTATGTCACAACTTGCTCGGAAACTTCTAAATTTTTTACCACAACCTCTACATGCGATGACACGACACCTCGACAAGTTTCGTGATTTCTAGACTTCGTTTGCATTTTATATAATCAAAAAACACCTTTTTAACAAGTTGGTGGTCATGTTTCGTGAAACAGATGTTCGAAATTTCATGAATGTCTCTGCACACGGCCTCAAAATACACTTAAAAACATGAATACCATTTTTTGAATCGCTAAATTCTAATATTTCATGCACTTGCAGTTCAAATTTACTTTTTCGAGAAAAATTCAAGTAAACATAAAAAATTAAAAAAATATACCAAAAAGTCATAGAAAAGTTCCAAATTGGAACATGTGCTTCAAGGTACTGTATAAATGCCACAGAAAAAATTTGAAAAAAAAATACTTTGCCGAGTGTCGGAATTGGCTCTCTTTACCGAGTGCCAGGCTTGCAGCACTCGGCAAAGACAGCACGTTTGTCGAGTGCTAACGGCCAGCACTCGGCAAAGGATGACGGAGGGGCCACCGGCTTCGGCTAAGATATTTTGTCGAGGGTTATTCTTTGCCGAGTGTCTGACACTCGGCAAATAGGACATTTGCCGAGTGTCCCTCTTTGCCGAGTGTTTGACACTCGGCAAAGACGGCCTTTGCCGAGGGCCGGCTTTGCCGAGTGCGGCACTCGGCAAACTGCCTCTTTGCCGAGTGCCCGTGTTTCGACACTCGGCAAAGCGCTGAGCACTCGGCAAAGAGCGTGTCTCCCGTACTGTGTCCTTGCGGTCGAACTGCTATCATCGGTAGCGATACCAATGGCTGGAGATTTAAAACCTTCACTCCAATGCAACATAGCAAGTGATGTGAGTAGACCATATACGTTGTGCTTAAACATGATTACCCTAGATCGGATATCGATGCTCTCCATGCGTAATACGATTTATACCACCTTTACAAACCACACCAGAGTTGGAAATCCATATTATACTCACACATCTCATTCGAATATGAGCCAACTCCGCAGAACAGAGACCAGGGTAGGACATTGACATGGTGCCAACTATGTGCTGTACATCATAATACTATTGGCCCAGGATATTTTTGCGCCTCTCTCGCTTCTCAGGTCACACGCACACCATGCATCTCAGGTGACACTCAGCCCATACTGTACATCTTGTTCTGCTCTTTAGGCCTTGTTTAGATAGCCTCAAAATTTCAAGTTTTTTCACTCTCTCTCCATCACATCAATTTTTAGTCGTTTGCATGGAGCATTAAATGTAGGTAAAAAAAATAACTAATTGCACAGTTTAGTTGGAAATCACGAGATGAATCTTTTGAGCTTAGTTGGTCCACGATTAGACAATATTTACCAAATAAGACGAAAGTGCTACTATTCATCGGATTGAAATTTTTTTCAATCTAAACAAGGCCTTAGATGAGATCCGGAGCAGAAGACTCTCCATGCTTTGGAGCGGCAGACACCAATACCCCAAGTGCCCCTACCACATCCTATACCGACTCGATACTAACACTGTTCCAACATCCTGAGAAATCACGGGTCAGCGCAGCCATGGAACAGCTGCAAACAAATATTGAGTACTGGGAGGCCAAAACACCAAACTCGCCAGTCAGCGCAGGTAAAACCACTTGAACTGATGGGAAAATTGGAGTACTGGGAGGCCAAAACACCAAACTCGCCAGTCAGCGCAGGTAAAACCACTTGAACTGATGGGAAAATTGCATCACCCCTAGTTCTGCTCCATGATTTTCAACTGATGAGATACAGTTCCTGATGCCTTCTATTTCCATATGCTTTATTAGTTAGTATATAGTTGCTTCTTTCCCGACTTCATTTGTGTGCAATAAGGAAGAACGAACGGAGGTGGCTCAACACTTGAAGAATGTGTATGACAATAGATACATCAAGTGGGAAGGCTATATGTATCTTTTATAGGAGTCATCTCTAACCAGACTTGTCTGCTCTGCATTTCCTCCCCATTAACTTCATAAATGGGTTTATGCATATTTACTGACAGGCTCACACACCACAGAGGGACCGACCACAACTACACACGTACTAATTTGACAGGGAGGGACCGACCACAACTACACACGTACTAATTTGACAGGGAGGGACCGGACCACAGGGGTGGTAAGCTAGACATTTTTAGTTGGCCTCCATTTTTTTTGGATGCTCAGCAGTAGCATTCAAATTAAATTCATTGACGAGGCATGTATTTTCTTTTCTTTTCTTTTCTTGATGATAATAAAGGGGCTGCAACATCTCTTAATAAATGTCCAGGCCAAACAGTCAGTTGAGTCTAGCATTCCGCCGCCTCCTGCTTTTTCAGTGCATCAGTCATGTCAGCCAAACAAAGTGTACTGGATGCCCAAAATTATCCAGGTGAGAAAAACCTGTAACGCGTTCGAGCCAAAACATCTGAAAGGCATGCTGTTATGTGATGAAAGCTTCAAGAAGCTCTGAAGCATAGGAGGTCACCGGAATATTGTTATGGGGTTAAACGTGTTAATTCATCTGCTCTGTTTGAAGTTTATTTCTATAGATCCATAAACTGAAGCTTCTTGAATATTCAAAAGTATCACAGCTTCTTTCCAAGCTAAATACCAAAGCTTGGAGATGCCTCATGAGCATAGCAAAGCTTCTGGTATGTAGGTTTTGGATGGTTATCACTTCTGAACTGAAAGCTTGCGGATGACACACAGTTTTGACAAGATCGCAAAATCATTAAGGTCCGGTTATTTTTTCTGAAGAGTTTCTATGAGCTTCTAAAGCATCAATTGCTTGGCATCTCCTAGCTAGATGAATCCTTTGCTTTTAGCGCCTCGACTCCTCTTAATGGATCTGCAAAGAATTTTGTGGAGCCTCGAACTGGTAGGAAAGGGAATACTCAATTGTGTTAGCAGAAGCCTAATCTAGATCCGCAATTTCTATCCCTCTCCTCTATCCCTAATATTGAAGAATGGAAGATATTTCTTGGTTCCTCGCTTTATATAATAGCACTGAATGTGTGCCCCCTACAACCATGATTCATACCTGAGTCTGTGCATGGTTTCTAATATTGTTGGAATCATACTCTCACTAATAATCATGTACCTTAAGTCTAAATTACTATTTGCAAATTCTTTGGACACCTAGGATCAATCTAACTAGGCGTGTGGAGATGCATGTCATTGTATTGCGTTGGAAAAAAATTATTAGCTATGAACATGCATATGGAAACTGGGAAACATATCAGTGGCTAGGGCCACCAGTGTCTGCACGTACTGGTCTGTTTTGGTTAATGGAGGTTAGCTCAAAACTTGCTAGTCTCATGAACCCAAGGTCTAACTCTTCCACGGGCTGCCCAACCATCTTTGTTCCACGGGATGTCCGTTAATTTGACCCACCGACAATATGTGATCACCTAGTGAGTAGCCTCTAAAAAATAGTTTCAGTAGTAGTGTCACATCCTTACGGAAGGATCTGGTTGAGACACCCGCGTGTTGAGTGCCTCAGCAACAACCTTTTGCTTGGAATGTCCATCTACTGTGATACTTGAGAAGAATACATGGTTCCTGCATACCTTTCTATTCCTAAACCTTTTGCATGGCAGCTTAGGGTGGCTCAGTGAGCTTGTAATTAATGTTGATTCTTTTGTGAAAATAAAATTGGGAATTAATTTGGTATTTTTTATTGTGAAAATAAAGGTAATATTTATGTGATATACCGAACTAGTATGGGGGGTAGGGTTACATAGATAGTGATCAGTTTACAAATATGTTTCCTACTTAGTTACATGGAAATAATAACAGAATGACTATCGTATCCCATAGAAGTGGCGGCCAAGTACTTTGTGCCATGTTTGCTTGATCACCACGTCTAGCAACGTACCCTAGCTCAGATGGGTCTCAACATCTCTAGGCTTAGCCCATCCCGATGGTAATGGGCTCATATTAGGGCGGTGAGGGGGGACCCTGGGTCCATATCACTGACACTACCCATGGCCAAACTTAATTGGACAATATATTTTTGCTCTTACCTTACCGAAACAGTAAGGGTTTGAATTTGGATACGAAGCAAAAGGTATAGGTTGAAATGCTTATTAGGAACTGAGCCAAGCAGTACTATCGAGGCATGAGAGCTCAGTGTTAGCGGAGGAAGAACTTGACTAGAGCACTGCATGGCGATGGCAGCTGAGATTGGGAAATATTGGCAACCTAATGGTGAACAGAACAACAGATAGAGCACCAAGGATGTAACAACCCGTGGATTTGCATGTAATGAAAAACCCAACTCACGTGAGCAGCACACGCACGAGGGAGCGACCGCACCGGTTCCCCCTCCGTTCACGGGCGCCGCACACGCGCAGGGAGACGATCGACGTCGCCCGCTCGGACCCACGCGCCAGCACCAGGAGCCGCTCCCTCGGATGCCCAGTGCCTGACGCCGTTTGTAGGGCCCACGTGCCAGCCAAAGATGCCAAGCAGGAGCCTATCCCTCCCCAAAGATGCCAAGCTGGAGCCGCTCTGCCTCCTGTGCCGCGCCGCCCCAAGCCGACGGCGACGCCGGCACCAACCGCCTCCGCTTCACGACCTACAGCCGTCGTTCCACGTGGTGTGTTTCTTCCTCGCCAAAGGTGCCTCTTTTCCCTTCCTTGTCGTTGTGCTCACCTTACCTGCCCCGGCCCTCGACGCCGGCGAGTCTCCCCTGCAGCCTACCGTCGCACCACCAAGCCACGCCGTTCGGAGCCGTGCGTCGCGATCTCATCTCGGCTTCGCGAACGCCGAAGACCGCGACGACGTAGGACGTAGCCACCTGCCCGCCGCCACGCCGCGGCACACCACCGACGCTCGCGTTCTACGCCAACGGGCCACCCAGCACCGACCACTCTGCATCACGCCATCACCGCACCCCGCCGAGGAACGTCACGACGTCGAATCCTCCCGGCACCACGCGATCTGCCCTTTCCGAACCACCGGTGAGCTCTTTCCCATGGCAACGCTCCCACCTTTTCATCTTAACTCCCTGGACCGCAGCCTACACCAGCTCAAGCCACCGCCTTTGGCGCAGGAACGATCCCTCGGAGCCTTTCGTCATCGGCCGGAGCCCTGCGCTGACCGTGAGCACGCGCGGACGGCGTCGACATGACTCGGCGCTGCCTGCACCGGCCCCTCCCTGCACCAGGCGCCCTGCCGTCACCAAGCCCGTCGGTGAGCACACCCAAGTCCCCACCTTTCTTCCTCCCGAGACCCAAGCCTGCCTGTCCCGGCCATCGACGCCGGCTCTGTTTGCCACAGATGCACAGCACGGCATCTTTGCCGACGTTGTCCGCCGCACGGCCAGAACGCCGCCACACACGCACACGTACGGCACAGACCACGGACACCGCGCGGCCTTGCGCCTCGCGCGGGCACGCTCACACCAATGGCCTCGGACCACCCCACGGTCATGGGCATGCCGGCCCTGGGGATGTTCGCACCACACGCCTACGCTGGACAGCGAACGCACCCACGTCGTCGCCAGCCACGGCCGCGAGCACAAGACAGGTGTGCTGCGAATCCACCCGCGCATCACATGAGGCCCAAAGGGTTGGCCTTTCTTTGGTCGATGCACACGCGAACACACCAGCACATCTAGCACGCCGTGCACCCACGGCATCGCACGGACGAGCGAACAGGCCGCCATTCTGTTCTGCTCGAACGTCGGTGAGTCCTGAAGCCCAAAACCCTACCTTTCTGTCTTGTGTCTTTCCCTGCAAGAGCACGTTACAGCACCGATGGACACCCATGGCCGTTGCGTCGTGAACACACTGCCGTGCTCTGCCTTGCACGAACGGCAGTCATGGCCTCACTTGCCCCTGTCGCGACCACAAGCACACACGGACACAAGGCCAAAGGCTTCGTCTTTGATGACGAGCACGAACGCCTACACAACGCACGCCCTAGCCGCGTGCCACCTGACCTCTCGCACGGCCCTGCACGAGCACGCACGACGGTCGAATCTTGCCACGCAGAGCACGCCATAACCCCGAAGGCATCGCCTTCTACGGCGAGCGCCGCATCACGCGGGACGCCGCGCAATGGTCCGCACGGCATCGTGGGAACGGAAGCCCGCCCAGCGCCGCCTTCTTCCCACGCCTAACCGCGACCTTGCTGCCTCGCCACCTTGCCGGACACGAACACAAACACACCCTGACCCGCGAGAGAACACCACAGTCCACAGTGCACACTCTCGCGCTGGCCTCGGACCGCCGAGGGCGCACTCCTGCAGCGGATTGAAGACCGGACACGCTATGGCGCCGGGACAGCAATTCATCGAGCGCCCAGCGCGCATCTCTGGCCGGAAACGTAGCAGCCAGCAGTACCTCCCCTCCGGCCATCCATCTCTGGACCAAGTCCGTGTGGACCGGAACCTAGATGCTCAAGCATAGACCCGTTGCATTGTGAACCATCTCACGAGCCCACCGTGAGCCAGCTGCGAGACCACCATGAACGATAGCCGTGGACCTAGAGCCCGCTGGGCATGATCTGGAGCCGATACATGTCACGCATGCATGCTGCCACGTCACCCCTGTTTTCTAGAAATGAATTAAACCTGTTTTCAATCTTCAAAAATTCATAACTGATTCATCATAGCTTAGAAAAATATGAAACCAATTTCTAAATCTTTCTAAAATCATAAACTATCTTTTGGTGCCCTTCTTGGGATCTTTTGGATCTTCTAATTGCTGTTTATTGGATCTTATTGCTAGTAGTCACTTGTATTTATTTCCACGTTATGTTTTGCGTAGCTTCGGATCCAAGGAAGCTCTCGAAGGATGAGACGGACGGTGCTGAGTACGACTACATCGGCAAATTGAAGCTTACCATCCCGACAACGCAGGTGTCATGGTTGCACCATTCTCTTAGTAACCTATTTAGACATTGCAATAGTTGTGCTAGCGCTTTTTACTTTGGGGCTGTTCGCTGGTCTAGTCTGAACCAGCCAGCCAGCTGATCCCCCTCTCATTTCACTGTTCACCAAACCAGCCAACAGTGTTTTTCTCTAACAACAATTCAGCCGGAACAGTGTTTTTCAGCCAAGTTTCAGACCAGCGAACGGGGCCTTTGTCGCTTGCTTGCTATTTGATTGCATTGATTGAGCCCCTGCCTTGGTTGAAACCCATATACCCTGGCACACCCACTCCTATTTATATTTGCGCATGCTTATGCTATACCTTGCTTGCTTGCATATACCTCACTACTTTGATTATCGAGACTTGATGGATGTTGGATGGTGGATGTGAGCAGTGGCCTTCGAGCCAATGCTTTGTGTAGTGATACTTGGGATGAGTGATTCTAATTTCCTTGCGAGTGAGGTGTTAGAGTTGAGTTATGAGGGTGAACTTCGGCTAGAGTGACTGACGTGACAAGTCAGCGGAGTACTTGGGGCTCCCTAAAGCTACCTGTGGCGGGTACAACTTTGTGGATATGGAGGTGGTGTGGTGATTGTGCCATCGAGGGCACGGGTTTCTTGCGACCCATCGGAGGAGATGGTTGCTCTATCCATATAAGGACTGATATGTTGGTGTGATCATGCTTCATAGGACTTTTACGTGCACACCACATGCTCCATGGGAGGGGTCCCAGGCTTGTGACTTTGCTTAGGATGGCACCATTACTGTAGGAGTTAGTGGATAGTGTTAGGGTGGGTGAGCGTGGGGCTCACACCATCCCGAGACTCAGCCACCACTGGCCCGGTTGGTTCGGATTCATAGCTTCAGGTACCCGGTTGCGACCCGGTGTTTTTCCCAGGATGGACAAGACAGTGTGAGAAATACTTTGATCTTGCTTGAGTTCCTCAGGGGATGTGGGTATCAATGGCCCCTCTTCATTGTTGTGGTAAAGCTTTTAGCTCGAAACATGCCGCAGTTCCTCGCCTGAGAGAGGCAGGATGGTGGGGAGCTGGAACAGCAGGCCCACAAGCCAGGAGTGCCATATAATGCTTACATTCTAACAATGTATACAAATTATAATATATTTCTCTATCCCAAATTATAAGATGTTTTGGTTTTTCTGGATATATAACTTTTTCTATGCACTTAGATATACACTATGTCTAGGTACATACCATACAACATGGCCGCAACAAATTCATGCTCCATACAAGCTCCTAAGGTCATAAGCACACAGATATCATAGACTGCCCACTGTTGCTAGGTGCATCTAGAGGAGGTTCGACAAGTTGACCATAACCTGTCCCAAAACTTCATACGTGTTCGCATGTCCAAAGGTCACTGTTTTAGTTCCCAACCTCCGTATGTGTTAGCATGTCCAAATTTCACGGCATGTAACACGCTAATCAAAATACAAGGATGTGGCCCTATCAGTTCGTTTCACGGCATGTATCTGTTCTCTAACCAATTTTGGACACATTACTTTAAACGTACTTGATTAAACATGTTATTATGTGAGTTTCTCAATCCCAGCACAACTTTAAACATGCCAATGTTCAAAGAGGTCTACATCATAATTATGTCACAGTGTGACTCTTCCTCTTAACTCATTTTTTATGAAACCTGTAGAGCCCTGCCGTGCGAATGCTCAATGCACGCGGCTCGAGCACCATCTGCTCGAAGGTAGTGCACGCTGATTGGATCAGTATGTGTCTTACATCTGTTTTACCTCCTGGGGAATACTGGGAGTAGCGTATGTACAAAGGACCAATATTGTGGAAAGGCACGTGCCAACACGACCACGGAGCAGCAGCAGGCTCCATTTCTGAGGACCCCGAGTACAAACATTCTTTAGTGGCTACTGGCTAGGAGTAGAACGTGCACTCGCAGGTGACCCCTATTGTGCGGCCAAAATGCCGACTACTGTCATATGTGATGGGTCAGCTCATGACTAGCGGTCTGAATAGAGATGGACAGTACATCCACAGTTGTTCTGCCACACATCTAGCTCATGGGGAGATGGACTTCCTGATGCCTTCTATTTCTATGGGCTCTCTTTATAGAGGAAACTGATGATGGATGATGATATGATATGATATATCAAGACTCAAGAGTGAAGATGGTATGTACCTTTTATATGGGAGTCATTCTTTAGCAAGAAAAGGATGGCAGCTTGCAAGCTGCATTTCCTTCCCTCTTAAGTTCATTGATGGAGGAATGCTTGTTACTAACAGGGGAACACACCATAACTACACAAAAGTGGGTGTGCATGACAGCGGTATCTGCACACTTATAAATATGTTTCCAACTGTTAATGTGTTCCCTTCCCTGAAAGTAGGAATTTGAATTTTTAGCACGTAGAGTCATTGTCTGCTGGTCCTGCAATAGTAGGAACAGGTAAGTCTCTGCAGATAAATATAGTTGTAGAAGTGTGCCACATTCTTGAATTTGAGACCAGACAAATCATCTCTACAAGAGTGAGAGATATCTATTCGATCTTATTTGTAGGCGAAAGTGGTACATGAATCATTTAGTGCTTGCCTGCTGGCCTCAAACTACTTGAAACTAGCTTGTGTATTTCATATAATAATATTCATTTATATAAGAGAGAGGGATAGATGAATTACACAGTGCTCGGTTGCATACAAACCTCAGTTTACATCCAATGAGCTTGTGTATCACCCATGTAAACATCTGGGCAGTATAACCGTTATGACACTATGTGCGATGCTTCAAACATCATGTTCCTTGTTGGCATCCGGCATGCAGTTGACTGTTTCATCTCATCCTTGTTTGAAAAGCCTTGCCATCTTGCATGCACCCAGGTCATATTCCAAGAAACATAGCGCTTGTTTGCATGATTTTTTTCGAAAAGGGAAGCTTTATTAATTTCAACAATGTTACATCAAGGTGATACAGTATCTTGAAATCCTCCCGGCCGCTGCGTAAAAGGCACACAGCCCAAAGCAAGAAATGAAAAGAAAAAAACAAAACAGGAGCACACTAATGACTTTCAATCCGTAGACTAGACCGCCACCCATGTGCCCGGGTAAAAAACTCCTCGGCCACCTGTGCCAAGAATTGAGAGGCCACTACAACCACCTCCTGGGAAGTGGGCTTCTGCAGAATGGGCCATGTACGAAGCCATTGTGTAGTTGAGTAAATGACCTGTAGAAAGGAAGGTTGTTTGTTTTCAAATATAAACTGCATTTCTGCAGAGCCACAAGGACCAACACATAGCTGCCACTCCCAAAAGAACTAAAGGTTTCAAGTCTTTTCTAAGCCCATCTAGCCATCTACCGAACATATTGGAAAGATTGAGAGGTCTAGGAAGACCCCAGGCTGCGTAAACGTTGGCCCAAACTAGGCGTGCAAACCGGCAATCTAAAAACAGATGCTGTATCGTTTCATTCTCGTGACAAAAACAACACTGTTTACTGCCTTGCCAATTTCGTTTGGCTAGATTATCTTTGGTTAAGATGACACCTCTTCGCAAGTACCACAGGAAGATTTTGATCTTCAATGGTGTTTTAAGTTTCCAAAGTAGCTTGTTTAGGTTAGGGACGTTTTGGTATATGAGACCAAGGTAATGTGATTTTACTGAAAATTCACCCTTCTGATATAAATTCCACCAAAATTCGTCTTCCTCCTGGCTTAAGGCAACATGATTAAGATGCGAAAGAAGGTTATTCCACATAACTAACTTGTCGCCTAAAAGGTCTCTGTGCCAAGATACATTAGGTGGTTGCGTACTCAAAACCGCGGCCACCGTATCTTGTTTCCTTCTAGCTAGGTTGTATAGATGGGGATACTGCTCTTTCAAAGCAGTATTACTTAACCATCTATCTTCCCAAAATCTTACTTGTGATCCGTCCTTGATGAGGAATGTTCCAAAAATAAGAAAATCCCATTTAGCCTTCATCAGACCTGCCCAGAAATGAGAGTCCCCGCTCTTCCATTGGACTTGAACTAGAGGTTTAGTCCCCAGATATTTGTTGCGTAACATCTGTTGCCAAGTACCATCTATCTTTAACAGACGATATAGCCATTTACTGAGCAAAGTCATATTCTTGATTTGCAAGTTGTGAATCCCTAGTCCACCTTGGTCCTTTGGTTGACGCAGGATATCCCATTTGGCTAGACGATATTTTCTTTTATGGTCATCACATTGCCAGAAGAATCAAGATCGATAATAGTCCAGCTTTTTAAGAACTCCATTTGGGATCTCAAAGAAGGACATCATATACATTGGTAGGCTGCTGAGCATAGAGTTGATTAATGTCAAACGACCTCCAGTTTACAGGTTCTTACCTTTCCAACTACTGAGCCATTTTTTGAATCTTTCTTCTACCTTGATCCAATCGGTATTTGATAACTTCCTATAGTGGATAGGAATACCTAAATACCTCATTGGGAAAGTTCCTGGATTGCATCCGAAGAGCTCAATGTATTGGTTCTCGAAATCTTTGGCTTCCCCAAAGCAGAAGATTTCACTCTTATGGAAATTAATTTTTATACCCGATAGTTGTTCAAATGCACAAAGCAGTAGCTTGATGTTTTGCGCCTTCTCCAGGTCATGTTCCATAAAGAGGATCGTGTCGTCAGCGTATTGTAGTATGGAAAGCTCACCATCAATTAGGTGTGGCACGACACCACCCACTTGACCATCTGCTTTTGATCTCTCTATGAAAATTGGAAGCATATCTACAACGATGTTGAAGAGTATTGGAGATAGGGGATCTCCTTGTCGGAGACCTTTCTTCGTTTGGAAGTAAGGTCCGACCTCATCGTTAACATTGATCGCCACTCTTCCGCCTGATATGAGGGAAGATCCATTTGGGTGAGAATCCTTTCATCCGAAGCGTTTGCAATAAAAATGAGCCTTTTTAAAATCAATTTTAAAGACTACTCCATTCTGTTTTTTACGGTGCAGCTCATGAACTGTTTCATGCAAGATGACGACTCCTTCTAGGTTATTGCGTCCTCGCATGAATGTCGTTTGGGTAGGGCTGATTAGGTGATTGGCTACTGAGTTGATGTGAATGGTAGCGACTTTGGTAAAAATCTTAAAACTTACATTCAATAGACAAATTGGTCTATATTGTTGAATTTTGTTTGCCTCCTGAACTTTTGGCAGTAAGGTCATTACGCCAAAATTCAGGCTAAACAGGGGGATATCACCTTTATGAAGGTCGTGGAACATTTGCATAAGGTCCCCCTTTGATGAGTTCCCAAAATTTTTGGTAAAATTCAGCCCGGAAACCATCCGGGCTCGGTGCTTTATTTGGTTCCATATCGAAAATTGCATTCCGAATCTCCTTTTCAGTAAAAGGAGCTGTAAGGAATTCATTTTCACTCTGACTAACTTGAGTGATATCATCTGTCCTGTTCTCATTAAGAGTGAGGTGGTTTTCCTCGGATGCTCCAAATAAATCCTTGTAGAATTGGGTAATGTAGCTCTTGAGATTGCCTTGCCCTTCAATTTTTTCGCCATCATGCTCCAACGAGAAGATGCGTTTCTTTCTATGTTTGCTATTTGCAATCATCTGAAAATATCTCGTGTTATTATCTCCAAGGAGTACATTAGCTGCTTTAGCCCATTGATAATATTTAAGCTCCTCCTCACGTAGAAGCTTAATCAGATTATCTCGTGCTGATTCCAACTGTTCCTGTTCGCCATGAGTTAAAATCCTATTTTCAGCAGCTCTGTCTAAGGTCGTTATGATCGACTGTAGGTTTTGCTTCTGTTGTTTATACACCCCATGCTGATGGCCTGCCCATCCCCGCAGGTGTTTTCGTAAAGCCCCCATTTTTCTATTCAACCGTTGCACTGAATTTTGACCTTGTACTGGTTTGTTCCATATATCCACCACCCGATCATGGAAATCCTCACGAGAGAACCAGCTAAGTTCCATTTTGAACTGCTTGGTAATCCCAGTGTAGGAAGGTTCACCGGTATCGAGGAGTAGTGGCGTATTGTCTGAGACTCCTCTGTCTAGCGCTTGCACCGTTACAAGCGGATACTTAAATTCCCATTCAGTCGTCATTAAGACCCTGTCTAGCTTCTCATATGTTGGTTCTGCTAAGGTGTTTGCCCAGGTGTATTGTCTACCTGCCAAGTCAATTTCCCTAAGATCAAAGCTGTCTATGACCGCGTTGAACAGGAAAGGCCATCGAGCATTAAACCTCATCATTAGGACCCTGTCTAGCTTCTCATATGCTTGTTTGCATGATGTCATGCACATTTAAATGAGATTACGCTAGTATGTTGTACTTAACTAAACTGTGGTTACACTAGCTATCTTCTCTCTCCCTCATGCACATGAAAAACTTATCTGAAAGACCAGGTTCGTTTACAGAGGTGCCACCCGCATCTGAAAATGCCTAGGGTTTCCCATACCCACTTTGAGAGGTGGTCCACAAAATGATCTGCCTTTGTGGAGGCAGATAAAACAAAACGGCCTTTAAAAATAGCTTCATTTTGAAAGTAGGCCTCATTAGCTACCACATCTGAAAATAGTTTTTTTATAGACAGATAGATTGTTGCAGTACCTAACTCTAATACACCGTAAGCTCTCGTTATACTGACCTGGCCAACGTATGCTTAGGAACATGGCTGGAAAGTGGTACTATCAAGGGGTGAGAGCTCGGGGTTGGTAGAGGAAGAACTCGGCTAGGTCACCGCATGACGAAGGCAATGGATGTTTGGAGATGTTGGCAGCCTAATGGCGAAGAGAGGAAGAGATAGGGCACTAGGATCCACCCCCTTCCTATATAGTATTTGGCCAATAGCTTTGTTTTGGCCGGCCCTACAAATGCTTTTCTGTTTTTTTTGTTATTGGGTTTCTATTTCTTAATTGAATGTATATAAATAATTACATCAAACCAGGAGCACAGGAGGACCTTGGACACGTTCCACTGGAGGACATTCGACACATTTCTGGGGGCACGCACTCGAACCAGACAATGAAATGACTCCAGGTGGCCGCGACACCATAGGGGAACCTCACAATTAGTCAATGACCCTGCGCCACAAATCTTGAAAGGTGCACACTAACCTGACCAAGGAGCAGCAGCAGGCGCAATTCCAGGGCACCACCCAAGAACATACATTCTTCGGTGACACAGAGAAGAACGTGCTGTCGCAAGCAACATGTGGCTAAAATGCCGACCACTGTGACACTGTTGCATGCCGTGAGCCAGCTCATGACTAGCGGCCTGAACAGAGGAACATTATACACAACCCCACAGATTATTCTGCCAAACATCTGTCTCGGTCGGGATATGCAGTTCCAGATGCCCTCTATTTCCATGGGCTCACTTATATTATAGAAGAAACGGCTGATGGATGATAAGATTTATCGAGAGGGAAGATGATATGTGTAATTTATAAGGGAGCCATTCTTTAACAAAAACAGGTTGGCAGCTCCCCAGCTACATTACATCAACCCCACTCCAAACCCCCCTCCCCATTATGTTCACAAATGGATGCATGCCTGTTACTGACCGGCGAACACACCATAACTATGTGCGTGCATGACTGATAAAATAGCGCCGCCTCGGTTAATCATTTTTCTGTTAATCATTTTTTGAGGCGGCGCCTCACGTCACACAGAAAACTCATCTGAAATTGCTAGCTTCATTTTCAGAGGTACCTCCGCATCTGAAAATGCCTAGGGATTCTCATACCCACTTTCAGAGGTGCTCTACAAAATGATTCTCCTTTGTGGAGGTAGTTGCTACAAAACCACATCTTGAAATGGCCTCATTTTCGTAAGTATGGCTCATAACCTACCTTATCTGAAAACAGCATTTTTAGAGCGAGGCTAATTGTTATGCTGCCTGTCTTCAATACACATGTATGCCAAGATCGAACTCACCATTACCCTATTGTTTTCCCTAACTCAGACCAGATTTGTGAGGTCTGTTGGTTACTAGAATCAAGAGCCATGCAGTTCTTCGCGTCAAATGGATGGTCTTTTAGTTATCATCTTGGACTTTAGTTTTGAACCTGTAATAGCTTATTTCTGGGTTTGTATTTTTTTTTAAGTTTGGACTAATGCTTGTGCCTTGAAGGAAGTTGAATCACTACCGGAGGCCGCGGCTTTGCCGAGTGTTTTTACACTCGGCAAAGAGCCCTTTGCACTCGGCAAAGGCTTTGCCGAGTGTAGCACTCGGCAAAGTCCGCTCGGCAAAATTTTTCTCGGCAAAGGGTCTTTGCCGAGTGCTTTTTATCCGGGCACTCAGCACAATAAAAAAATATTTGCCGAGTGCTTGGGGCGGCACTCGGCAAAATATTTTCGGCCGTTGCGGCGCCGGCCGTTAACGGTTATTTTGCCGAGTGCCCGACCCAGCACTCGGCAACATTTTTTTAATTTTTTTTTAAAATTACTTTGCCGAGTGCCCCAGCCCAGGCACTCGGCAAAGTTTTTTTTTTAAAAAAAGTACTTTGCCGAGTGCCCCTACCCAGGCACTCGACAATGTTTTTTTTATATTTTTTTGTAAATAATTTCTTTGCCGAGTGCCCCTGTTTAGGCACTCGGCAAAGAATTTCTGAATTTAAAAAAAAAAACACTTTGCCGAGTGCCGCGGCAAGGCACTCGGCAAAGAAATTATATATTTTTTTTTTGAAAATTTTTTACCGAGTGCCTTGCCCATGGCACTCGGCAAAGACCCCGAGAATTGCAATTTTTTTTACATTCCATTGTAACAGACTATATATATATATACATCAATCATCACATCTATATCACCAACATGCATTATATATCACAAGCACACGCATATTTAATAAATCCATTGAAAATCCATCACAAATGCACCAAAGTTCAACATCACAAGTTTATTATTACAAGTTCAACATCACAAAGTTCAACATCCCTACTGCGGCGACGGAGAAGGCAGGTGTGGCCCCCCGGACTGCGGTGAAGGACTGGACTGCGGCGAAGGGTTGACGCGATCAGCCGCCGGTGACACGGTAGCGGGATTGTTTGAACCCGCCGACGGAGGCTGCACAAAAGAGAAGAGATTGCATGTGTTAGACTCAAAATTGAAAATTTCGGCAGCACCTCCCCTGCACGGGGAGGTTTCCAACCTGCAAGAAACAACGGCACGAAGGCCGACAATCACAACGGCACAAAGGCCGACAATCCCAACGGCACGAAGGCCGAAAATCATAATGGCACGAAGGCCGACAATCCCAATGGCACGAACGCATTAAACTTTCATACTCACAGGAGTGAAGTGTCGAACCGGAGCTAGAGCTGGCAACTGCACTTGGACACCCGATGCTTGCCCGATGGTTTGCATGATCTGATACATGTCCACCATCTGCTTCTTCGTGGCCTCCAGCTCTGCGGTCAGGTGCGCTTGCATCTCCCTTATCTCTACCAGCTTGCCCTGCAGTGTTTCAATCACATGTTTTAGTATTGCAAATCTGATCAATGTGTGTAACGTTCAATGTACAACGAGTGAAACCGGAATTACCTGAAGTTCGTCGACCCGCGACAGTGTTGGAGTAGGCTGTGCACATATGGGAAGGCTTCTAGCCGTGCTCCGTGCCGTCACGTCGGAGAGAGAGGGTGCAGAGCTCGAGGAGTCGGCACCGTCTGCAATCCACAACCGCCCGTGCTTCCTGCCTTGCCCCAGCCTCACGATCACCTCTGTCTCAAGGGGCTCAGTGCTCAGATTGTGATCTGAGCCATGGAGCGCCCTAACCGCCTCCGTGTAGTCTTTGACCTTAGCGTGGACGCTTGGGTCAGAGTAAACCTGGGCAGTGGCATCCGGGTTGAAGACAACTCCGGATTTCACCGGGCCCATGTGGGACACAACCCATGCCCCAAACTCCGACACCGGCACGTCCGGGTGTGCCACCTCCTGCGAGAAAGACGACAAGATGATTAGAAATCAGGCAAAATTGACCATTAGAATAGATAAATGACATCTCGTACAAGTGCCTGCTTGAATGCGGGGAGGTTGTGGCTGCTTTGGTGGTGAGTTGGACCAATCCTCAGTGCCCTCTTCTGCTTGCCTTGCTCGTGCTTTGCGATGTACGCTGGGTCAAGGTACCTGTCCACGATCCTCGACCATGCCGATCTATGCGACATGCACCACGAGGCCGGCACCTACACATCATCAAGTGTTTGACATATAAGAAGATCAAGTGTTTGACCCAAGCATCGATCAACTATCATAGGCTCCATGAAGACACCCATATTACTCCCCGGGTGTCCAGGGATTATCAACGGCAGGAACACGGTATGCCGTTGAAAGGAGACGCCGGGGGGGGGGGAGATTCAGGGGGATGACGAACATGGGCCAACATGTGTATGGTGCAGCCATCATGCCATATGGATTGAACCCATCTGTTGCCAGCACGACACGTACATTATGAGCCTCCTCTGCTTTGAGAGGATGCCGTGATTTGAAGTACTTCCATGCATCAGCATCGGATGGATGTACCATCTTCTCAGGATTGTACCGTGTGCCGTTTTTGTGCCATGTCATCTGTTTCACGGATTCCTCGGTCATTAATAGTCGTTGGAGCCTCGGTAGGAACGGAAGGTGTCGTAGGACTCTCATGGGGATCTTAAGCTGCCTCTTCTGGCCATCGCCTGAGTCTACCTCCACGTACCTGGAGGATTTACACTTCGGGCAGTACTTTGCATCCACGTGTTCTTTCCTCAATAGGACGCACCCCTTTGGACACACATGTATCTTGTCATACGGCATCTTAAGTGCAAGAAGGAGCTTCTCTGACTCGTACAAGTTCTTCGGCATAATGTGTGTCTTCGGTAGCATATCGTTCCACACGACCACCATCTTGTCGAAGCCTTCTCGACTTTGGTTTAACTCGGCCTTAAACCCCATTACGCGACCAATGGCATCCAGTTGAGAAACATTAGTATGATCATGAAGGGGTCTCTGTGCTAAGTCCAACATCAGGTAGAAGGCATCTGTGGCAGCCTCCATCTCCTCCTTGTCACGTCCTTTAGCAAACTGAGCTTGGTGCGTGTCATCCAGCATGTCTGCTACCCCGGCATCATCATCGAAAGCCTCGAGCCATGGTCTCACCACCTCCTCCCTGATATGATCGGCTTCACCATGGTGGATCCACCGGTGGTAACCCGGAGTAAATCCAAACATCACAATATGTTTACCCATGGTTAACCTATCTTTCCTTCTTCTGTTGTCACAACCGCTGCACGGACAAACCACTAGAGAATGGCCTCCAGCACTCTCACCAAATGCATGCTGTAAGAATTCTTCGACCTTGACTATAAACATCAAGTCGTAATCGTGCTTGTCTCTCCAGAGCGTGTACATCCACTCATGGTCCTCCATCCTTTAACAGATGTATCAGCACATATGAGTCACCATCAATTGCATCTACGCTGTGTCCCTACTCTCTAATAGGTGAGGATAGGTCGTAATCCCACCCGCGGATCCATAGATGAGGTTAGTTTCCATGCTCTGCTCCTATCCGAGACGGAATTTCGGCAGCACCTCCCCGTTGTTCTCCCGATACACGTCCTGCAAGGGAGAGTGTGTATCCAGAGAACAACAGGGGGGTGATGCTGATACACCGTCTCGGACTGGAGCGGACCATGGAAACTAACCCATCTATGCATTCATGGGCTGTCCAAAAAACGTGGACAATCCGAAACAGAAACGCTCGCAGATATGCAAAGACCTGCATAACTCCGACCGTATCTCTTTCAGATGGGAGACGCCTAACTTGGATCGGCGACCTAAGACCATGATACAGATAGAGGGGTTATACCTAGGGTGCCGGTGAGGTCAGGCTAGCGGGGCTGTGGCAAGTCGATGCAGTGGCGCCGCGACGTAGTGCAGGCAGACCCGCAACGCTGACGAAGACAATCGGGGTCACCGAGGTCCCTCCGCCGGGGCCTCCTCCTGCATAAAAAGGCAATACATTAGTGACAATTGAAAAATTCGGCAGAACCTCCCCTGCACGGGGAGGTTTCAAAAACCTGCAAAAAAGATCGGCACGAAGGCCAACATCCACAAACAATGGCTCGATGGCCGAAAACCACATACAACAACTATTACTACTAACAAGGGCTCGATGGCTGACATCCATTGCACGATTTGAATAGAAAGGGAAGGGCGAACCTAGTGTGCTCGTCGACGATGGCCAGAGTCGGGAGTGGGGCGCCCAGGGCACGGCACCGCCGCTAACGAGGTGTGGACAGCAGCCGGGGCTCCTCCTCCCTTCTTCCTCCTCCCTTCTCTCCACCTCCCTTCTCCTTCTTCCTCCTCCCTTCTCCTCTCCTCCCTCCCATCTTCCTTCTTCCTTCTTCCTCCTCTTATCTTCCTCCTCTTCTCCCCTTCCCTTCTCTCCCTCCTCCCCTGCTCCTCCTACCTCCCCTGCTCCCTCTGGTGGTGCTGCCGGGGAAGGGCAATTGCTTGTTTCTGACGCTTGTTGTCGAAAATGGGCCAGCTGGCACTAGCCGACCACCCACCTCTGGTGGCGAGGCGAGGGGGCAGACCATGAGGAGCTCAAGAAGGCGTGGCCGGCGATGGGGGTGGGGTGGCATGGCCTTGGTGGCTGTGTATGGGAGGGCTTCATGTGTGGTGGCCATGTGAGGTGGTGTGTGGGTGGGGTGGGGATGGCGGGCTGGGTGGTGAGGCATGACTTAGGGTTGGGCCGCGCGGGGGTTGGGCCGGTGGGCTTTTAGTGCCCAGTTTTTTTTATTTCAACTTTGCCGAGTGCCCCCTGGGCCGGCACTGGGCAAAGCCAACTTTGCCGAGTGCCCCCCATGGCACTCGGCAAAATATTTTTTTTTGATTTTGGGCCCAAATTTTTTTCTGGGGCCTTGTGATATATTTCAAACTCTATTTTATAATTTGGGGCAATTTTCACTTTTTGATATATTTCATTAGTTTATTTCATTTCATGAATTTTTGGGATATTTCAAATTTGAGCTACTTGGTACATGGAATAATGGACTTTGGTCATCCAAAATTGATACTCATGATATTTCGGGTATGTTTAGAAATTTGTATCCGAGGAACTCACATGAAATCTCGAGCATCTCGTTGACGTAACATGTCGAGGTACTTGTCGGAAATGTGATTTAAATTATATAAAATACAAATGAAGTATGAAAATTACGAAACTTGTCTAGGCGTCGTGTTATCGCATGTGGAGGCTGTGGTAAAAAATTGAGAAGGTTTCGAGCAAGTTGTGACGTCGGATGCCAAAAACCCAGACATCTCCACATGTGATCACGTTTCGAGCAAATTGTGACGTCGGATGCCAAAAACCCAGACATCTCCACATGTGATCAGAGTGATGACATGTGGAGATGTCTGGGTTTTTAGCATTCGACGTCACAACTTGCTCGAAACCTTCTCAATTTTTTACCACAGCCTCCACATGCGATAACACGATGCCTCGACAAGTTTTGTGATTTTCGGACTTCGTTTGCATTTTATATAATTTAAAATCACATTTCCGGCAAGTACCTCGACATGTTACGTCAACGAGATGCTCGAGATTTCATGTGAGTTCCTGGATACGGCCTAAACATACCCTAAATATCATGAGTATCAATTTTTGATTGACCAAAGACCATTATTCCATGTACTTGCAGTTCAAATTTGAAATATCCCGAAAAATTCGACGAAATGAAATAAACTAATGAAATATATCAAAAAAAGTCAAAATTGCCCCAAATTTTAAAATAGAGTTTGAAATACCGTCACAAGGCCCTAGAAAAAAATTTGGGCCCAAAATAAAAAAATATATTTAAATGAGTGCCATGGGGGCACTTGGTAAAGTGGGCTTTGCTGAGTGCCGACCCAGGAGGCACTCGCCCAAATATGATTTTCAAAAATAAAAAAAATTTGCCGAGTGCCTGGCGCTGGCACTCGGCAAAATACGTTTTAAAAAAAATTGCCGAGTGCCCAAGGCTTACACTCGGCAAAATATGTTTTTTTAAAAAAAATTGCCGAGTGCCTGTGTCTGGCTCTCGACAAAATAAGTTTAAAAAAAAAAAATTACCGAGTGCCTATCTCTGGCACTCAGCAAAATATTTTTTTTAAAAAAATTTGCCGAGTGCCATGGGCTGACACTCGGCAAAATATATTTTTAAAAAATAACGAAAAATTTGCCGAGTGTCTGGGGCTGGCACTCGGCAAAATAAGTTTTTAAAAATAAAAAAAAATTTGCCGAGTGCCAGCCATTAGGCACTCGGCAAAATTTGACGGCAGGTGGCCGCCGTCATGGGCCGGCCACCTTTTGCCGAGTGGGATCTTTGCCGAGTGCCGTGGCACTCGGCAAATCCCCGTTTTGCCGAGAGCCAAGCTTTACCGAGTGCTTGGCACTCGGCAAAGCCACCTTTGCCGAGTGCTTTATTTTGCCGAGTGCGGCACTCGGCAAAATATTGCTTTGCCGAGTGCCCCGATAAAAAGCACTCGGCAAAGTCCAGTTTTCCAGTGGTGAATCCAGATTTTTCCATTATGTACAAAAAAAAAGAAACCACAGTACCGAACCCCTTCCACAATGGTGACTCCAATCCTCTCTACCTTTCTTCCATCCCTCCCCTTCTCCTTCACTCTCTCTAGTCTCTTCGTTTCCTCAGTGGGTGTCACAGTACCTCGATCTGTGACTCAGAGCTGCACAGTGACCTCGACATGGTGCTAGAGAACATAGTTTCTAATGTGGCCATGTGCGAAGGGTGCAATGCCCAGTGCTGGAAGCAGCACACGGGTCATACATGCAGCATCGTTATCTCCAATATGAACAACTACGTGCAACAGGTGGCAAAGCCTCCATCTGTATTAGTGTCCACAGCTTCTAATGATGTGCTTTGCTGTCAGGATAATCTGATGCAAAATGCTAGAAATTTTCTTTAATAAGCATCTTTGTGGCCCATGTCCTCAGAGAAAACATAAGAATCATCAAAGCCATACAAGTATATCTTATAGGACGAATTGCATTAATTTGTTCACTTCTTGAATTCTCCTTTGTTTCAGAAATGCCAGCATCCATATTGAACATATATCCTTTCAAGAAATGCCAATGTCACTCATTCTTAGGTCGCACTAGTTTTTCTTTCACAATTAAAATTAACTGACTCTTTTGAAATTCAGTTTTGACTTGGTTCATTTGGCTCAACTCGTAGGTTCGTGTGAACTTAGGTTTCAAAGAACACAGGAAAATATAATAAAATAGAATATGTCAAAAAATGAGTGAAATAAAGCTCAAGTCACCCATTATATATGCACCCCTACATGTAACTGCAATATATAGGAAAACATGCAATTGTTCTTCTCTGCACTGTCATGCTGTATTTTTTGAAACAAGATTATGTTTGCTCTGCACCGCATCCTCTTCTTCCTGGGCAAAATCCTATAAACTAAGATATGCAAATCAACAGTGGTCCTCGTAGTCTGGTATCTCTTGGTTCTGTGCTACCATTAACAAATGAGAAGACATAGTTCCTAATGCTTCTGATTCCTAATATACGGTCACGATACCATATTGTTTTCACCGCATTCGGGATTGGTTCCGTTCCAGCTTTCAGTCACGGTATTAGTAGGGGTGAAGTGTTCTGTGTCCAGCGTCCACACGAGGAACATATATATATATATATATATATATATATATATATATATATATATATATATATATATATATATATATATATATATATATATATATATATATATATAT
Source organism: Miscanthus lutarioriparius (assembly GCA_904845875.1). Taxonomy (NCBI): domain Eukaryota; kingdom Viridiplantae; phylum Streptophyta; class Magnoliopsida; order Poales; family Poaceae; genus Miscanthus; species Miscanthus lutarioriparius. The sequence goes on along the minus strand of CAJGYO010000010.1, from coordinate 38,985,384 downwards.
ATATATATATATATATATATATATATATATATATAACAAGAGAGAAGGTGATCTATCGTTACGTGAGGTTGCATTGATATGTGTGTACTTCTGCACACCTACTTTTCCACTAATGACAAGCCTTACTGCATATTATTGTTGTACACAATATATGTTTGCTAAATTTTTCGGTGGCACATCGCCCAAACGTGGAATTTGCACTTTGACACTGCACTTGATAATTGGCCCAGTACTATTATGAAATTGTGTTTATTTGCTGTAAGTCACCACGCTGATTATTCTATTCATTTATCAGTTCTTGAAATAGAGATGGTGGAGCAAATATCTTTTTTACCCTATCTTCAATCTCTAGCTGACACCTGTGCCAAAGACAGCTCTGTTGCTCCTGCCGGTGCCGACGGCGGTGGTTCGGAGTAGAGCAGAGGTCACCTTGCTGGGTGGGTTGGGCTTGTTGTGCTGTTGCTGCTGCTGCGGCGGAGCTGGCACACGCTCCGCTGCAGGATCTCGATGGTGCTCTATCTCCCGCCAGCTGCCGCCGCGTGCTTCCTCTGCATGGGGCGTCGCCGCACGCAAGGTCCACTGAAAGGATCAAGATGTCCAAGAGGGGTGTGAATTGGGCTAATCAATTTTTTTTTGCAATAATTAAGTCATATGGTTAGCCCAATTAACCCCTTGTGTTTAGAAAGTGTTCCTAGTTGTTCTACTGCACAAAAGACTTGCAACCTAAGTTTCAATCCTACTCTAGCATGGCAATTCTATGAATGTAAGAACAAGAATTGAATTGTTCAAAGTAAATGCTCAAAGTAAATAGAGAGGAGAGGAAACACGACGATGTTTTGCGGAGGTATCAGAGAGTCGCCACTCCCCACTAGTCCTCGTTGGAGCACCCGCGCAAGGGTGTAGCTCCCCCTTGATCCGCGCAAGGATCACGTGCTCTCTACGAGTTGATTCTTCGACACTCCGTCGCGGTGAATCACCCACAACCGCTCACAATGTGAGTTGGGTCATCCACAAGCTCTCCGGATGATCACCAAGCTCTCAATCACCACCAAGCCGTCTAGGTGATGGCGATCACCAAGAGTAACAAGCAAGAACTCTCACTTGATCACGACAAGCCTAGGGAGAAAGATGGATGCACACTTTCCTACTCTTGATCTCACTAATGAGGGCTCTCTTTAGGATTCTCAAATCTCAATCACCTCACTAGGACCTTGCTCTTCTTGGCACTCTCTAAGGTGTGTTTCAGCTGTTGAAATGAGCAAAAGTACCCTCACACATGAGTGGAGGGAGTATTTATTACATGGGCTAAAAAACGAACCGTTATGTGCCTCTACGGGGTGACCGGACGCTGTGGTCATGTTGACCGGATGCTCCGGTCAGTACACCCTGAACTCTAGTGTTTACAGTGTGACCGAACACTGTCCAGCATCCGGTCAGCACTGACCGGACGAGTCCGGTCACGATTTTCCCTTTCTGGAACCTTACTGGAGTCGACCGGACGCTGCCTCTCAGCGTCCGGTCACTCGACCTCTCAGCGTCCGGTCGCGCCAGACGCAGTCACCTTGGTCAAATGAACTGACCGGACCCTGAGCCAGCGTCCGGTCAGTATTTGACCCTCGATTCACATCCAACTCTCGATCATATGCGAATGAAGTTTGCTCCATTGGATCTTAGGCATATTTTGGAGCTACCTAGTGCTAGTTTTAACAAGTGTGCACCATACCTAACTCACTAGACTCACCTAGGTCAAGCTACCTATCTGTACCCCCATTAATAGTATGGCCAAAGAAAAAATAAAGTCCTTAACTACACTAAGTGTCTGTCCAACTCCAATCGACACTTAAAACTAGTCATCCTTAACCTTGTCGTCGATCCTTTGAAACCGAAACGATTTCCATCGTAGGGGCATGACCACCTTGATTGCCCAATCGATCTCTATTACCATGACCTAACTTAATTGCCTCTGCAAAACACACGTTAGTCATAGTAATCTTGTATTGTCATTAATCACCGAAACCCTACTAGGGGCCTAGATGCTTTCAATCTCCCCCTTTTTGGTGATTGATGACAATACCACCTCGAGTATGTGAAAGAGTTGAGGTTTTTAACATGCTTGGGTCATATAAGGTTTTGTCAATAAGAACAAAAGTGTTAGGCAAGCTTATATGAACCAAGCCGACAGGATGTACTCAAAAGATATGAAATAAGCATGAGTACAAGTAATAAAGCTCATTTGCATCGGAGTAAAACGCGAAACCAAAGACAGATGAGCATAACACAAGTGATATGACATATAAGTAATTCAAAGTAGAGAGCACACATGTCATATATCACGATCACGTAGATATCACTATCACATAAATATAGTTTAATGCATAACAAGTAAACACACGACAAATACATAATAGTGTATCACACATAAAAACTCCAAATGTAATATATAAGCTAATATAAAAGCTAATATAATAACTAAGCTCCCCCTAAATACGTCGCTCCCCTGAATCTAACATACTCGAACCCTCTCCCGCTTTGGCGTCAAACACCAAAACCTAAGGGTCGGTCGGCAGAGCTACAGCGGATGAGCCGGGCGCTGAAGTATGAGGAGCAAGCTGAAACTAGGTGCCATCATCATCTGACCCTAAGCTCTGAGCAGTCTAACCCTCTGTAGCTAGAAGTGATGCTGTAGCAGTTAGGGTCGGATCAGGAACTGGAGCTGCTGAAGACTGAGCTGGTATGACTATAGTAGGCTCTGATGATGCCACTGAGGAAGGGAGCGTCTCTGTAGTCCCGGTAACAGGTGCAACTGTAGAAGGACCTAGGACATGTAGATATGGAGGATTGGGCATCCCTGTCAACTCACTGAATGAAGCACCAAGGCTCCTAGACACGGTGGTCTCTGGCACAAGCAGCGAAGACGTCCCTGTCGGTGTGAAGCCCGTCTGAAAAGGTGTGAACTGCGGGGCCAGCGCTGGCGAAGCAAAGTACTGGGCCACCTGCTCTGTAGGAGAAGCAAACGGCGCTGGTGGCTATCCCTGACTCTGAAGCCCACTGGGCTGTAATGCTGGACACATCGAAGTAGTGGCTGCCTGACCAAGCTGGGGCGAAGGCTGTGTCGGTGGAGCCCCAATAGCTGTCACTACATGCTGCATAAATCCAAGGAGCTGCTGCTGCATGAGTATCTGCTGCTGATGCATGGCCTGCTGCTGCTGCTGCTGTAGAGCTTGAGTCTGCTGCTGAATAGCTAGCTGCTGCTGCTGCTAGAACTCATCCTACCGAGTCTAGAACTATGCAAATGTAGCAGCTGTCTCCTAAGCCTGGCGTGCCTGGTCCTGCCTCATCCGCTCAAGTATAGCAAGGAGAGCAGGGTCTGTCTGTGGGGCAGGTGGAGCTGAGCTGGAGCTGTCGGCCTCATGATCATGTCGCTGTGGAGGCATTCGAGGAACGGGCTGGTAGTCATCATCAGATCTATCACTGGGGTCGCTCACAACTACACCCTCCTGCTGAGCAAGCTCCTCTTCCTCAGTAGCTGCTATGCCCCAAATAATATCATCCTGCTGGGCTGCAGTCTCTAGCACCTTAGGACATTGACGCGGCTGACTCGGTGCTGTAGGTGTACTATGCCTGATCATCTGTGTCATGTTATAGGCTGGAAACTCTGTGGTGGCACCACTGTACTCAGCAAGCATCTCTGGCGGCCTCACTGTGACTGCCCTGTGGATCAGCCATGTGATCCAGTGAGCATAAGGTAGCTGCCTATGTCCTCTGAAGCCCTCAGCTATGATGTCCTCCATCTCTGACAAAATAAGATCCCAAATATCAAAGATTGTCTGCTGCATCAGAGAGTTGATCAGCCACAACTGTACATGAGTCAAGCCCTCCCGATACCCCATCCTCGGTAGCAGTGTCCTCCTCATAATAGCCTCTAGCACTCTAGCAGTAGGGGTAAGGTCACTAGGGTTCCTACGCGATCCCTCTCCAAAGGGCTCAGTGAAGCAGTGGCGAACCAAGTCTGTAGGGGGCACCATGCCACCATGTGGGCGTCTGGGAGGCACTGTCTGTCCATAGCAAACCTCATGCAATCTGAAAGGCTGCTCCTGAAGTCTAAGTATCTCTCTGGCCCTAGTGCTCGTCAACCAGTAGTCTCTGCCTCTAAATGCAAAGTGTATGAAGTTATGATGTGGGTCAATAAAGAGACAAGCATAGAACTGATGAACCCAAGATGGAACATATAAACCGGTCCGTCCAATCAGATCTGTACGCCCCGGTAGATATGCAAGATAGGGGTGGATGTGCTCTCTAGCTGCTGCAACTATAGAGTCAATATGGCACACCCTCTGAGATCCGAAAATTGCACCACTGTTGAGATAGGCATTGTAGAAGTCCTCCTGCAGAGGCATGTAGAAACCCGCAGATGCTTTGTCATCTCTCCTCGGTGGGAACCACACCTCAAAGTCTACGAACCTCAGCTGCTGCACCTGCTTGGCTGTGGCAGCCCTCAAGTCAAGATGGGTCACTGGAGGTGGACCCTGTGGTCTAGGAGGAGGACGAGAACCCCTCCGCTGAGTGTTCGGCCTAGGTGTAACTGAAGCACGGGTACGACCAGAGCGGCGTAGCTGTGACTATGGTGCCTGCTCTGTCTCCTCTGCCTGCTCTGCCTGCTGCTGTGACTCCCCCTGAGGCAGAACCTCATCAATAGTATGACGCCATCTTGCAACCATGACAGTCCCAGGTGGATCACCAAGAAGGCGCTCAACACGCTCGATTCCCTCCATCGTTCCTGGTGGAAGCGGATCTGCAATAACAACTCCACTATGAGCACCTCCTCTCTCGGCACGGTCTGCAGCCTCAGCAACTGCAGCTGCTCTCGTTGTCTCTGCATCTGGATACTTGCGCTTTCTAGTTGCTAGCTTCTTCGTTGCCTTCCCTTTAGGATCTGCAGACTGGCGAGGCGGGGGCCTCCGATCCTCATCATCGGGACCACCTCCGACATTCTTTGTGCGAGCCATCTAATGAATCTGAAGAGAAAAAAACTATCGCTGACAAAGATCAACTATCAATCTGTCGCTTCCGAGGCTTGGCCTCGATCCATACTCCTGAGCTTGGCCCCGAGTTAACTGACAACTGCCACTGACACCTCAACGGCACCGACTTGCTGCACGATGGAATAGATAGGATATACAAATAAATACAATATATCTAATAGATGCAAAACCCTAGGAAGCAAGCAATTTAGATACGAAATTGAAACGACTGGCTTGCTACCTGACGAAACGGCGACCCGAGGAGAAAAGAGACGACGCGTGGGGAACCACCGAATCGCGAGGCTAGGGTTGCAGTGGTGGATCGGTGGCACTAGATTGCGACTAAAATCACCGGCAAGGATCCAATGTAGAGCACTACGGGCTTGCTTGGTGGTGGAGCTAGGGCACGGTAGCGCTGACGCTCGGGCTGGGGAGCTGAGGCACGAACTTCTGCCCTAAGGCATGGCAGTGCTGCGAAGCTGTTGCGGGAGCAGAGGCGCGACGTCGAGCAGGGCACGGTGGCTGTGGTGGCGCGCGGTCGCTGTGGAGTAGGGCGCGGATGGCGGCGCTGGTGCGGGAAGTCACGGCTGCGGCGGCTAGGGCAGAGGCGAGCACGGCGGCGTTCGGCTTGGGGCACAGGCGTACGTTGAAGTCGGCGGATAGGTTAGGTCAAGCGCACACGACAATTTATGGTGGCCCCCCCGAGTCAGATAAGGAAACAGAGAAAAGAAACCTGATGCCGCACGATTTCTACTGATCGGACGCTCCGGTGGCAGCGACCGGACGCTACCACCTAGCGTCCGGTCGATTCCAGAGAGGTCCAAAACCTCTGGAATCGCGACCGGACGTGTCTGGTGGACACCGACCGGACACAGCCCGAGTCCGGTCACCTAGCCTTGACATCTTCATCATCGACCGGACACTGAAGCTCCTTCTAACCGGACACTGGGAAAACACTGTTTCAGCGTCCGATCACTCCTGCTCGGCAGCTGTTCACCTCCTGTGAACTGACCGTACGCTGGACATCAGAGTCCAGTGCAATGTCCGGTCACTCCTTCTTCAGTGAATCTTCAAAGTTCTTTGTGCTGCCTGTTCCCAATCAAGTCCCAACTCCAATAAGATCCAAATAAACACCAATTGGGACTGATATGAGTGACCTCTCTCAAACCCTCAAGTTTTTCAAAATATTCTGCCTTAGGCTATAATTCTTTTTAAGAAAATAGGCAATAAGAGGGCAACTTAAGATAAACGACAAAACAACATTCATGCATATGCAATACTTGAAAGTAAATCTAGTTGCTTGTCAAGTTTGATCCAAGGTTAAGCTTCTTCACACGCTTTTCGGCAGTTATCTTAACCATGTTAGACAAGCCCTATATGCATTACAAAACATTAAACATGATGTATATTGCAATGCAATGCAAGGGACAACACAAGCTCATCTTTTAGTGAAGTTACTAAAATCAAGCACATTGAGCTCATTCCGCAATCTACAAAATGTTGCCTCATCTAGCGGTTTAGTGAAGATATCCGCCAATTGATCTTCGGTCTTTACACCTTCTAATAATATATCATTTTTAGCAACATGATCTCTAAGAAAGTGATGGCGGATATCTATGTGCTTGGTGCGAGAGGGTTGAACCGGATTATTTGCAAGTTTTACCGCACTTTCATTGTCGCACAAAAGAGGTACCTTTTCTAGAACTACACCATAGTCTAGCAAAGTTTGTTTCATATAAAGTATTTGTGCACAACAAGCACCCGCGGCAATGTATTCCGCTTCGACGGTGGACAAAGCCACCCTGTTTTGTTTCTTGGTGGACCAAGACACAAGTGATATACCAAGCAAATGGCACCCTCCCGATGTGCTTTTTCTATTAACTTTGCATCCGGCATAATCCGAATCGGAATACCCAACTAAATCAAATATAGCTCCTTTGGGATACCAAAGGCCAATGCTTGGTGTGTGCTTAAGATACCTAAGGATTCTTTTTACTGTAATTAAATGTGTTTCCTTAGGATTATCTTGAAATCTTGCACACATACACACACTAAACATGATGTCAGGCCTAGATGCGGTTAAATATAACAAGCTACCAATCATAGAACGGTAGAGAGTTTGATCAACCTTGTTACCTCCCTCATCTAGGTCGAGATGTCCATTAGTTGGCATTGGTGTCTTGATTGGCTTACATTCATCCATCTTGAATCTCTTGAGAAGATCTTTTGTATATTTCTCTTGAGAGATGAAGATCCCTTCTCTCATTTGCTTGACTTGAAAACCAAGAAAGAATGTAAGCTCACCAATCATGGACATCTCGAACTCCTTCGACATCAATTCACCAAATTCTTTGCAAGAATCTTCATTTGATGACCCAAAGATGATATCATCAACATACACTTGACAAATGAAAATATGTCCATCAAGCTTCTTGGTGAATAGTGTGGTGTTGACCTTCCCAATGGTGAAGCCCTTCTCAATGAGGAAGTCCTGAAGGCGCTCATACCAAGCTCTTGGGGCTTGCTTAAGCCCATATAATGCCTTGGACAACCTATAAACATGATTAGGATATCTAGGGTCTTCAAACCCAGGAGGTTGATCAACATAGAGTAGTTGATTAATAAAGCCATTTAAAAAAGCACTTTTCACATCCATTTGATATAATTTCATTTCATGATGTGATGCATATGCAAGGAGGATACGGATGGCTTCTAATCTTGCAACCAGTGCAAAGGTCTCTCTAAAATCCAAACCTTCAACTTGAGGGAACCCGTTTACAACTAGTCTTGCCTTGTTCTTCACAACAACACCTTGATCATCTTACTTGTTGCGGAACACCCACTTCGTTCCAATGACTCTTGCACCTTTTGGCCGCTCTTCAAGAGTCCAAACTTCATTGCGGGTGAAGTTGTTCAATTCTTCATGCATGGCATTGATCCAATCCAGATCTTGAAGAGCTTCTTCTACCTTGGTAGGCTCAAAGCAAGAGACAAAATAGTGATGAGCAATAAATGAAGCAAGTTTTTGTGAATGAGTCATTACACCCTTTGATGGACTCCCTATGATGAGATCTTGTGGATGATCTTGTAGTAGAGGTGTATTTCTTCTACTGACCACTTGAGGAGGAGGTTGTGGAGCATCAACATCTTGTGCTTGTACCACCATTTGCTCATGGGAGACATGAGTGTCTTCATTCTCTACTCTCCCATCTTTTTCACCATCTTGTGGCACATTTGATGAAGAGGATTGATCAATCACTTGTACATCATCTTCACCATCTTCAGGCTTGATGTCTCCAACCGGAATGTTCTTCATAGCCTCCCTCAATGGTTCATCACCTACATCATCAAGATTCTCATGTGCTCCTTGGGAGCCGTTAGATTCATCAAATTCCACATCATATGTTTCTTCAACCAAGCCGGTGGCATGATTAAATACTCTATATGATTTGGACTTTGATGAGTAACCAACAAGAAAACCAATATCACAACGTCTTTGAAACTTCCCTAGGTGTTGCCGCTTCTTATAGATGTAGCATTTGCAACCAAACACCCTAAAGAAGGAGACGTCCGGCTTCTTCCCATTGAGCAACTCATAAGGTGTCTTGCCAAGGAACTTTTGAAGGAATAGGCGGTTGGATACATATCATGCGGTGTTGATAGATTTCGCCCATAGAGCTTCGGGGGTGTTGTACTCATCAAGCATAGTTCTTGCAAGAGTGATCAATGTCTAGTTCTTCCTCTCAACTACACCATTTTGTTGAGGAGTATATGTTGCGGAGACTTCATGTTTGATTCCATCTTCATCACAATAGGCTTCTATGTTTGTGTTGACAAATTCTTTGATGTTGTCACTTCTAATCTTTATGAGCTTCACTTCAAATTCATTTTGAGCTCTCTTGGCAAACTTCTTGAAGCAAGATGCAACTTCAGATTTGTCATGAAGGAAGAATACCCATGTATACCTTGAATAGTCATCAACAATCACAAGACAATAAAGATTTCCTCCCAAACTCTTATATGTTGTTGGTCCAAATAAATCCATGTGAAGGAGTTCTAGCACTCTTGTGGTTGACATAAAAGCTTTGGTTCGATGAGTATTTGCAACTTGCTTGCCGGCTTGACATGCATTACAAAGCTTGTCCTTCTCAAACTTCACATCCTTCAACCCTCTCACCAAATCATTCTTCATTAGCTTCTTGAGTGAGCTCATCCCAACATGAGCAAGTCTTCTATGCCGTAGCCACCCAAGTGTTGTTTTGGTGAATAAGCAAGTCTTCAAGTTTGCATCTTCGGAGGTGAAGTCCACTAGATATAGGTTGTTGTATCTAAATCCTTTGAATATCACTTGTTCATCATCCTTCTTAGATACAACAACTTCCTTCTCGGTAAACAGGCATTGGAAGCCAAGGTCACACAATTGCCCAACGGATAGCAAGTTGAAGCTCAATGAAGCAACATATAGCACATTGGAGATTGAATGATCATTTGATATAGCCACTTTGCCCAATCCTTTAACCTTGCCCTTTGAGTTATCTCCAAATATGATTCTTTCTTGTCCATCTACTTCTTCATATAGTGAGGTGAACATACGAGGATCACCGGTCATATGTTGCGTGCAACCACTATCAACAACCCAATGACTTCCACTGGTCTTGTAGTTCACCTACACACAAGAGATCAAGATTTAGGAACCCAAACTCGTTGAGGGCCCTTCACCTTCTCAACAAGTAACTTAGCAACCCAAATTTTCTTAGGCCTATTCTTATTTGGAGGTCCTAAGAACATCACTTTCATCTTTCCACTAGAATCCTTTCTAAGCATGTAGTGAGCATTGAAGGCAAAGGGTCTAGCATGCTTGGGCAAGGGTTGTGGTGGTGGAGTTTGGCACTCATGAGCAAAGTGGCCTTCTTGTCCACACTCAAAGCATCTCTTTGGCTTTGGCTTTGATTGTTGTTGTTGTTGAGTCTGAGCCTTCTTCTTCACTTGATTTTCCATGTACCCAATGCCACTTCTATCCATCTTCATGATGGTGTTCATTAGAAGCTCACTTTGAAGATGCTTGCCTCTAGTGAACTTGCTCAAACCAATCTTGAGATGCTCTTTTTCCAACTTGAGCTTCTTGTTCTCTTCCTTAAGAGCATCATTGTTCTTCTCTTCCTTGAGCTTCTTGTTCTCTTATTTGAGCTTCTCATTCTCAAGGATCAAGTCACCATCATGATCAAGAGTTTGTAGCACAATGGTGTTGTGGCTTTTGATTTCTTCAAGATCTTTCTTGAGCTTTGCATTGTCATTCTTGAGCTTGACAAACTCATCATAATCATCGACTTCAACCACTTGCTTGCCCTTGCTACTAGAACCTTGCTCAATGCTCTCAATGATCAAGTCATCACATGATGTAGCTATATCAATCTTAACAACATGGTTAGTAGCATCATGTGGCTCATTGGATAGAAGTTCTTGAGCAATAATAAGATTATCATGATTAATCTTAAGAGTAGTATATTCATCTTTTAGCTTGTTGTTGCTAGTGATGAGCTCATTGTGCACCCACTCAAGTTTATCATGTTTATCTTTAAGCTCTTTCTTAGAAGATTTGAGCTCCTTGAGTTTCGATGACATAGCATCATTTGCTTCTCTAAGCTCAACATTAGCCTTTTCCGCTACATCACATTTAGCTAAAAGAGAATCATTCTTAATCTCAAGCTTTTCATTTTTAGCTCTAGTCTTTATAATGATCTTAGTGTATTTCTTTAGCAATTTAGCAAGATCATCATAAGTAGGTGATTCATATTCATCATCATCACTATCACTATCACTATCATCATTATGAGCATGATCATCACCACTACTATCATCATCATGTGATACCTTTCATTCACCTTTGACCATAAGGCATAGGTGTGTAGAGGATGACGGCGGTGGCGGCGATGAAGATGATGAAGAATCAATAACAATAGCGGCCACCTTCTCATCGTCACTATCATCATCGGATGATCCACTAGATGAATCAATGTCCGTGAGCCAATCACCGACGATGTAAGCCTTTCCACTCTTCTTCTTCTTGTGGAAGTCCTTCTTCTTGCCATCTTTCTTCTTGTATGGCTTGTTCTTTTTCTTCTCATCTTCATCTTCATTGCTTGAGTCATCTTTCTTGCCCTTGTTCTTGTTCTTGAACTTGTCTTTCCTGGGCTTCATGCATTGATGAGCTAGATGACCAAGTTCGCCACAATTTTAGCAATCTATTTCGGAGATTGGCTTTCTTCTTGAGCTTGTGAAGAACTTCTTCTTCTTGCCATCGAACTTGATGCCACTCTTGTTGAGCTTCTTTAGCATCTTGGCAGTTTTCTTGACCATGAGAGCAAGGCTTTCATCATCAACTTCATCATCACTTGAGCTCTCATACTCAAGCCTTGCTTTGCCCTTATCTTGGCTAGCTTTGAATGCTAAATCTTTTTCTTTCTTCTTTGCAGAGGATGAGCCATCTTGAGGTGTGATGTGCACGTACATCTCATGAGCATTGATCTTTCCCAATATTTGTGTCGGTGTAGCGGTGGAAAGATCACCTTGATGTAGCACGGTCACAATATGCCCATATTTGTCAATGGGGAGGACACTCAAGATCTTTCTTACAACATTGGATGGTTGCATTTGAGTGAGTCCAAGCCCATTAACTTCCTCTACAAGAACATTCAAACGTGAATACATTTCATTAGCACATTCTTTAGGAAGCATTTCAAAAGAGTTGAGCTTTTTCATGCCAAGATGATAGCGTTCCTCACACTCACTCTTTGTTCCCTCATGGAGCGCACAAACGTCCGACCATAGAGCATGGGCGTCTTTGTGGTTCCTCACCCGGTTGAACACATCTTTACAAAGGCCTCTAAATATGGTGTTTCTAGCCTTTTCATTCCATTTTTCATAGTTCATCTCATCGCCTTGTGGGTGTGCGGCATCCCGAGGTTTTGGGAAACCTTGTGAGGCGGCTCTAAGAATTCCAACATCTAGAGCTTCTAGATACGCCTCCATGCGAATTTTCCAATATGGAAAATCGTCCCCCTCAAAGATAGGAGGAGGTCCATCCCCGTGAGACATCTTTCAGTAGGCGGTTAAGACTAAATATGTGAACACGAGGCTCCGATACCAATTGAAAGGATCAAGATGCCCAAGAGGGGGGAAGTGAATTGGGCTAATTAAAAATTTCTTTGCATTAATTAAGTCCTATGGTTAGCCTAATTAACCCCTTGTGCCTAGAAAGTGTTCCTAGTTGTTCTACCGCATAAAAAACTTGCAACATAAGTTCCAATCCTACTCTAGCATGACAATTCTATGAATGTAAGAACAAGAATTGAATTGCTCAAAGTAAATGCTCAAAGTAAATAGAGAGGAGAGAAAACGCGGCGATGTTTTGCCGAGGTATCAGAGAGTCGCCACTCCCCACTAGTCCTTGTTGGAGCACCCGCGCAAGGGTGTAGCTCCCCCTTGATCCGTGCAATGATCACGTGCTCTCTATGGGTTGTTTCTTTGACACTCCGTCGAGGTGAATCACCCACAACCGCTCACAATGTAAGTTGGGTCATCCACAAGCTCTCCGGATGATCACCAAGCTCCCAATCACCACCAAGCCATCTAGGTCATGGCGATCACCAAGAGTAACAAGCACGAACTCTCACTTGACCACGACAAGCCTAGGGAGAAAGATGGATGCACACTTTGCTACTCTTGATCTCACTAATGAGGGCTCTCTTTGGGATTCTCAAATCTCAATCACCTCACTAGGACCTTGCTCTTCTTGGCACTCTCTAAGGTGTGTTTTAGCTGTTGAAATGAGCAAAAGTACCCTCACACACGAGTGGAGGGAGTATTTATAACATGGGTTAAAAAACGAACCGTTATGTGCCTCTGCAGGGTGACCGGACGCTCCAGTCAGTACACCCCGAACTCCAGTGTTTATAGTGTGACCGGACGCGTCCGGTCATGATTTTCCCTTTCTGGAACCTTACTGGAGTCGGTCGGACGCTGCCACTCAGCGTCCGATCACTCGACCTCTCAGCATCCAGTCACGCCAGACGCAGTCACCTTGGTCAAATGAACTGACCGGACCCTGAGCCAGCGTCCGGTCAAACCGGAGCCAGCGTCCGGTCAGTATTTGACCCTCCATTCACTTCCATCTCTCGATCATATGTGAATGAAGTTTGCTCCATTAGATCTTAGGCATATTTTGGAGCTACCTAGTGCTAGTTTTAACAAGTGTGCACCACACCTAACTCACTAGACTCACCTAGGTCAAGCTACCCGTCCATACCCCCCTTAATAGTACGGCCAAAGGAAAAACAAAGTCCTAAACTACTCTAAGTGTCTCTCCAACTCCAATCGACACTTAGAACTAGTCATCCTTAACCTTGTCGTCCATCCTTTGAAACCGAAATGATTTCCATCATAGGGGCATGACCACCTTGATTGCCCAATCGATCTCCATTACCATGACCTAACTTAATTGCCTCTGCAAAACACACATTAGTCATAGTAATCTTGTATTGTCATTAATCACCGAAACCCTACTAGGAGCCTAGATGCTTTCATCCACCACTGCCACCGGCGCGGACTAGGCCAATGTGGAGATGTCCTGGACTAACGGTACAGACGAGGAGGTCCCTAGCCCTAGCCCAAGCTCTTGGGCATGCCTGATGAGGATTCAAAGGAAGTGTTTGGTTGGGTGAATGGAGAGATGGATCGTCGTGGATGCATGGTGGATGGATGGAATAGATCTGTATGAAATGTTACAAGTTGATTTTTTGGTTACCTGTATTGGACGATAGATGAAATGTTACAATCTAGTACCCTATTTTCAGCTACAATGGCAAAACAAGCTTGTCAAAGTACAAATTACGAACTTTGCACCTTATCCGCAGGTGGCATACACTACTGGAAACAAAAATGTTCCTGTCGGTTTAAGACCAACCGACAGATTAATTATGTAAATTCTGTCGGGGGCTCGGAACCGACAGAGAATGGAAAACCGATAGGGTAAATAATTTTTTCTGTCGGTTCTTGTGTAACCGATAGAAAAAAAATGTCATATTCTCCTGTGTGTTATGCTAATACCAATAGAAAAAACCATTTAGGTGAACAACACGGATGAAAGACGCAACTAACTTGGGCCTGGCCTACGCTGGCCTTTTAGCTGGCCCAAAAATGGAGAGCTTGTGTGGGCGGGCGCATATAAGTGGCGTGTCCCAAACCCTAGACCTGCCCGCTCCTTTCCTCCTCTCATCTCAGTCGCCGCACATCTCTCCCGTGTGCACGCACTCCCTACTCTCGTTCCCAGGCGACAGCGCAGCCCCGAGGTGGCAATAAGCATCCGGGCGGCGGCTAGGCCCCGTGGCAGTGGCGTGCACCTCGGGCGGCACCGTGAGCTCGAGGCGACGATGCGCACCTTAGGCGGCGACGCGGCCCCGAGGTGACGGCGCGATCCCAAGGCGGCAGCGCTGCCCAGATGCAATGGCTCGCCCCTCGAGCCGCGGCACGGGGCCCAGCCCCTGGCGTCTACGCATCCAGCCCCGAAACTCAGCTCCACCGGCGGGTTCCCCTTCTTGTCGATTTGCCACAGATCCAGTGGAGTAGGCAAGGAGAGCAGATCTAGTGATCATTTGGCGCTAGGGACCAGGGACTCCATCTGCGGGTAGGTTCTTGCTTTGGAAATGGGGAGGACGAGCAGATCTAGAGATCTGGCTTTGATTAATTAATTTATGTGCTAGTGGTATATGCAGTGTTATTTGTCACATGTGCGTGTTATTTGCAGTGATGGTGCCATTGCAAAAATGTAGAAACGGTCATGATATGAATTTGAGCCTCTTGCTTTTACATTTCATTTAATTTCTGTGGGGTTATGGGTATCTATAAGATCCTTCAAATTATGCTTCTTTTATGTATCACATGACTAATAAACTCAGTGTTGGTGTTTGGCAGATATCTGGTTGAGTTACTTTCAGAGAGGAAGAAGTGCAAGTTCTTCCTTTCTATACCTGACCCTCGAACCAAGGTTTGTGCTGAACTATTTTTCTTTTTCAATGTCTTATGACAACCAAGCTCAATGACCCCATGAACTATTTTTCTGTTATAAGCAGTCTAGTTTGCTGTTGGGTTAGGATAACTTGTACTCTTTAAATTTCCACCATGCCACCATGTCCACTTCCCATTAAAAAATGTTTTTAAAGCAATAAATCTGTACAGTTTCAGAATATAAACTAGTAGTTTTGTCATCAGAACTCTCAAAGTAATCTTTGGGACACTATTGCTGGTTGCTTTCTCAACCATTTCTTGAGATGGGCAAATAGAAAGTGAGATGGCTGTCTTCTGAATTTTATTGAGACCAGAGAGAAGTACTGCAGATGGGTTGACTCATTTTTTATCTATATTTGCATGCTATACATAGATGGAGAAAATGTAAATTAGAGATTACATTTCAGTAGTACTCCCTCCGTTCCAAATTATAAGTCGCTTTGACTTTTTTGGTCCATCCATTTTGCTATGTATCTAGACATAATTATTATATCTAGATGCATTGCAAAATGGATGTACCAAAAAAGTCAAAGCGACTTATAATTTGGAACGGAGGGAGTACCTAAATGGATGGAAATTAGGACAGATTAACAATTCAGTAGTTTTTTCATTGCTCATGATAGCCATGTCCTTCTATATTCTGTCCTTAAAAACTTGCAAGAGATCTCTAACTATATAATGCTCCATTTCAGGTTTTGTTAAATGAGTATGAAGAACCCTACTGAAGCAAGTCTTCAAAGATGGGTAGTGGAAGATAGGATAATTTTTTGCATACAATTCATGACATACACTGTTGCTGGATGGTTTGTTGAAACATCAATGGAGTGAAGCCTAAATATATTTTGTAGAGTGATTATTACCCTTTTTTGATAGTTGATAGTTTATGCCAATTTATGTACGATATTTCTAACTGTTGGCATTCATTATTGTATACCTGTGATGTCAATTGAAACTAGCCATGTGTGCCCTGTGTAATGTGCGCTCTATGTAATGTGATATATTTAGTGAATTTTGCAGCTATATAAAATATCCATATTAAAATTTGAGATTCAGAATTGGAAGATTTATCCTGTCGGTTACTTCTGACAGGGATAGAATTCTAAACCTGGAGGCCACAAATTATCCTGTCAACGCCCGCAGATTTTCCTGTCGACGCTGTACCGACATAAAAATTGGTCCACTGACAGAAAAAAATTGGCAAACCGATAGGAAATTTTATTTCCCTGACGCTTTAGTTCTGTCGGTGTTTTTTCTGTGGGTATCCCGACAGAAAAATTGATTTTCGCACTTTTCTGTTGGTATCTTGTATTTCCCTGTCGGTATTGGACCGACATGGAAATTTTGGTTTCCAGTAGTTAAAATATAGTGTCATAGTGTCGTCTCGAAAAAGATTGTGCTTGCTTCACAGCGTTGCTCCCTGTCACGTAGAATCCCAAAAACTAAGATATATACTCAGACCACTATGGCAAGTAACCACGTGTGTGTTGATTGTCCACTACCAAATGTAGAGGATATGTCATTGTTCCCTATGCCTCCTATTCTAAACACCCTGCAAGCATCACATATGCATGGTTTCATTCCAACTTTCATCATAGCAGTCAACATACATATAGCAAGAGGCAATGTGATGTATCATTATGGAGAGGCTGCATTGATATGTGTACATCCGCACTTAATTCTCCATTACTGCCACACCTTACTGTATTCTTTAGCCCAGAATATTTGTGGTTTATATCATTTATGTGCTTCAACAAATATTCAAATATGGGAGAAGGACACCAAGCCGGTGACAATAAACACAGGCAATGCTATGGTACTCCCTTTACTTGCTAGAAGGTAATAGCTTAAATAAATCTGAACCCTTTACATGCTAGAAGCTATGTAGGTGCATACGTAATCACAGGCAAACCATTTCTCGTGCAAAATATATTGTTCGTGATCACATGCAAAATTATGGTAATCAAAATATATCATGTGTCTAAAATTGCAAAATAAAAAAGATGTACCTTGTCCGCCATATCACACATGCATCAATCAATTTTAAAAATGATTTTTTATATCTGAAACTCTCCATATTTATCCCATTTTACAAAGTAAAAAATAAAATAAATATGTATTTCACATAATATTACCTTTAAGGTGGTAATAGATGATCATAACCGTCTGATTGAAATAAATGAACAGCTCACAGTTATTTGGGAGTACTGCAGCAAACACACAACGTCCCCTTGTTCTCTAGTATTTTACAGCATTCAAGGAATCGTGTCATGAATGCATCTGAATTCAAATATCGATGGCACATGTTCTTCATTGTTAAAATTATCATAACCAATATTTATGTAAGGTATGTCAATGTCTTCAAACTACAAACAAGTTTGAACAATTAATAAATTGCTGATGAAGTTTTACCTATCCATGAGTTGGATGGACAAAATATGTACTCCAAGGATTCATAAAAGCTGGTTAAAAGGTGAAATTGCTACGGCCATAACTGGATCTCACTACCTTGCTATGATAGTCTAATTGCCATGGCTCGATGTGACGCATCAGTGTAACAAACAAGTGACAGGGATAGAATTTCAGACCTGATGGCCTAGAATGAATTTCCCTCTTGCAGGGAAATAGATAAACCGACAGAGATCCAATACACACCAAAACAATGATTTTTCATAATCTTTCATATTCTTGGTCCATGCAATGGAGAAAGATCCTTACTCAACACCTCCTCCAGGATGAAGGATGCTAGCTCATCTTGGAATCCTCTGATCTTTAATCTACCATCTTTTGGTGTTTAAGTGTCTCGCGCCGTCGTTGAAGCATGATGATATCAAAATGCACAAGTGTTAGACAAAGCAGTAGTGTGTTTTGTTGAATTAACCAATATACATGAAATGGGAAGAAGCATACACACCATTATATTTCCATACCTTGTGCACCCGTGCCAAGGTACTAGTGCATTGACCACATCACGTAGAACCCGCATTTGTTGTGGCCTATTGGCTGTTCTAGGGTTTCCATTTGCATATAATCAACTTCGAGTTGGATATCCTATCCCCGTCCATACACTACGCCAGATTTGTACATCACTGCCGTCCTCATCACTGCCGAATTTGTGAGAACCGGCAGTGATGTATCTTCACTGCCGGTTATGAGCTTGAAAATGAGAAAATGATTGGGGCTAGGCTAAAACTGGCAGTGAAGCACCACATCACTGCTGGTTTGTGGCTTGAATTGGCAGTGTTTTGGCAGCCACTTATCACTGTCGGTTCAAGCAACAAACCGGCAGTGATTTGGCTCTATCACTGTCGGTTCTAGCCAAGAACCGACGGTGATAAGCCTACAGCACAAAAAGGCTACAGCCGTCCTCTTCTTCCACCTCTCTTCCATCCTGAGAATAGAGGCGCGCGT
The DNA here is from genome assembly GCA_904845875.1 of Miscanthus lutarioriparius. Taxonomy (NCBI): domain Eukaryota; kingdom Viridiplantae; phylum Streptophyta; class Magnoliopsida; order Poales; family Poaceae; genus Miscanthus; species Miscanthus lutarioriparius. Next base: position 38,966,893 of record CAJGYO010000010.1, on the reverse strand, counting down.
TTGGTCCCTTCCCTCCATTGTTGCGGCTGCTCTTCACCATGAAGCTAGCGCTTGGATTTTGAAGAACGGATTGATCTTTTTGCTTTAAGGTTAGTAACAAACATCCACTCCTTTGATTTGTTTGCTTAATTAGCTTCGTTTTGATGGCTATATTGCTTGATTCTCATTCTAGTTCTTTCTCCATTCTAGAGAGCACTTTTCTAATTGGACATTTGTGCAAGGCTCAAATTATGGTGAATCCATCATCCAAACGGTTGGTGTCTATGAACACAATTAAATTCCTAGCTAATTATTCCATGGTGGTCAAGATCATCATTGTTAGTATGTGATGCTATAATTAGTTCTTAGAAGTAGAGTAGAATAGATGTTCTTCATTATTGTGCAATAATTGTTTTTTACTACGATTTTCAATTTACAGGGCCGGGGATACCAATTTCAATTTTCCAATAATTAGTGTACACTAATGTTTTCCAAAAATGGTACTTTCGAGCTACAATTGTTGTTCATGAAGCTCGATTTCTTATTAATTCTTTGTAATTACTGTCTCAGTAATTTTTGTGCAGAGATGGATCGAGAGTGGATGCGTCTGTCCCGAATAGACAAGCGGTACATGCATGGCGTCAGCCAGTTTATCACCGATGCCAAAGCACATGCTGGGAATGGGAACCATGTCTCCTGCCCATGCAAAGATTGCAAGAATCAAAGGAACTTTCGTCAAATTGAGTCTATACGATCGCGCTTGATTACATGGGGGTTCATGCCAAACTATACGATATGGACTATGCATGGTGAGGTTGGTGTGAATGTTCTGTAGGAAAACGATGATGATGTGGACATGCCTGACGTAGCCATCCACGATGCTGACGAGGAACCCGGTGCCAATACGGAACCTATGGCCACAGTTAATAATGTGTTTAGGAATACGCTAGCTGACGACACCGAGGATAACGATGGCATTTCTCAGCTGCTACGTAATGTAGAGACCGGATGTCTTAGTGAAAGACAGCTGGGAAAGCTAGAGAAAATGAGACAAGATGGCAAAACACTATTGTATATGAATTGTCCAATGAGCAAACTAGAAGCCGACATCATGCTGTTAGAGTTTAAATCGACAAACAGATTGAGCGATAAAGGCTTCGATCAGATATTAGGTATAATAAGGAAAATGCTCCCAAAAAAACGAGTTGCAAGAAAAGACATACTTAGCCAAGCAAATGATCTGCCCCATCGACCGAGGTTGAAAAAATCCACGCGTGTTCCAATGATTGCATATTGTACCATGGAGAAAAAATACAAAGACTTGGACAAGTGCCCCAAGTGTGAAGCTCCACGGTACAAGGAAGGGCCGTCAGATGAGGGTACCAAGACCAGAGAAGGTCTCGTAAAGGTCGTTTGGTATTTCCCTATAGCTCCCTGGGTGCATAGGCTGTTTGCATGTGCAAAGTCAGCCAAGCTGTTGCGCTGCCATGGCAAAGTGCGTAAGAAAAATACAATGATGAGGCACCCCGCCGATGGGCATGACTGGAGGACTATCAATACTAAGTTCTATAAGGACATTGGTGGAGAGGTAAGGCACCTTTGGATTGCTTTGAGCACAGATGGGATAAATCCTTTTGGCCAGGTTAGAAGCAATCATAGCACCTGGCCAGTGATGCTCTATATATACAACCTTCCACCTTGGGTCTGTATGAAGCGGCCGTACATCCAGATGCCACTACTGATCCAAAGGCCAAGACAACCTGGGAATGACATCGATGTGTTTCTGGAACCAGTGATCGATGAACTAGTGGAGATGTTTGAAAAGGGTGTGCGGGATGTTTGGGACGAGTACAAAAAGGAACATGTCACGATCAAGGGAGTACTTATCGCTACAATCACCAACCTGCCAGATCGAGGTTCGTTGTCTGGAGAGAAGACAAAAGGCTATACAAGATGTGTCGAGTGCTTGGACGACACCGATGCGGTAAATCTACCAAATAACTCAAAGATAGTTTATATGGGACACCGTTGGTTCCTACCTAAGGATCACCCTTAACGCAGGAACAGAAAAGATTTCAACGGTATTATTGAGAAACGCTTAGCTCCAAAATATCAAGACGGGCCTGCGATACTTCAAGAACTCAACAAACTGGAGGTTGTCCTTGGGAAGGGGGATAATGCAGTACCAGCGCCTGATGGGAGGATTTGGAAGAAAAAATCCGAGCAGGTCACAGGCTTGGCTGGATAAAAAAACTAAGGGGGAATTTGTCAGCTGGTTGCGACGTCGCTTGCTTGGAATAAAGTTGGGTAATCAACTGGATGCCTTAGCCAAGGGACCTTCGAGTACATATCTTAAGTACCAAGGGTATGAGATCAATGGATTCACATTTTACACAAAAAAGCAAGATGGAAAGAACATATACCAAAATTGTGGTGTTCGTTTTGATGCTCACAACGAAAACAGCAATGTGCAGGCGACATACTATGGTTTCATAGAGGAGATATGGGAGCTAGCCTATGGTCCATTGAAAGCAGCTCTTTTTCGCTGCCAGTGGGTCTAGCTCAAGGAAATCAACACTGACAGCGAAGGGTTCACTACCGTTGATCTCACTAAGACCGCATACAGAGACCACGCCTTCGTCCTTGCAAGAGATGTTATGCAAGTCTTCTATGCAAGGGACAACAAGACAAAAGGAAGGCTAAAAGTAGTCCTATAAGGGAAAAGAAAGATTATTGGTGTCGATGGAGTGACAGATGAAAAAGACTACATGGGCTATCAGGAAATGCCTCCATTCGGAGCGAACGTACCCCTACCTATCCTTCAAGAGGGTGACGAACCTACTTACGTATGGCTTGATCACAATGAGACCCTCATTGTTGATGCACCTAAAGATAGTTAGATTATTGTTAACTATGTAATCATTATGCAGACATTGTATCAGTAATTCACACTGAATATCTAATTTATATTTTGTGCGCATCTCTATAATTTAATTATTGACTATGTAATCAAACATTGAGATGATGTTCACAAACACTATTATTTGATAATTATAGACCATTAATTAATTATCATAGAATTAAATAATGAAGACACAAATTTTTGTGTTATTTTAGAATATAAACTAACTGTATTATTTCTATTAATAAATAAATAAAGAAAAGCAAACTAACCGAACTCCCTATCCTAGCTCAGTGGTTAAGGCCGTGCACTCTGTACTTTGAGACCCGCGCTCGAATCCTAGGCGGGCCAAACTTTTTTGATTTTGCATTTATTATTTAGTAGTGCATTACGATGGGATAAAAGAAAAAGAACAACTAATTCTAACGTAATCCCTATTGTAGCGTAGTAGTTAAGGCTCCAAACTAATAACCCCGAGACCTGGGTTCGAATCCTAGGCTTCGGATTTTTTTTATATTTTTTATAAAAGGCTGCGAGACAGTGATTTTTTTAATATTTTTTTACTAAAGGGCTGCGATGGGGCAGGGCCCTTCACTGCCGGTTTTGGCTTTAAAACCGACAGTGATAGCGCTGCGATGGTAGGCTCCAAACCGACAGTCATTTTTTTTTATATTTTTTCTACTAAAAGGATGCGATGGCGGTAGGGCCCTTCACTGTCGGTTTTGGTTTTAAAACAGGCAGTGATAGGTTCTATCACAGTCGGTTGCTCGAACCGACACAAAAGGCCCCATTCACTGTCGGTTTTTAAACTAAAACCGACAGTGATGTGTAGATGCTCCTCACATGCTAACAGTGCTCCCACTAACCACAATAGTAGGAAAACTGCTCCCACCTACTCCGACAGCTTTAGTTCAGAAACAAAAATGTACCATGAATGCTAGCTCCCTATAAAATGGCCCTCAGCCAGGAGCTAGCCTCTCCATGCATGTTGGTTTCAGCCAGGCCTTATCAGCCATGATACAATGTTTTCCTCTCACAACAAACCATAGATATCGTTATGCGTTGTAGTCCACCAAAATGGTGCACACAAGAGGTACTAGAAGAATACTACTGAAGATAGAACAACGCCAAAGATTGGAGATGCCACGAGGTTCATAGAGCCATCCGCTGCGGTGCGCATCTGGAAAAAGGCCATGTACAAACAAGGTGGATTCATTGATGCCACCTTGTCATCTCCAACTGGTATAGCTCGTAGACCATCTCGGTGCTGCTGTTTGCCCCTAGTTGGTGATAGAAGAATGCTACTGAGGTGGTTACATTATAATATGTTGATACACATTGATTGTAACATTGACCTATACACAAATAGGTTTTTGTTATCGTATATGTAATTTTAGTGTATGGTCTTTGTTATCGTATATGTAATTTTATTTCTAATATTTTTGTTATTTTTTGATGTATTTCATTACTATCTAAATAAATATATCGTTGTTGTTAAAACTTTCCCACTGTATTATCTAAATAAATATATTCTTTACATATATGCACCTTCACTGTCGGTTCTACTTACAAACCGGTAGTGATATTAACTTTCACTGTCGGTTCTATTTAAAAACCGACAATGATATTAACTTTCACTGTCGGTTCTACTTAAAAACCAGCAGTGGTGTCCATGGCCCCCTATATAAAACAAACCACCGGCCACATACATCGATCCCACCCACCCACGAACTCTCACAGTCTCATTTCTCATGTTTCACTCTCACTTCTCAAGAAATCCACTCTCTCTCTACGTGATTTGGTCATGGCTCATGTATTTTTCAATGGTATTGATATGTTGTCTTCTCCAATATTCTATCTATATTCATTTGATCTATATTTATATTCATGTTTCTTTGCATTATACATTTATATATATTCTTATTCATTGCATTCAATCTATATTTAATTATGTTGCCACATTTTACTTGGAAGAATTTTTTGTGCATATATTTTATGTTCATATTTTTTTGGCATTTTATCGATCAGGTGGTATGAACAACGGACCTCCCCCACCACAAGAACTAGGTTTCCACCCTGGCGATGAGCCATTCGCTCCTAATGTGGCCATTCCACGGTTCCCTGTTCCAGCTATTGTATGAAATATTTTCCAACATCTTTTGTTTTTTGATGCAAACAAATAAGTGTAATTAGTTTAATATCATTATTGCATACATATATGTCACAGACTATATCCCCAATAGATTGGCTATGAACAACACTTAGCTGGTTCTTTATCTCAGACATCATCGAGAACACGGCATCTAATGCAAGTGGTCGGCTATGGACATGTGAACTTAGTTTTTCCATCCCTTTGAGGGGTGGAAATCATCGGAACCATATCCACGAGATGGGAAGACAGAGTCCGGACATGATAAGCGCCCAATTCAGTGCCATGCACATCTGTTTAGAGGCACTTCGACGTGTTTTCTATGATGTGCCTGATTTCTAGCACTTCAAGATACTTGCTTTGAATGCTGGTGATATCCCTGTCCCGCAAGCAAGCGAATGGTTTGCGAGCTACAACCGTGCGGATGTGGTAAAATGGTCACTTATACCTGAGTCGTGGTTATTTGTTGTTTATTATTGTAATAACATTCTCTATTTTTTCTTTTTCTCCGCATACAGATTGCGCTCCAGGGCCTTACCTATGCTGCATGTGGCTTGTGGGCCATTCTAGACCAAGCTACGGAGCAACTCGGGTACGATTAGGACTTCTGCAATGGTAACCTCGGCCAGCTCACTGTAAAAGGACGTTAGTACTGCATAAGGATTACTAACATGGATAGTGGTCGTTCAATAGGTTACATCTATGGCCAACCATTCTTTCGGTATTGTGAGGCATGAGAGATTGCACTCATACGGGCATTGGACTTCATCGATACAAGCGGATACATAATCCGTGACATCAATTACCATATATGGCTATAGAGGCATGTTAGTGAGCGTGGCCTGATCGAACCCGGCAGTGATTCTGATAGTAATTAATGTTTATTAGGTTGTTTTCAAGGTCGTAGTTTAATTGGGTTCTAATTTTAATTTGTACGGCTTTGTGTGTTTAATTATTGTCATGCATGTAATTCGTGTAACATTTGTTGGACAACTAGAAATATACATTCTGATGTCGTATTCGTCTCAAACTTTTTCTTAGGGTTGCACGTGCCACGATGTGAAGGAAACACATAGTTTGGGATGTTTCAGAGATGGTTTGCTACTTTCTGAGGTTTAATTGAATTTCCGCGCGACGACACCGTTTAATTATAGGTTGAACTGAGTCTACCCACGAAAAGATCTGGAATGGTGCCAAACTTTTACATAGGCTCTAATGTGCCCTAGGGATAAGAATTTTATGGAGGTCGATGAAAAAATCTATAGGGTCCAAGATGAAATTCACCCTTTTTTGTCTCATTCGGCACAGAGAAAAATATAATAAAAAAAACTGATCAGAAAAACCTAAGATCCTGTGTGGGGTCTTAATTTGGGTGTACATGCTTGCCAAAAAAATTTCAAGCCATTTAGACATAGGGGAGTATACACGCTTCACAGAGGTACATGTGCTTTTTCATTGAACCATGACTATACACATAGATTATCAAGGTTTCTGTGGTTCATAGGCATTCCGGTGTCGTATTCGTCTCAAACTTTTTCTCAGGCTTGCACGTGCCATATGTGAAGGAAACACCAAGGTTGGGATTTTCCGGAGATGATTTGCTACTTTTTGAGGTTTAATTGAATTTCGGCGCGATGACACCGTTGAATTATAGATTGAACTGAGTCTATCCACGTAAAGATCCGGAATGGTGCCAAACTTTTACACATGCTCTAATGTGCCCTAGGGATAAGAATTTTGTGGAGGTGGATGAAAAAATCTATTGGGTACAAGATGAAATTCATCCTCTTTTGTCTCATTCGACACAGAGGAAAATATAATAAATAAAAAAACTAATTAGAAAAATCTAAGATCCTATGTGGGGTCTTAATTTGGGTGTACAAGCTTGCCAAAAAAATTTCAAGCCATTTCGACATAATTGGAGTATACATGCTTCAAAGAGGTACATGTGCCTTTTCTTCGAACCATGACTATACACATAGGTTATCAAGGTTTGTGTGGTTCATAGGCATTCGGGTGTCGTATTGGTCTCAACCTTTTTCTCAGGCTTGCACATGCCATGTGTGAAGGAAACACCAAGTATAGGATTTTCTGAAGATAGTTTGCTACTTTCTAAGGTTTAATTGAATTTCCACGCGGCGACACCGTTTAATTATAGGTTGAACTGAGTCTACCCACGAAAAGATACCGAATGGTGTCAAACTTTTACACAGATTCTAATGTGCCCTAGGGATAAGAATTTTGTGGAGGTGGATGAAAAAATCTATTGGGTCCAAGATGAAATTCAACCTCTTTTGTCTCATTCGGCACAGAGAAAAATATAATAAATAAAAAAACTAATCAGAAAAACCTAAGATCCTGTGGGTGGTCTTAATTTTGGTTTACAAGCTTGCCAAAAAAAATTCAAGCCATTTCAACATAGGAATACATATGCTTCTATTTATTCAGTATATAAAATAATTTTGTAATATATATAAACATCACTGTCGGTTTCAAAAAACCGGCATTGATGAGAAGAAACCGACAGTGATGCTGGTTATCACTGTCGGTTTATTTTGAAAACCGGCAGTGATATATAAAAAATTAAAAAAAATGTGCCAGCCCTCGGGTTTGAGCTCGGGTCTCGAGCTATCGAGTTCAGAGACTTAACCGCTGCACTACTATAGGATGTGTGCCAAGGTTTATTTATTTTTTCTTTTTGACCTTTAGGCCGCTTAAGAAATTATAAAATTAAACCAAAAAAATTAGGCCGGGATTCGAACACGGGTCTCGAGGGCTAAGTTGCGGGGTCTTAACCGTTGAGCCAGTCGGAGGTATTTGAAAGGAATGGAAAAGATAACTTACTTATGGTGTAATCGCTACACCGCAATCACTGCCGGTTTAAAGAATGGCCCGACACTGATATTTCTTCATCACTATAGGTTTAGACTTACAACCAGTAGTGCTGAGCCATTTCCTGAAGTCATTAAAAAATTTATAAAATTGAACAAAAAAATTTGGGCCGCCTAGGACTCGAACACGGGTCTCGGGGGCTAAGTTGAGGGGTCTTAACCGTTGAGCCAGTCAGAGGAATTCGAAATAAAATGAAAAGTTATCCTACTTAACACCTAACTGCTACACCACATCACTGCCAGTTTGGGGAATGACCCGACAGTGATGTACCCCCATCACTGTCGGTTTGGGGAATGACCCGGCAGTGATGTACCCAAATCATTGTCGATTTATAATTAGAACCGGCAGTGATGAGCTACTGGTATAAAAGAGGCGTGGGTTGAAATTATCCAAATTCATTTCAACCCCACGCCAACCCCTCCCCCCACGCCGCTGGAGCACCAACCCACGCCGTCCACCGCCCCATGCTGTCCACCGCCCCAAGCCAGAGGACCGCGCCGTCCGTGCCCTCGTTCCTCATCCATGACACCGACCGTGCCCCTCCTCCGCCACGCCTACACTCCCACCACCGAGGCCTTCAGGAGCGCATGGACAGCTGCTTTCCCACCCCATGGTGAATGCATGGCTCACTGCCCGCTATGTGTCTGATGAAATGTCCCACGGTGTTGCTGTTTACTTGAATCAGTAGAGGTGTTACTGTGAATCAGTAGAGGTGTTGCTGCTTACTTGAATCTAGTAATACTTATTTTGGGGGAATGTTTGTGTAACACATTTTTACCATTCACTTCTAAGAAGAAAAAAGTTGACTTATGTCTACATTAAGTGACAGTATGTGATTATGTTTCTTGGCTATGCGTGTACTACTGGTTATGGACAAGGGTTTGCCTCCCTATTGTTAGAAATCTAAAGAAGTAAATTTTGAAAGGAGGCTGTGTGTTGTGTTTGTCAACACAACAATTCAAACCTAAACAGGGACGCAAGTGAGGTTATAGTTATTCAAATATGTTTCAATTTATCTAGAGGATTTGTTCATGTTGAACACACATTAAATTATCTCATGCTTGCTGAGGATCTAGTCTAATAGAAGAACCTATGCTTTAGCAACCAACCTAATGTGAAGTTTGTGAATACTAAGGCAAAATCAATGGTTCTAATTTGTAAATAAGGAACAAGAGTAGTGTAGATTCAAATTAAGTGTCACTAGTAGAGATTTGTTCCTTATTACTTTAGGTGCTTTTACTTTAAGATCTAGAACTCCCTTTTTGATGTACGAAAATAGTTTCCATATCTAGAACTTCCTTGTACCATTCCCCATATTCACACAGTTACTATTGGATGTGATGTGTGCATTGGTTGCTCTGTAAAACAGCATCTGTTCACCAGTTTATGCTTGGAGCTTTCTATTTTGTTTTGATGTTCCTAGTCTTTAATATGTTTCTATTACAGTGGTTTGCAAAGTGAGTATTTTATGTGCATTATGTGATTTAGTAAAATAGACTTTGTAGCCCTGCAAAATTTTCATTTGAAATGTAACCTGGATTGCTTGGAAGATGAGTAGCGTGCTTTTATTTGCATTCCTAGCAACCTACTTCAATGTTTTGTTTGTTACAGGCTACGGTGTCCATGCCTGTCCAAAGTAAAGTATGCTTGCTTACTTGAGAAATTCACATGAGCACCCCTATTGCTAACTATTAACCAAGGACATATGCTGCATGTTAGCAAGTATGATTACTAAACCACATTGATCTACGAATAATAAACAGTCCCATTATTGAGGTATTTTTTTATCATGTCAAGGATAAAGAACATTAAATAGATTTAGTTTGGCCATATAACTTAAATAATAACTCTTGTTCAGTGAGTTAACATTACCACTTACCACATGTCTAATTTACTTAAATGAATAGGCAACCATGGCATGGTATGTAGTGCATGATGTTCACATGCCTGGGATTTATCGAACCTAGGAAGATTGCTATGCTCAAGTCAATCGCTACCCTAGTAATTTGCACAAAAAGTACAACACAGAAGCTATAGCTTTGAGGGCCTACTATAGTCATCCAGCCTACCTTGCAAACCATGGATAACCGGCCTACTATGGTCCAATGAATGCAAACCATGGCCATCCGCTGGCACTGGAGATTGAAGAGAAGCCACCCGCCGGAGATGTGAAGATTAGGAGAATTGTTCCTTGGTCTTGGAAAGATGTCATGCTTTTATTTATGGCTATGGTCATTGCTTTTCTTATTTGGAAGTTGATGTAGGCTTAGTTTCGTAGAACAGTAGGTGGACTTTGTTGTATATGGTCAATCAAACAATGAACTTGTTCTAGGTGAACATATGCTATTATTTGACTTTGTTGTATGTGGACTTATTATTAGACTTTGCATTAAACATATTATATATATATATAATATGAACATATACTATTAGTAGTTGTCCGTAGCCAAAACTAACCACGATAGTGTCACAGCCACGACTCATCATCGCCTGTTATCCCGTTGCCGAAGAACAGATCGGCAACAAGAAGCGGCTGATATCGCTAGGATGGGAGAGCCGCATGATCCAACAAACGGTGATGGTGTCAATCAGGACGGTGAGAACGAGCAGCCATCTCGATCTGGGTCAAAATGACCAAGATGGCCAGGTAACTTTAGAAAGCTTTGTATTATTTAGCTTCATATTTGTAGGAATTTTTGTCGCAAATTGGTGATAGCTTTAGCTATGTAATTTTTATAGTAGGTTCATTAGATTATTGTGTACTCCCTGTAATTTTTTTAGCCCTAGAGTAGGTTGATAAATAGAGTAGCTATTACTCCCTGTTTTATTATATATAGAGTAAATCGGTATTAAGAGAAAGAATGCCGTTAGTTGCTAAGATAATACGTGTCATGTTTCATGCTTGTTAGTGGTAGCAATAGGTACCTTAGTCGGTCAGACTAGCTTAGTAGCTTACTGGATGTATTTTGATTTTAAGAGTTGCTATTGCCATATTACTAAGTGTTGCATCATCATTTCATGCATGTAGATCATGAGTTTGTAGAGTTCTTGCCTATGGACGAATAGGACTACGAGGAGGTCATTGAGGAGTACGAGGAGGAGATTTTCGTACAGGAGGGAGCCCCAAGATGACCTGCTCGATCTGGGTCAAAATGACCAAGATGGCCAGGTAACTTTGGTATCATGTGACTATGTAGCCACACACGCTAATCAATTGAGAGGGTCATAGCTTACTTGGTGTCTCTAGCAGGAGCCTCCGTTGGCCGAGGAGCCATAGGGTTCGGGTGGCAAGAAGGCCAGATCCAAGCGAGGCGTGTCAAAGATTCCTGTTAGTAGGAATGCACACTGGCACATTACTGAGTTCGATGAATTTGGGGATCCACTCTCACCGTCTTTAGCTTTGACCAAATACAAGACTATCCTCAGGGTACTTGTTAGGGACTTCATCCCGATTAGGTACAGGAAGTGGATTGGGAAAGATGATGACCCGTGGAGGGTTCTCGAAAGTGAGAATGATTACATATGGGATATCAAGATCCTAGAGTATTTCACTTTCCCAATGGAGTATGAAAAGGAGTTAGTCAAGAAAAAAGCAAAAGAAATCATGGGGACATGCTTCAAGAATTTCAAGGGGACATTGTACAAGAATTTTGTCCTCCAAAATGAAGAGCCATATTTCAATGGTGGACAGTTTAGCAAGCAGAAGGACTTATGGCAGGATTTCAAGGAATACAGGTTATCCGAGGAGTACTTAGAACTGAGCAGGAAGAATAAGGAGAACTCGCAGAAAATTTAATCCTCATCATCTCGGCTCTCATGGCTGCGCCAAAAAAGATGCTAGAATTTGAAGCAGAACTTGAAAAGATGGATCACCTTGCTGAGGAAGGCGTTCAGGTTGAGACTACCTATTGGGAGCCAAGATCGGTGATATACTGTATGGGGAGGAATATATGTCATGCAGAGGACGGGAGCTTTAGCTCCATAAATCAACCCATGAGTGAACTCATCCAGAGGATCTCCCAGGTAACTAAGGAGGTTAGGCAAGGGACTCGCACTTCTAATAGGGAGAAAGACGTGCTCACCCAAGCACTCGGAACCCAGGAGCACCCTGGTCGCACTAGAGGAACCGGTGTTGTTCCTTGGAAACTAGCATTCCCCCGAGAATCTAACACTTACAGGAGCCGCTCAAGGGGTAGAGTGGATCAGGAGGCAGAGTATTTGAGGCGACTAAAAGAGATGGAAGAAAGAATGGACACATGGATTGAGCCGACTGTTGGAGCACGAGTCCATCAAATTTTGCTGTCCAAGGGGTCAGGAGTACCACAAAACCCTACTCCTATTGCCTTTAGCCCACAGTTTAGGGGTCGCAGCAGCTGCGGATCGACCTCGCTCGATGAAGAAGATGCGAATGTGCCTCATCCGGTGGATGACATCAATGAACCCATCAATGTCAAGTTGTACATCCGTCTGGAATGGACAAAGGACAAGGTGGCGCTCGGCCAGGCTTGGCCTACGGGAGACGAGACCATTAATGGCCGCCCAATTCCACAGGGGTACACTCGCACCATTGACAGAATACTTGATAAGAAGCATAACAAGATACACATTGAGTACCCCATGGTGGAAGACAGGCCGAAACTTGGTCATAACAAGGGCTCTCAAGTGGCCTGGCGCAAGCGCTTCATTAAGCTTGACCACCAATTGTCCTCTGATGATGAGGACGACTGCGAGTCTTCGCCCAACCATGATGATCACTCACCATCTCCCAACAGAGATCACTCCCCTCCTCATCCCGTGCCATCACCCGCGAGAAGACAGAGGTCTCCTTCTATTCCTCCTCGTCCGACTCCATCTTCATCAGCCCCAAGAAAAGAGAAGACTCCTCCTCCATCTTCATCAGCCCCGGGAAAACAGAATTCTCGTCGTCATCCTCCTCCACCTCGGCCCAAAACAAGATCAAAGGCATCCTTGCAGTCGTAGAAAAGGTCCTTGGATTCGGTCGCTAATGCTCCCAAAGTGGACCAACAAAAAAGAAAAAGGTCATTCAGTGGTAGCATTACACAATTGATGGAAGGAAAATTTACAGCACACATCTCAAAGGAAGATTGTATTAGTTTCTTCAATCTCTGTGGCTCACTGCCTCCATTTTTGTTGAAGTCCGAATTCAAAAGACAAACATAGAATCAGTACGCTACAACAAGAGCCGATGAAATACATAATGAAGATTTAAGGAAGATACAGAAGTTCATCGAAGACAACCCCAAATTAACCATGGAAGAGGCCGTGAACATCTATTATGATGTACCAGGGACGGGAACACCGGCAATGAAGTATGAAAGGGGCAATCTTTTGGTTCCCGATCACGAGTATAAAAATTTGACAACATATATGCGCCAGTTGCATGAATATTACATGGCTCAAGCAACAGAGATGGAGGACTTTGGTTTTGAGGTTATTATCTGTTTGCCACATGTTTTTCATTATCCTAAACAAGAGAAGTTCGATGTCGAGTGGGAGTGCTTGTTCCAGCGATACCAGAAACGCTCTCTCGATACACAAATGTTGATGTCGTGGACTATGTAAGTACCCTACAGGCACGATATTAAAATTAACTACTCTCTCGGGACACAAATTGTTCACTTTTGAGCACTTCCCATAATTTTATGTAGGTGTATAGCAAAATTTTGCATTCTAAAAAGCAAATGGGATAACATAAGCTTCTTGGACCCCTTGCGAGTCAATGAGAAGACATGTCTAGGCCTCCATGGATGTGACATGGAAGACCTGAAACAGAGATTGATTGCTGTTTTCGATGAATTCAAGATGAAGAACAAAACCCACATACTTCTAGCCTACAACTGCGAGTATGTGTTCTCGGCTTTTAATTTTATGCTTCTTTTTTTGTTAAGATTATTCAATAATTAGGATTATGTGATTGCAGCAACCATTTCGTCTTCATTTGTGTTAATCTTGCCAAAAATCTGATCGAGGTGTGGGACTCGAAGAAAACCATTTCATCATCTGGATGCACTGGTGGCAGTGCTGAATTAGTAAGTGATCCTAATAACATATTATTTTTTAATCACATATACCGCTTTCTAATGTTTCTCCTTTTAATGTTGCTCAGTGTTCGAAGAAGACATATCAGTGGGACGCAGGTCCCATTCAAGGTTGTCGAAATGTAGGGGAAATACCTAAAACAACCGGCGGGAAACAATGAATGCGGGTTGTATGTAATCTGGGCAATGCTTCGATACATCGGCGGGAAATCGGAAGAAGCCGATAAGTTGTTGTGTATAATCCCCATTTCATTTATATTTGTTAATCATTCAACAAAATGATTTACTAATTCCTCTTTGGATATCATCTTTTTTGAACGACAGCCCAAGAAATATAACCACGAAAGGCTGTTAGACATGGAGATCGTCGTGCTGCAATCGGAGATGGCAAAATTCATCTTAGCCGAGGTATTGGAAAAAGATGGAGTATTTTCCATTGCACAATCCGTGAAGTTCAAGGACCAGTATGGCCCAGAGCGGCTCGCTAGATTATTGTAAGAAGTCCGAGAAGCATTGCACAATCTGTGAAGACCGAGAACATTTCTTTTTTATTTTGAGGGATCGAGATCTTGATAAGAACATTTGAACCGTAACCATAACATTTGTAATGTTTAATATTGATGGACCTGTCGTCTACATATCGTATATAAAGAAAACCCGATTCCACGAAAAATATAAATTAAAATAAATTATAAAACAATAAAATGCGAACGTGACATCACTGCCGGTTAGCAGAAAACCGGCAGTGTTGTCGTAAACATCACTACCGGTTAGCAACGAACCGGCAGTGATGGCACTGCCGGTTCTTGTCATAAACCGGCAGTGATTCTTACGACAACACTGCCAGTTGAAACACAAACCGACAGTGTTGTTGGAAATGAACTCTACCGGGTGGTCTTATGAACCTGCAGTGTTGGTGGAACTGAACTCTGCCGGTTGTGTAAAGAACCGGCAGTGAAGTTGAAGAACACTGCCGGTTTGTAGGAACCGACAGTGATAGCTTACCCTCATCACTGCCAGTATGGTTGTGCCGGTTCAAAATCCGGCAGTGATGGGGTATTTTGAACCGGCAGTGAAGTGCTATTCTAACGTAGTGATATTTTCCTTGACACTACGTGACATTATAAAGTGTGAAAGGCGGTGACATTAGAATTTGCTATGTGATTAGAAATTATATGTTAGTAGCTTCACTCACTTATTTATCACTTTGATTAGGTTCTTGTCTGAGAAAGATCCGTTTTCTTCGAATCCCACACCTCGATATGTGATTCTGCAAGTTTGATATCTACGAGGACGAAATGAAAAGTGCAATCACAAAGTCCCACTTAATGAATTTATCTTCAATAAAGGATGTGCTTACTCTGTCACACGCAGTGTCTTAACTGGCACCATTCATCGAGATCATTGTTTCTTGTTCAATGCAACTCACAATGACGCAGTCTGGAATGATGTGTTTGCATGTTCCTTGCAGGATGTAGACATTTTAACACAAAACAGGTTGTCAACACATCGGTCCTGTGCCTCGTGGTGCCCATCGCTATATCTAATTATGTTCACCATTATTAGATAATTTACTTTCCTGAACTGTCGTATATCCTCTTGAGTGTGTCCCACACAGTCACAGCACCTAAAACACAACACAATCTACTATTAGAAAGGCTGGCTGATTGGACCCGTATTGTTGTGAAGAAAATATTCCAAGTAGCCCATCAATAAGAATGAAAGATACCATCAATAAGACAATATCCCAAGCACTGCCAGCCGATACAAACTACAATAATCATTTTCATGCTGGTTTTGCCATATATGGGATTCCAGTGGGATTATGGTTCTTGATGCCTTCTAGTCCCATCCACATCATCTTGGGAAAACTTTTACTTGTGGTTTCTCGATGTCCCGTGGCTCTCTTCTGGCAACTCCATTACTTAGTGTATTGTCTTATCTATGCTGGATACCCAACAAAAAGCTAGGAGGATGTGGCCATGGGAAACTACATAGTATATATGTCATGCATTTGGGCAACATGGTGGGAAAATGAGTTGAAGAATGCTGAGGGGCCCATACTATGCTTTCTGTGCATTAACCACACAGATTATTGTATCTTGTACTACAAAACAACAATAGAAATTATGAGTTTTTCTGTGGAGACATTATTGTGTTCAGATATCATATAGACACTAGTTATTTGTTACAGTGACAAGAATGATCTTGTCTTTATTGTGTTGACGCCCCTTAAAATACCTTGATGGTGCTGGTAGCTTCACCACCCCAATATTTGAAGCAAGCACGAACAGGTGGATGTATCACATATTCCTGACTTGAAGCGCAGCCAAATCCGTCGCCCACAGGACCTCCGATACCATCCATCCGAGCAACCAACCTACATACTCCTGGCTAGTGCGGCACCGTAGCTCAGTACCGCTTCCCACAGCTGCACAGCTGAATCTAGGCTGCCCGGATCTGGTGCTCTACCCGCCAACAATCAGTGTCTCCATGCTCGTCGACACTGCCTCGATGTTGTTCTACCACTTAAAATTCACCTATGGAAACAAGTCTAAGTACAAGTGATCTGCACACAACGAGGGTGTTGGAACACCCTGGCTATATACACCACCGGAGGCTACTCTGGTCAACACCTAAATTTTTAAGAAGATTTTGAAAAAAAAAAAAAAATCAGCAGAGTCTCCCCAGTAAACAGGGCATCTGAACAGGCCAAATTTTATGTCATAGATAATATCAAAGAAAATACAATGAAATACATATCACATCTCATTCCAATAACAGAATAAGAGGACTATCCCAACAACAAAGCCAAGACCATGTCCATATTTTCTGATATGATTGAAGAAATCATGGAAGTTTTCATGGATGACTTTTCTGTTTATAAAAAAACTTTTGATGATTGTCTTGAAAATTTAGACAAGGTTTTACAAAGATGTGAAGAAAAGCACTTAGTCCTTAATTGGGAAAAATGTCATTTCATAGTTAGAGAATGCATAGTGCTTGGACAGTTGGTGTCCAAACGAGGGATTGAGGTAGACAGAGCTAAAATTAAAGTAATTGAACAATTACCTCCTCTCATAAATATCATAGGGATACATAGTTTTTCTGGCCATGCGGGGTTTTACCGCCGCTTCATAAAAAAAAATTCACATATTGCTAGACCACTTACAAATCTTTTGGCTAAGGATGTTCCCTTTGATTTTGATGATGCATGCTTGAAATCTTTTAACATTCTTAAGAAAGCACTCATCTCTGCACCAATCATTCAACCCCCTAATTGGTTGCTACCTTTTGAAATTATGTGTGATGCTGGTGATTATGCTGTGGGGGCAGTTTTAGGACAAACAAAAGATAAAAAGCATCATGCAATTGCTATGCTAGCAAAACTCTGACGGGACCTCAACTTAATTATGCAACAACTATAAAAGAGCTCTTGGTTGTCGTTTTTGCTATTGATAAGTTTATATCTTACTTAGTAGGAGTTAAGGTGATTGTTTATACTGATCATGCTGCTTTGAAATACCTGCTCACTAAGAAAGATGCTAAACATCGACTTATAAGATAGATTTTGCTACTCCAAGAATTTGACTTAGAAATAAAAGATAAAATAGGAGTAGAAAATTCTATTGTCGATCACTTGTCTAGAGTGCAGTTTAATTAAGAATTCACAGGAAATGTCCATCAATGACTTTCTATGGGACGACATGCTCTTCAAGATCACGAAATCCGATCCCTGGTACAGAAATATTGTTAATTTCATGGTTGCAGGCTATGTACCACTAGGGGAGAACAAAAGGGACCTCATATATGAAAGTCATCTCCACATATGGGATGAACCGTATCTCTTTAGAGTCTGCTCTGATGGCCTACTCAGAAGGTGTGTACTGGTGGAAGAAGGCATTAAAATCATAGAACGATGCCACTCATCACCATATGGAGGACATTATAGTGCATTCCGCACTCATTCAAAGATCTGGCAAAGTGGATTCTTCTGGCCAACCATGTATGAAGATACGAAGGACTTCATCCAAAGGTGTGGAGCCTGTCAGAGGCATGGGAATATCAATTCAAGAGATGCCATGCCACTTACCAATAACCTCCAGATTGAACTTTTCGATGCCTGGGGAATTAACTATATGGGACCGTTTCCAAAGTCGAAGAACTGTGAATACATCTTGGTGGCAGTTGACTATGTCTCTAAGTGGGTTGAAGCCATGCCATGTACAGCAGTTGATGCTAAGAACTCCAAAAAGATGTTTGAAGAGACAATATTTCCATGTTTTGGAGTTCCAAGAATGGTGATTAGTGATGGAGGCACTCACTTCACTGACAAGAACTTTCACAGCTACTTGTCAAGACATGGGATTCGTCACAACATCGCTACTCCGTACCACCCTCAAACAAGTGGCCAAGCAGAAACATCAAATAAACAAATCAAGACCATTCTACAGAATACGGTCAACGAGATGGAGACTGCATGGAAGGATCGACTCCCCGATGCATTATGGGCTTACAGAAAAGCCTATAAAACACCACTTTGGATGTCACCATATCAACTTGTCTATAGAAAGACCTATCATCTACCTGTTGAACTAGAATTCAAAGCTCACTAGGCTATCAAACAATGGAACATGCACTTTGAAGCCATTGGAACCAAGAGGAAGATGCAACTCTCTGAGCTTGATGAATGGCATGAAAAGGCATATCATAACGCCAAGATATACAAGGAGAGAACGAAAAGATGGCATGACAAGAGGATCAAGAAGAAGGAGTTCACCCCCAGAGATAAGGTATCACTTTTAATTCCAGGGTTAAATTATTCGGGCACGGAAAACTTCGGAGCAAATGGGAAGGACCATTCAAAGTTATAAGCACTTGTCACATGGAACGGTAACACTTCAAAATGACAAAGGTATGTTATTCAAGGTAAATGGCCACCGTCTCAAGATCTTTCTAGAACCTAAAAAACCACCTGAGGATTTGGATGAGGTAGATTTTCTTATTTTACCATAGATTTACACCACTGCTATCCTCTTTACGTTTTGTAATGAATAAATATTATTTTTAGGATTAGATAGGGATTAGAAACCGCTACAAGAAAAATCTCCACGGGAGGACACCATGTGGGACCGACCGGTCCCACCTCCAGATCGGTTGGCCCCACTATTAGCCACCCCACATCCGGTCAATTCTCTCGTGTATTCTAGAACCTTCCCCACCACAATCCCGTAGCTTTTTGCCTCATTCGCATATTCCTTCATTACGAGACCCTAATGGATAGATCTTGACCCCTACTGCAAGTTGTTCCCCCTATATAAATGAGCCCCTGCCTGCCTCCATAGCTATCCCATCAAAGCATTCCATCTCCAACAGCAAGCAAAGTTGTCCTCCTCCCTAGTTCCAATGGCCGGTAGAGAGATCGTCCCCTTCGGTTTTGATCTAAACAAGAAGCCCAATGCGCTTGCACTGAGCGTCGTTCCTCCAAAAGAGATAGCTTCCGTTTGTCAAAGCCAATCCTACTTTGCCCAAGCTATCCATCGTCCGGTGATTGCTCCGCTGCCCCCACGTCTACCTCTTGAAGGTAATCCATGTCAGCAAAAGCCTCAGCTAGATGTCCCGAAGTTGATCAAGGTGACGAAGGAGATCAACCTCCTCCCTACAAAGGGGCATGAGGTGCTGACCTGAGTAAAGACCAATAAGTTCAGGGATGTTACATGCGCAAAGTATAAATCGATCACTCCACGTACAACCATTGATGTAGTCCGGACTTTGCCAGAGCAGATCAAGGTTGTTCCTCCTAAGGAGAATATGAGGAGGGCACCATCAGTTGTGCTAGAGAATGAGGAGAAGTGCCCATGGATGACCATGGCACTCCTGCAGAAAAAAGATTGAATATCTTATTGATTTTTTCCATACTTTAGAGCAGAGGATCCACGAAGAACACGTTCATCGCAAGAGCTTACAACATGATGTAAACGTCTTAAATTGTTATGTTACCAAACCTAGGAAGTGAGAGTGAGATAGGATATGATAAGGCACGAGTGGTTAAGTCAAGTGTTTAAAGATAGGATATGTTTAGGTTGCTCGTTTAGTTCAATTGTTAGATTGGTTAAGGTTTGTGTTAGTTAGTCCAAAGTTTGTGTTTAGTTTGATTGTGTAATAAAGTGCCTTATGGTATTAATGGAGTCTCGTTATTATTACCTGCTCTCTATTTCTTTTTGGATATGCGTTTGTCTCCACATGTTGTGCATAAAGTTAAACATGAAACAAGTGTGGGGGAAGCACACCACGACAACATAACGGAATTCGCTCGCAAAAATCATGAAATTCAGGAAGTAATGGACCAAGAACCACGTCGACCAAAGATGGACCCAAACGGGCTCCGGAGTAGGCCGCCTGATCTGCCCTATGGGCCGGCCGGCCAACCACAGCACCGCCTCGCCTCGCGCTTCCTCCATGGTCTGGTTTGCAGCCCATATGTTCTATTTTCACATATTATACTCTTTGTTTCGAACCGAATTGAAAATTCTTTGATAAAACAACTTAAACCATGAGGAAAAGATTATTTCAGTCATGACTAAAGTATAGACTCACATAATACTTTTCATGGAAGTCTTGCTACTGTTGGAAACTTATTATTAGGGACCCCATGTTACTTAAGTTGTTCTGGAATGAGATATAGTAGAATAATGAGAACTTGATTTTTGATGTCTCGTTATTGGAGAATTTTATTTCAAAAAGTAAAATAAATAGCTATACCTCTCCTTTGTGGTAAAGCAATATCCCACCAGAGCCAAATATGACATAGAGACTAGGAGAACCTTCTACATATACCACTCCAGGTCCAGCACCTATGTGTTGTCTTCCTCGGTCCCATACCATTCTCTCCCTCCTGGACAGGATGCTGCCGGTCAAGGCCAAGGATGCCAAAAAAATCAGTCTATGATGTTGATGGATCAGACCCTGCATAGCATTTGCACACAATCCAGTACATACACAACCTGTCAACATCGCACCCGAAAAAAACTCATGTTCCATACATGTTGCCACAACAAATCGAATCTCCTAAGAACAAGAAGCCCAACATGGGCCGGGTCCCAACAAATTCACATATAGGACAAGCATGTCTCAGTGGCATACATCCATTAAAGTACACATGTCTAATTATTATTAGCTTCTCTAGGATGCTATAGAAAAACATAATTATCTGAATGGTTCTGGTTATTATCTCACACGAGGTAATATATAAAATGAGGATTTATGTATTTCTATTTAATAAACTAGGGTAAACAAGGTTCCAGCTTTAACATTGGAAGTGTAACAAACCTTAGTAAATAAGCATCAAGATATTTGCAAGAAAGTGCTCTGTCTTGTAATACAAGATATTCCAAAAAAATCCAAGTTAATTGAAGGGAATATCAAATGAACCATGTAGCCATGGAATAAACTCAATTAAAGAGTTTCTCCACATAATATGGTTGACTTTTTAACAAACCTTGATCACATGCACCTTATATAGAATGTGTCCAGTACAATTTTTGAATGCATAATAATAACTTGTATTGATAATTTCAGGAACAGGTGATTATAAGGTTGACATATAGCATGGACTTGTTGGTGGCATACACC
This sequence comes from Miscanthus lutarioriparius, assembly GCA_904845875.1. Classification (NCBI taxonomy): domain Eukaryota; kingdom Viridiplantae; phylum Streptophyta; class Magnoliopsida; order Poales; family Poaceae; genus Miscanthus; species Miscanthus lutarioriparius. The sequence continues at coordinate 38,945,280 of CAJGYO010000010.1, read as the reverse complement.
AAATTATTACTCATCTAATTAAGGTATACTATATGTTTATTGGATCAATATTTGGTACATCATGTGAATCAGTTGACCCAGGAAATCAATTTTCAGAGAACTGCCTAATTCTTTTTTTGCAATTTTCTTAAAAATATTTTAGGGGCGATTGACATAGTCAACAAACCTTAAAAATCGAAGCTTAGTAGCAATTTGTTAAGTCAACAGCTCCTGAAAATTGATCTCCACTAGCCGTTTTGATGTCAAGCTCCCATGAAAATCAATTCTTAAGGACCTTAGAAAAATCCGTCAATGAAAACGCATGATCTTTACAATCGTATACATAGTGGCGGTTTTTCTGAATGGCTCTAAAAACCATTTTTAACCCCTAGAAATCAGTTTTGTAGTAGCACATGTTAATTTATTATTTCCAATATTTAAGTATTAGGGATACAGATCAAGAAGATGACGTCGAGAGGAATAGAGATATATTGATCCAAAAATGGAAAAGTCAGGCCACTGTAGAGAGAATGACGAGATAGGGAAGAGGGCAGGGAGTTGTTGATAATGAGGAAGTACTTTAGAGGGAGGGAGAGTGCAGCAGAAGTGAATTCGGCTTATGAAATCCATTTTGATTAAGATTTTAGATGCCGATCTCATACCACCACTAGTTCCCACTACAAACTGGCAGTGATACCAGTTTTTCAGGTTTGTAGTCAGAACTAGCGGGGGTATTTAGTCACTAGAGATTCTTTTAAAGATCCAGCGGTCACACTGTATCATTGTTGGCTCTAATCAAGCCGGTAGTGATCTTTGCGGCAATGCTTGGAGTCTTTTTTTGGAGGGACATATGGTAAGTTCTCTAATATAAGATAAGTATTTCAGATAGTTTTCTGGTTGTCAAATTTGAATATATATAAGAAAGGGAATAGCACTACTACACAAATGATTTTAGAAGGCAGTGCCCAAACATTAACGGAGGCGGCCACAAATTCAACCACCTCCTAAAATACCAGGCTATTAACGGAGGCGGTCATTTTTATTACCGAGGCGGTCACGTTGCCCGCCTCATAAAATCGATTTATGGAGGCGGTCCCTTCTAAAATAGATTTACAGAGGCAGGCCAAAAATTCGGCCATTTTCGGAGGCGGACCTCTTAAAAGTCCTGTCTGGGAAAATATACATAAGACCAAGCAAAAGTTCGTATCCAATACACCTATCAGGCTTATATATAAATAGAAGTTAGGGTTTCACCTTAGCATCGAACTCCCTATCATTCAGCCATCTCCCTCCCTCCCTGAGCCACCCCTCTCCCTCCATCAGCATCTCTCCCTCCATGAGCTGCCCCTCTCCCTCCCTCAGCCATCTCTTTCTCCCTTCGGTGGCCCCTCTCCCTCCCTCAACCAGGCCATCTCATCCCCTCCCTCCAACGGCGACGCCCCTTCTCTCTCTTCCTCTCTCTCTCTGCCCTGGCTAACGAGAGAGGCCGGCCCCGGCGGCACGGATGCGGGCGGCCCTGGCTCGGTCATGGGCGGCCCTGGCGGCGCGGACGGAGGCAGTGCGGACGTGGGGGGCCCTAGTGCGTACGCACGCCTCGGTGGTGGGCGGCCACGGCAACGCGTCGCTCCCCCACCCAAGCAGCGGCCCGATCCGGCAACCATGAGCAAGCTTCGAGCAAGCAAGCGTGGAGCCCGACAAAGGGCAGCCGTTGTGGGGTGCTCTCCCTTCCCCTCCACCTTGAGATCCGGCGGCGGGCGTCTCGATCCGGCAGCGGTAGACCGGATCCCGGTGGTGGGTGCCTTGATCTGGTAGTGGGAGGCCATATCCTAGAGGTGGGAGGCCGGATCCCGACGATGCACGCTGTCCAGGTTCCGGCGAGCGGCTGCGGTGACTGCGGCCCGTGGATAGGCTCGGCGGGCCCATGGATGGGCCCGACGGGCCTATTCACAGGTTTTTCTTTTTACTTTTCTTGTTTGATTTACGAAGGCAGGCAAAGCAACCGCCTCCATAAAGTCACCATTAGCAGTGACCTCTGATTGGAGGCGGTTGCAATGCCCTTCACCATTAATAAAAAATGCCTGCCTCCATTAAACTTTACGTAGTAGTGTAGGACGTCTTTAATAGATCAAAGCCATTGAATAAACCCAATTAAAAAGTTTCTCCAGATAATATGGTTGTGGTTTTAACAAACCTTGAGCAAATGCACCTTATATAGAATGCATCCAGTACAATTTTTGAATCCATAATAATAACTTGTACTGACAATTTCAGGGCCGGTTGATTATAAGGTTGACATAAAGCATCACACTACTGGAAACCAAAATTTCCGTGTCGGTGTAAACCTGACAGGGAAATGGCAAAAACCGACACATGTTGACATTCAGCTTTTGTCGGTGGCATACACCAAATTTTTACGCATCTAATTAACTACTAGTAGCTTGATATGTTGCCCTCGATAAACATATACTATATGTTTCTTGGATCAATATTTGGTACATCATGTGAATTAGTTGGCCAATTGTTTTTGGTGTTACCTCCATGGTTTTGTCTGTTCTAGGCCTTGGATCCATCAAACCATGTCGCAAGATGCAAACCTGGTATTGATCAAATAATCAAGTTGCAAAGTGTGTAGGCTGTAGCAGGTGGCCCTCAAGAAACACTACTACAGAATTCCTTTGTACAGGCAGTCAGGAATGATTTGTTCAAGGAATTGGGAATTCATCATATGAGTTCTTGTTGGATATTTCGACAAGTACCCTTGACCATGCAGCCTAGTTGTTTTGCTTCCGGTGGTTTCCTTGTACATTGACTGGAAAAGAACGTTCTCCTCTTATGTTGTAAGGGTCTATGTGTCGGATTGTAATTCTCTCTCCATAATTTTGGTACATGCATTATCCAATATCAAACAGCATAACTGAAGTTAGTATAATTCGTATGTGAATGATTTAACATTATTTTCAACCACACTATGACAATTGAACTCTGTGATTTACTCAGGTAGACTTCCTTTGAAGCATTGTTTGACCATTTGCCATTCAAATCATTTGGCTCTTCACCAGTTTTCGGGTCTCTCTGAGACATGGGAAGAATGTATCAAACAGGTTGACCAGAAATGACATAGATGTTGATAAAAAAGCATTACACTCTTATTTACATGTTATTTTCAGGGTGACCTATTTGATGCGGTTTTGGTCCGTACTTCATAAGGAGGCCGATCGACCCAATTTTAAACAGGCATGTCGAATCATGGAAACTACGGCAGTGGAGATTTGCAGATAGAAGTATTAATAATAATTATGATACCAAGTAATTGTACCATGAAAATATATTCCATAGTGAAACAAACGCTATTTTATCTAGTATTATATAGAAATACCGGTAACTTCTCATTTAAGATTGGTCAGCTATATGATAGTTTGACTTAGAACAAAGCTACAACATTAAAAATTTATAATTCTTGGGATGGAGGCAAGGGCAAGACTACAGCTACATATATATATTTTAAGACAGGGAAGGAAAAGATCAGGATACTGTTTGCATAACGAAAGAGAATCGGAAGCTAGTGGCGAGTTTATTAATAACAAATATGGTCAATGCTACACACGCTTAATCACATATATGAGTAGCCCAGTCATATGCTTGCTTTGTCTGTTCTAGGCCTCGGATCCATCAAACCATGTCGCCAAGTTGGAAACCTGGTATATTGATCAAATAATCAAGTTGCAAGGTCTGTAGCTGTAGCAAGTGGCCCTCAAGCATTTCTACTACAGGTGTATATTAATCCCACATGATACTAGTATCCTGTAATTCACAAGAGATCCGATACTACAAGAAATACTTCTCACTTTAACGAACCATAATCAATCAACATAATCTTGGGACCCAAACACTCCAAAGTAGAAGGCTTTTGTAGGTGCGGTTCGAAAGTCAACAGTCAAGGGAAAAAAGGGTGGTGGCTCTAATGTTCATATGTGTAGAAGTGTATGTTTACCCCACATGATACTTGTATCCTGTCATCCGCAAGAGATCCGCTGCTACAAGAGACAATTCTTACTTTACCCAACCATAATCAATTACCATAATCAGGGACCCAAACATTCTGATTATAACAGTCCTATGCATAATTCGGGTTACAATAATTCAGTTGTTGTCCAAAGAGGAGTAGCACTCAGCAGTTCCATCTACATCCGTCCACCCGTCCGACTCCTCATTCTCAATCAAAGTCAATGAGTCACACCATCTAGTCTAGACAGTCAAGGAATCTTGATTCGACTACTCTACTTCAAACATCAAAGTGTCAACTGCAAAGCGGCGGCAAGGGAGGCTATAGGAGGCTGTACTAGCAAGTGCCAAACTATTGTAGTGCCATGGATTCCTCGAAAATTTGATATGGTTGGGCAGGTGTACACCAGTGCCAACAAGCAGCGAGTCTAATTCTTAAGTTCTGTACACAATTGACTAATTGTCTTGTATTATGATTAAAAATATTTCCTTGAATGCTATATGTTAGTGCCATAGGAGCATTTATTGTTCTATTTAAGCCAGAAGGGCCCATTTTAGTGTTTCGAAAAGGCCCCGAATTTTACCAGCACTGCCCTCATGAAAAGAACTTGCATGTGACACATACCCACGTTATTTTCCAATGCAGCATAGCACGTTCTGGAATGAGATCACGCACATTCAATTGCTCAACTGTAACGCTATTACACTAGCTCTGCTCAGTCACCCTCATATCACCTGCAAAATTCTGTGATTACACATAGACAGTCATATTTTGCTTGCATCTGTGATGGTCCGAGATGCAGATGATTTTCTCATGATCTTGTGCATCCTGAGACACAGGATCGAGTGTCAGTTGACATGCTGTAACCCTGTTTCTATTGACATGCGGCCAGGAGGTTCAAGGCATATATAGAACATGATTGGAGCTTTACACTCTATACAGCTCTATGAACTTGGATAGCCTGGGTCATGTTCGGTCAACCAATTCCAACCATTTGCATGGTTAAATCGACTGCACATCAACGTCGCGCCACCAACCCAGGAAATCAAATGTTAGCGCAAACAAGGAGCAGCAATAGGCGCAGTGCCGAGCAAGATCATCTGCCCCGTAGTACATTCAGTTCGAGTCCTGAGCAACCAACAGCAGCCTGTCCACTTGAAGGCGATCCCTCTCTCAGGTGGTCAAAACACTAAACACTGTATCAATGTCCCATGTCGGGAGAAGGTAGAGCTGCGTGAATGGAAGGAAACGAAGTACTCCAACTGCTGTTGCTTGATTTTTCCCAGATGAGCAGATGATGTTCCTGACGCCTTTTATTGCCATGTGCTCACTTAGATTATAGATTTTAATCGTTAGTATCTATCCTGTTGCAATCTCTCTGAGTCTCCCAACACCATGAATGTCGGTGTGAGTATAACCAAGACAAAGGAAATGGAGGAGATGTAACATTTGAGACACAAGTGGATGATAATATGATACATCCAGATGGATGATCAGGATATCTGTCTTTTATAAGTCATTCTTTATCAATATGAAGCTGGCAGCTACTCAATGTTGCATTTCCTCCACCATTGAGTTCGTTAATGCATTTAGGCATCTTACTGACAGGCGCACACAGGACACTTCTACACGCAAGCGCGTGTGACCCCATCCATGTCTGCACCGCTAGATACATTTACTACTAAAACCTAGCTTTCCACTGCATCAGAGATTGACGTTTTGAATCATTTATTTACTTCTTGGTTGCCTGACCTCAGTTTACTAGAAACAAGCTTGTATATCTCTTAGAACTAAGAATTCCATATAACATGGTAAATCACTGCTTTATGGTGTTATCCTAGAGACAATAAAATTGAAGCCATACTAGTGTGTCTAATAGCATGAAAGGCGTGATGTTACTCCTTGCATTAGTTACAAATGTTCTGGGACTCGTTTTTCCCAAAAAATTCAATGCCCGTGAACAACATATATCCTAGCAATATAAAATCCCCGTTGAGCTTGTTCGGTGGTTTGTTTCAAAATTTCTTCAATTGCACTATTTTTTCTTCTAAACATATAAAATATCTGATTTCGGTAGAAATTCAATTTTACCATAGTACATCTGGCTGAGCTCGTTAAGCTCAGTTTCATGTTGGGTTCCAGACAATATAAAAATTATAACAATTAAGTAAATATCCACTTCGACCAAGGATCTAAATTAAGTTTAGTTTGCTCATTATACATATTTTGAGCTACAGCAGAAAAATAACAAGCTTGTCAAAGTACAAATTATGAACCTTTCACCTTAATTATCCGCAGGTGGCATAGTGCCATAGTGTAGTCTCGAAAAAGATTGTGCTTGCTTTACACCGTCGCTTTCACCTTATAAAAAAGATTTACCATATCTAGCATATCACGCATGCATCAATCAATTCAAAATAAAAAGGATTTTTATATCTAAAACTTTTCTTATTTATTCTATTTTACAAATTAAAAAATAAAAATAATATATATTTCAATTCAAAATAAATGATCATAACCGTCTGAACAGAAAAAATGAACGGCTTATAGTTATTTTGGAGTACCGCAGTAAAGCACTAAACACACAATGTCTCCTTTTTCTCTAGTATTTCACAGCATTCAAGGAATCATGTTATGAATGCATCTGAATTTCAAATATCAATGCACATGTTCTTCATTGTTGAAATTAGCGTAGCCAACATTTATGTAAGCTATGTCGATATGTAACACCCTGAAATTTGCATATGTTCTTAATTGTTGAAATTAGCATAGCCAACATTTATGTAAGCTATGTCGATATGTAACACCTTGAAATTTGCATTCTTTCGAAATTGCTTAAATTGATTTAATTGAGCAATTGTGTGAGCATGTTAATGTAGGGAAATAATAATTTTTGTTCAATTAAAATCCATCATAAGGTTAGGAACATGTTTCTGCATGCATGCTGGTGCATTGGTGTTTCTGTATTGGTTGGTTTGAAACTCAAATTAAAATGAATTCAAAATGGATTTGAAAACTGAGTTCAGAAAAAGAAAAACAGATTTATTTTTCTCTTCCCCTCGCTTTCTTCTTTTTGGCCTGATGGTGTAGCCCAGCCGAAGCAGCTCAGCCTGCTTCTTCTTGGCGCAACCAGCCAGCAAACAGCGGCACACCGGCAGGCCCATTTCCACCTTGCGGCCCAGCTACAAGCCACGCGGGTGCCCATTCCCCCTTCACTGCTCGCTGACAGCATAGCCCTGCGTCTTGTTTGCCTGACTGATGGGTCCTGCGTGTCGGCGACTGCGCCATCTTCCTCCCCACGATGGAAAGACTGCTGTCGCTTTCCTTACTTGAAGCCGCCAAATCCCTCTCGATCTCCCTCCTTTCCATCTCTGGAGCATCTCCGGCTATAAAAGCGATGCGCCGCACTCCGCCGCCCTTTCCCGACCGCTTCGCAACAGCCGCAGCAACCCGGAGCTTTCGCGCCGCCGCCACAAATCCTCGTTGCTGCCGCCACTCGTCGATCCACTCGTCTACAGCTCCGTCACCGCCCTCAGCCCGGTGCCAAGCTCCGCATCAAGGTTACGAAGCAGCCGAACCGCATCTCCTTCTCGTTCTCACTTACTGTTGCTCTCTGTCTGCCAGACCAAGCCGCCCGCCATCTCCGTTTCTCCTCCAGCCGAGTTGAAGACCTAGGTGAGCACGCCTTCATCCCGCCATCTCCTTGTCCTTTCCCCATGCCAAACCATGGACCATAGGCCTCGTTTTCTTTGCTCGCCGCCAGCAATGGTTTCGGATGCGCTGACTGTCATCTCCGGCAGTCCCAAGCGCCCTTAAGCAACCGCAGCCGTTCGATCCAAATCGGACGATCCAAAATAGAACATACCCCTTCGCTGGCCTTTTTATTAAAGAGACCCCTGAGTTTTCCTATTTTATGGCCGCAGTCCTGCACAGATTCCAAATTCAGATTTTCCGATTTATTTTAATTCGAATAAACTTTGCCGTAATTACAGAATTGCCATCAGTAGCTTATAATTAGCATTCTTCTCTGTTTTAGATCTGATTTTAGTGATTTTCATGTCTATGTGTTCATAGCGACGTGTAGAATAATTTTATAAACATTTCAACATGTTTTTTCACTGTTGTTGTCCTGTTCTAATTATTGCTCTTGTTTGCTCTGCATGATTGCTCGTGGATGATTGTGTGTTGATGTTTGATGACCGAGTATAGACGGTGAGCCGTATAACGGTGACCAAGACCATTATTTTGACGACCAGCAGCAGCAACAAGAGTTTGCTGAGCAAGGCAAGTATAGCATGGGATCATTCTTATTGTCCTATTCATATTAATCACAATTTAATCATATGCATGTGTCTACCTTGTTAACCGTAAGGATATCCTAGCTATGTACTTATTCCTTGACACCGTGGTTTGTTGCATTGGGTAGAGTGATGCTAGTGCACTACAACAATCATGATGTGTAACTTGATTAATGGTATATGCAATAAAGACTTAAAAGATGATTTTTGGCAACAATGAACAAGGGGCTAGTGCATAGTTTTTGTGGTACTCTAGATTCCTGTCCCTAAGGACTTATCTGTAAGTGGATGTCCTCGGGACTTACAGTACAACCTTGAGAGCTACATGGCTCTAGCTTTAGTCAAGTATGAAGATCTTTTCTAGCTTGTTAGTGGTTACCTTTATGGAGCAAAAGGGGTCTGACACATTGGGTATAGTGCGGCCTCTGTTATTTTGAGTACTTCTGCGTTAGTGTAGTGTGCCACCTTAAAGGGGGCTCTATACTTGCCTGCCACTGAAAGCTAACGGCCACTAACTTGTTAGATGAACTTTTGAAAGGCTTCATAGTGTACCATGCCTGCTCACATTGGAAGAGTTTTGGGAGTAATTAACCCGGGCATATGGGCAACATCACTCACGGTGAAAGTGTACAACCTCTGCAGAGTGTAAAACTGGTATATCAACCGTGCTCACGGTCAAGAGCTGCCTAGGCTTCTTACTAAATAGTGATTTAGGAGATGATGTTAATTATAATTGTTTTTGCTATACATTATTCATGTTTACATGATCATATTGTTACTATGGGCTTATGCTACAGCTGTTGCTACTCAATTGGTAAAAGATGTCTCACTAAAAGCTAATGCAGTTAACCAGTGTCTACTTTTTGAGCCTCATTAACCCTATGTTATTCTTGTTGAGTACGATATGTACTTACACTTGCCTTTATATTTTATTTGGACAAAAATCCTTGATGGGTAACAGATTATGATGCTTATGCTGACTTTCGTGAGGATTTCTAGTCTTGCGTGCGATCAACTAGTCGATCGTCCCTGTGGCTATGGAGGGGCCATGGAGCTTATAGTTATTTATTTCCCCTTGCTAAGACTTTGATACTTATGTAATGGATTAATACTCGTGATGTAATAAAGCACTGTGCTTGGTATTCTCCTTTAATTTGTCTCTATATGTGTGTGATTGAATCTTGGGCACATATATAGTTTATATCCAGATTTATCTTTAAATTTGGGTATGACACGATATATTCAGACTACAGATAAATTTGAACAATTAATAAATCATAGTTGGAAGTTTTACTTATCCATGCCTTGATAAATTGAACAATTATCAAACATGGACTCTAAGTGTGGATAAAAGCTGGTTGAAATGTGAAATTGCTACATCCATAACCGCACCTCACTACATTGATATGGTAGCCTAATTGCCATGGATTGATGTGAAGCATCAGCAAAACAAACAAGTGACAAGGATATAATTTTAAACATGGGGGCCTAGAATTTCCCTGTCACAGGGAAATAGATAAAACGACAGAGATCATATACTCACAAGGAAATATATAAACAGACAGACAATTTTTGTATCCCTGATGCATTAATTCTGTTGGTGTACTGATAGGGAAATTTTGTTTGCTGGTAGTGGAAAATGAAGATTGCTTGCTTGAGTATCTTCAATGTCAAGCAACACTCTATGTTTTTTTACTCCTATGACAAGGCCATGTCTAGACCATCCGAAGCATATCTGATATATATTTGTCAAACACTCAAGTGATATCGTACTCCAGTAGTCTAGTAGTATTGGCTCTAATGTCAGTTGCGTTGCTAAGTGAACTTTTAAGCTTTGTGAGGTAGTCTTTCATGTATTCTTACACTTTTTTGTGAGCTTTCTTGCCAACAGCTCCATAGGTGCATGAACAGTGTCTTTAGTACGCATAGTGGAATTACAGCTTCGTCCAGAAATTCCTTGTTAACTCTGACACATGAAGAGTGTCTTAACTGGCACCATTCATCTAGATCATAGTTTCTTGTTCAATGCAGCTCAAAGTGACGCAGTACAGAATGATGTGTTTGCATGTTGCTTGGAGGATGTAGACAGTTCAACATGAAACAGGTTCTCAACACATTGGTCATAATTAGCCTCGTGGTGCCCATGGCTTTTTCTAAGTTCACCATTAGTAAATTTACTTTCCGGGACTGTCAGACATCCTCTGGGTTGCGTCCCACAGTTACAACACCAGCAACACAACATAATCTACTATTACCAAGCCTGGCTGATTGTTTTGAAGATATAATCTATGGAGCCCATCAATAAGAACGAAAGAGACCATCAGTAAGAACATATCCCAAGCACTGCCAGCTGGTCCAAACTACGACAATCATTTTCATTCTGGTTTCGCCATATATGGGATTCCAGTGAGAGTATGGTTCTTGATGCCTTCTAGTCCCATCCACATCATCATGGGAAAACTTTTGCTGGTGGTCTCTCGACGCCGCATGGCTCTGTTCTGGCAACTCCATTACTTCGTGTATTATTTTATCTATGTTGGATATCAAACAAAAAGCTAGGAAGATGTGGCCATGGGAAAACTACATAGTATATATTTCAAGCATTTGGGTAACATGGTGGGGAGAGATGCAGAATGCTGAGGGACCCATACTTTATTTGTGCATAAACACCACAGATTATTGTATCTTGTACTCCAAAACAACAAATGAAATCACGAGTTTTCAGTGGACACATTATTGTGTTCAAATATCATATACACACCTGTTATTGTTACAGTGACTAGCTAGAATAATCTTCTATTTAGTTTGTCAACGCCCAAAGGATCTGTTCAATAATGCTCTCAACCACAGCGGCATATCTGTACCCCGTAAAATACTTTGTTGATGGTGGTGGCTTCACCACCCCGATATTTGAAGAAGCACAAACAGATAGGTAGATCGCATCTTCTTCACTTGCCGCCAGTCAATCCGTTGCTAAGAGGGCCTCCTCCATCCATCTGACCAACCAACACTCCTACTCCTAGCCTGTGCTGCACTGCAGATCAGTATCGCTTCCCACTGCGGCATAGCCGAATATCGAGGCTGCCAAGTTACATGCTAATCAAACAATTGAATTATGTTACGTAGATTAACTGTTATTGCAGTGTATACTAATCAAATTATGCCTCTTCAAAGTTGCTAAATAAAATGATTTACCATATCAAATAGATCTAGAAACGAGATTTTTATATCTAAACATTCCTTATTTATCATATTTTACCAAATCATTAATTAAATTAATCATTATTTCACATATTACCTCTAGGAAGTAATAGATCACCCTAACCATCCGATATCATTAAATGAATGACTCATAATTATTTGGGAGTACCACAACAAAGCTCATTAAAAAAACAAATCATAAGGAGTTTACAAATTTTTTGCTATAGTCAAACAATGACAAAATTACCTATCTCCGTGGCAACAATAAAAGAGCAGGTATTTGACAGTTAAGAGAAGTGACAATTAAAAGAACAAAACACAAACAGAAACACACAAATTTTTTTCTATAGTTAAACAATAACAAAATAATTTGTGGTCTCAGCATCAATAGAGAAGTGTCTGTGTCTAGTTAATCTTGCAAGTGTTTTTTGATGGTCGCAAGATATGCTAGGTATAAAAGTGCCTTTGTCCTCCAGCAACCCCATCCCCGAATCTGGAAATTAAACAGTCGCCTGAAATCTCAGCCATTTCTAGGCACCTGAAGCGCAGGAAGTAGAGCCCCAATTCACCCGCCTCACATTCCATTGCATTGGGCCACATAGGCCTTTTAGAGGGGCAAATTCATGATGCCCAAAACAGATCATGTATGCATGTTATACATGCATGTACGATCATGTACTCATTTCCATTGAACTTGGTAGAGAATAGCTAATTTAGTTAGTGCAAAGCCTGCAGTATGGTCACCAGGGCATAGCTAATTTAGTTCGTGCAAAGCATGGTTTCAGGAGTTACGCGTGACTGCCCACTGCTTCATGGTCCTCTATATCCAATGACATCCTGCACCATGTGGTATATATACTATATAGAGCCTCTTTGAATAGTATATTATCCGCAGCTTCTAACCATGTGCTAGGTTGCATGTATAGTCTTATGCAAAATGCTAGAAAGCTTCTCTAAAGAGAACATCTGTCCAGCTCGTGTCGTCAAGAAAAAAGACAAGAAAAATCGATGTCATACTTTTGTGTCTAATAGCAGGCCTGCCCTGATGTCAGTCACAAATGTTCTTGGATTCATTTGTCCCCAAAATATAAATGCCCTTGCAAAACTTATATCCTAGCAATATAAAATGCTCAATTGAAGAGCTTGTTCAGTGTTTTGTTTCAAAATTGCTTCAATTGCACTCATCTTTCTTTTAAAGATCGAAATTAGCAGATTTTTGTTGAAATTCAATTTTGCCACAGTTCTTTTGGCTCTGCTCATTACCCTCAGTTTGAAGTTTGATCAACACAGATAATTATAACAAATATGTAAATATCCACTTCGAATAAGTAAATATCCAATTTCACCTACAGCGGCATCAAAAGCAAGTCAGAGTACAAATTATGAGATTTGACCGCATGCGTAGTGCCATGCATCGCCACCTGATGCCTTGTCTTTGTGGGCTCTGCACTGGCGCCTCATCTGGAGCAAGATTATGTTTGCCCTGCACCGCTTCCTACTCTTTGTAGGGAAAATCCAAAAATCTAAGATATACTTTAGATCCCTGTGGCAGGCAATCTCTTAGTGTGCTGGTTGTCTGCTACTAGATACAGAAGAGAGGTCATAGTCCCTGATGCCTCCAATTCTCATCACCTGAAACCATCTGGTAGGGATGGTTTCATTCCAACATTCAACTGCGATATTAGTAGAGGTGAGGTGTTCTATATGCACATGACCAACATATATATGTATAACAAGCACTACCGGAAACAGTAGGTATGCCGAGTGCCTGAGGCTTTGCTGTGTGCCGAGTGCCGCCGTGGAAACATTCGGCAAACATATTGCACTTGGCAAAAATCCTCTTTACCGAGTGACTTAAAGTAAACACTCGTCAAATAATAACGAAACACTTGGCAAACATTAGGCACTCGGCAAAATAGTAGCGCGTGCGCCAGCTGGGCAACGGCCGCCAGCTGGAGTGCCCTGCCGTTAGTACTTTGCCGAGTGCCCGTTAGTGACACTCGGCAAAGTGAGTATTTGCCGAGTGTTTTTATCTAGCACTCGGCAAATAGTTTCGTTTGCCGAGTGTTTTATTTTGGCACTCGGCAAATTAATAAGTTTTTTTCACTTCTGGCCTTGAAACTTTTTGGACTCTCTACATACAACATGTGGTACTCCATGTTAAGATTTGGTATATTTCTGGATCTGTTTGCTATATTTAATTAATTTATTGTATTTCAAGGAATTTTTTGGTATAAGTCAAATTTGAACCACAAGTGATTCAAATAATAGAAGAAAATGAGTAGAAAAATAATATTCATGTTATTGAGTTCAGTGTGAGGCCTTACCCTGGAAATGAAAAGAAATTTCGAACATCTTGTTCAGGAAACCCGACCACGAACGTGTGGCCAAATGGTTTTTAAATTCTAAAAAAGCAAACGAAGTATGAAAATCATGAGATTTGTCAAGATCTCGTGATATCATTCATGGATGCCATGGTAAAAAATTGAGAAGGTTTCACACAATCTGTCACGTACAATCTTTACAAACCGAAGTATGTCAGATGAAGAATCGTAGCATTGAGAAGGATTTGATAAGATTTGGAGTCTTAGTGACGGTCGATTTGGGGTTTGACTTCAAAACTTTTTGTATAGGCAATAGAGAACATAGATTGATTCATGTGTAATTTTAGTAATTTTTGGATCCGTTTGATAATTTTAATTTATTAATTGCAATTATATAATTTTAATTGACATACATTGAATTTGAGCGACAACTGCATAAAATAATAAGTTTTTTTTCACGTCTGGCCTTGAAACTTTTTCTACTCTCTACATACAACATGTGGTACTCCATGTTATGATTTGGTATATTTCTGGATCCATTTGCTATATTCAATTAATTTATTGCTTTTCAAGGAATTTTTTTGTATAAGTCAAATTTGAACTGCAAGTGATTCAAATAATAGAATAAAATGAGTAGAAAAATGATATTCATGTTATTGAGTATGGTGTGAGGCCTTACCCAGGAAATGAAAAGAAATTTTGAACATCTTGTTTAGGAAACCCGACCATGAACATGTGGCCGAATGGTTTTAAATTCTAAAAAAGCAAACGAAATCTGAAAATCATGAGATTTGTCAAGATCTCGTGATATCATACGTGGATGCGGTGGTAAAAAATTGAGAAGATTTCGCACAATCTATCACGTACGATGTTTACAAACCGAAGTATCTCAGACGAAGAATCGTAGCGTTGAGAAGGATTCGGTAAGATTTGGAGTCAAAGTGACGGTGGAATTGGGGTTTGACTTCAAAACTTTTTGTATAGGCAATAGAGAACATAGATTGATTCAAGTGTAATTTTGATAATTTTTTGGATCCATTTCATAATTTTAATTTATTTACTGCAATTATAGAATTTTAATTGATATATATTGAATTTGAGCGACAACTGCATGAAATAATAAGTTTTTTTCACTTCTGGCCTTGAAACTTTTTCTACTCTCTACATACAACATGTGGTACTCCATGTTAAGATTTGTTATATTATAATGGAATAATATTCGTAGAAAAATCAAATGAAAAAAGAAGGAAACGAAGGAAAATGAAAAAAGTGGGTTTGCCGAGTGCACCTGGTCTGGCACTAGGCAAAGATGGGGTTTGCTGAGTGTCATATCTGGGACACTCGGCAAACTCCCCTAACCCTAGCCTACGCACAGTATTTTAAGTTTAGGAAAAGGAGGATACGAAGGAAAATGAAGAAAAAACAACTTGGTTTGCCGAGTGCCCCTAATATGACACTCGGCAAAGATGGGGTTTGCCGAGTGTCAAATCTGGGACACTCCGCAAACAGGTTTATGGGCCCCACACACGTGGTAGTTTACGTATTGAAAATGAAAAAAAACAGGGGTTTTGCACATGGCAAACCTCCCTCGTAACCACCCCAATCCCGCACCCGGCCCCACACACGCACACACTCAAACACACAGTCGTGCGCCCACGCCCGCCCAAACCGCCGGTCGGCCCCGCCGCCCACCCACACCAGCCCCCAGCACCGCCCGCCCACACCTGCCCCCACCACGCCGCTAGCTCCGCCGCCGGCCCCACGCCCGCCCACATCAGCCCCGGCGCCGTTTCGCCGCCCCAGGCGCCCGCCAACACCGCCGGCCGGCCCGCCGGCCGCCCACACCACGCCGCCAGCCCCGCGCCCATGCCCGCCCACACCAGCCCCCGGTGCTCGGCCTCCCGCACTCGGAGCCACCTCATCGCCACTACGAACGCCGCCACAAGCCTCCTCAAGACCGGCCTTGCTTCATCGAAATGAAATGAGCTCTTCCGTGGCTCGACATGAACACGGAGGTCGACTGCGGTGGCCGCATCACTGCTTCTTTTCCTGGTAAGCAAGCCGTTGGGTCAATTGCTCATATTTGTTACTATTTGGAGCCACCATGATTTTGGCACTGCCGGTGGCGAGTTAGTTAACTGCTGCTTACTCGAGTCTCGAGGATATGATGGTTCTCATCTTCAATTTCTGAAATGCTTTGCTACGGAGTAGTGCTGGACAAGAATATTTTGACAATTTGCCTTCAGTTTAGGTGACGGTTGGGCTGGCCGGGTAGGCCATCTGATGAGGTTAGTTGGCTGTTGCTGGGTTGGTAACACCAACCGGGACTAAAAGTAGACCCTTAAGTCCCGGTTGGTAACACCAACCCAGACTAAAGGACCCTTTAGTCCCGGTTGGTAACACCAACCGGGACTAAAGGTCTCCCGATGGGTTAGTTCAAAAGGGAAGCATCCCATCCATTGTTAGATGTGTTGTGTAGGTGGGGTGGTAAGCTACGCGTGAGGCAATGCATGGGGTCTTGGGTTCGAATCTCACGGGATGCAGCGGTGGGAGGCATTATTTTTTTATAGCTGGGAGGACCTTTAGTCCCGGTTGGTGTTACCCACTAGGACTAAAGGTCCCCTTTAGTCCCGGATCCTGACCCGGGACTAAATGACCCCCCTTTAGTCCCGGATGCTTACTCCCGGGTGGGGAACCGGGACTAGAGGGGGTTCCCCACCGGGAGTAAAGCTTTGTTCTCTACCAGTGGTAGCAGGTCGCCTGTCTACGCAGATGCTCAAAAATTGGGACAATATTAGCATGCCCTCTTTATTCCATCAGTGCTTGTAGTTTGTAATTTGCATCTAATACTTTCATGAGTACTCGACGCATTGTTGTGCTCTCAGTTTGTGCAGTTTCATTATTTTAGCTTCTGGCTAGGTTGTCTGAAAGGCAAAAAATTATTGCTTGAAATGATAGAGAGCAGATCCAGCAGTAATCGAGCCAATGGTAGATAAAGTAATCTGCTAGCTCGTTGTCACTGTTGGAAAGGCTCTGTAATCCCTCCAAATCGTCCGCGCTATCCACGTCGCTGAGGTTTTGGGGTGACGTGGCTGAGGTTTAACGGGCAACATGGCCACGCTGAGTGATTTTGGGGTGACGTGGCCCATCTGCTCTGCTGGGCTCAATCGTGTAAGTGTACAGGCGATTTTGGGGTGGCGTGCTCCAGCTCCCCTACCACGGTGAACCTTGTGATGGTAGAGGGAGATTGGTTATGATCTGATGTTCTCAGTGTTTGCCAATTGCTATTTTCCCCTTCTTGAGCCTATGTTTTAATTCATGTCTATTATTGTGCTGCTGCAACCATCTTCTCATCAATATATACAAGTGTGTGCCTAGGTGCTGCTTATTTTAGTCTGACCATATGCCATTGCTAATGATGTACCTATTACAGTTTGACAATATGATGATACCTATTACAGGTTTTGGTTACCTCACCGTGCAGGGGAGGTGCTGCCAAAATTTACAATTGACACTATTATGTTCGTTTGTTGCAGGAGAGGCTATTGCAACGATCATTCCCCACTGTCCTCGACTCGTCACTTTGCAGGAAAGCAAGGTGAGGCATCCTACATCCTTCTTTCCATATCATGTTCGTATATCACGTAACCTAGCTAGGCGTCTCCCGTTCAAAAGAGATATGGTTGGAAATATGCACATCTTTGCATATCTATAACCGTATTTGTTTTGAATTGTCCACGTTTTTTTGACAGCCCGAGGATGTGTAGATGGAGTTAGTTTTCATGCTCTACTTAGATTCGAGATAGTGTTTCGGTAGCATCTCCCTATTGTTCTCCGGATACACAATCTCCCTGCCAAGACATGTATTTGGAGAACAGCAGGGAGGTGCTGCCGAAATTCTATCTCGGATAGGAGTTGAGCATATAAACTAACCCCATCTACACATCCTCGGGTCACTACCCCAGATCTGGACATCACTGTTGGTTCAAAAACCCCCTTCACTGCTGGATTTTGAACCGACAGTGGCATACCGGCAGTGATGAGGGGTTGACATCACTGTCGGTTCTTAAAAACTGACACTGATCTACAGGCAACAGTGTCGGTTCCTGGCTCCACCCGACAGTGTCTAGTTGAACAACACTGTTGGTTTGTAGTCCCAACCGACAATGATGGTTGCTTCAACAGTGTCGGTTCTTGGCTCAAGCCAACAGTGTTGAGCAAGCCTACACTGTCGGTTCATGGCTCAAGCCGGCAGTGTTGAGCAAGCCTACACTATCAGTTCATGGCTCAAGCCGGTAGTGTTGAGCAAGACAACACTATCGGTTCATGACTCAAGCCGGCAGTGTTGAGCAAGACAACACTGTCGGTTTGTTGATAACCGGCAGTGATGGTTACGAAAACACTGTTGGTTCGTTGCTAACCGGCACTGATGGCCCATTCGCATTTTATTGTTTTATAATTGATTTTAATTTATATTTTTCGTGGAATCGGGTTTCTCTTTGTATACGCTACGTAGACAACAGGTCCATCAATATTAAACAATACAAATGTTACGGTTACAGCTAATGTTCTTATCCAGATCTCGATCCCTCAAAATAAAAAAGAAATGTTCTCGGACTTCACAGATTGTGCAATGCTTCTCGGACTTCTTACAATAGTCTGGCGAGCTACTCTGGGCCATACTGGTCCTTGTACTTCACGGATTGTGCAATGAAAAATACTCCATCTTTTTCTAATACCTCGGCTAAGATGAATTTTGCGAGCTCCGATTGTAGTGCGACGATCTCCATGTCTAACAACCTTTGGTGGTTATATTTTTTGCGATGTCGTTCAAAAAAGATGATATCCAAAGAGGAACAGTAAATCATTTTGTTGAATTATTAACAGGCATAAATGAAATGGGGATTATACACACCAACTTATCGGCTTCTTCTGATTTTCCCACTGATGTAGCGAAGCATTGCCCACATTACATAAAACCCGCATTCATTGTTTCCCGCCGGGTGTGATAGGTACTTCCCCTCCATTTCGACAACCTTGAATGGGACCTGTGTCCCACCGATATGTCTTCTTCGGACACTGAGCAACATTAAAGGGAGAAACATTAGAAAGTGGTATGCGTGATTAGAAAATAATATGTTATTAGGATCTCTTACTAATTCAGCACTGCCACAAAGTGCATCCAGATGATGAAATGGTTTTTTCTTCGAGTCCCACACCTCGATCAGATTTTTGGCAAGATTGATACAAATGAAGACGAAATGGTTGCTGCAATCACAGAATCCTAATTATTGAATAATCTTAACGAAAAAAGAAGCATAAAATTAAAAGCTGAGAACACATACTCGCAGTTGTAGACTAGAAGTATGTGTGTTTTCTTCTTTATCGTGAATTCGTCAAAAATAGCAATCAATCTCTGTTTCAGGTCTTCCACGTCACATCCATGGAGGCCTAGACATGTCCTCTCATTGACTCGCAAGGGGTCCAAGAAGCCTATGTAATCCCATTTGCTTTTTAGAATGCAAAAGTTTGCTATACACCTACATAAAATCATGGGAAGTGGTCAAAAGTTAACAATTTGTATCTCAAGAGAGTAGTTAATTGTAATATCGTGCGTGTTGGATACTTACATAGTCCACAGCATCAACATTTGAACATCGAGAGAGCGTTTCTAGTATAGCTAGAACAAGAACTCTCACTCGACATCGAACTTCTCTTCTTTAGGATAATGGAAAACATGTGGCGAACGGATAATAACCTCAAAACTAAAGCCGTCCGTCTCTGTTGCTTGAGCCATGTAATATTCATGTAACTAGCACATATATGTTGTTAGATTTTTATACTCATGATCGGGAACCAAAAGATTGCCCCTTTCATACTTCATTGCCGGTGTTCCCGTCCCTTAGCTGTATGCGGTCTTAGTGAGATCAACGGTAGTGAACCCTTCGCTGTCAGTGTTGATTTCCTCGAGCTAGACCCACTAGCAGCGAAAAAGAGCTACCTTCAATAGACCATAGGCTAGCTCCCATATCTCCTCTATGAAACCATATTATGTCGCCTGCACGTTGCCATTTTCGTCGTGAGCATCAAAACGAACACCACAATTTTGGTATGTGCTCTTTCCATCTTGCTTTTTTGTGTAAAATGTGAATCCATTGATCTCATACCCTTGGTACTTAAGACATGTACTCGAAGGTCCCTTGGCTAAGGCATCCAGTTGATTACCCAACTTTATTCCAAGCAAGCGACGTCGCAACCAGTTGACAAATTTGTCCTTGTGTTTTTTATCCAGCCAAGCCTGTGACCTGCTCGGATACAGAGTTTGCAGCGATTGACTGTGCTCATCAATGTATGGCATCACACCCTTGGCTTGCTGGAGAATAGCGAACTATGCCTGTCTGAAAGAAACAGGGTCATCTACTATAACACATTTCTCCCCAATCGTTTCTTTGCCACATAGTCTTCCCTCGTGACGAGATTCTAGAACTTCGACCCTTTTGATGTCCAGATAATATGTGCAAAACTCAATGGCCTCCTCCGTTGACCATCCTTCAACCATGCCCCCTTCTGGCCTGAATCTGTTCCTGACATACCTCCTGAAAACTTTCATTAATCTTTCGAAAGGGAACATCTGATGCAGGTACATTGGGCCAAGGGCTCTAATTTGGTCAACAAGATGAATGAGCAGATGCAATGAGATATCAAAGTAAATCGACAAGAAATGCATCTCAAGCCTAACGAGAGTTTTGGCTATGTCCCGTTGCAGCTGCTCTAGCGTGGACACATCAATGACCTTTTTTGAGATTGCGTTGTAGAACGAGCAAAGCTTTATGATTGAGGCGTGGACCTTTGGGGGAAGGATACCACGCAGAGCAACATGGAGCAGCTAAGTCATAATGACATGATAGTCATGGGCCTTCATAGGGCCATAGTTGAACTTGAGTTCTCTCATGTTCATTAGCCTCTTTGGGTTCGCACAGTAGCCCGTTGGGACTTTGAGTTCATTGAAGAAAGAAATAAGCGCACGCTTTTCTTCCTTCTTCAATGTCCATGATGCAACCGGAAGTTCGAACTGGCCATTCTCTAGCTCCACGGGATGCAGCTCCTTCCTGATTCTCAAGTGTTGCATGTCTAGACGTGTGGCTAGTGAATCCTTCGATGTCCCCCCGGTGTCCATCAAGGTGTTAAGAGTGTTAGCGCACATGTTTTTAGTGATGTGCATGGGATCAAGACAGTGGCGTACACTCAGAAATGGCCGGTAAGGTAGTTTCCATAATACAGATTCTTTCTTCCAAACGCTCCCATCAGGCGCTGCTACTGCATTGTCCCCCTTCTCGAGGACAACCTCCAGTTTGTTGAGTTCTCGAAGTATCGCAGGCCCGTCTCGATATTTTGGAGCTAAGCGTTTCTCAATAGTACCGTTGAAATTTTTTCTGTTCCTGCGGTAAGGGTGATCCTTAGGTAGGAACCTACGGTGTCCCATATAAACTATCTTTGAGTTATTTGGCAGATTTACCGCATCGGTGTCGTCCAAGCACTCAACACATCCAGTATTGCCTTTTGTCTTCTCTCTAGACAACGAACCTCGACCTGGCAGGTCGGTGATTGTAGCAATAAGTACTGCCTTGATCGTGACATGTTCCTTTTTGTACTCGTCCCAAACATCCGGCAACACCCTTTTCAAACATCTCCACTAGTTCATCGATCACTGGTTCTAGAAACACATCGATGTCATTCCTAGGTTGTCTTGGCCCTTGGATCAGTAGTGGCATCTAGATGTACGACTGCTACATATAGACCCAAGGTGGAAGGTTGTATATAAGAGCATCACTAGCCAGGTACTATGATTGCTTCTAACCTGGTCAAAAGGATTCATCCCATCTATGCTCAAAGCAAACCAAAGGTGCCTTACCTCTCCAACGATGTCATTATAGAACATAGTATTGATAGTCCTCCAGTCATGCCCATCGGTGGGGTGCCCCATCATTGTATCTTTTTTACGCTCTTCGCCATGCCAGCGCAACAGCTTGGCTGACTTTGTACATGCAAACAGCCTATGCACCCGAGGAGCTATAGGGAAATACCAAACGACCTTTATGGGACCTCCTCTGGTCTTGGTACCCTCATCTGACGGCCCTTTCTTGTACTATGGAGCTTCATACTTGGGGCACTTGTCCAAGTCTTTGTATTTTTCTCCACGGTACAATATGCAATCATTGGAACACGTGTGGATTTTTTCAACCTCGAGGCCGATGGGGCAGATCATTTGCTTGGCCAAGTATGTCTTTTCTGGCAACTCGTCTTTTCTGGGAGCATTTTCCTTATTATACCTAACAACTGATCAAAGCCTTTATCGCTCAATCCGTTTGTCGATTTGAACTCTAACAGCATGATGTCGGCTTCCAGTTTGCTCATTGGACAATCCCTATACAATGGTGTTTTGCCATCTTGTCTCCTTTTCTCTAGCTTTCTCAGCTGTCTTTCACTAAGACATCCGGTCTCTATATTACGTAGCAGCTGAGAAATGCCATCGTTATCATCGGTGTCATCAGCTAGCGTGTTCCTAAACACATTATTAACTGTGGCCATATGTTCCATGTTGACACCGGGTTCCTCGTCACCATCGTGGATGGCTACGTCAAGCATGTCCACATCATCATCGTTTTCCTGCAGAACATTCACACCAACCTCACCATGCATAGTCCATATCGTATAGTTTGGCATGAACCCCCTGGTAATCAAGTGTGATCGTATAGACTCAATTTGATGAAAGTTCCTTTGATTCTTGCAATCTTTGCATGGGCAGAAGATAGGGTTCCCATTCCCAGCATGGGCTTTGGCATCGGTGATAAACTAGCTGACGCCATGCATGTACCACTTGTCCGTTCGGGACAGATGCATCCACTATCGATCCATCTCTGCACAAAAAAATACTAAAACAGTAAGCACAAAGAATTAATAAGAAATCAATCTTCATAAACAACAATTGTAGGTTAAAAGTACCATTTTTGGAAAACATTATTGTACACTAATTATTGGAAAATTGAAATTGGTAGCCCCGGCCCTGTAAATTGAAAATCGTAGTAAAAACAATTATTGCACAATATTGAAGAACAACTATTCTACTCTACTTCTAAGAACTAATTATTGCATCACATACTAACAATGATGATCTTGACCACCATGGAATAATTAGCTAGGAATTTAAATGTGTTTATAGACACCAACCGTTTGGATGATGGATGGATTCACCACAATTCGAGCCTTGCACAAATATCCAGTTGGAAAAGTGCTCTCTAGAATGGAGAAACAACTAGAATGAGAATCAAGCAATGTAGCCATCAAAACGAAGCTAATTAAGCAACAAAATCAAAGGAGTGGATGTTTGTTACTAACCTTAAAGCAAAAAGATCAAGCCATTCTTCAAAATCCAAGCGCTAGCTTCATGGTGAAGAGCAGCTGCAACAATGGAAGGAAGGGCCCAAACGCGCGCCTCTGTTCTCGGGATGGAAGAGAGGAGGAAGAAGAGGATGGCTGCAGCCTTTTTGTGCTGTAGGCTTATCACCATCGGTTCTTGGCTTGAACCGGCAGTGATAGAGCCCAATCACGGCCAGTTTGTGGCTTGAACCGGCAGTGATGAGTGGCCGCCAAAACACTGCCGGTTCAAGCCATAAACCGGCAGTGATGTGGTGCTTCACTGCCGGTTTTAGCCTAGCCCCAATCATTTTCTAATTTTTGAGCTCATAACCGGCAGTGAAGGTACATCACTGCCGGTTTTCACAAATCCGGCAGTGATGAGGCCGGCAGTGATGTGCAAATCAGGCGTAGTGGGTGGGATTAGGAACTATCTTCACCTATTAGATAGTATAGGAACCTATAGATGCAATTGATTTTTAAATTACTTGCTGATATGTTAGAGGATGGATGAACGTGAGTGGATGTACATGGGCCGCTCTAGTCAGGGTTCGTTCACCGATGAATTGATTGAGAAGACCGATGCTTTCTTGGAACTAGCATTTGCAAGGGTTAAAGGAGCGCGTGGCACTTGGTGTCCCTACAGCATTTGTGCAAACACGCATCGACAAACAAAGGTGGTCATGGGTAAACATCTTTACAAAAATGGATTTACGGCGGACTATACCCGGTGGACCTACCATGGTGAATCCGATCGTGTGAGAGATGAGGTCGTGAGACAATGCATAGAGGATTATGATGCTAATGCCGGGGTAGGAGACATGTTAAATGACTATCATGAAGGACACTTCGATGAAGGACATAGGGTGGAGGAGCCAGAGCCAACCACAAAGGCGTATTACGATATGTTGTCTGTGGCACAGCAACCCCTTCACGAGCATGCCAAGGTTTCTCAGTTGGATGCCATTGCACATCTAATAGCCGTAAAGTGCCAATTTAGTTTGAGTCGAGAAGCCTTTGATGTTATGCTAACAGTTGTTGGTAGCCTACTCCCGGATGGTCACATCCTGCCAAACAGCATGTATGAGGCACATAAACCCCGCATGGGAGGAGAATCACAACACTTGCTAGGAGCGGCTTTTGCTGATGCCGGGTGCACCACACCATCAAGGCAACCTCAACCTCTCAGAATACGCGGCTAGATGGATACGCAAATTCATTTCTTTATTCTAACGCTCAACTCTACATAATTTCTAATCATATTGCTTTTTTTCAGTCGGTGGCACATGGTGGCGAGCCTTGCTCCTAGTTCATGGCATATGCTTTGGCCCACAAGGGGAACGCGATGTCTGACGTCGCCTACAACCGGGAGGACCCGCCCTCGGCGTACAGCAACGAGTCCGTCCACAGCTGCCTCGATGGATACACATCGATGGCAAGGGTGGTCCATGGCCCAGAGTACGATCCGAGCACCCATGACCTTGATGGCGAAGTGGTCATGAGGGTGGGAGGAGGTAAGAAGCATGGCCGGTTCTGGATTGGTGATGGCACAATCGACATGCCCAGTACTCCCACTCTCTCCCAGATTCGAGCACGGAGCACGGGTTCCAATCCGGCGATACGCCAATGGCCGAACTCTACAAGGTTACAGATGAACGCACTCCGGGTTATTTCTATTTTATTCATCGTTCATTGATTTTTACATACTTTTGCATTGCATTGTAACATTGGGATGAAATATTGCAGGCTCAGCTGGAACAAGAAACGAGGCGCCGGGAGGAGCTAGAGGCGAAGATGGAGGCAGAGCGACAGAGGATGGAGCTGCAGATGTTTGAATATATGAGGGGTGTTTATGCTGAAATCGGTCAACCTCCGCCACCAATGCCAGTCCCTCCTCCTCAACCTGCTCCAAATAATGTTTTAGGCGCTGTGAGTCGCCTTACAACCTTATAATCACCGTTTCTAGTTTATGTAGAATCAATCTTACAAAGATGCCCAGACACTATAAACTTAGTGACTAATGCTATATGTTTGTTGCCAACTAGTACTTAAGCAATCATACTAGAGCATAATGCAACTGAGAAGATATTGCTGATAGTTCCAAGGGTTGTACTAGTTAGGCAGCAGAGAGACCATACGTGTTGTTCAATCTTGGCTCACACATGCAATCTCTTCTCCTTTGTGCAGCATCAATCGGCGGCATCGAATGAGCCTCATGACCCAGCATGGAAAAAGGGCTATTTGCCGAGTGCCACGGAAATTACACTCGGGAAAGAGGGACATGTGGCAAAAATCTGTGCTTTCTGCGACTAAAATGGCTTCTTTGCCGAGTGTCTGCGCTATGACACTCGGCAAAGAAGCCAAAATTCTGTGCATTCTGGGACTAAAATGGTTTTCTTTGCCGAGTGTTTGCCGAGTGCCTAGTATTCGACACTCGGCAAAGGGCGAAGGTTTGCCGAGTTACTAGAATTTGACACACGGCAAAACCGTCTCCACTCCGTCACGTTACTTTTTTCGCCGAGCGTCGGTTTCAGCTCTCGGCAAAGTCTTTGCCGAGTGCCCGCTAGAAAACACTCGGCAAAGAGCCGTTTACTAGCACTGTAGATGCCATGTGCTGTTTGCCGAGTGTTTTTTGGGCTTTGCCGAGTGCCTGTGGCACACGGCAAAGCGACTGTTTCCGGTAGTGAAGAGACAATGTGATGAATCATTGTGGGAAGGTTGCATTGATATTTGTACATCTGCACCTAATTCTCCATTAATGGCAAGCCATACTTATTATTTAGTACACAAAATATGTGGTTTACTTCATTTATGTGGTTCAACAGCTATATTGATAATGTTGGGAATGACACCCATGCCAGTGACAATAAAGCACAGCTTCTATTGTTGTCCAGTATTTCACAGAGCATTCAAGGAATCACGATATGAATGCATCTGAATTGAAATAATTATGTCACACACACGGAATCTACTGTAGCCATTGGTTATATAAGCTATGTTGACATCTCCAGACAATAAAATTCAACAATTTATAAACTGCAGTTAAAATTTTCCCTATCAATGCTTTGGATGGACAAAATATGGACTCTGAACATTGTGAAAAGCTGGTTCAAATGTGAACTTGCTACACCAATAACTGTACCTTGCTACGACTGCCTAGTTGCCATGGCTCCATCTGAAGCATCACCATAAAAAACAAGCAATTATGACAGAATTTCAGACCAGATGGCCTGGAATTTGCCTGTCACGGAAGAGCCTACAGAGATATGGTATACCGACAGGGAAATAGATGAACCGACAAGCAATTTTTCTATGCCTGTCTCTTTACTTCTGTCAGTACACTGATGCAAAAATAACATTTTCTAATTTTTCTGTCAGTATTTCAGATTTCCCTGTCAGTGAAATTCCGTTCTCTAGTAGTGGAAACAAGAAGATTTCTCACTTTGGTGTTCCCAATGTCAAACAACACTCTGTGGATTGTTACATATGTGATAGTGTCAAACAGCAATGCCGTGCCTCTATCTGAAGCATCTGATATACTTGTTACTTCTGTGATAATATTGCAATCTAGTAGTCTAGTAGTATTGGCTCTACGTACAGTTGCCTTGCTAAATGATCTCAAGTTTTGTGAGGTAGCCATTCATGTCTTAATCCATTTTTTTCTAAGAATTAGTGCCAACGGTGCCATAGGAGCATGGTGCTTCATGTTGTAATTATAGTTTCTACTACGCATAGTGGAGTTAAGCATTCATCGTGCTGGAATTCCTTCCCTAAACAATTTTCTTTGTTAACTCTATCACCTGCAGAGTGTCTTAACTGGCATAGATCGTGTTTCCAGTTCAATGCAACTCACAACGATGCAGTCCAGAAAGATGTGTTTGCATGTTGCTTGCAGGATGTAGACAGTTTAACACCAAACAGCTCGTCAACACACCAGTCATGTGCCTTGTGGTGCTGTAACACCCTAAAAATTTCATGTTTTTGAAATAGGGTTAAAAAGATTTAATTTTAAATTTTTATGCTCATGAAAACATAGGGAAGTAATAATTTTGCATTAAATTAAAATTTATCATAAGGTAGCAACATGTTTGAGCATCCATGCCGTTACATTTTATTTATTGTGATGAGTGGTTTTGCCCAAAATTCAAAATAATTTCAAATGCTTTTAAAATGATTTGAAAATGGTTTTGAAATAAAAAAAAAGAGAAAGAAAAACTTCCCTCCTCCCCCTTCTGGCCCAGCCGGCCCAGCTCCCCATCCCATTCTCTTCACCACCGGCCTGCTTCCACCTTTTCACCCGCACCGAGGCCCAGCCCGGCCTGTCTCCTTCCCCACGCAGCCGCTCCCCTCTCTGCTGGAACACTGCGCCACCGCAGCCCACTCAACTCTCTCCTTCCCTCAGCCAGCCCAGCTCCCTCTTTCAGGCATGCTTTGCCCGTAGCCCAGCAGCACTCCACGCCTCTCTCTTCGCCTCACTCTCTCTCACTGTCATCGTGGACCCGCTTGTCAGCCACATCGCTTTCTTCTTCCCCGAGCCGTCGCTGACCCAGACTCATCGCTGTCACAAAGGAGTCCACCGTGCTCGCCGTTTCATTCCTTGGCGTGCGCCCCACATCTATTCCCGGCCTTAAATACCAAGCCCGCACCGCGCGCGCTACCCCTGCATAACCCTCAACGCAGCCATAGCCTCGCCGAGTCGACGCAGCGCTGGCAAACCCTAGCCACCGACGAGCCGCCCGCCACGCCAAGCACAGCGCCGCCTCCGTCCGCTCCGCACCGTGGTAAACTACCTTGGTGACTTTGTGTTGCCTTCCTCTCTCTTGGTGCCCTCGCCTTGTGCTGTTGTGACCCGTAGGCCTAGATCCCACTACGCGACGAGCTCACTCATTCCGGCCATGGCGCCTGGCACTGTTCTGGCAGCCGGTGGCTCTCTCTCCCTACCCGATTCTAATCTGAGCCGTCCATCTTAGATCTAACGGCTTAGATCTCACCGTACCCCTTCGCCTATCACTTTTGCTAAAGATCCCCTGCACTTTTCCATATTCGAACCCGCGGTCCACTCCAGATTCAAAATTCTAATTTTTATTTATTTTAATTCAAAATAGAAGATCCACTTATTTACAGTTTTGCCACTAGTTTTCTTTAGGCCATAATTTCTCCGTTTAACTCCGATTTAATCTGTTCAAGTTGCGTTAGATTCCTAATTGAGTAATCTACATATTCAAGCTACTATTAAATATATTTTCAACTTTTGGAATTCAAGGTTAGATTTAATCAATAATTTTATCACAGGAAATCTTGTTTAATTCATAACTTCTTCGTTATAGCTCCTATTAGAGTGTTTTTCGCAGCTGTGTGATCGTAGTAACGTGTAGAACATGTTTAAAACCTTTTTACTTGCTGGTGTACTGTTCTAATTTAGTCCTATTGTTTGCTTCGTGTATGATTGCATGGATGCTTGTGTGGTACTTTATGATCATGTCCAGTCGGCGAGCTATACGTGGTGAATCCAGAATCAATTCTTTGAAGGTTTGGACAAGAAGAAGATCAGAGTTTAAGGCAAGTATAGTATGGGATCTTGCTTGTTGTCCCATACACCTTTAATCATTTAATTCATACTACATGTGTCTACCTTGACTACCACTAAGGATTTCCTAGTACTTTGTTACCTCGTACCTTGTCACCTATGGTGTATTGCATTGGGTAGTATGATGCTAGTGCTCAACTAAAACCATGATCTTGTAACTTGACTAATGGATTATGCAATAAACACTAAAAGATCCTTTTTAGCAACATGGAACAAGGGGGCTAGAGCATTGGGCTATTTTTATGGTGCTTTAGATTCCTCTCCCTAAGGACTTATCTGTAAGCGAACATCTATGACTTACAATACAACTGTGAGGGCTATATGGCTCTAGCTTTAGCTCAGTATGAGGACCTTTTCTAGCTTATTAGAGGTTACCTTTAAGGTGTAAGAATGGCTTGCAGAATCGGGTACAGGACAGCCTCTACTCTTATGTGTATAGGTTGCGTGTCATTGTGCCATTCGACAGGGGGTTCCTATATCTATTTGCCGAGTGAATCTAGTGGCCCTAACATGTTAGACGAACCTTTGAAAGGATTCATAGTGAACCCTATCGACCTTCCTTGGTAGTGGGTTAAGAGGCTGATCACCTCGGGCGAAAGGGTAAATCATGACTCACAGTGAAAGCGTAGAACCTCTGTAGAGTGTAAAACTGGTATATCAGCCGTGCTCACGGTCACGAGTGACCTTGGACCCTTACGGAATAGATGATGAACACTGATGATACTGATGATAAAGCTGCTCCCTAATTATTACTATTTATGCTATTCATTATTCATGTTTACCTGATCATATGTTTATGGGCTTGTAATAAACTTGTTGCTACTCAATTGCTAAAATTATGACTCCTTTAAAGCTAATCGTAGTTAAACCAGTGTCAACCTTTTGAGCCTCATGAACCCCATGTTATATTTGTTGAGTATGACATGTATTTACACTTGCTTTATTTTTCAATTATTTGGATAAAAATCCCGGATGGGTACGGGAATTAGACTTGTGATCAACCAGCTAGTTGTCCCTGTGGAATTGGAGTCTTCACCCGAAGATTGGAGTTGTCTTTCCAATGTTTGCTATCTAAGGTTGTATTCTTTATACGTTATATATTGAGCATTGTCTATTTATATTACCCTTATTTGTAGCTATAAGTGAGATTTGACTTCCTGCACTCACATATGGTGTGTATCTGATTTTGTTGTTAAAACCGGGTGATACAGGTGCCCATCCTTATCTCAAAGTTCACTATTAGATAATTTACATTCCTGGACAGTCGCAACGCCCGCAACACAACCACAGTCTACTCTTACTAAGCCTCGCTATTCTGCTTGTATTTGTGTGAAGAAAATATTCCAAGCAGCCCGTCTGTAAGAACGAAAGAGCCCAATGGTAAGAAAGATATCCCAAGCTCTGCTAGCTGATACAAAGTATGATAATCATTTTCTTGCTGGTTTTCACCTTTTGCGGGGAATTATAGTGGGAGTATGGTTCTTGATGCCTCCTAATCGCTTCCACTGCATCATGTTTCACAACTTTTACTGGTGGTTTCTTGTTGTCCCATAGCTCTATCTCTTGGGAATTCCATCACATCGTGTATTGGTTGTTCCTTATAACTATCTATAATAGATACCGAACACAAAGCAGCTAGGAGGATGTCGCCACGGAGAAACTAGTATATATGTCAAGGATTTGGGTAACATGTGTGGGAAATGACATGGAAAATGCTGAGGGACCTATACTATCACTACTACAGAATGGACTTGTTGTCCCGGGCGGTAACAGCCTTTAGTCCCCGGTTACCGCACCGGGACAACAATCCCGGGACTAAAGGTGCCACCTTTAGTCCGGGTCATCGAAAGCCGGGGCTAAAGAGGGACCTTTAGTCCCGGTTGGTGTTACCAACGGGACTAAAGGCCCTCTAGCCGAAAGCAACGTGGCACGCACCCTTTAGTCCCGGTTGGTAACCCCAACCGGGACTAAAGGTTCCTTTTTTTTTCTTTTTTGTTTAATTTGTTTTCAGTTCAGTTACACACGTAT
Source organism: Miscanthus lutarioriparius (assembly GCA_904845875.1). Taxonomy (NCBI): domain Eukaryota; kingdom Viridiplantae; phylum Streptophyta; class Magnoliopsida; order Poales; family Poaceae; genus Miscanthus; species Miscanthus lutarioriparius. Next base: position 38,914,446 of record CAJGYO010000010.1, on the reverse strand, counting down.
TTGTTTAATATATAATATGTTTTTATGTACGTATTCTACGTTGCTAATATAAATACACGCACGCATATAATTACATCTAATTCTCATCTCGAGCATTATTATATTCGAATAAAGTATGAACCTATATATATTATAGATATATATATATATATGTATATATACAACACTTTCATAATCTTGTTCTCGAAAATAACGATATCAATAAACATTTAATTTATATCATTTATTCCTTAGGATCAAAGTAGAACTCGCCGTTGGGATTTAGCACTTTTTCTAGAAGAAATCCTGCTATTGACTCTTGAACTGCTTTCAGATGGTCTTTTTGCATGACCCTTCGTTTCAACCATTCAGTCTTGCATTTGAAATAAAAGGAAAAGTATTAATATATATATATATATTCATTTAAAAATAAATAAAAAATTGATATATACGTACTCTGAGGACATCTTTAGGAGTTCTTCTTATGTGCGCAGTGATAAATTCACAAACGTAGTATCCACACAAGTTATTACCTGGTGGCTGCCGCAAACACCACTGTACGAGAAGAAGATTATTCTCATCATCTCACACGTAAATTGAAGTACGATATAGTAATTAAACACGTGGGGAAGTGTATATAGTACAACTTACTGGTATTTCAACTACATTAAGTGGTGCCTTGCAATCCTTGCGATGTTGCCCAATAAACTCTTTCGAAACCCTGTGCGACCAATAATGTACTATCGTTAATAAATTATGGCAAAGTCTATTCAATAATAGTTGTGCGGGAGAGATCGAAATTACCCCTGGATAATGTCTATCATATCTTGGTATAGTGCCCGTTCTTTTCTCAACGAGTCAAAGATTACTAACCGACTTGAGTTTAACTCAATGACAATGAGTATCCAATGAAAACTGCATTGGTTTATACACACACGTACATGCATATAAGTTGTATTGATATTACATAAAATGTGTAGACTACATTATTATTAACACTTACTCAAAGTTGTACGGGAAAAGTATTGTTGTCTTGTCGTGCTGCTTCACGAAGAACATCATGATATTCTCCTGTGCTTCAGATACCCACCGCTCCTTGATAATAATACCGGTTTTGAATACGATATAAGGATCAATGAAGCCAACACTGGTGTCTTGTATTCTTTGGAGCTCTAACATCTGGAATCTGTATATAAATATAAGTTACATGTGAGGATAATTATATACACGTACGCATGGAAGTGAGTTTATTAAATAAAAGTAAGAATCACTTACAAACAAAAGGAGCTAAAGATTGATTTGTCCAGAGCGTTCAAGTGGTATAGTTGATGCAATTCTTCGAAACTAATATGTAAGATGTCATCACCATGAAAGTAATGATGGTCTCTAAAACTGACAAAGATCCACTGCTCACCCCTGCCACACGCCTGCATGTACCACTTGTTGAGCAAGTACATTTGCGTACCCAATTCATTCAGAGCCGCAGGGTTGTACAGACTTTTGCCATATTTATAAGTCTTCCAGGTATCAACTTCCAGGTTCTGGATTGGAGGTTTGCCCGTCAATTGATCCAAGGTTAAACCAGTATCTTCAAAAAAAGCATTAAGGGCTTGAACCGACACTTCTCTAGAGTTGTCTGGTCTATAGACTTCTATGTTGGAACCATATTCATTAGCAACAACAAGATTTTGCATTGGTTGCTTCTGTTGTCCGAGCTGTGGGACATCCTTCCCTGATGCTCTTTTCCTTTTCTTATCTGCATCATGTGACTTCACGAGGGAGCGGTCATAGTCTGATAGTGGCGAAGGCTTACGAAGTTCAATCATCTTTTTCTTGTGAGCATTGACCTTCTGCCTCAACACATCTCGTGGTATGTAAAAGTACGGCTTCTCCTTAAGCTTCGCTTGACTCTTGTTTTTGATATCTATAAAAAAATCTTTCACTTTTTTGTCTTCTTCAGCTGCTATTTGCTCATCAGTCATTTCAGGAAGTATTTCTTGAGAAATAACTCTTTTCTCGGGGTCTTCTTTGCCGTCGGGACCTTAGACGTCTTTGTAGTGCGTCGCTGTGGAGGGGGTGGGGGCGGTGTTGGAGACCGGCGTGGAGGCGATGAGGCCGGTGTTGGTGGAGACCGGCGTGGAGGCGTTGGAGATCGTTGTGGAGGCGGTGGGGCCGGTGTAGGAGTTGGAGATCGTTGTGGAGGCGATGGGGCCGGTGTAGGAGTTGGCGATCACCGTGGGGATGAAGTTGTCTCGCCCCCCGCGACGCTGTGATGAGATGGGGAATGAATGATTAGGCTAGGCTGGGGGGAGACCCGGCTACAAAAACAAGTTGTGTGTCAATTATTTTTGAAGCCAATAGAAAATTAATGGAAAATAATATTTCATTCACTTTCATTCGTACCTAGGGTGAGGTAGGGGAAGCGGTGGCGCCCCAAGAATGATGATGAAGCGTTTGCGCCATTGAATAAATGTCTTCTCCGCTTCTCCTAGTGTCTTCTCCCCATCACCGCCTTCAATGTCAAGAGGAACATTGCTGTAACCTTTGAGCACTCTATCGACCGAGACGCTAGCATATCCAGGTTGAATAACTGACCCATGGATTCTTGGTGTCTTCGTTTGGTCTATTGGAGATACAACCCCGACAGCTACCATGATTGATGCTTTATTACCATCTAGAATGTGCAGCTCACATGTTGTTAAAGGCTCGGTAATGTCATCAACAGGGAAGCGCAACCCAGCGTCGTCTTGAATAACTAGCAGCTCCGTAGAAGCACAACTACTTTTCATCTGACCAACGGGGCTAATGGTGACTCCCGGTGTTGATTGCGATTGCATTTGACTCATTGCTAGCTGCACTTGCCTCTTGATCTCCTCCTGCATTCTTGCCTCAAGAGATTTTTCTCGTTCACGTGATTCAAGCAATGCTTGTCGTGACTCATCAACAAATTGCTCCAATGCACGGATTCGTTCTGCCTCCTCATCCTTCTTTCTCTGGCGGCTTCTGTAGGTATCCTTGTCTGCTGGGAATGCGTGTAGCCACGGAACCGCCCCATAGCCTCTTGTTCGACCACCGTGTTCGGGATTCTCTAGGGCATATGTCAATTCATCCTTCTCTCTGTTGGGCTTGAAAACACCACTATCAGCTTCTTCCCTAGCACGAGCTAGTCTCTGTGTTGCTCTCTCAATTTTTTGGCCGAAAATTAGCTTGCCAGTGTCTGGGTCTAGGCTTCCCCCATGAGCGTAGAACCAATTCTTCGCGCGTTGAGGCCAGTTCTTCTCTATAGTTTTGTGTATGATTCCCTTGATAGTAATCTCGCTTCTAGGTTACGCCACTTGGGAATAGCACTCCTATAACCACCCGATCCCATGCGATGATGGTATTGCTTACTTCGGGCATTTCTGCTGATTCCTCATCACACGTTCCTCACTCTCTTGAGATGTCTTGTATTCTCTGAAGGCATCCCAATGGGACTCAACTTGACAAACGCCTTAGCATTGAAATCCGGCGTAGCATTCTTCAAGATAAACTTTTATACAATGTCTTCTTCCAACTCTGGAACAATGTTGCCATCTTCTTCATTGTCCAATCCCTCACTAGCTCCTTCAAAGCATCATCTCGCTTGTAATGTGAAATCTTTGAGTGATATCTCTCCAAGCTAGGTTCTTGTCACGATCAGATACAAAACTAACATTAGGAGCGGATATCTTACGCTTCCATTCACGAGCACTAATCGGGATCCTATCCTTACAATGAACCCACATTGATTGACATATGTACGAGCATGTGGTCCCAATGGTTTTGCCGTGTCGGTTTGAATTACGATATTATGAAACGGCCCTCTAATGGCTTTTTTGGCCCTCGGACTTTCCTACTTTTGTCGGTGGTTGATGTAGATCCGAGACCGGCTACATGAGTAGAAACACAACGATTAACAACAAATATACGTACGCATGCATCTATAAGAGATGATAGATAATCGAATATACCTCATGAGTATTTTCTTTGCGACAATTTGTTGATCTTCAACCAACGGCATATTTAGGATATCCTCATAATCAGCAAAAAATCTTGACTCGTGTCATCTACATCCACATTGGTGTGCGGCGTTGATAATATCCGCCATTATGTCATCACTCAAGTTATCATCCGGAGCAGCCATTTGTATCTTCAAGATAACATATAGATAGAATTACTATGGTACATAACATAAGTACATGTGATAACACATATAGAATTACTAAATCCAATTAAATATAATAACACATAATATTTCATAAGGATAAACAATAATAAGGTATAAGCTTTGGAATCGAATAAAAAACACTTTCGATCCAAAAACATGGAAATAAGTACATGTACATATATACACATAGAATGATACAATATATTTTCTCTCTCTCAACACATAGAAATAAGTGCATATGTCTATATCTCTGGATATGCATGTGATAACACATAGAATGTCTCTCTAGATACAATTTTCTCTCTCTCTCAACTTATGGAAATAAGTACATGTATATATACATATAGAAATAATTAAGTACATATGTATACACATATAGAATCTCTCTCTAGATATATATATAGAGAGAGATAGAATATATAATTACTAAATCCAATTAAATAAATCTAACATGAAATTAGATAAACTAGTAATAGATAATACATTTTAAAAATTCTAACTAACTAAAAAATTATCTAAAAAACTAACATATATCAACTAACAATCTAACTAACATATATCAATTATCTAATAAATCTAACTAACTAAAAAATCTAAGTAACATATATCAATTATCTAATAAATCTAACTAACTAAAAATCTAACTAACATATATCAAAAACTATCTAAAAAACTAACTAAACTACTAAATATTATTTATTAGTATTATCTAAAAAACAATTAAAAATCCAACATTATAAATCGGCGATGGAAATGAGGAGGCAGGCAAGTGATTGAGTTCGAGCATTTGCAGCCGAGGCAGGGGCTCGACGACAGCAGACGAGGTGGTCAAGCGGGGGCTCGACGCAGTAGCTGAGATCACGAGGCCGAGGCGGCGAGAGAGCTCGACGGAGGCGGGAGGGGCTCACGACGACGGAGACGAGGCTGCAGGATCGACGACGAGAAGGGGGCTCGGCGACGACGAGGACGAGCTCGAGTCTTGCTTGGCGGAGACGGGATCAAGATATGACGCCGCGAGATCGAAGATGAACAGAACAAGTCGATATATATAGGCCGGTACCCTTTAGTCCCGGCTGGTAACACTAGCCGGGACTAAAGGCCATTTAGTCCCGGCTGGTAATCTCAACCGGGACTAAAGGTCCAACCTTTTAGTCCCGGCTCGCCTTACAAGCCAGGACTAAAGACTTTTAGTCCCGGTTGGTGTTACCAACCGGGACTAAAAGTATTTTTAAGTGGCACCAAATTGCCGCCCACCCTTTAGTCCGGTTCTTGGCTTTGGGCGGGGACGAAGGCACTGAAAATTTTGGCCACCCGCCAAACGTAATTGGAAAGGCCTCGGATTTTGATTTTGTTTAATACTAGGTTAATCAATTAATTCCATAGCAACTTCAATACTTTGTAATATTTATTTAAAAAAATACTATTGATTAACTAATTATTTATTATAAATAGGAAAGTTTTGTAACCTAAAGTTTTTAATTTCTTTTATGAATATAGAATATAAATGTTACTAATACTAAGTATTTTGTTAATGCAAAAATATATTTGTAACTTAAAATTAATAAAACTAATATTATTCGATAGGAAATTTATTATCACATTATTGTAATGTCAATGTTTCAATTTTTTCTCGGTTTTTGACCAAAATTGACAGAAAATTTTTGTTGAACCTATAAAAATAAAAAAAATATAGTATTTTTTGTTCTACAACTTTCTCAAATGAAAAAATGTTCTATATAAGGATTGTAGATATTGATGAGCTAAACAAACTTGGTATTCAAAACTTTTCAATTTGAGACAATCTGGGGTTCCGAAAACTAGTTTGTAGACGTCGAAATTTAAAAATCACAAATTTGAACCGTCCAAACTTTCTCAAATGGAAAGTTTACCAAAACAACAATTGTATATCTTTTTGAGTTTAACAAACTTGGTATTCAAAACTTTTCAATTTGAAGTCATTTAGAGTTCATAATAATAGAGTCAAAGTGTTGTTTTTTCATTTGACCAAATTTGACTTGGTCAAACTTGCTCAAATGAGACACTAAATGACCTCAGATGAAAAAACTCTGAATACCAAGTTTGATCATCTAAGCAAGATCTACAATTGTTACATAGCTCATTTTCCCATTTGAGAAATTTTTATCAAACACTAGTCACAACTTCTTGAATCTCATATAGACTTTCTAAAACTATGTCACATACTTGTGAAATTTAAACTACATTTTTTTCAAGCTTTCTCAAATGAAAAAATGGCCTATATAAGGATTGTAGATATTGATGAGGTGAACAAACTTGGTATTCAAAACTTTTCAATTTGAGACAATCTAGGATTCCGAAAACTAGTTTGTAGGCGTCGAAATTTAAAAATCACAAATTTGAACCGTCCAAACTTTCTCATATGGAAAGTTGACCAAAACAACAATTGTAGATCTTTTTGATTTTAACAAACTTGGTATTCAAAACTTTTCAATTTGAAGTCATTTAGAGTTCATAATACTAGAGTCAAAGTGTAGTTTTTTCATTTGACCAAATTTGACTTGGTCAAACTTGCTCAAATGAGACACTAAATGACCTCAGATGAAAAAACTCTGAATACCAAGTTTGATCATCTCAGCAAGATCTACAATGGTGAAGTCATAACATATTACATAATATCCGTCTCTAAAACATAATATATTAAACATGCAACGTTGTATCATGCGGGCACAACAGTGAATTTCTTCTTGACGTATGACCCTTGGTTATGATCTTGTCGTAACCATGGAGTGTCTTCATCATTTAACATGATGCTTGGATCTTTCTTCACTATGAAGGGTGGAATTCGGTCATTTCTTTCGTAATCTTCTGACATGTCTGACTTGTCTTCAATTCCCACTATATTTATTTTCCCAGAAAGAATTATGTGGCGCTTTGGCTCATTGATCATTGAGTTGATGTCTTCGTTTTTTCCTCTCTTTGATTTTGTAGACATGTCTTTCACATAGAACACCGACTCACATCGGTGAAGAAGGACGAATGGTTCCTCTTTGTACCCAATATTGTTGAGGTCCATTGTTGTCATTCCATACTCTTTGTCATTGTTACCCTCCTTCTATCAAACTTCACCCATTGGCACCGGAACAAAGGGACTTTAAAATTAGGTGCGTAGTCTAGTTCCATATATCTCTTCTATGCGGCCATAATATGTTTGTATATTCCCATTTGGATCTGTGCCATCTATCACGAACACCACTATTTTGATTGGTGCTCCTTTTATCTTGGGCAACTGTGTAAAATGTATTCCCATTTATCTCGTACCCTTTGGTACGTGAGGATATGCCATGATGGTTGCCTAGCCAACAAATACAGATTGCTCATCAATATTGTCATCGCCTTGACATTCTTTTTTTCGCAACCAACCACTGAAACTTTCCATGTGTTGACGCCTAATCCAAGCTTGAGTCTTCCACTGGAAACTTGGATCGTAAGAACTCCTTATGTATCTCGATGTACGGATGCACCAATGACGAGTTACAAGAAGCGTGTAGTGTGCTTTATTGAAATAATCGTCTTCCATGCCGATATATGTTTTCTTCCCTAAAGTTCCTTTACCACTGAGTCTCCCCTCGTGTCGTGATTCAGGAACGCCAATCGAGGCAAGGTCAGGAATAAAGTCAACACAAAACTCAATGACCTCCTCTGTTCCATAGCCCTAGGCGATGCTTCCTTCAGGCTTAGAGCGGACTTTAACATATTTCTTCAAGACTCCCATAAACCTCTCGAAGGGAAACATGTTATGTAAGAACACAGGTCCAAGAATACTAATCTCCTTCACCAAATGAACTAGGATGTGTGTCATGATATTAAAGAAGGATGGAGGGAACACCAACTCAAAGTCGACAAGACATTGAACCACATCATTACAGAGAGTAGCTAGTTCCTTTGGATTGATTGCCTTCGAGAAATTGCATTGAGGAATGCACATAGCTTCACGGTGGCTAGGCGTACATGTGGAGGTAGAATTCCTCTTAAAGCAACTGGAAGCAATTGTGTCATAAGCACGTGGCAGTCGTGGGACTTTAAGTTTAGGAATTTCTTATCTGGCACATTTATTATACCCTTTATATTGGAGGAGAATCTCGATGGGACCTTGATGCTGCTTAGACATTCGAACATGCTGTCCCTCTCTTCTTTGCTAAGCGTGTAGCTAGCAGGACTTAAGTAATAACGTCCATCATCTGTCTTCTCTAGATGAAGGTTGTCTCGTTCTTTCATGCCCCTGCAAGTCTCTGGCGTGCTTCAAGTGAATCCTTTGGCTTCCCGTACACACCCATGAATCCTAACAGGTTCACACAAATATTCTTTGTCGGTGCATCACATCGATTGCGTTATGGACCTCTAGGACTTGCCAATAGGGTAGCTCCCAAAAGATGGACTTCTTCTTCCACATGGGTGCGTGTCCCTTAGCATCTTTGGGAACAGATTCACTGCCTTGTCCCTTTCCAAATACTACTTTCACATCCTTGACCATTGCGAGTACATCTTCCCGGTTCGGTTATGAGGCTTCTTCCGGTGGTCTGGCTTACCTTTAAAATGCTTCCCTTTCTTTCTTACTTGGTGATTCAAAGGAAGGAATCGATGATGGCCAAGGTACACGACCTTTCGACATCTTTTCAAATATATCGTCAAGGTCATCAAAACAATGTGTGCATGCATTATATCCTTTGTTTGTCTAACACGAAAGATTACTTAAAGCAGACCAATCATTGATTATTTTACGAACAACATTGCTCGTAGGTCCAAGTGTTCTTGTTTGTACTCATCCCGGAACGCATTACACTGATTTGTTCCATAAAACTAGAAGTTCTTCAACTAATGGCTTCAGATAGACATCAATATCGTTGCCAGGTTGCCTCGGACCTTGGATGAGGATCGGCATCATAATGAACTTCCGCTTCATGCATAACCATGGAGGAAGGTTGTAGATACATAGAGTAACTGGCCAAGTGCTATGACTAGTGCTCTGCTCTCCAAAAGGATTCATACCATCTGTACTTTAAGGCGAACCTTAAGTTTCTAGCCTCATTGCAAACTCTGAAAATTCCCTGTCTATCGCTCTCCACTAGGACCCATCAGCTGGGTGTCTCAGCATATTGTCTATCTTACGGTCTTCTTTATACCACCGCAACAACTTTGCATGGTCTTTATTTCTGAACAAACGTTTTAAGCGTGGTATTATAGGAGCATACCACATAACCTTGGCAGGATTTTCTTTCTAGGACGTTGTTCACCCTCGGCGTCACCGGGATCATCGCTACCGATCTTATACCGCGATGCTTTACATACCGGGCATTCATCCAAATTCTCGTATTCATTGCCATGGTAGAGGATGCGATCATTAGGACATGCATGTATCTTCCGGATTTTTAATCCCAAAGGCGGAACAACCTTTTTTGCTTTATGCGTAGTGGTGGGCAATTCATTTGCTTCGGAAGCATCTTCTTTATGAGGTTCAATAAATTCCCAAATGCCTTGTCGGATACATCATTCTTTGCCTTCCACTGTAGCAATTCCAGTGTTGTACCCAGTTTTTTTTGCCCCTCTTCGGCAGTCGGGTATAGCAACTTCCTATGATCCTCAAGCATGCGCTCGAACTTAACTTTCTCTTTTTCACTTTTGCATTCTTGTTGTGCATCACGAATGGCATCGCCAAGAGCATCACCGAGATCATCTTCTACCGCTACCTCTTCTTCATCTGCCCCCATTGTAGTATCATCAAAGGCACCATACTGAGCAATAATGTCATCAATGTCTAAATCTTCTCCTTCACCTTCTTCCATCATGACCCCGCTTTCTCCATGCTTACTCCAACATATATAGTTTGACATGAAACCTGACTTAAGCAAATGTGAATGAAGACTCATTGAGCTTGAATATTCCTTTAAATTCTTACATAGGGCACATGGATAGCACATGAAACCATCCCACTTATTTGCCTCGGCCACACCTAAGAAATAGTGCAAGCCCTCAATAAAGTCTTGGGAGCGGCGATCGGCATTGTACATCCAATGGCGTGACATAATCAGATATACACGACAAATTATGAAAACCTTGAACATAATTAAGTATTTTATTACACAACATAGATGACACACACACGGTTGATTAATTAACTAAGCTGGCTACAACGTAAGCAATCCCAACTATCAATAAACAAACTAAAACTACAATGCACTTCAAGTAACATAATTATTTCGTGATCGTATACACAACTAAAAACAGACAAATCATTCTTACGTTGAATATCAATAAGCTTCTCCTGTTTGGCTCCTTTGCCTCATCGCCAAATTTAACTCTACACGTATGTAGCATAATCTTCCTCCGGTACCAACCATCGCATCCATTGCCCTCCCCTTTGAAATTAAAGCCAAAAATATTTAGTCAAAATATTCAAGAAAAGGAGTCAATTAGCCATAATAATCAAATGCGTAAGAAACTCACATCGCGATCCGGGCACTTGTAGAAAACACGACCCTTGTTGGGTCCCCTGTCTCTTGACTCGGTACTCCATCACAATCTTACGCTTACACTTGCTGCGAGATAATGAGAGGAGTTCGGCCTCGATCGTTTCAAGAACCGAGCGAGAGGCCGAGGATCCGTACCGATTGTCATCTACTTTCTATACTTATTTTTGTAAACTACTATAAATTTCACATTTTCTAAAATAATATATTTAAACAAAACTAAAATTATTTATTTATCTAACTAAACCATGAAATATGTACTATGTATAATAGTAAAATACCAAACTATCAAGTGATTTTACTATTGTAAATCATCATGTGATTTTGAGCTAAAATGACATAGAAATCACATAGCTCAAAAACATGTTTCAATAAATAACCATCCGTACTAGTTGACCTTGCTTACGTGATCATCTCGTGAGCATTTCTCCACCGGACGGCACCGTGCCTTGGCCAAGGAAGAGCTCCGATTCTACGAGGAAGGAACACGGTCTTCCACGACCGTTGCCGCTCTCCCTCGTAGAATCAAAGCTCCTCCTTGACGTCCGTTACCGCTCGGCAGAGAAAATGCTCGCCGAGATGATCACGGTCCGCAAGTTCAACTAGTACGGATTTTCTACAATTTTCTAACTATTTTCTAAGTTTTTCATTTCATGGAAAAATTAATTCTAAGATCACATAAGCCGCTGGGGACAAGGATGGCGCGTGCTCCAGGGAGGATGAGCGAGGCGTGATTTTAATGAACTAATTTAACTTTTGTTTATCCAAACATATATGCAAATCATCATGTGATTTTGAGCTAAAAATGACATAGAAATCACATAGCTCAAAAACATGTTTCAATAAATAACCATCCGTACTAGTTGACCTTGCTTACGTGATCATCTCGGCGAGCATTTCTCTACCGGACGGCACCGTACTTGGCCAAGGAAGAGCTCCGATTCTACGAGGAAGGGAACACGGTCTTCCACGACCGTTGCCGCTCTCCCTCGAGAATCAAAGCTCCTCTTTGACGTCCGTTACCGCTTCGGCAGAGAAAATGCTCGCCGAGATGATCACGGTCCGCAAGTTCAACTAGTATCTGGAGTTTCTACAATTTTCTAACTATTTTCTAAGTTTTTCATTTCATGAAAAATTAATTCTAAGATCACATAAGCCGTCGGGGCGAGGATGGCGCGTGCTTTCAAATGAGAGACGAGCGAGCGAGGCGTGATTTTGATGAACTAATTTAACTTTTGTTTATCCAAACATATATGCAAATCATCATGTGATTTTGAGCTAAAAATGACATATAAAATCATAATAAAGTCCAACATATAAAGTTACACATGCATCTACATAGCAAAATGAGATAAGCTCTTGATAAAACATAAGAGGATTAAGTTTGTTACCTCCAAAATCGAAGAGCAACACCAATGGAGGGGAGAGAGCAAGAACAACAGCAAAGTGAAGAAACGAGGCGGTGAGTTTGAATGGAATGGCTCGGGCTCGGGGAGGAAGAAATGAGCCGTTGTATAGGCCCGCATAATTAGTCCCGGTTAGGTGGCCAAACCGGGACTAAAGATTAATATTTATTCAGGATATCACCCAAACCGGGACTAAAACCTTTAGTCTGGTCAGATATCTAAACGGGACTAAAGTTTACCTTTAGTCCCGGTTGGTAATACCAGCCGGGACTAAAGATCCCTGCCACTCGGACGACCGTTGGGCAGGGACCTTTAGTCCCGGTTGGTATTACGAACCGAGACTAAAGGGTCCTTTAGTCCCGGCGGCAAAAAATGCCGAGGCTAATACCAAATTGGGACATCGTTCTAAAGTCTGTTCTCTAGTAGTGTATGCTTTTTGTTCATTAGCCAAATGCTGAGGGAACAAATGAAATTATGATCTTTTAAGTGGGCACATTATTGTTCAAATATGATATACAAATCTGTTATTTGTTACAGTGACAAGAATGATCTTGTCTTTATTGTGTCGATGCCCAAAGCACGGTTGAATAATAATCTGAACCACATACAGAGGCATATATCTACCCCGACCTTTCTGTGATGCCACATCATAGGGCAAGGATTCATGCCCAGTTTACAGACGGCGTGACGATGGTAGAAAAGAAAAAGTTCGCGGGCATGACCTTGACAACAGATGGGTCGACCCATACCTCCTACGTCTGTTCAATTGCCACATCCATGTTGAGGCGTGTGGGAGCATTAAGGCCGTAAAGTATTTGTTTAATTCATAACTTCTTCGTTATAGCTCCGATTGGAGTGTTTTTCACGGCTACGTGATCGTAGTAACGTGTAGAACATGTTTAAAACATTTTTACTTGCTGGTGTACTGTTCTAATTTAGTCCTATTGTTTGCTTCATGTATGATTGCATGGATGCTTGTGTGGTACTTTATGATCATGTCCAGCCGGTGAGCTATACGTGGTGAATCCAGAAGCAACTCTTTGAAGGTTTGGACAAGAAGAAGATCAGAGTTTAAGGCAAGTATAGCATGGGATCTTGCTTGTTGTCCCATACCCCTTTAATCATTTAATTCATACTGCATGTGTCTACCTTGACTACCACTAAGGATTTCCTAGTACTTTGTTACCTCGTACGTTGTCACCTATGGGGTATTGCATTGTGTAGTAAGATGCTAGTGCTCAACTAAAACTATGATCTTGTAACTTGACTAATGGATTATGCAATAAACACTAAAAGATTCTTTTTAGCAACATGGAACAAGGGGGCTAGAGCATTGGGCTATTTTTATGGTGCTCTAGATTCCTCTCCCTAAGGACTTATCTATAAGCGAACATCCATGACTTACAGTACAGCTGTGAGGGCTATATGGCTCTAGCTTTAGCTCAGTATGATGACCTTTTCTAGCTTGTTAGAGGTTACCTTTATGGCATAAGAATGGCTTGCAGAATCGGGTATAGGACAGCCTCTACTCTTATGTGTATAGGCTGCGTGTCATTGTGCCATTCGACAGGTGGTTCCTATATCTGTTTGCCGAGTGAATCTAGTGGCCCTAACATGTTAGACGAACCTTTGAAAGGATTCATAGTGAACCCTGCTGACCTTCCTTGGTAGTGGGTTAAGTGGCTGATCACCTCGGGCGAAAGGGTAAATCACGACTCACAGTGAAAGCATACAACCTCTGCAGAGTGTAAAACTGATATATCAGCCGTGCTCACAGTCACGAGTGGCCTTGGACCCTTAAGGAATAGATGATGAACACTGATGACACTGATGATAAAGATGCTCACTAATGATTACTGTTTATGCTATTCATTATTCATGTTTACCTGGTCATATGTTTATGGGCTTGTAAGAAACTTGTTGCTACTCAATTGTTGAAATCATGACTCATTAAAAGCAAATCGCAGTTAAACTAGTGTCAGCCTTTTCAGCCTCATGAACTCCATATAAGGATTAATGAAATAAATAGTCGGGTTTTGGTTCTCTCCTATGTTTCTCTATCCTGTCTTCGTAGCAATCTATCTTTATTAGTTTATATCTCTGTCTTTGGACAACCAAAAATCATGACAAAATTTTGTACAGTAGTAGACTCCAACATCTTTCTCCGACCACAAGAATCAAATTGATAGCTATGATGGTTATGGAGTTATGAAAATCACAAGATGATGCACCTGTGTTGTCTGAAGCCTGGAATAGTTTCTATTTTGCACTGTTTTTGACTACCTAAACTGCAGAATTTGGAAAAGCGTTCTGTAAGGAAGCTGTGGAGGATTTGATAAGATTTCCAACAGTATAAGCTACAACTTTATTGGACTAACAGAATGAGAGTTACAGCTATTTTACTGTGCTGTTGTTTTTCTGCTCGTGAGGAATTTAAGATTTCTTGTTCTTGCCCATGCACAAGAGTATCATTGGGATGTCAGAACATCTTGATACTAGTTAGCTCTTCTAGAAGAAGGTGGGACCTACCCTTTTGTGTCCCCTAGTTGATCTCATCTTAAGGGGGTAGCCAAGTTGAAGAATTTGCAAGATGAAGTATCCTACGTTCTAGTTTGCGCAGCGAAAGCATGGTGAGCCATAACCCACAGGTCCAGGATCGAAACCTTTGGAGGAGATCAATAAGATAGATGATCATGCGTATGCAAACTATCCAACTAAGAAGGGTCCGAATGCTCAAGGTTCCGTTGAAGTTCAGTTATACTCCCAAGCTCTCACTTGGAAGAATCGGTTAATCTGATGAGAAAGGTGATACTCAAGGATGTGAGAGAGAAACTCAGAGTTTTCAATGATGAGATTTGGTTAGAAGTTCAAGGGAAGTTTAACCAAGATCACCAAGATATTGATAGAGTTACTGAAGAAGCTTTTAAGTTTGCTTGGATCAAGAGACCTTAGCTAAGTATTTGAAGGAGTAAAAAAGGGGTTAAAGTAAAAACTATGTATTAGCTTTGCCAGATCAGGACAAGAGCTTTATATCCACTAAGATGCACCCTGTCATTGTTGGGTTGAAGTAGTCAAAGGATTATGACTTGGAAAAGTGCTATCACTTGGAGAAGGAAAAGTCATTGCCGATGCCCTTAGCAAGAGAGAGTTATGCTAAGAAGATTCAGACAACACCAAGGACTACGAATTGTATTCAAGGTTCGAGCAACTTAACCAGAATCCTTAATGTTTTAAAGATTGGTAGTAGAATCTCCTTCTGACCAAGAGATTCGTTAGGCTCCGTTAGAAGGTGAATATTTCAAGAAAGAGAATTGATAGTATGGACTAAAAAGGAAAGGTGGCCTTGAGATTGGAGTTACCAGAGTATGGTTTGGAGTATATGTTAGAATCTTGGAATCAGTTTGGCAAGTTACATGGAGTAAGGTTAACAGGTATGCAAAGCAAAGAATGATCCAAAGACGGAATATCCCTATCTCCTAGTAGACGTCTTCCGAATCTCAAGGACAAGATTCATTTTAAGGGGGGTAGAATTGTAATACCCTAAAAATTTCATGTTTTTGAAATAGGGTTAAAAAGATTTAATTTTGAATTTTTATGCTCATGAAAACATAGGGAAGTAATAATTTTTTATTAAATTAAAATTTATCATAAGGTAGCAACATATTTGAGCATCCATGCCATTGCATTTTATTTATTGTGATGAGTGGTTTTTCCCAAAATTGAAAATAATTTCAAATGCTTTTAAAATGATTTGAAAATGGTTTGGAAATAAAAATAAGAGAAAAAGAAAAACTTCCCTCCTCCCCCTTTTGGCCCGGCCGGCCCACCTCCCCATCCCATTCTCTTCACCACCGGCCCGCTTCCACCTTTTCTCCCGCACCGAGGCCTAGCTCGGCCTCTCTCCTTCCCTGCGCAGCCGCTCCCCTCTCCGCTGGCCCAGTGCGCCACCGTAGCCCACTCAACTCTCTCCTTCCCTCAGCTAGCCCAGCTTCCTCTTTCAACCCTGCTTCGCCCGTGGCACAACAGCACGCCGCGCCCCTCTCTCTGCCTCACTCTCCCTCACTGTCATCATGGCCCCACTTGTCAGCTGCATCGCTTTCTTCTTCCCCAAGCTGTCGCTGACCTGGACTAACCGCTGCCGCATAGGAGTTCGCCGCCGCTCCGTTTCATTCCCTAGCGTGCGCCCCACGTTTATTCCTGGCCTTAAATACTGAGCCCGCACCGCATCGCTACCCCCGCATAACCCTCAGCTCAGCCGTAGCCTCGCCGAGTCGACACAGCGCTGCCAAACCCTAGCGGCCGACGAGCTGCCCGCCTCGCCAAGCACAGCGCCGCCTCCGTCTGCTCCGCACCATGGTAAACTACCTTGGTGAGTTCACGTTGCCTTCCTCTCTCTATTGGTGCCCTCGTCTTGTGCTGTTGTGACTCGTAGGCCTAGATCCCACTACGCTGGCTAGCTCGCTCGTTCTGGCCATGGCGCCTGGCACTGTTCTGGCAGCCAGTGGCTCTCTCTCTCCCTCCCCAATTCTAATTTGAGCCGTCCATCTTAGATCTAACGACATAGGTCTCACCGTACCCCTTCGCCTGTCACTTTTGCTAAAGAGCCCCTGCACTTTTCCATATTCAAACCCGCGGTCCACTCCAGATTCAAAATTCCAATTTTTATTTATTTTAATTCGAAATAGAAGATCCACTTATTTATAGTTTTGCCACTAGTTTTCTTTAGGCCATAATTTCTCCGTTTTAACTCCGAGTTGCGTTAGATTCGTAATTGAGTAATCTACATGTTCAAGCTATTGTTAAATATATTTTCAACTTTTGGAATTCGAGGTTAGATTTAATCTATAAAACTATTAAAGGAAATCTTGTTTAATTCATAACTTCTTCGTTATAGCTCCGATTAGAGTGTTTTTCGCGCCTGTGTGATTGTAGTAACGTACCGAATATCTTTAAAACCTTTTTACTTGCTGGTGTACTATTCTAATTTAGTCCTATTGTTTGCTTCGTGTATGGTTGCATGGATGCTTGTGTGGTACTTTATGATCATGTCCAGTCGGTGAGCTATACGTGGTGAATCCAGAAGCAATTCTTTGAAGGTTTGGACAAGAAGAAGATCAGAGTTTAAGGCAAGTATAGCATGGGATCTTGCTTGTTGTTCCATACACCTTTAATCATTTAATTCATACTGCATGTGTCTACCTTGACTACCACTAAGGATTTTCTAATACTTTGTTACCTCGTACCTTGTCACCTATGGGGTATTGCATTGGGTAGTATGATGCTAGTGCTCAACTAAAACCATGATCTTGTAACTTGACTAATGGATTATGCAATAAACACTAAAAGATCCTTTTTAGCAATATGGAACAAGGGGGCTAGAGCATTGGGCTATTTTTATGGTGCTCTAGATTCCTCTCCCTAAGGACTTATCTATAAGCGAACATCCATGACTTACAGTACAGCTGTGAGGGCTATATGGCTCTAGCTTTAGCTCAGTATGATGACCTTTTCTAGCTTGTTAGAGGTTACCTTTATGGCATAAGAATGGCTTGCAGAATCGGGTATAGGACAGCCTCTACTCTTATGTGTATAGGTTGCGTGTCATTGTGCCATTCGACAGGGGGTTCCTATATCTGTTTGTTGAGTAAATCTAGCGGCCCTAACATGTTAGACGAACCTTTGAAAGGATTCATAGTGAACCCTGCTGACCTTCCTTGGTAGTGGGTTAAGTGGCTGATCACCTCGGGCGAAAGGGTAAATCACGACTCACAGTGAAAGCATACAACCTCTGCAGAGTGTAAAACTGATATATCAGCCGTGCTCACAGTCACGAGTGGCCTTGGACCCTTAAGGAATAGATGATGAACACTGATGACACTGATGATAAAGATGCTCACTAATGATTACTGTTTATGCTATTCATTATTCATGTTTACCTGGTCATATGTTTATGGGCTTGTAAGAAACTTGTTGCTACTCAATTGTTGAAATCATGACTCATTAAAAGCAAATCGCAGTTAAACTAGTGTCAGCCTTTTCAGCCTCATGAACTCCATATAAGGATTAATGAAATAAATAGTCGGGTTTTGGTTCTCTCCTATGTTTCTCTATCCTGTCTTCGTAGCAATCTATCTTTATTAGTTTATATCTCTGTCTTTGGACAACCAAAAATCATGACAAAATTTTGTACAGTAGTAGACTCCAACATCTTTCTCCGACCACAAGAATCAAATTGATAGCTATGATGGTTATGGAGTTATGAAAATCACAAGATGATGCACCTGTGTTGTCTGAAGCCTGGAATAGTTTCTATTTTGCACTGTTTTTGACTACCTAAACTGCAGAATTTGGAAAAGCGTTCTGTAAGGAAGCTGTGGAGGATTTGATAAGATTTCCAACAGTATAAGCTACAACTTTATTGGACTAACAGAATGAGAGTTACAGCTATTTTACTGTGCTGTTGTTTTTCTGCTCGTGAGGAATTTAAGATTTCTTGTTCTTGCCCATGCACAAGAGTATCATTGGGATGTCAGAACATCTTGATACTAGTTAGCTCTTCTAGAAGAAGGTGGGACCTACCCTTTTGTGTCCCCTAGTTGATCTCATCTTAAGGGGGTAGCCAAGTTGAAGAATTTGCAAGATGAAGTATCCTACGTTCTAGTTTGCGCAGCGAAAGCATGGTGAGCCATAACCCACAGGTCCAGGATCGAAACCTTTGGAGGAGATCAATAAGATAGATGATCATGCGTATGCAAACTATCCAACTAAGAAGGGTCCGAATGCTCAAGGTTCCGTTGAAGTTCAGTTATACTCCCAAGCTCTCACTTGGAAGAATCGGTTAATCTGATGAGAAAGGTGATACTCAAGGATGTGAGAGAGAAACTCAGAGTTTTCAATGATGAGATTTGGTTAGAAGTTCAAGGGAAGTTTAACCAAGATCACCAAGATATTGATAGAGTTACTGAAGAAGCTTTTAAGTTTGCTTGGATCAAGAGACCTTAGCTAAGTATTTGAAGGAGTAAAAAAGGGGTTAAAGTAAAAACTATGTATTAGCTTTGCCAGATCAGGACAAGAGCTTTATATCCACTAAGATGCACCCTGTCATTGTTGGGTTGAAGTAGTCAAAGGATTATGACTTGGAAAAGTGCTATCACTTGGAGAAGGAAAAGTCATTGCCGATGCCCTTAGCAAGAGAGAGTTATGCTAAGAAGATTCAGACAACACCAAGGACTACGAATTGTATTCAAGGTTCGAGCAACTTAACCAGAATCCTTAATGTTTTAAAGATTGGTAGTAGAATCTCCTTCTGACCAAGAGATTCGTTAGGCTCCGTTAGAAGGTGAATATTTCAAGAAAGAGAATTGATAGTATGGACTAAAAAGGAAAGGTGGCCTTGAGATTGGAGTTACCAGAGTATGGTTTGGAGTATATGTTAGAATCTTGGAATCAGTTTGGCAAGTTACATGGAGTAAGGTTAACAAGGTATGCAAAGCAAAGAATGATCCAAAGACGGAATATCCCTATCTCCTAGTAGACGTCTTCCGAATCTCAAGGACAAGATTCATTTTAAGGGGGGTAGAATTGTAATACCCTAAAAATTTCATGTTTTTGAAATAGGGTTAAAAAGATTTAATTTTGAATTTTTATGCTCATGAAAACATAGGGAAGTAATAATTTTTTATTAAATTAAAATTTATCATAAGGTAGCAACATATTTGAGCATCCATGCCATTGCATTTTATTTATTGTGATGAGTGGTTTTTCCCAAAATTGAAAATAATTTCAAATGCTTTTAAAATGATTTGAAAATGGTTTGGAAATAAAAATAAGAGAAAAAGAAAAACTTCCCTCCTCCCCCTTTTGGCCCGGCCGGCCCACCTCCCCATCCCATTCTCTTCACCACCGGCCCGCTTCCACCTTTTCTCCCGCACCGAGGCCTAGCTCGGCCTCTCTCCTTCCCTGCGCAACCGCTCCCCTCTCCGCTGGCCCAGTGCGCCACCGTAGCCCACTCAACTCTCTCCTTCCCTCAGCTAGCCCAGCTTCCTCTTTCAACCCTGCTTCGCCCGTGGCACAACAGCACGCCGCGCCCCTCTCTCTGCCTCACTCTCCCTCACTGTCATCATGGCCCCACTTGTCAGCTGCATCGCTTTCTTCTTCCCCAAGCTGTCGCTGACCTGGACTAACCACTGCCGCATAGGAGTTCGCCGCCGCTCCGTTTCATTCCCTAGCGTGCGCCCCACGTTTATTCCTGGCCTTAAATACTGAGCCCGCACCGCATCGCTACCCCCGCATAACCCTCAGCTCAGCCGTAGCCTCGCCGAGTCGACACAGCGCTGCCAAACCCTAGCGGCCGACGAGCTGCCCGCCTCGCCAAGCACAGCGCCGCCTCCGTCTGCTCCGCACCATGGTAAACTACCTTGGTGAGTTCACGTTGCCTTCCTCTCTCTATTGGTGCCCTCGTCTTGTGCTGTTGTGACTCGTAGGCCTAGATCCCACTACGCTGGCTAGCTCGCTCGTTCTGGCCATGGCGCCTGGCACTGTTCTGGCAGCCAGTGGCTCTCTCTCCCTCCCCAATTCTAATTTGAGCCGTCCATCTTAGATCTAACGACATAGGTCTCACCGTACCCCTTCGCCTGTCACTTTTGCTAAAGAGCCCCTGCACTTTTCCATATTCAAACCCGCGGTCCACTCCAGATTCAAAATTCCAATTTTTATTTATTTTAATTCGAAATAGAAGATCCACTTATTTATAGTTTTGCCACTAGTTTTCTTTAGGCCATAATTTCTCCGTTTTAACTCCGAGTTGCGTTAGATTCGTAATTGAGTAATCTACATGTTCAAGCTATTGTTAAATATATTTTCAACTTTTGGAATTCGAGGTTAGATTTAATCTATAAAACTATTAAAGGAAATCTTGTTTAATTCATAACTTCTTCGTTATAGCTCCGATTAGAGTGTTTTTCGCGTCTGTGTGATTGTAGTAACGTACCGAATATCTTTAAAACCTTTTTACTTGCTGGTGTACTATTCTAATTTAGTCCTATTGTTTGCTTCGTGTATGGTTGCATGGATGCTTGTGTGGTACTTTATGATCATGTCCAGTCGGTGAGCTATACGTGGTGAATCCAGAAGCAATTCTTTGAAGGTTTGGACAAGAAGAAGATCAGAGTTTAAGGCAAGTATAGCATGGGATCTTGCTTGTTGTTCCATACACCTTTAATCATTTAATTCATACTGCATGTGTCTACCTTGACTACCACTAAGGATTTTCTAATACTTTGTTACCTCGTACCTTGTCACCTATGGGGTATTGCATTGGGTAGTATGATGCTAGTGCTCAACTAAAACCATGATCTTGTAACTTGACTAATGGATTATGCAATAAACACTAAAAGATCCTTTTTAGCAATATGGAACAAGGGGGCTAGAGCATTGGGCTATTTTTATGGTGCTCTAGATTCCTCTCCCTAAGGACTTATCTGTAAGCGAACATCCATGACTTACAGTACAACTATAAGGGCTATATAGCTCTAGCTTTAGCTCAGTATGAGGACCCTTTCTAGCTTGTTAGAGGTTACCTTTATGGCATAAGAATGGCTTGCAGAATCGGGTATAGGACAGCCTCTACTCTTATGTGTATAGGTTGCGTGTCATTGTGCCATTCGACAGGGGGTTCCTATATCTGTTTGTTGAGTAAATCTAGCGGCCCTAACATGTTAGACGAACCTTTGAAAGGATTCATAGTGAACCCTGTCGACCTTCCTTGGTAGTGGGTTAAGAAACTGATCACCTCGGGCGAAAGGGTAAATCATGACTCACAGTGAAAGCGTACAACCTCTGCAGAGTGTAAAACTGGTATATCAGCCGTGTTCACGGTCACGAGTGGCCTTGGACCCTTACGGAATAGATGATGAACACTGATGATACTGATGATAAAGCTGCTCACTAATTATTACTGTTTATGCTATTCATTATTCATGTTTACTTGATCATATGTTTATGGGCTTATAATAAACTTGTTGCTACTCAATTGCTAAAATCATGACTCATTTAAAGCTAATCGTAGTTAAACCAGTGTCAGCCTTTTGAGCCTCATGAACCCCATGTTATATTTGTTGAGTACGACGTGTACTTACACTTGCTTTATTTTCCAATTATTTGGATAAAAATTCTGGATGGGTATTAGATTGCTAGAGTTAGGTGGAATTAGGCTTGTGATCAACCAGTCAGTTGTCCCTGTGGAATTGGAGTTTTCACCCGAAAATTGGAGTTCTCTTTCCAATGTTTGCTATCTAAGGTTGTATTCTTTATACTAAGTACGTTATATATTGAGCATTGTCTATTTATATTACCCTTATTTGTAGCTATATGTGAAATTTGACTTCCTGCACTCACATATGGTGTATATCTGGTTTTGTTGTTAAAACCCGGTGATACAGGTGCCCATCCTTATCTCGAAGTTCACTATTAGATAATTTACATTCCTGGACAGTCGCAATGCCCGCAACACAACCACAGTCTACTCTTACTAAGCCTCGCTATTCTGCTTGTATTTGTGTGAAGAAAATATTCCAAGCAGCCCGTCTGTAAGAACGAAAGAGCCCAATGGTAAGAAAGATATCCCAAGCTCTGCTTGCTGATACAAAGTATGATAATCATTTTCTTGCTGGTTTTCACCTTTTGCGGGGGATTATAGTGGGAGTATGGTTCTTGATGCCTCCTAATCGCTTCCACTGCATCATGTTTCACAACTTTTACTGGTGGTTTCTTGTTGTCCCATAGCTCTATCTCTTGGGAATTCTATCACATCGTGTATTGGTTGTTCCTTATGACTATCTATAATAGATACCGAACACAAAGCAGCTAGGAGGATGTCGCCACGGAGAAACTAGTATATATGTCAAGGATTTGGGTAACATGTGTGGGAAATGACATGGAAAATGCTGAGGGACCTATACTATGCTTTTTGTTCATTAGTCCAATGCTGAGGGAACAAATGAAATTATGATCTATTAAGTGGGCACATTATTGTTCAAATATGATATACAAATCTGTTATTTGTTACAGTGACAAGAATGATCTTGTCTTTATTGTGTCGATGCCCAAAGCACAGTTGAATAATAATCTGAACCACATACAGAGGCATATATCTACCCCGACCTTTCTGTGATGCCACATCATAGGGCAAGGATTCATACCTAGTTTACAGATGGCGTGACGATGGTAAAAAAGAAAAAGTTCACGGGCATGACCTTGACAACAGATGGGTTGACCCATACCTCCAACGTCTGTTCAATTGCCACATCCATGTTGAGGCGTGTGGGAGCATCAAGGCCGTAAAGTATTTGTTTAAGTACATTTACAAGGGTCATGACCACGCGTATGTGGCTGTGAGAGAGGCTGACAAGGAGCACAACGAAGGAAACATTGATGAGATTAACAGTACAGGGATGCTAGATGGATAACTCCACCAGAAGCCTTGTGGAGGATATATGGTTTTGATATAAGTGATAGGTCCCGTTCGGTTGCCCAGCCAAATCCGTTGTCTAGAAAGCCTCCTATACCATCCATCAGAGCAACCAACCCTAATTCTCCTAGCTAGTGCTGCACTGTAGCTCAGTACTGCTTCCCACAGCTGAATCGAGGCTGCGCAGATCTAGCGCTCTACCCTGCTACAAAGCAATGTCTCCATGCTCATTGACACTGCCTCGCTGTTTTTCTGCCACTGAAAACACACCTATGGAAACAAGTCTAAATACAAGTGATCCGCACACAATGAGGGTGTTGGAACACCCTGGCTATGGACACCACCAGAGTCTACTCTAATCAACACCTAAATTTTTAAGAAGATTTAGAAAATAAAAAAAAATATCGCCAGTCTCCCCAGTAAACGGGGCACCTCAACAGGCGAAATTATGTCATAGACAATGAAATACATATCACATCTCATCCCAGGAGGACTATCCCAACAGCAAAGACAAGACCATTTCCAAACCAAAATTTAATCAAGCTCTACTTAAACTATTATTATTGCAATTGCTAAGTATATAATTGTAAGTCTATGCAGAGGTGACTGAAACTTAATCACATTGCCATCACTAAAATTCATGCACACTGTAATTCAGCAGCAAGTGCACATAATCAGTTGAGATGTTCTTGTTAATTAACTGAGATCAGCAAGCTAGTTAATTTACAAAAGGGACTGTCCAACTTGGGACTGCTCAGAGGAAATCATGTGCTCGGCACATTTTCTCACATAAGCACTTCCTGCCCAACTTGCTATAGTGTCATCCTTCTCATGTAAATCTATATCACTTATAAAAACAAACCCCAATACCTTTCAATCTCTACATGCAAGCTATCCACGTGTCGTACCCCACTAAATGCCACATCACCCACCTAATAAATGCTACAACAGCTTCCACTAAATTCAATTACTATTTTAAGTATATCAACGTACAAGGCATCCACAACATCTTTCACTAAATGCAATTACTATTTTATGTATATCAACATACAAGGCATTCCCGTTGTACTATTTGTTTGGCCGTCATATTCTTCTATAGTTCGATCTAATATTCTAAGTGTTTTGCTTGATTCTTTCGTTAGCTTACCCAGTACAACCATTTTATCTTTTAAGAGAGTCCCTCAGCAACGCGCGGGCTGTTGTTCCAGTTTTAATGCACTATAAGCCCCCTAAGATCGCAAGTAGTGTGCTGGCGGCTGTTCGCAACATTCAGAGGTTTATCACAATAATCAAATTAGAAGGTCTCAGCTGTGCGCATGCTGCTCGCAAGCTATCATCCCAAGCGTCTTCATGTTATGAGAAGATAGCGTCATGCCCTTTTTTGTTTATTGCGCGTGATCTTCACAAGAAGAGTATCGAAGCCTAAACACTTTTTAATAGCTGCTATTTCAAAACAAGCACACATTGATGGTGATTGCAAGTTTTTACTATACGACCGTGTTCCTACAACTCGCTGCTAGTTTGATTGAATAAACTAATCTTCCCATGGAGCCTCTCATAAAGATAATGGGTTGCATGGAACACCGCCAGCCGCTTGCCTGTGTCTATTTAACTAAGCATCACGTGTAGCAGCTTCTCACATCTTCCCTGGACAACGCCGCTGTTAAAGTGAACATGAATCATTCATCTCACTGAACAAACTGGCATTGATTATCGTTGCCCTTTCAACTGACGGTGATAATGGATTTTTCTAATTAAAGAAAGCTTGGTGAGCCGTGACGATGAGACCACAAGCCTAATCCAGCACATCGTCGAACCTTGTGACAGAGGCCGTGCGCGTCAGGGGCCACCACGGTAGACACCACGCACGCATGCTGAGGACCTTGCATCAAGGCAACCTTCCGTGAAAGCCACGCGTGACAGGGCCGCCGTGCCTTGTACCACTCATGTTGCCCTTTGGAGAAAGAGGATGTGAGAAGGAGTAAATGGAAGAGCGGGGGAGGGAGAGAGAGTGTCTGCTGCACACGGATTCATTAGATAATATATTAAAATTAATACAGATGAATAAATAAAATAATGAATATGGTCTCCTTTATATTAGATAATATATTAAAATTAATACAGGACGATGACACTCAAAAAATTAGCTACCCACCTTATATTAACAGGTGGACCCACGAGAGAAAGATAACAGGAACACGTGAAACAATCGTGTTTCTCTCTTCGCGCGCCTCGCTCCCTGCGTTTTTTCTCACCCCGCGCGGCCGCGCGTACCCACACCCACCGACGCGGCCCCTTTCTACGTCCTCACCAGTCGCGACGCTTCGCGCCCTCGGAAGTTCGGAGTTGCGCCGCAAGCAGTCTCCGCAGCGGTTCCAGGCCTCCGCCCGTCGGCCCACCACTGCACCTCACAGTCCTTCCAGGGAATCCCATCGTCGCTCTCTCAGGCAACGTAGCCACAGCGGGCACCAGCACCGTACCACCCCCCGCGCCGCCCCCCCGAAGCACAACCACGACGGCACCTCGCCGCTGCCGCTTGGCATGGACTGGAACCCTCCCCTGAAGAGATGGGTAAGCGCCCGCGACCCCGTCTCGCATCTCTCCTACCCAACCCCGTCTGCCTTCATCACAGTCATTTAGGTATGCTGGTACAGGTTTTGTGGTGCCAGATAACAGGTTTCTCAGTCGGACAATCCAAATAAAGTAGTAATCATGTTTACTGCAAATTGACATTGCTATGGTTATGCGGCTGCTGTTTATGATTGAATCAGCATGCCCTTCGATGAATAGGATTCACAAAATTTCAAGTCTCTCTCTTGCTGATACATATCCATTGTTTATATATGATTGAATGTTCTTTGTTTAGACTGATCGGTATCCTTTTGGTTTTGGTGCGACAAGTGTGTACGGTTTCCTTTTATTCTATCTGTGTGTTTGCTTGACGGAAGATGAACAGTACAAGCTAACAGAACTTGCGCATTTGTACTAATCCATGCAGAGACTTGTGAAAATCGGAGGAAAATAATTAGAGATCTAAATAATGTGAAATTAATTTTGCTAAATTCATAACTTTATCCTCTGCCTGTAAAAAATTTGTTTTCATATTTTACTCTAACCAAAATTTCTTCATTTATTATAATGATTTATGTGATTTAGTTTCCTTATGTTGGCAAAAAATAATAAATTTGTGTAGACGTAAGAGGAATGTAAAGCATTAAAAATGTAACGCTCAAGCATTCTGGAGTGCCAAATGTATGAAATAAGAACTGACAAAGTTTGTGTAGGTATGCCTAACAATGAGGAGGAAATTCGGGCCAAAAAACGTGAGAACCAACGAGATAGATATGCTGCATTGCGTAGCGATGAGAAGGACGAAGTTCGATCCAAAAAACGTGAATATCAGCGTAGTCATCGGGCTTGTCTGAAGGCCGAGGCTGATGCATCCAAATTGATTGCACCATGCGAAATCACAGCTCAGAAGGAGGAAGCTCGGGCCAAAATTCGTGAGTATCAACGGGAAAGGTATGCTGCATTTCCTAACCACAAGAAGGAGAAATTTCAGGAAAACAATCGTGAGTACCAACAAAGTCATCGGGCTCGTCTAAAGGCCGAGACTGATGCATCCAAATTGATTGCATCATCTGAAATCACCGATACTAGAATGGATGATAAAGGCAACTCTTGTAAGAGGAAACCGGACTTGGCTTCACAAGTTGATAATATAGGTATTTTGCTTTAGTTTTTGCTCTCCACTTTTTTGTTAATGTTCTTCTTTTGGTTTTTGCTCTTCACTGTCAATTTGGCAATGTTCATTTTAGCAAAAACAGTACTTTTAATTATTTTTGAGCCTTTTAGATCAAGGCACCCGTGAAGACTAGGACACTCTAAAGCACATGGCCAAGAAGAGGTATAGGCATGCAATGCCTGATGATAAGAAGGCTGAGGTCCTTGCTAAAAAACGTGAGTACCAACGTAACTATCGAGCTAAGATGAGTTCTTCCGCCAAGTCCAAGAAATTCTTAGCATCAACTCTTAATATGTCAGGTATGATATTAATATATTTTTAACTATACATGTAGTGTCAAACATGTTAATATCTCAGGCATGATACTGATATATTTTCACCTATACATGTAGTGTCAAAGATTTCAGGTATGGTTGTAATGTTTCCTGCTTAATCCTATCTGTTTTAGGTGTTGGGAAAGGTGTATATCAACGTGATTATGGTGCACAGAAAAAAGTGGATAAAGGTGCTTTCAATTCTGGCATTTGGGAACCAGAAGACACATTGCATGGAATAGAGGGTATGAAAGATTTTAACTGTGTACATGTAGATCACAAAAAAAACATTGTATGTGCAATGAGTAATGGTCTAATATTTTCTTAATAGAAAACGATTTAGATCAACAAAACCCATCAACGACGATGATGAAGCTAGAATGTTTAATGATAAAGGTGAGATTCTGAGGACATTTACTTATATTATTTTTATTGTTGCTCATGCAAACTTCAGAAATCCTGATTTTAAATTGCAGATTTCAAATACGAGTATTCTATAGAATCCACAACAAGAACAAATGGTCATGATCCTTATAACTTTGTGTATGTTGGTCTTCCTCAGACCTATCATGTCTTGACGAAAGTGCAGAACTATTTTTATTGTCGTGCAAAGAGGTTTGAAGGTGAAGGTCCTGCATTTTGTTGTCGGAACGGACGGGTTAATATATTTATACCAGAAGTCCCAGATGAGCTCCGTCGATTGTTCACAAGTCAAATTAATAAGGATGCAAAGTATTTCAGAAGGAACATTCGTTAGTTCAATTCACACTTTTCTTTCACCAGCATGGGGGTTTCCATTGATTGTAGTTTGGCAACAGCAAAGGGTATTAGTATTTATACATTTAAAGCTCATGGCCAAATATATCACAAGTTAGATCAACTTATGCCCGGTGCTAAGGGACCACACCACATGCAGTTATACTTTTATGACACAGATGAGACTAATGTGATCTGCACTATATTGAAGATCATGCAACACAATCCATATGTTCAAGCATTTAAGAGTCTAGGCACTCTTACCAACTTGGATTGCTACGCTATTGAGCTAAATACAAGTATTTCTATTGACCAGAGAAGGTATAATGTGCCCGCAATGGAGCAAGTGGCTGCTATATGGTTTGATGGAAATGACCCACAACAAAGGTTTGAGCGAAGCATAGTCATTTACAATAAAGAAAATCAACCTCATTATATAAGGCCATACCATGGATGTTATGATCCATTAGCATATCCTATGTTCAATCCTAATGGTGAAACTAGTTGGGAGGATAAGAAGATTTTATATCAAGACTCACCTCCATCAAAACCGAAGAGAAAATATACTAAGCGTGTACAAAAAGTTGGTTTTATTTGTTATTTGCATAATAAACAATAAACAATTTAAATTTTTTCCTCAAAATCTCATTAACAACTAACTACAAATTTCTTAGTTTTATATTTATATTATATTTTATTATATAGGCCCAACGCTTGTTCAGATTAATGATGTCTCGGAGATGAACGTACATGAAGAAGAAGGTTATTTTCCTTTGCAAAATTTTTTATCTATTCGAAATATTATTAATTATTATTTTTCTGAACATGATGAAGTTAAAATGTTTCAGCCATTTAATAAACTCAAAATAGAATGAAATTTAATCTTTTTTGTTGTTATTATGAACACAAATTACAGAGTCACGGCGATACGTCAGCTCCAGGGAATATCTATGTTTCACGAATTCGTGACAAAGAATTTAATGTCATGTTTCATGGTGGGAGGCTTTTTCAGCAATGGGCTGTTGATATGTATGTGAAGGTGGAGTCAATGCGATTAGATTGGTACTCAAAACCGGCGCATCAAGATCTATTTCATGCTGATCTATACCAGGTTAGATGTATTTGAGTTGAAAAGTTGATATTTTCTATTTTCAAATCCAAGGAAAACCTATAATATTTTAACACATATATTCACCAGGGCCTTCTAGACACTCTTGACACTAGAGAAGCCCGTGTGTCACAAGCTGGTCGTAGAATTGTACTATCAAAAGATTTCCCAGGAAGTGACCGTGATGTGCACTCAAGGTATATGGATGCCATGGCTTTGATTACTCGATATGGAAAGCCAGATTTTTTGTGACAATGACATCCAATCCATATTGGGATGAGATAGTAGAACAATTATTGCTAGGACAAATGCCATAAGATTGTCCAGATATCGTGGCAAGAGTTTATAGAGCAAAGCTACGAGACCTTCAAGATTTCCTTCTTAAAAAAATCATTTGGGCAAGGTTGTTGCCTGGGCACATGTCACTGAGTTTCAAAAAAGGGGATTACCACATGAACACTTCCTTTTGGTTATGGAAGATGAGAGCAAAGTACGTACTCGCGATGATTATGACAAGTATATATTGGTAGAGCTTCCTGATCAGAAGAAATATCCCAAATTGCATAGACTTGTGTGCAAACATATGATGCATGGACCATGTGGTGTCCTCAACCGTAAGTGCCCATGTATGATAGATGGTAATTGTCGCTTTCATTATCCCCGTGACTTTTGTGAAACCACCCTGTAGGAAAAGAACTCATATCCTATTTATAGAAGGAGAGATGATGAACAAAAAGTAAAAATAAGAAGGGAATGGTTGGACAACAGATGGGTTGTGCCATACAATCCAATCCTTCTAATGAGGTATAATTGTCATATTAATGTAGAGGTTTGCAGCAGCATAAAGTGTGCCAAGTATCTATACAAGTATGTCTTTAAGGGCCACGACCGTGTTTCGACTTCGATAATCAAGCTCAGGCAAATATGAATGGGAAACCACTGGTTATTAATGAGATTAAGCAGTATAGAGATGGAAGGTGTATAACAGCTATAGAGGCAATCTATAGATTATACGGTTTTCCTTTGTATGATATGTCACCTTCTGTGTTACAAATGCAAGTTCACCTTCCAGGAAAGCATATGGTTGCCTACAAAGCTAGGGATGATCTAAACAATGTTGTGCAAAATCCTAACTCTCAGAGGTCCATGCTTACATAGTACTTCAGCACAAACATGTATGATCTTGGTGCACGAAAGTATTTATATAGAGTTCCCTGAGCACTTCACTTGGATAAAGTCAAAAAAGTTTTGGAAACCTAGAGAAAGAGGTGGTCAGATTGGAAGACTGGTGTATGCCCATCCTGTTAAAGGAGAGCGATACTATCTCCATGTGCTTCTTAACCATGTGAGGGGTGCAACTTCATTTGAGCATGTTAGAAGTCGACATGGAACTACATATGCAACATTTAGAGATGCCTATGAGGCCTTGGGCTATGTGGAAACTGACAAGAGCCTAGATAACCGCCTCACTGAATCTGCACAATTTAAGATGCCTTGTGCTTTGAGGAGGTTATTTGCAACTATCATAGTTTTCTGCGAGTGTAATAATGTCCGAGCACTATGGGACAAACATATTGATTCAATGTCTGAGTATTATCGTCGCTCAAATTGCAACTCCAAAATGGCTGAACAAATGGTGCTTAGAGATATATCTATACATGTTAAAGATATGGGTAGAGACATTACAAACTATGGACTTCTAGAACTAGATGCCTCAGGTAAACTGATAAATATTAAAATTCCCTAAAACTTTTTTTATTAATAATTAATAATTAATGCTTCTTATTCATCATTTTGAATTTTGAATGACCCTTTACACTTATTTGATTAGATGAGATGTCAAGAGACCATTATAGAGAGGTTACAGAAGAATTGAGTATTGGATATGAAGAAGAATATCTGAAAATGATACAAACACTGAATGCTGAGCAGAGAGTTGGGTTCGACTTGATTATGAATCATGTGGAGAAGAAAGTTGGCCAGGTATTTTTTGTCGATGGACCAGGAGGATCCGGCAAGCCATATCTTTATAAGGCTTTGCTTGCAAAGGTGTGCTCCATGAATCTTATAGCAATTGCTATAGCCACATCTAGTATTGCAGCAAGTATCATGCCCGGCAGACGCACTACACACTCCCACTTCAAGATTCCCACAAAGCTAGATAATAACACTATGTGCAGCTTTACAAAACAAAGTGGTACTACTGAATTGCTTCGCAGGGCTGCCTTGCTAATATGGGATGAAGTAGCCATGACAAAGACACAAGCAGTAGAAACACTCGACAAAACATTGCAAGGTATAATGGGTTGCAATCAACCTTTCGGTGGTAAGGTCATGTTGTTTGGAGGTGACTACAGACAAGTTCTTCCCGTTGTATGAGGAACAAGAGCACAGACCATTGATGCTACTTTACTAAAGTCATATATATGGGACAATGTACGAAGGATTCGGCCTACCCAAAATATGCGAGCTAAAAATGATAATTGGTTTGCAGAGCACCTATTAAGAATTGGGAATAGAACTGAAAAAACATTTGGTGATAATTAAGTTCAATTGCCTAATGATATCATCGTGGAATGGAGGCAAAATTCCAATAAGAATGCAAATAAAATAAGTTCAGAAGATAATCCAATTGACATCCTTATCGAACAAGTGTTTCCAAAACTCAAGGCAAATTGTACCTCTGCAGATTATATGCATGAACATGCGATTCTTTCTACTACAAATGAGCATGTCAATGCAATGAATACAATAATAATCGAGAGGTTTCCTATAAATGAGAAGGTATACTACAGTTTTGACTCAGTGGATGATGATACAAGGAATAATTACCCTCTTGATTTTCTAAATTCTATTACACCTAATGGGTTGCCTCCTCATGAGCTTAAGGTTAAAAAAGACTGCCCTGTTATCCTACTACGTAATCTTGATCCTCACAACGGTCTTTACAATGGCACTAGATTGGTCATTAGAGGATTTCAGAACAATACAATTGATGCTGAAATAGTTAATGGAGATCATGCAATAACCAAAGTATTCATACCAAGGATTCCCATGTCCACCTCCGAAGACCTTACATTGCCATTCAAGTTCATGCGAAAGCAGTTCCCAATAAGATTGAGTTTTGTAATGACAATAAATAAAGCCTAAAGTCAGACCATACCAAATGTTGATGTGTATCTCCCTGAACCAGTTTTCTCCCATGGCCAGTTGTATGTAGCACTGTCAAGAGGTGTTTCTCGTAAGAGTGCGTGGGTTTTGGCCAACATAAATAAGGATGTTTACCCCACTAGAAAGAGCACAAAAAATATTGTCTTCAGAGATGTATTAGAGATGTGACACCAGTACATTCAATAATTTTCAAAATGATATATGTGAATACTCTCCAGAGTTTCATTGTTATTATTATTGTTTCATTACAAAGATTTTTTTTATAAGCACGTGCATGCCGCACGTTCGTTTCTACTAGTTTAGGTTTAAGACTCATGTTGGTTTTGGAGAAAGAGGAAGAGAGAAGGAGTAAATGGAAGAGCGGGTGAGGGAGAGTGCGCGCGTGTGTGTGAGAGTTTGTGGCCGGTAGGAGAAAAGAAGAAGAGGCACATGGGTCCGTCGATCCATGGCCCCACCCGTGCACTAATCATGTGGTGACATACAGCCAAGTAGACCCTGCTTGTCAGTTGACCTGGGAAAGCACACGCAGGGAGACGGTGTCAATGATTTTCACCGATGGTTCGTAATATGAACTGACAGTGAAAATGATTTTGACCGTCTGTTTGTATTACAAAGCATCGTTGAAAAGCATTACCAACCATTTTTATAAAACTAGCAGTGGAAGTGTCGCTGGCGAAAATGCTTTCTTTCATAGTGACAATGCATATGAGCATAAATGTAAAGTAAAGAGGATGAAAATTTCTTCACCATATTGATGACATTTATTGTTATAGAAAGGTTCTAATTTACATTCGATGTTAATATGAACAATGCAAAAAGAATAAACACTGAACAAAAGATGAATAAATAAAATATTGAATATGGTCTCCTTTATTAGATAACATATTGAAACTAATACAGGACGGTGGCACACGGATTTATGTATCTGGTAATCTCCATGCACAATACATCCATGTATCTATCTATCTATCTATCTATCTATCTATCCATCTGTCTGTCTTTCTGTCTGTCCACCTGTCTATCTATCTATCTATCTATCTATCTATCTATCTATCTATCTATCTATCTGTCCACCTGTCTATCTGTCTAACTGTGTGTCCACCTGTCTATCTATCCATCTATCTACCTGTCTAACTATCTGTCCACCTGTCTATCTATCTATCTATCTATTTGTCTGTCTGTACACTCTCTCTCCTCCTGCCGGCCTACCTAGAAGGCAGGCAAACAGGTCGTACACCCATTCGTTGTGACAATGCATCTGAGCATAAAAGTAAAGAGGATGAAAATTTCTTCTCCATACTTGATGACATTAATTGTTATAGAAAGGTTCTAATTTACATTCGATGTTAATATGAACAATGCAAAAAGAATAAACACCGAACAAAAGATAAATAAATAAAATATTGAATATGGTCTCCTTTATTAGATAACATATTAAAACTAATACAGGACGGTGGCACACGGATTTATGTATCTGGTATTTTAAGTTAAAGATACGTCATCTATATAACTATGAACAAACAAGGCAACAAGGATACTAGAATAGAAGTGATACAGATATACAAAAACTCTACTTCTGCACATGGCACTCGTCCAAGGCACAACAAAGAGGATCGTGTGTGCTGCACTATGCATTGCTCTTGTGATACTGACTTCGACCCTATCGTCTTGCGACGATGGTATGTATCTATCTGCTTTTATATATTTCCATCATTTAATTTGTTCATGGTTTTCTAAGTGAGATGTAAATTGTATCGCATGCAGAGGAAACATTATGTGACCCTATGCACCCATGCACTAACGACAAATGCTTATGGGAATGTGGAGTCAAGGAACGCAGGCTGAAAAAGTTTGTAAAGAAGATCAGATGCGAGGTTCATATTAATCCAAATGAATGTTGCTGCACTTTTTTTCCTCCACTCGGAAGTGTTCATGTTGGAAGTCAAAGGCAGCACAAATGATAATAGCGGGTTTCTACATTGAATAGAGTAATAAAATGGACAGCAAAGCATGCATGGCTTGACTCATTTCATGGATGCAGACAATACCAGGATGTTGTTGCATGTAATGTATCCATGATCTTTTTCCTTTCCAATGTAGTAAAACAAGTACTCCTTTTTCCATCTCTACGCCAGTGTTTCACACCCAAACTCTATGGCAACAAATATAGTATCCAACATATTGTTTACAACAAAATAATTTAATCATACATTTAAGATTATTAAGACCAAATACCAGTTATCGATTGGTCCAGTACCCTGGTTTCAAAACATTCGGTTAATTATATCCTATTTATTGATAGGTTGATGAACGATAACTTCTCTTCTGACCTAAAAAAATCCTTAAGTTGTGTTGCAGTCAAATTATCCAATAAAAAAGAAAGTCATATGGTTTGTCTCCTCCATAGAAGTTGAAGTCCCTATGCAGATTCAACTCTCGTCCTCTAAGCGCATGCCTCATTGTTTCCTTCTCATGTCAACACACGCATCAATCTCCATGCGCAATACATCTATCTATCTATCTATCTATCTATCAATCTGTCCATCTGTTTATCTATCTGTCTGTCCATCTGTCCACCTGTCCAACTGTCTCTCTATCTATCTCTCTCTCTCTCTCTATCTATCTGTCTATCTATCCATATGTTTATTTGTACACTCTCTCTCCTCCTGTCCACCTGTCTAGTAGGCATGCAAACAGGTCGTACACCCATTCGTATCATCCATCTATCTTAACTATACTATTAGAGTAAATTATCTTAATGCACTAAAAATCATATGACTTTCCTCAATGGCAAATAATATTGTTCCTTTCTCCTCTGTGCCACTAGATAAATTTTCACTTATCCTAGTGGTCACTTCAGTCAGGCTCTATTAATTTTTATGTCACTGACTAAATACGGACACATCATATAATAAATATCCTTCCCTATTATTAGATGCCAAATATACCCGCTATGACTAAGGTCCTGTTTGGTTTTCTATGACTAAAATTTAGCTACTAAAATCAATGACTAAACTTTAGTTACCCTTGTTTGGTTCTAGTGACTAAAAGTGAACGGCGTCGGTCGTCGGCCAACGGCGTCAAATCTTTCCCGAGTGCCAGCACGGCACTCGGCAAAGCCTTCCCCGAGTGCATGATTTTCGGCACTCGGGAAAGACGCCTTTGCCGAATGAAAATTAGCCGGAGGGTCTTCCCCGAGTGTTGCACTCGGGGAAGGCTTCCCCGAGTGCAACTGGGCCTTCCCCGAGTGCAACTGACACTCGGGGAAGCCACTGGCTGCTGTAGTGTAAAGGTCATTAAAGTAGTTTAACAAAAACCAAACTACCCCTAATGAATGCTCAAATCAAGCTGGGGGACCACCAATAATGAGGGGCAGCCCTTATCCACTGGGCACTTTAGTCCACTTTTAGCTACTCTTGGGTGACTAATGTGACTAAACTACTTTATTTCCTTTTTAGTCAGTTTGTTTGGTAGTTTAGTAGCTAAAGTCACTAAAGTTTGGTAGCTAAACTTTAGTAGGGGTAATCAAACAGGCCCTAACACTACAAGCCCACCCAAAAACTTCACGTGTCATCCACGCAATGGATACCATCTCCTCTCGCGGCTTACTGTCCAGGTGGATGTGCAGTGGAACACGGCAGATCGGGGGGTCGATAGGAGCTCGAGCGTTGCTTCCATGCGTCGATGCCTGGGTAGGTACAGCGACAACCATGTGTCGTTCCATGCGTCAAGGCCCGGATCATGCCTCTGCAGCAAGGAAGCCATAGATGTGCCTACCATCGCAGGCCACATGCTACACCTGGCCGTGTATCTGCTGGGTTCAATCGGTTCTACAATGGCTTGCCAGAGTACACAGTTCAGCCACCCACTGCTTTCCTATGTGGTGTATGCTCAGGTTGCTATTTGATAGCATCTCTTTTTTACACTACTGCACAAATCTTAACGGAGGTGGTTATTTTTTGTTTACGGAGGTGGGCAAAGTGTCCGCCTCCGCCAAAAGGCCTGTGTTAATGCGGCTTTTATGGTGGTGGACGCAATGCCCATCAATGAAAATCAAGGTTTTCGCAGGCGGACACAATGCCCACATGTGAAAATGAATCAGAAAAAACAAAAAAAAAACCCATTGACAAGCACACCGAGCAACTCCACGTGCCGTTGCCGCCACTCGCTGGATCTGCGCGCCGTCGTCGTCATTATCGCTGGATCCATTGCCGGAGGACGCACCCACCCATGATTCGCTGTCGGAGGATGCGCCAGCCCTGGATCCACGCCGGCCCTAGATCCACCGCTAGGGGGCGTGCACTACTAGAGAATAGACTTTAGAACGATGTCCTAATTTGGCATTAGCCTCGGCATTTTTTGCCCCCGGGACTAAAGGTTCCTTTAGTCCCGGTTGGTAATACCAACCCGGACTAAAGGTTCCTGCCCAACGGTCGTCCGCGGGGCAGGGATCTTTAGTCCCGGCTGGTATTACCAACCGGGACTAAAGGTAAACCTAGTCCTGGTTTAGGTGATGCCCCGGGAATAAAGATTAATCTTTAGTCCCGGTTTGGCCCCCTAACTGGGACTAATTATCCCGGCCTATAGACCAGCTCATTTCTTCCTCCCCGAGCCCGAGCCATTCCATTCAAACTCACTGCCTCTGTTCTTCAGCTTGCTGTTGTTCTTGCTCTCTCTTCCTCCATTGGTGTTGCTCTTCGATTTTGGAGGTAACAAATTTAATCCTCTTATGTTTTATCAGTAGCTTATCTCATTTTGCGATGTAGATGCATGTGTAACTTTATATATTAGACTTTATTATGATTTTATGTCATTTTTAGCTCAAAATCACATGATGATTTGCATATATGTTTGGATAAACAAAAGTTAAATTAGTTCATCAAAATCACTTGATAGTTTAGTATTGCTAGTATATGTAGTACATTTCATGGTTTAGTTAGATAAATAAATATTTTAAGTTTTTTTTAATATATTACTTTAGAAATGAGAAATTTACAATAGTTTGCAAAAATAAGTATAGAAAGTAACTTGATATGGTGGATTTGATTATGATTTCTATGTCATTTTTAGCTCAAAATCACATGATAATTTACAATAGTAAAATCACTTGATAGTTTGGTATTTTACTATTATACATAGTACATATTTCATGGTTTAGTTAGATAAATAAATAATTTTAGTTTTGTTTAAATATATTATTTTAGAAAATGTGAAATTTACACTAGTTTGCAAAAATAAGTATAGAAAGTAGATGACAATTCACTGTTGTGCCCGCATGATACAACAATGCATGTTTAATATATGTTTCAAATTTCACAAGTGTGTGACATAGTTTTAGAAAGTCTATATGAGATTCAAGAATTTGTGACTAGTGTTTGATAAAAACTTTCTCAAATGGGAAAATGAGCTATGTAACAATTGTAGATCTTGCTGAGATGATCAAACTTGGTATTCAGAGATTTTTCATCTGAGGTCATTTAGTGCCTCATTTGAGCAAGTTTGACCAAGTTAAATTTGGTCAAATGAAAAAACAACACTTTGACTCTAGTATTATGAACTCTAAATGACTTCAAATTGAAACGTTTTGAATACCAAGTTTGTTAAACTCATCAAGATCTACAATTGTTGTTTTGGTCAACTTTCCATTTGAGAAAATTTGGATGGTTCAAATTTGTGATTTTTAAATTTCGACGCCTACAAACTAGTTTTCGGAATCCTAGATTGTCTCAAATTGAAAAGTTTTGAATACCAAGTTTGTTCATCTCATCAAGATATACAATTGTTGTTTTGGTCAACTTTCCATTTGAGAAAGTTTAGATGGTTCAAATTTGTGATTTTTAAATTTCGATGCCTATAAACTAGTTTTCGGAACCCTAAATTGTCTCAAATTGAAAAGTTTTGAATACCAAGTTTGTTCAGATCATCAAGATATACAATTGTTGTTTTGGTCAACTTTCCATTTGAGAAAGTTTAGATGGTTCAAATTTGTGATTTTTAAATTTCGACGCTTACAAACTAGTTTTCGAAACCCTAGATTGTCTCAAATTGAAAAGTTTTGAATATTAAGTTTGTTCAACTCATCAAGATCTACAATCCTTATATAGGCCATTTTTTCATTTGAAAAAGTTATAGAACAAAAATACTACATTTTCTTTATTTTTATAGGTTCAACAAAAATTCTGTGTCAATTTTAGTCAAAAACCGAGAAAAAATTTATACATTGATGTTACAATAATGTGATAATAAATTTCCTATCAAATAATATTAGTTTTATTAATTTTAAGTTACAAATATATTTTTGCATTAACAAAATACTTAGTATTAGTAACATTTATATTCTATATTCATAAAAAAAATTAAAAACTTTAGGTTACAAAATTTTCCTATTTACAATAAATAATTAGTTAATCAATAGTATTTTTTAAAATAAATATTGCAAAGTATTGAAGTTGCTATAGAATTAATTGATTAACCTAGTATTAAACAAGGAGAACAAAATCAAAATCTTAGGCCTTTCCAATTACTCTGGCGGGCTGCCAAAATTTTCAAGCCTTGATCCCGCCCGGGCCAGAACGGGACTAAAGGGTGGGTGGCAATTTGCCGCACTAAAAATACCTTTAGTCCCGGTGGTAACACCAATGGGACAAACGCTCATTTAGTCATTTGGTAAGCGAGCCGGGACTAAAGGGTTAGACCTTTAGTCCCAATTCGGCTTACCAGCCGGGACTAAAGGGTCCCGGCCTATATATATCGAACGGTTTCATCTTTTACTTTTCGATCTACATGTCGATCATCGCCGCCGCCACCGCCATCTTTGATCTCGCCTCCGTCGCCCAGCCCCGCCCGGCCGTCGAGCTCGTCTCTGCCGTGCCGCCGTCATCTTCTACCCTCGCCCGGCCCGCATCGCGCACCGTCTCTCCGCCGCATCCCGTCTCCGCCGCCGCACCCGAGCCCACCCTCCATTGCTGACCGCTTCCCGCCCGGCCTCGTCGTCGAGCCCCGCGATCTCCGCCGTACGTCGTCCTCGCGCGAGGTGCTCAGCTCAGCCCGTGGTGGGCTGCCAAAGACCGCCTACTGCTCCGGCCCGCGCCAAATGACACCTGCTAGCTAGTGCTGCATGCTCTCGGCCAGAGATATATATGTTAGATTAAAATGTTAGATTTAATTAGTAGTTTAATGTTAGTTGCCCTCGCCAGTATTAAAATGTTAGATAGTTTTTGATATATATGTTAGATTAAAATGTATTAAAATTTAATTAGTAGTTTATTGTTAGTTTTTAGTTAGTTGTTTAGATAGTTTTTGATATATGTTGGATTTAAATGTATTAAAATTTAATTAGTACTTTATTTAGATAGTTTTTTTAGATAGTTTTTCATTATAGTTTTTGATATATGTTAGATTAAAATGTATTATCTATTACTAGTTTATCTAATTTCATGTTAGATTTATTTAATTGGATTTAGTAATTATATATTTTATCTCTTTATATATATGTTAATTAGATTTAATTTTGATTTAGTAATTCTATCTATGTATATATGTTTATTATATTTAATTGGATTTAGTAATTATATATTCTATCTCTCTATATATATGTTAATTAGATTTAATTTTATTTTAGTAATTCTATCTATATATCACTTGGATATTTTATTAGTAATTCTATCTATATCACATGCATATC
The DNA here is from genome assembly GCA_904845875.1 of Miscanthus lutarioriparius. Lineage (NCBI taxonomy): Eukaryota > Viridiplantae > Streptophyta > Magnoliopsida > Poales > Poaceae > Miscanthus > Miscanthus lutarioriparius. The sequence goes on along the minus strand of CAJGYO010000010.1, from coordinate 38,874,127 downwards.
TAGAGAGAGATTCTATATGTATACATATGTACTTAATTATTTCTATGTCTATATATACATGTACTTATTTCCATGTGTTGAGAGAGAGAGAAAATTGTATCTAGAGAGACATTCTATGTGTTATCACATGCATATCTAGAGAGATATATATATGCACTTATTTCTATGTGTCGAGAGAGAGAGAAAATTGTATCATTCTATATATACATGTACTTATTTCCATATTTTTGGATCGAAAATGTTTTTGATTCGATTCCAAAGCCTATACCTTATTATTGTTTATCCTTATGAAATATTATGTGTTATTATATTTAATTGGATTTAGTAATTCTATATGTGTTATCACATGTACTTATGTTATGTGCCATAGTAATTCTATCTATGCGTTATCTTGAAGATACAAATGGCTGCTCCGGATGATAACTTGAATGATGACATAATGGCGGATATTATCAACGCCGGCACCAATGCGCATGTAGATGACACAAGTCAGTACTTTGCTGATTATGAGGATATCCTAAATATCCCGGTGGTTGAAGATCAACAAATTATCGCGCAAGAAAATATTGGCGAGGTATATTCGATTATCTATCATCTCTTATAGATGCATGCGTACGTATATTTGTTGTTAATCGTTGTGTTTCTACTCATATAGCCGGTCTCTGGTTCTACATCAACCACCAGCAAGAGTAGGAAAGTCCGAGGGCCAAAAAAACCATTAGATGGCCGTTTCATAATATCAGAATTCGACACCGACACCGGCAAACCATTGGGACCACATGCTCAGACATATGTCAATCAATGTGGGGTCATTGTAAGGGATAGGATCCCAGTTAGTGCTCGTGAATGGAAGCAGAAGATATCCGCTCCTAATGTTAGTTTTGTATCTGATCGTGACAAGAACCTAGCTTGGAGAGATATCACTCAACATTTCACATTACAAGCAGATGATGCTTTGAAGGAGCTAGTGAGGGATTGGACAATGAAGAAGATGGCAACATTGTTCCAGAGTTGGAAGAAGACATTGTATAAAAAGTTTATCTTGAAGAATGATACGCCAGATTTCAATGCTAAGGCGTTTGTCAAGTTGGAGTCCTATTGGGATGACTTCATACAATACAAGACATCTCAAGAGAGTGAGAAACGTGTGATGAGGAATCAGCAGAATGCCCGACAGAAGCAATACCATCATCACATGGGATCAGGTGGTTATAGGAGTGCTATTCCCAAGTGGCAGAACCTAGAAGCAGAGATTACTACCAAGGGAATCATACCTGAAACAATAGAGAAGAACTGGCCTCAACGCGCGAAGAATTGGTTCTACGCTCATGGGGGGAGCCTAGACCCAGACATTGGCAAGCTAATTTTTGGCCAAAAAATTGAGAGAGCAACATAGAGACTAGCTCGTGCTAGGGAAGAAGCTGATAGTGGTATTTTCAAGCCCAACAGAGAGAAGGATGAATTGACATATGCCCTAGAGAATCCCGAACACGGTGGTCGAATAAGAGGCTATGGGGCGGTTCCATGGCTACAAGCATTCCCAGCAGACAAGGATACCTACAGAAGCCGCCAGAGAAAGAAGGATGAGGAGGCAGACCGAATCCATGTATTGGAGCAATTTGTTAATGAGTCATGACAAGCATTGCTTGAATCATGTGAACGAGAAAAATCTCTTGAGGCAAGAATGCAGGAGGAGATCAAGAGGCAAGTGCAGATAGCAATGAGTCAAATGCAATCGCAATCAACGCCGGGAGTCACCATTAGCCCCGTTGGTCAGATGAAAAGCAGTTGTGCTTCCACGGAGCTGCCAGTTATTCAAGATGACGCTGGGTTGCATTTCCCTGTTGATGACATTACCGAGCCTCTAACAACATGTGAGCTGCACATTCCAGATGGTAATAATGCATGAATCATGGTGGCTGTCGGGGTTGTATCTCCAATAGGCTGAATGAAGACACCAAGAATCCATGGGTCAGTTATTCAACCTAGATATGCTAGCGTCTCGGTCGATAGAGTGCTCAAAGGTTACAGCAATGTTCCTCTTGACATTGAAGGCGGTGATGGGGAGAAGACACTAGGAGAAGCAGAGAAGACATTTATTCAATGGCGCAAACGCTTCATCATCATTCCAAGGGTGCCACCGCTTCCCCTACCTCACCCTAGGTACGAATGAAAGTGAATGGAATATTATTTTCCATTAATTTTCTATTGGCTTCAAAAATAATTGACTCACAACTTGTTTTTGTAGCAGGGTCTCCCCCCAGCCTAGCCCATTCATTCATTCCCCATCTCATCACAGCGTCGCGGGGGGCGAGATGACTTCATCCCCACGGTGATCTCCAACTCCTACACCAGCTCCATCGCCTCCACAACGATCTCCAACTCCTACACCGGCCCCACCGCCTCCACAACGATCTCCAACTCCTCCACGCCGGTCTCCAACACCGCCCCACCCCCTCCACAGCGACGCACTACAGAGACGTCTAAGGTCCCGGCGGCAAAGAAGACCTCGGAAAAAAGAGTTATTTCTCAAGAAATACTTTCTGAAATGACTGATGAGCAAATAGCAGCTGAAGAAGACAAAAAAGTGAAAGATTTTTTTATAGATATCAAAAAGCAAAGACAAGCGAAGCTTAAGGAGAATCCATACTTTTACATACCACGAGATCTACTGAGGCAGAAGGTCGAAGATCACAAGAAAAAGATGCATGAACTTCGTAAGCCTCCGCCACTATCAGACTATGACCGCTCCCTCATGAAGTCACATGATGCAGATAAGAAAAGGAAAAGAGCATCAGGGAAGGATGTCCCATAGCTCGGACAACAGAAGCAACCAATGCAAAATCTTGTTGTTGCTAATGAATATGGTTCCAACATAGAAGTCTATCGACCAGACAACTCTGGAGAAGTGTCGGTTCAAGACCTTAATGCTTTTTTTAAAGATACTGGTTTAACCTTGGATCAATTGACGGGCAAAGCTCCAATCCAGAACCTGGAAGTTGATATCTGGAAGACTTATAAATTTGGCAAAAGTCTGTACAACCCTGCGGCTCTGAATGAATTGGGTACGCAAATATACTTGTTCAACAAGTGGTACATGCAGGCGTGTGGCAGGGGTGAGGAGTGAATCTTTGTCAGATTTAGAGACCATCATTACTTCCGTGGCAATGGCATCTTACATATTAGTTTCGAAGAATTGCATCAACTATACCACATGGACGCTCTGGACAAATCAATCATTAGCTCCTTTTGTTTGTAAGTGATTCTTACTTTTATTTAATGAACTCACTTCCATGCGTACGTGTATATAATTATCCTCACATGTAACTTATATTTATATATAGATTCCAGATGTCAGAGCTCCAAAGAATACAAGACACTAGTGTTGGCTTCATTGATCCTTATATCGTATTCAAAACCGATATTATTGCCAAGGAGCATTGGGTATCTGAAGCACAGAAGAATATCATGAGATTCTTCGTGAAGCAGCACGACTAGACAACAATACTTTTCCCGTACAGCTTTGAGTAAGTGTTAATAATAATGTAGTCTACATATTTTATGTAATATCAATACAACTTATATGCATGTATGTGTGTGTATAAACCAATGCAGGTTTCACTGGATACTCATTGTCATTGAGTTAAACTTAAGTCGGTTAGTAATCTTGGACTCGTTGAGAAAAAAGCAGGCACTATACCAAGATATGATAGACATTATCTAGGGGTAATTTTGATCTCTCACGCACAACTATTATTGAATAGACTTTGCCATAATTTATTAATGATCGTACATTATTGGTCGCACAGGGTTTGGAAAGAGTTTATTCGGCAACACCGCAAGGATTGCAAGGCACCACTTAATGTAGTTGAAATACCAGTAAGTTGTACTATATATACTTCCCCATGTGTTTAATTACTATATCGTACTTCAATTTACGTGTGAGATGATGAGAATAATCTTCTTCTCGTATAGTGGTGTTTGCGGCAGCAACCAGGTAATAACTTGTGTGGATACTACGTTTGTGAATTTATCACTGCGCACATAAGAAGAACTCCTAAAGATGTCCTCATAGTACGTATATATCAATTTTTTATTTATTTTTAAATGAATATATATATATATATATATATATGTATTAATACTTTTTCTTTTATTTCAAATGCAAGACTGAATGGTTGAAACAAAGGGTCATGCAAAAAGACCATCTGAAAGCAGTTCAAGAGTCAAAAGCAGGATTTCTTCTAGAAAAAGTGCTAAATCCCAACGGGAGTTCTACTTTGATCCTAAGGAATAAATGATGTAAATTAAATGTTTATTGATATCATTATTTTCGAGAACAAGATTATGAAAGTGTTGTATATATACATATATATATATATAATATATAGTTTCATACTTTATTCGGATATAATAATGCTCGAGATGAGAATTAGATGTAATTATATATATGCGTGCGTGTATTTATATTAGCAGCGTAGAATACGTACATAAAAACATATTATATATTAAACAAATATGCGTAACTGAACTGAAAACAAATTAAACAAAAAAAAGGAAAAAGAAAATGAACGTTTAGTCCCAGTTGGGGTTACCAACCGGGACTAAAGGGTGCGGCCATGTTTGCTCGGCTGGAGGGCCTTTAGTCCCGGTTGATAACACCAACCGGGACTAAAGGTCCCTCTTTAGTCCCGGCTCAATGACCCGGGACTGAAGGTTCCACCTTTAGTCCCAGGATCGTTGTCGCGGCGCGGTAACCGGGACTAAAGGCCGTTACCGCCCGGGACAACAAGGCCATCCTGTAGTAGTGGTGTCCGCCTTCCACCGGATCAAGCCGCCCTCTATCGGACTCCAAGCTTCCTTAACAGATTTCTGGCCCGTCGTGGAGCCTGCTCGAAGCTGCCGTCGCACGGGAGACCTCCAGCCACACGGGAGGAGCGGCTCGACTTCCGCCTATGCCTCCCTTCCGCACGGACCGATGCCGGCTCTCCACCATGGTGTGCACGGGTGTCCCTATCGCTGCTCCATGCAACACGCACTGCCGCCGGTCAGGGGCGTTCGGCATGCCACCGCGAGGCGCGCTGCCCCCCGTCGCCGTGCCCTCTATCTGCGCACGCGCAAATCCAACCGACGGTGCGAGCCCCCGCCACCACAGCTCGTCGGGAAGAAGATGAGAGAGATTCCATTTTCACGAAAAGGAGATGGAGTCTGAGAGGGAGGAGATGAGAGAGGGCACCATGGATGGAGAGAGGAGAAAGGAGGCGGCTGCGGTTGGGCTGGGAAACCCTAGTGTTCGTTTATATACTCAGATGCTGGTGGGCTGGATTTTGGGCTCGGCCACGTTAACATCCGAAAATGGCCACATTTTTGGAGGCAGACCTCTTAGGAGGCCCACCTCCTTTAATCGATTTTAGGAGCCTCGGTAAAGCAATTTTAGGAGGCGGGCAATTTTCTACCGCTTGCGTAAATAAAATGTCCGCTTCCGTAAATCCTTAGCTAATTTAGGAGACGCCTAGACTTAGTGCCCACCTTAGAAAATCATAGGGCCCAGCCTCTCAAAAATCATTTTTGTAGTAGTGTTATTTATTGAATTCATTTGTTCTTATTTGAAAATCATAGGGTCCTGCCTCACAAAATCCTCATAATTGCTGACATGAAGCTAATGTGATTCATTCTCTAGCAGAGGTTGTAGTTGAAGATGTCCAATGCTGCACCCGCTTCTTGTTGCTCTATTTTTCTAACAAAGAATAGATGTGGGGCATTGGAGAAAATTGAAGAACAACATAAGGGGTTGGTGGTTGCCTCGCCACAGCCTCGAAGCCATTTCATAGCTATCGGTGCACATGGCAAGTTATTTATAGCGGTCTGTGCCACTTACATGACCAGATACAGCAGTGGTCAAGCAACCACGCACGCACCGCCTGGCCAGGAGTCTAGGCGTCCGTGGGAGCCGACCGAGAGCAGCCAAGGCGTGTGTGGCCATGCCTGTCAAAGCCACGCGCAGGGTATGACTCCCTATCCAAGAATCACGACCTGGCGGAGGAGGATGATGGGGTTGCGGCCTGATGACGAGAACAGTAGCAGAGAGCCGTGGCCTAACTGATGTGGAGGACGTCTATGAAATTCCTACCGTAATTGTTTGGATTTAGGAGCAAAATCATCATTTCCATATGAACATATTTGTAACTTCTCAATCCAGTGACAGCAATGGCAACAAGGGAACCGGAATTCTCGAAGTGGCACACACGGCAAACAGAAAAATTTCATGGCAGTGAAGTATGGTCCGCACAAGGAGAAAAATTTTAGTGGCATCTTTTTGACAACTCGTTGAAAGGTCCTGACCTACTTTATATTGACAAAGTATGTTACATCAAGTACACACAAAACCTCTGACATTGAGCCTGGCAGAGATTATATGGGAGCGAAACAGAGAAGCAGAAAGCAAATTAGAGGGAGAAGGCCATGTAGTTTCGCCCAGCTAACACAAGAGCCCTATTATTCTCGAATTAGCAGTCCCAAGCATCGAAATCTTTATGACTGCTGCCAAGAATATCATGAGGACTCTCGGGCGACCGTTTCTGGAATTCCAAATACCCCAGAGGAGAATTAAAACTACAACCGTAGAGACATCTGTTAGGAGAGGGAGATAAGCTCCAATATGCGAGGGGGACTGTAGATCGTCATACTGAAGGATCAAATTCAGCAAGCCCCGCTACATCAGAACACAAAATCACTGCCGGAGCATCACTGCAGATAATCTTCCTTCATGTGGGAACAATTAGTGAAATTCATAAAAAACATTTGACTTTTGAGCTGAAAACTGCAGCCTGTGCAGTTTTGTTTGGGAGCAGAATTTCATATGCAAATGGTATTTTTTGTGAAACTTGTCGGTACAAAAGTTGTCTGGAATTTGGTATCTTTGCTGTCCTAAAATTTCATGATTTTAACACATAAGGTTTGGGAACTATGGATTTTTTAAGTTCCCTGTCAGATTTTGGCTGCATGCTTTACAATTCTGTACTCTTTTGTTTTTCGAACATGTTAACATCCAGAACCAACTTCCCATGATAACTCAAGAAAATATGTGGGAATTTTATAAGCTTTTCGAAATAATTGAAGAACCTGAATTTTCGATGAATAGAACTCCAGTTATGAATTATTTAAGTGACTGCATTGCTTTTGTCGAGAAAAATATATGGTTGGAGTTGTTTTGGGACAACAGCGCTAACGTGTACTAGTATTTGCTTGTACTACTAGCATGTTTTCCTATGGTGCTTTATGTTGCCAAACAAACTCCAAACATCGATCATTAGGTTGTGAATAACTTTGAAACATAAAAATAGAAGTGTACAAATCAAAAAAACCAGGGATGACGTGAAGCAGTGGGGAGGAGGTGGGCTGAGTTGGGTGGCAAGGACAAGGAGGAGCAGTTGGTGGTGGCAAGCAGAGGTCATCCAGTATCTGCGGTCTTGCGGCCATAGAAGCCACCGAGTGGAGCCAGCAGAAGCTACTGGCGTGGGGGCTCCGACTCCATCTGCAGGGGGGCGACAACTCAGATCGTGGGGGTGGTTGTAGCTGGAAAGTGGGTAGTGGCAGCAGCAGAGAAAAGGGTGATGGCTGGCCAGTGGCTGAGATGCTGGTGTTGGGTGAAGGGGGCCTCCATCTATTTGAGGAAACTAGAGGAGGGAGGGTGTGGTGACTTCAGAAATTTTGCAGAGAAAGGATAAGGGCCAGGGATTTTTTCTATCACAATTTTATGTCCAGCATCGGCGTTTGGAACATGTGGCAATTAATTTCTCCGCCCCAAAACGCGCCAGCACCTAATATTTCTGCTCCAATGGACATGCTAATTAGCCTATGCGCCAAGTCTGACCTAACAAACAGAAGGTACATATGGATATTAGTTTAGTTACCCTGTGAGCCAAATTTCCCTATGTGTTCTGTAAAAACCTACAGGGTTATTTTTTTTCCATGTGTACCAAGCGATCCGACAGGTTACACAAAATTTCTCTGTGAGTACTTTTAGTTTTATGCCCATAAACAAAATACATGGCAGACAAGGAAAATGTTATTTTCAGTGGTGGCAGCAGCCATCTTGAACATTTAACATCTTGTTTCCAGAACAAATGCATAATATGGGCTCAGTGAAAACTACTCCTTCGAGTGTATATTCCTCCACTAACGCTTCCATTGCACTGACAAATAATCCTTTCCTTATGTGAACCTTACAATGGACATACCTTTCAATTAATTTGGAGGATTAAAGCTGTGTAAAATTAAGATCTAAGATCTGTCTCGTTTGTTTATTTATTGGTAGAAGATATCAAATCATACAGGCAAGATAGTTGAACATTAATATAGAAGGATACATATGTCTCTGTTGTGGATACATATATATCAACATTAAGATGTGCCACTGCATGTATACCTATATCTCTGTTGTGGATACATCTATCAACACTAAGATGTACCACCCACATATCTCTATCGTGGATACATATGTCGACACTAAGATGTGCCACTGCATGTATAGAAACAAGACTGAACGAGGCAATATGCATACTAGAACACAAGTTCAACAAATATAACAATACTGTTCTTCTCCACTTACACCACTCCTAATTAGAAAGACAATGAGGACCGTGGGAGCAGCTCTTTGCATTGTCCTGGTGATTATGTCTTCAACCCTCTCATCCTGCTTTGATGGTACGTATATAACTTCTCATGTGCTTACAATAATTCTATCCATCACTACTAGAGAAACGGGTTTTAGTCCTGGTTGGGAAGGCCCTTTAGTCCCGGTTTTCCCAACCGGGACTAAAGGTCCACACCTTTAGTCCCGGGTCTGGGAACCGGGACTAAAGGTCACCCATGGAAGAAAAAAATAAAGGAAATCCTCGAGGCCTCGCTTGCTCTACGTGAGATTCGAACCCAAGACCTCTCTCCTCGCGCGTAGGTACATTACCAACTCAACTGCACACCACTTTGTGACAGAGTCATGTGCGCTCTCCTTTTGAATAGACTCGTGAGAGACCTTTAGTCCTGGGTAAAAGACCTTTAGTCCCGGTTGAAGACACCAACCGGGACTAAAAGGTCACCCTTTAGTCCCGGTTGGTGTTACCAACCGGGACTAAAAGTTGGTGAACTTTTACTCCGGGTTGGTGACATCAACCGGGACTAAAGATGACTTTTAGTCCCAGTTGGTATTACGAACCGGGACTAAAAGTTCTTTAGTCCCGAACGAAAAAATATCGAGACTAAAGGCTAAAATCGAAGTGGGTGAAAGGTTTGTTTTCTACTAGTGCATGCATGGTTTATTAAAAAGAGAGCGGTGGATCATATATATATGCATGCAGCTCCGACGATAAATATCATTATACCTGGATGCACTTTTGCAAAATGCCTCAAAGAATGCTCCAAGTTAGCCAATGGGAGTGGCAAAGTGTTACAGAGCTACAACTGTGAGAAGGAGGATGATTGTTGCTGCGTGTTTCGTGTCACCAAATTAGCTTCTGCAGAGGATGATAATGGAACTTTTGTTTGAATAGGATTAAAATTGATACAGATGATGGATAGGATCGTTACATATCGAGGCAGACAATACCACATTGCTCTTACATGTAATATGTCGGGCCATGACCTGTTTCCATCTAATATTAATAAAATAATTGTGCGTCTTTCCTATGTTTTTGTTCACCCAATGCATCCACCATTTTGGTTACAACTAAACTATTTCAGGCTGTAGTGAGTTTTGTACTTTCAAATAGACTTGGTCATTTCTCAGCTTTGGTCGAGTTACACAACCTGACGGAGAAATCATCACCGTGAGACCACCCATGAATCAATGCAACTATAGCGCACAATGTTGCCAGACACCTTGTAGCAGTTTGTTCTCCCTGATAGAAGGCTAATTTGTCGGATTTAATGTGAGTCTGGACCATATTATATTTAATTAAATCAAACAAATCCTAGGCCAATGTTTAATGCTACGGTGCAATATAGTTTTAGCCCTGTATAGTATTTTGACTATATGTTGACTCTATAAATAGGTGGACTATGTGTGCACCTATTGAAATGTAGAGAGAGGCTAAGGTTGTGCCACGCACACGCACCCCATCACTGAACAGTGACGTGCATGGGCTCAGGCCATGCCGCTCCACGACATGATGTAGTGCGGGCTAATCTTGGTTTTGCCACTCGGGATCGATGATAACCAATTGATGGAGGTATTACCATGATTGAGACGTTCCGACCTTTCGGATTCTACCCGCTCGCATTCCCCGACCTCTCAAATGTTAGAAAGGTAATCTCGGGCAAGTCCAGGCCACCATCGCTCAAGGCTTGAGGGCTTGGCCACAACACCAGGGTTTGGGACCGATGGGGAGCCTGGACCGAGGCCCCCGACGGACGACCGCTCGAGTTTCAGCACGGGGCCGATCAACATCTGGTGCTATGACCAGAAGCCAGCTCCAGAATCCATCAGACACCTACATCCTGACAGGAGCAGGAGTGCGGCACCGCTCTCCCATTCCACAGACGTGAGGCATTATCGGTCACTCCTGGCAGTGAAGCATAAGGACAAGAGACTCCCAAACCCCAAGGCCTGCTAGATAGCCCCTCTGGGTGCGGCAAGGCTCCTTGCCTACCAAGGAAGCCTCGAGAAGGTTCACCCAGGGGAGGCCATGCAACAGCAGACAACACCTGATGGTCAAGCCTCAGACTGCAACAACGACCTCAGGGAATGGCTATGATATTGGCGGCACAAAGACAGAACCGGAGGTGGAGGCCAAGAAGCCCTATGTTAGAATTCACCCGATTTGTACACCCCATGCGCTCCTTGTTACATGAGGGGAGTGAAAGGATCAAGATGCCCAAGAGGGGGGGGGGTCAATTGGGCTAATTCTAAAATTCTTGCAATAATTAACACTACACTTAGCCCATTTCACCCCTTGTGCCTAGAAATGTTTCTGTTGTTCTATCGCACAAAAGTTTTGCACCCTAGGTTCCAATACTACTCTAGCATGGCAATTCTAAGAATGTAAAGACATGAATTGAATTGCTCAAATGCAAATGCTCAAAGTAAAGAGAGGATAAGGAATGCAGCGATATTTTTCTGAGGTATCGGAGAGTCGCCACATCCCACTAGTCCTCGTTGGAGCACCCGTGCAAGGGTGTAGCTCCCCCGTATCCACGCAAGGATCAAGTGCTCTCTATGGGCTGAATCTCCCACAACCGCTCACAAGACGACTTGGGTCATCCACAAGCTCTGTCGGATGATCACCAAGCTTCCAATCACCACAAGCCATCTAGGTGATGGCGATCACCAATAGTAACAAGCACAAACTCTCACTTGGCCATGACAAGCCTAATGAGAAAGGTGGATGCAAACTTGCTACTCCCTATGCACTAATGAGGTCCTTAATCTTGGATTCTCAAATCTCAATCATCCCACTAGGCTCTTGCTCTCCCTTGCACTCCAAAGGTGTTTCTTAGCTGAACAAATGGGCAAGAGAGCTGAATTGGACGAGTAGAAGATGTATTTATACACCCCCATACAAAACATGATTGTTACTATCCAACTCAGCATATTACGTGATGACCGGACGCGCAGGTCCTCATGACCGGATGTGCCGGTTAGTACAACGTACCTGCAATGCGTGGCCTTGTCAGAAATAGCCGTTGTTGTTGACCTGACGCTGACTAGTGTCTGGTCAGTGTCCACCGGACGCGTCTTATCGCTGAAATCCCTTTATAGACCCTTATTGATGTTGACCTGACGCGGAGAGACGTGAGTCCGGTCGCAGCCAGTCTTAGCGTCCGGTCTATTTCTACCCTGACACTGCACTGCTACAGTTGCCAATGCCTGCTCGTCAGATGCGAAAGACTGTGCAGCATTCGGTCGCTGCCTGGGTCTTTGTTGCGCTGTCACACCCGATTTTAAGGATAAAATGGGATGCATAATCTTATGTGCGCCCAGAGATCAGTCACACACATAAGTCAACAAATTATAGATAGTATCATCACAAGTGTTTATTACATCACGTATAATAAGACAGAGTCTTCACATAAATGCAGCGGAAGTATAAAGAAAAATCTCTCGCGGAAGCTCCATATCACAGGGACGTCAACTGGTTAACCACAAGTCTAGTAATCCTTAAGAAAGTCGTCATTACCATAGCCATCTGTTACCCATCTGAGATTTTTATCCAAATAATGAAAATAAACAAGCGTAAATACGTGTCGTACTCAACAAGTGTAACATGGGGTTCATGAGGCTCAAAAGGGCTTGACACGAGTTTAACAACATTTAGCCTTTAGTTGTCACAATTTTACCATAAGAGTATCAACAAGTTGTTTTAATCCCAAAGTAAAACACATGATCAATGTAAACATGAGTAATATATAGCAAAAACAATTACTTAATAGTGATAATCTATTCCATAAGGGTCCAAGGCCACTCGTGACCGTGAGCACGGCTGATATACCAGTTTTATACTATGCAGAGGTTGTACACTTTCACTGTGAGTCGTGATACACATATGCCCGGGTTTATAACTCCCAAAACACTTCCAAGGTGTGAAGACAGGGTTCACTATGAAGCCTTTCAAATGTTCGTCTAACAAGTTAGGGCCATTAGATTCACTCGGCAAACAGATATAGGAACCCCCTGTCGAATGGCACAATTCCATCATGGCTATATACATAAGAGTAGAGGTTGTCCTATACCCGATTCATCAAGCCATTCTTATGTCATAAAGGTAACCTCTAACAAGCTAGAAAAGGTCCTCATACTGGGGCAAAGCCAGAGCCATGTAGCCCTCACAGCTGTACTGTAAGTCCCGGATGTTCGCTTACAGATAAGTCCTTAGGGAGAGGAATATGAAGCATTTAGAAAGTAGCTAAATACTCCAGCCCCCTGTTTCCATGTTGCTAAAAAGTCATGTTTTAATGTTTATTGCATATACCATTAATCAAGTTACAAAATCATGGTTTAGTTGAGCACTAGTAAAGCTACCCAATGCATATCCCATAGGAGACAAGGTATAAGTTCAATTCTAGGGAATCCCTATCAAGGTGACACATGCAATATGAATTAAATGTATTAAAGTTGATAGGAAACAAGGATGATCCCATGCTATACTTGCCTTGAACAAAGTGTTCCTGCTGATCCTGCTCCTCAAAGTAGTACTCTTGATCACCCACGAATGGCTCACCATCAATACTCGATAATCACACCAACATACAAGCATCCAGAAGCAATCATGCATAGCAAACAAAGCCTATAGACTAGAATAGTACACCAATTAGTATAAAATCAAGATGAAAAGTTTGTAAAACAAATCTACGTCATGCTACGAAGAAGTTATGAATTAAAACGAAGATCATGAAAATCGGAGCTAAAACGAAGAAGTTATGAATTAAACAAGATTTCCTTTATTAAAATAATATATTAAATCTAGCATTGAATTTTAAAAGTTGAAAACATACTTAATAGTAGTACGAACATGTAGATTATGCAATTATGAACCTAACGCAACTTTAATGGATCAAATCGGAGTACAAACGAAGATTTTATGGCCTAAATAAAACTAGTGGCAAAACTATAAATAGATGAAAGCGTATTTTAGATCTAACCGAAGAAACTACGCTTTCTGAAAAACAAAACATATTCTAGGAATATGCTTTCGACTGCGGGTTTGAACTTAGAATCTTGCGGGGGCTCTTTTGCAAAATGGCCGGCCAAATCGGTATTGCGTGATCCGAGCTGTTGGATCGTGACTGGATGGCTCAGATCAGACAGGAGGGGGAGAGGCCGCCGGCAGCGAGTTCGCGGCGAGCTGGCGGCAGCGCCATGGACGGAGACGAGCGGCGCACGTAAAACACGGTCTGCGGCTACGATTGGATGAATCGAGGGCATGGGTAGAAAGAGGAGAACAAGGCGAATCCAACCAGGCCACTTACAGCGGTCAACGGCGAAGGGAAATGGCACGGCTCAGCGGGTGGACGGTGATGGTGGCGTTAGGGTTTGTGGTGGCTGCGACGACTCGGGACAAGGCAAAGCTTGCTGTAGGGCAGAATACAGAGGCGGCGCGGTGTGGATCATTATTTATGGCCGAGAAATACTTGGAGCACATGCCGAACAGAGTTGTGGCGGCGGCGGAGTCCGACACGAGTATGATTCAAGGTTGATAACGCTGACACGCAGGGCCCACCGGTCAGCGAGACCAAGCGGAGAGAGGAGCGACGCGTTGCTAGGCCACGGAGAGAAGGATGGCGAGGACTCGTGGTTGCTGGGCCAGCCCAAGGTGGGAACGCGAGGGGAAAGGAAACAGGCCGCGCGGAGGGGAAGTGGGCCGCGAAGGAGAGGTGGGCCGCTCGGGCCAAAAGCCGAGAAAGGGAGAAGAAGAAAAATAAAATTCCTTTTCTATTTTCTTAACACATTTTCAACCAAATTCAAATCAAATTTAAACCCTTTTGTAGATTTTGATCAAATCCAAGCATCACAAAAATAAATATGCATCGATATGAACGCAGAAACATGTATGTAGACCTTATATTTAATTTTAACTTTAACAAAGTTATTATCTTTTTTTCTAAATTTAAATGCTCACAAAATGCATAATAAATCAAATTGTCCTATTTTAAAATCATGCAAATTTTAGGGTGTTACATGCGCGCGCCATCACTGACTAGACTCAACACAGTAGCTTCCGGTCACTGCTTCTCCTGCGTCCGGTCAATCAATCAACACTCCATTCACTTCCAAATCAAGCACCTTTGTGAATGAGTTTGACTTCAATCAATCTTTGGGCTGTACCTGAGGTACCTAGTGCTAAGTTTGACAAGTGTGCACCACACCTAACACATTAGACTCACCTAGGTCAAGCTATTAGTACGGCCAAAGGAAAAACAAAGTCCTAAACTGCTCTAAGTGTCTCTCCAAGGCCAAACGACACATAGAACTAGTCCGTCCTTAACCTTGTCGTCCATCCTTTGAAAACTGAAATGATTTCCATCGATAGGGGCATGAAAACCATAATTGCCCAATCAATCATCATTACCATGACCTAACTCAAATTGCCTCTGCAAAACACATGTTAGTCATAATAATCTTGTGTCGTCATTAATCACTGAAACCCAACTAGGGGCCTAGATGCTTTCAATCTCCCCTTTTTGGTGATTGATGACAACACAACCTCAAGTAAGTGTATAAGAGAATATATATCAAAGTAGAGAGCACACGTCACATAAGACTCACAAGCACACATATATCACAAATGCATGAAAGTAAACGTGAATGCATGAAGTATATCACACACAAAAGAATGAGTCCATCTCACACGATCCCCCTACCTCTAACATACTCACTCAACCTACCCCTTTGGCGTCAAGCACCAAAACCTAAGGGTCAGACTACGGGGTAGGAGTAGATGAGTCAGGCGTGGAGGCATGGTGTGAGATCTGAAACTGAGTAGCATCATCCTCTGACTCTGGACTCAGAACTATTAGACCGGCTAGAGCTAGTGGTGGATGACCCTCTAACTCTGAAACTACAAGTGAAGCGGTCTGGGTCTGCTCTGCAGTCTCGATAACTAGGTTAGCTAGCTGAGTTGTAGTGGCTGAAGCTGAAGCCTGACCCTGTGGCTCTAAAGCTGTCTCTATAGAAGGTGGAGCCACAACTGCCTCTATCTCTGTCGCTGAACACTCAAGTGTAGGAGTGACTATCAGATGTGGCTCTAGTGAAGCAACAGAAGATGGGAGTGTCTCAGTCATCCCTGTGACCGGAGCAACTGTAGGAGCAAGGGCTTGAAACTCTGGAGGTGTAGCCTATCCGGTGAGCTCACTGAAGGTAGCACCCAAACTCCAAGAGACTGGTGTGTCTGACACTAGCACTGACAGTGACTGAGTGGGAGTGAAGCCCATGACTATAGGAGTGAAGCCAAGAGTCTGTTCAGTCCCTAGAGAAGCAAACCACTATGAAACCTACTGAGGGGGCAAAGCAAACTAAGCAGCCGGCTGTCCCTGACTCTGAAACCGACTGGGCTGTATAGCTAGAGTCACTGGGGTACTAGTAACAGTCAAATCAAGCTATAATGTGGGCCGGTAAGAAGCAATCCATGTAGCTATGAGAACATGCTGCATGAACCTAAGAAGCTTTTGCTGAGTCTCTTGCTGTTGCTGCTGAATGACCTGTTGCTGCTGCTGGAACTAGTCCGAACGTGCCTGCATCTGAGCGAGAGCTACAGCTGTGGCCTATGCCTGACATGTCTACTCTTGCTACATCCTGTCAAGTGTAGCTATTAGAGCAAGATCTGTCTACGGTGGCTAAGGTGGAGCTGAGCTAGAGCCACTAGCCTCTCTGCCATGAGCCCGTGGAGCCATCTATGGAATTAGCTGGTGGTCCTCATCTGAGCTGTCCATCAGGTCACTCTCTATCATGTCCTCCTGTTGGGCCTCTACCTGCTCTAGCTCTGTCTCTACAATGGCCCTAATGGCCTCATCCAGCTCAGCGATAGACTCTAGCACCTCTATTCTATGGCTTGGCTGGCTAGGAGTCCTCCCACGACTGTGACATAACAACTAGCTCATGTCGTACTTAGGAAACTCTATAGTAGCACCACTCCACTCTAACACTTTGTCAGGAGACATCTGTGATACTGCCTTCCAAATGAGAAAGGTGATCCAGTGAGCAAATGGCAACTAACGATGGACCTTGAAGCCCTCTACTAAAGTGTCCTCCATCTCTGAGAGTATCACATCCCAAATATCAAACACAGTTAGGTGGTGGACTAAACAAAGCTATATACGCATCAATCCCTCACAGTAGCCACCTCTCGGGAGCAAGGTCCTCCTCATAACAGAGTCAAGGATACGAGCTGTAGGTGTAAGGTCATGCGATGTGTGGCTCGATCCCTCTCCAAATGGCTCAGTGAAACAAGCTCTGACTAAGTCTATCGGTGGTACTCGTCCGCCGTGAGGGCATCTCGGTGGCTCTGTCTCTCCATAGCAAATCTTGTGAATCTGAATAGGAGACTCTAGAATCCTCAGTATCTCTCTAGCCCTCAAGCTCTGTAGTCTATAGTCACGGCCTTAGAAAGCAAAGTCAATATACCTGTGACTCGGGTCAATCTACAAAGAAGCATAAAACTCTCTAACCCATGACGAAACGTACCGACCTGTCCATCCTAAGAGATCTTCCAGACCTGGTAGGTAGCTGAGGTGGGGACAGATCTGCTCTCCTACAAACTGCAACTATAGCCTCTAAGGAGCACACTCTCTAAGACCTGAATGCCACACCACTACGAAGGTAGGCATTGTAGAAATCCTCTTGCAAGACTGTGTAGAAGTTCTCGGAAGCTCTTTCTTCCCTCCTCGGTGGAAACCACAGCTCAAAACTCCACGAGGCGGAGCTGCTGCACCTGCCTAGCTGTGGCTGCCCTCAAGTCTAAGTGTACCTCTAGCAGCGGGCCCTGTGGTCTAGGAGGTGGACAAGAACCATGTCTCTGTCTCTCGGGCCACAAAGACTCCTGAGTGTGAGTACGACTAGAATGTCGAAGCCATGGCTGCTCTGCCTACTCCTCTATCTATGGTGTGGGCTCCTTTGCCGCTGTCTGCTCTGTCCCCTTAGTGCCTCGCTCTTGGCCCTCTAAGTGAAATTGAGCCTCACCCATGCGAACACCACTGCCTCGGCCTCCTCTCTCAGCACGCTCTGTAGCTGCTGCTACTGTTGTGGCCCTCTCTGCCTCTATGTCATCTCTCTTGCGCTTCTTCTTTGATGTTATCTTTTGAGGACCTTTATTCTTCTCCTTTGCTGTCAGGCGAGGCAGACACCTCTCATCATCCCTAGGACCACCCCTGATGTTCTTGCACCAAGCCATGCTGACACTCACTAAGAAAACAACTGCCACTAAAGATCAACTATCAATCACGAATCCCCCTGACTCCCTACCACTGACAAGAGAGAACTGACTAAGCCATCTGACAAGGAATCCCCTAAGCCATCGCTGCCCCTGACAAGAACAACTGTCCACTAACACTTTAGAGGCTTGGCCTCAATCCATACTTGCGGGCTTGGCCCCGAGTCAGCTGCCACTAAAATACTGACCAAGACACCTCACCGTCCAACCCCGCTGCCTAGATGGAATATAAAGTATATATATAAGCAAGATATTAATCTAGGGGAAGAGTTTGACCTAGTTGGAAGCAAGCAATGATAAGATATAGAGGAAAGGCTCGCTACCTGACAAGAAAAAGAAACCCTGTGAATAGATGAGTGACTAACGCAATGGGGCACCATAGATCACAGCAAGCAACACTGCAAGGAGAGAATAGGAAGATGGGGTCAAATAGTGCTGCACAAGTGATTCAGGCAAACCAGTGAACACATGCTGGGCGACAATGATGCCCCCCAAATAGGAGGAGCTTCATGACAAGGAAAAGCAGGAGCACGGCTTCAAAACACAAGGACACAACACTGCACTGAAATGGCAAGGAAATGGATCAAACATAGGGTTCAGGGTTCATTCAGACAAACTGTCGAACACCTGGTGTGTAGTGACGGAGCTCACCTAGGGAATGGGTGTTGCCAGCCACGGGAACTACGAAACAGCGGCACTGACCACCGAGGAAGGGCACGCATAGTCACCGCAGAGACAGGTGGTGATGCCGAGCTAGCGTGGCAATGATCCCGGTGGCAGTGGTGAGTGCAATGCGGCCACCGCAAAGGAAGGCGCGGGCGTGGCCAAGGGTGGTGAGCACAGACGCGTGGGCGTAGATGGCTGCGGTGGCATGAAGGGGCGAGTGAGAAGGTACGACAACATGGCTGCGTTGGCACAACGGCCGGAGCGGTGATTTAGGGTTGCGCGGTGCCGTCGTGCGGATAGAGAGCGAATGCGGGCGCTGACAATTCTGATTCGGGAAAGGAGGGGTTCGCAGGCCCACTTGACAGAAGAGAATGAGTGGTGAAGCAGTTGCTAAATTGGGAAAGGAAAGACGTAGGCCCCACGTGTCAGTCGGAGTTTGAAACACTTGCGCTACTTGATTTGATCTGATGCAACTCCCCCTGAGTCCAGTCCGGAACAGAGAGCTCCAGAGCCGCTCAAATAGCGACCGGACGGAGGCACCATGACATGATGCTGCTCTGAGTATGGTCCATTCCCTGTGTTCTTCCTCGTGGGGACCGGACGCACCGATGACATTTTGAAGAAATTACACCTGACGCTGGAGAGACACTATTCATCATCTGGTCCTTCTTTTGCTTCTATTTCCTCCTGACTATATTGACCGAATGCTGCATAGGTGAGTCCGGTCCCTGCGTCCGATTCCACTTCAATAGTTGTTTCTCCTCCGTTCTTCGCGACGCTTTCTCCCAATCAAGTCCCAACTTCAATAAGACCCAAATAAACACCAATTGGGATAGATATGAGAGACCTCTCTCAAGCTCTCAAGTTTTTCAAAATATTTTTCCATAGGCTAGATATCTTTTTTGCCAAATAGGCAACAAAGCGCCGAGGAGCAACATGTGGCCACACAATAGAGATTTCAACCATTAGGAGCTTCAAATGCTCTCCCTATTTATGGACGAACACAGCAGATGCTCAAAAGATAATCGAAAAGAATCGACAAAGCAACACACATGCAAATGCAATGCAATACAAGAAAGTAAATCTAGTTGCTTGTCAAGTTTGATTTAAGGTTAAGCTTTTCCACACGCTTTTCGGCAGTTATCTTAACCATGTTAGACAAGCCCTAAGTGCATTACTAAAAATTAAACATGCTTTATATTACAATGCAATGCAAGGGTCAACACAAGCTCATTTTTTAGTGAAGTTACTTAGGTCAAGCACATTGAGCTCATTCCTCAACTGACAAAACGTAGCCTCATCTAGCGGTTTTGTGAAGATATCCACCAATTGATCTTCTATCCTTACACCTTCTAGTGATATATCATTTTTAGCAACATGATCTCCAAGAAAGTGATGATGGATATCAATGTGCTTGGTGCGAGAGTGTTGAACCAGGTTGTTAGCAAGTTTTATCGCGCTCTCATTATCACACAAAAGAGGTACATTTTGTAGATCTAGACCATAGTCTAGAAGAGTTTGCTTCATGTAAAGGATTTGTGCACAACAAGCGCCCACGGCAATGTACTTCGCCGCGGCAGTGGACATGGCCACACTATTTTGCTTCTTAGAGGTCCAAGACACTAGTGATCTACCAAACAAGTGGCATCCTCTATATGTGCTTTTTCTATCAATTTTGCACCTGGCATAATCCGAATCGGAATAGCCAACTAGTTGGAATCTAGCTCCTTTGGGATACCAAAGACCAATGCTTGGTGTGTGCTTAAGGTACCTAAGAATTCTCTTAACGACAACAAGGTGAGCTTCCTTAGGACTAGCTTTAAATCTAGCACACATACACACACTAACACATGATGTCGGGCCTAGATGCGGTCAAGTATAACAAGCTACCAATTATAGAACGGTAGAGAGTTTGATCAACCGATTTACCTCCCTCATCTATGTCGAGATGTCTGTTTGATGGCATTGGTGTCTTCATTGGCTTACATTCATCCATTTTGAAGCTATTGAGAAGATCGTTGGTATACTTTTCTTGAGAGATGAAAATCCCTTCTCTCATTTGCTTGACTTGAAAACCATGAAAGAATGTAAGCTCTCCATTCATAGACATCTCAAACTCTTTCGACATCAATTCACCAAACTCTTTGCAATAGTCTTCATTTGATGAGCCAAACATGATATCATCAACATATACTTGACAAATGAAGATCTCTCCATCAAGCTTCTTGGTGAATAGTGTGGTGTCGACCTTCCCAATAGTGAAGCCCATCTCAATGAGGAAATCCCGAAGGCGCTCATTCCAAGCTCTTGGGGCTTGCTTTAGCCCATATAGTGCCTTGGACAACCTATAAACATGATTAGGATATCTAGGATCCTCAAACCCGGGAGGTTGATCAACATAGACTTGTTCATTTATGAAGCCGTTTAAAAATACACTTTTAACATCCATTTGATATAATTTCATTTCATGATGCCATGCATATGCAAGGAGGATATGAATGGCTTCAAGTCTTGCAACCGGTGCAAAGGTCTCTCCAAAATCCAAACCTTCAACTTGAGAGAACCCATTTGCAACTAGGCTTGCTTTGTTCCTCACAATGATGCCTTGATCATCTTGCTTGTTGCGGAACACCCACTTTGTTCCAATGATTCTTGCATCTTGGGGTCGCCCTTCAAGTGTCCAAACTTCATTGTGGGTGAAGTTGTTCAATTCTTCATGCATAGCATTTATCCAATTTGGATCTTGAAGAGCTTCTTCTACATTCTTAGACTCAATGCAAGAAACAAACGAGTGATGTTCAATAAATGAAGCAAGTTTTTGAGATCGAGTCATTAGACCCTTTGAAGGACTCCCAATGATGAGATCTTGTGGATGTGCTTGAAGTAGAGGCAAATTTCTTCTATCAACCACTTGGGGTGGAGGTTGTGGCGCATCAACGTCTTGAGCTCGTGCCACCATTTGGTCATGGGAGACATGAGTATCTTCATTTTCTACTCTCCCATCTTTGTCATTATTTTGTGGCACATTTTGATGAAGAAGGTGGATCAATCACCTGTACTTCATCTTTATCATCTTTGGGCTTGTTGTCTCCAACCGGAATGTTCTTCATGCCCTCCCTCAATGGTTCATCACCTACATCATCAAGATTCTCATGTGCTCCTTGGGAGATGTTGGATTCATCAAATTCCACATCATATGTTTCTTCAACCAAGCCGGTGGCATGATTAAATACTCGATATGCTTTGGACTTTGATGAGTAACCAACAAGAAAACTAATATTACAAACGTCTTTAGAACTTCCCTAGGTGTTGCCGTTTCTTGTAGATTTAGCATTTGCAAACAAACACCCGAAAGATTGAGACGTCTGGCTTCTTCCCATTGAGCACTCATAAGGGGTCTTGCCAAGAAAGTTTTGAAGAAATAGGCGGTTGGATGCATAGCATGCAGTGTTGATAGCTTCTGCACATAGATCTTGAGGTGTGTTGTACTCATCAAGCATTGTTCTTGCAAGGGTGATTAGTGTCTGATTCTTTCTCTCTGCTACACCATTTTGTTGAGAAGTATAGGTTGCAGAGACCTCATGCTTGATCCCAACTTCATCACAATATGCTTTAATGTTTGTGTTGTCAAATTCTTTCCCATTGTCACTTCTTATCTTCTTGAGCTTCACTTCAAATTCATTTTGTGCTCTCTTGGCAAACTTCTTGAAACATGTGGCCACTTCGGTCTTGTCATGAAGGAAGAACACCCAAGTGTATCTAGAGTAGTCATCAACTATCACCAGACAATAGAGGTTGCCTCCTAAACTCTTATAAGTTGTTGGTCCAAATAGATCCATGTGGAGCAGCTCTAGCAATCTTGTTGTTGACATGTAAGCTTTGGTTGGATGAGTGTTAGCAATTTGCTTGCCAGCTTGACATGCACTACAAAGCTTGTCCTTATCAAACTTCACATCCTTCAAACCTCTCACCAACTCATTCTTCATTAGCTTCTTGAGTGAAGTCATCCCAACATGTGCAAGTCTTCTATGCGAAAGCCACCCAAGTGAAGTTTTGGTGAATAAGCATGTCTTCAAGTTAGCATCTTTGGAGGTGAAATCCACTAGATATAGGTTGTTGTATCTAAAGCCCTTGAATATAACTTGATCATCATCTTTCTTTGACACAACCACTTCCTTCTCGGTGAACAAACATTGAAAGACAAGATCACACAATTGACCAACGGAAAGCAAGTTGAAACTCAATGAAGCAACATATAGCACATTTGAAATTGAGTGATCATTTGATATTGCAACTTTGCCCAACCCTTGTACTTTGCCCTTTGAATTGTCACCAAATGTAATTATTTCTTGATCATCCATCATCTAGTGAGGTGAACATACAAGGATCACTGGTCATATGTTGAGTGCAACCACTATCAATAACCTAATGACTTCACCGGTCTTGTAGTTCACCTACACACACAAGAGATCAAGCTTATTGTTTAGGGACCCAAACTTGACGAGGGCCCTTTACTTTCTTGACTTGGCAACCCAATTTTCCTTAGGCCTATTCTTGTTTGGTGGACCTAAGAACATGACTTTCATCTTTCCACTAGAATCCTTTCTAAGCATGTAGTGATCATTGAAAGCAAAGGGTCTAGAATGCTTAGGCAAGGGTTGTGGTGGTGGAGTTTCACACTCATGAGCAAATTGACCTTCTTGTCCACACTCAAAGCATCTCTTTGGCTTAGGCTTTGACTTATGTTGTTGGTGTTGAACTTGAGCTTTCTTCTCTTGATGTGCCAAATACCCAATACCACTTCTGTCCATCTTCATTACGGTGTTCATAAGTAGTTCACTTTGAAGATATTGGCCTCTTGTGAATTTGCTCAAACTGGTTGACATAATCATCATAGTTGTCGGACTCAACCACTTTCTTGCCTTTGCTACTAGAATGTTGCTCAATGCTCTCAACAATTAAGTCATCACATGATGTGGCTATATCAATCTTAACAACATTGTTAGTAGCATCATGTGGCTCATTGGATAAAAACTCATGAGAAATAACAGGATTGTCATGATTAATCTTGAGATTGGTGTACTCTTCTTTTAGCAAGTTGTAGCTAGTGATGAGCTCATTGTGCATCTCCTCAAGTTTCTCATGTTTTTCTCTAAGCTCCTTTTTAGAGGTTTTGAGCTCCTTGAGTTTAGATGACATAATTTTGTTTTCTTCTCTAAGCTCATCACTAGCTCTTGTCTTTCTAATGATTTTAGTGTATTGGTTTAGTAATTTGACAAGATCATCATAAGAAGGTGATTCAAATTCTTCATCACTATCACTACCATTTTCATCATCACTAGCATTGTCATCAGCACTACTATCATCATCATTTTGTACCTTTCATTCACCTTTGGCCATGAGGCATAGGTGTGTTGAGGATGATGGCGGCGGTGGCAGTGGAGACAGTGAAGAACCAATCACAAGAGCGGCCACCTTCTCCTTCTCATTATCACTTTCATCATCGGATGAGCAACTTGATGATTCAATGTCCATGAGCCAATCACCAACAATATAAGCCTTGCCATTCTTCTTCTTTTGGAATTCCTTCTTGCCATCCTTCTTCTTGTATGGCTTGTTCTTCTTCTTCCCATCATCATCATCACTTGAGTCATCTTTCTTACCCTTGTACTTCTTCTTTTACTTGTCTTTCTTGGGTTTGGGGCATTGATGAGCTAGATGACCAGGATCTCCACAATTGTAGCAATCCATTTCGGAGATGGGCTTCCTTCTACTACTAGTGAAGAACTTCTTCTTCTTGCCATCAAACTTGACACCATTCTTGTTTAGCTTTTTTAGCATCTTGGCAGTTCTTCTCACCATGAGAGCAAGGCTTGCATCATCGATCTCATTATCATTTGAGCTATCATGATCAACTTTTGCTTTGCCCCTCTTCTCTTGGCTAGCCTTGAATGCCTAATCTTTCTTCTTGATGGAAGAAGAGTCATCTTGTGGAGTGATGTGCATGTACATTTCATGTGCATTGATCTTCCCCAATATTTGAGTTGGCGTAGCGGTGGAAAGATCACCTTGATGAAGCACCATCACAATATGTCCATACTTGTCAATGGGGAGGACACTCAAGATCTTTCTCACAACATCAGATGGTTGCATTTGAGTGAATCCAAGCCCATTGACGTCCTCTACAAGAACATTGAAGCAAGAATACATTCCAATAGCACTTTCACTAGGAAGCATTCAAGCAAGAACATTCTTCGTCACAAGGTGATAGCGTTCCTCACGCTCACTCTTGGTTCCCTCATGGGGCACACAAATGTCTGACCATAGTGAATGAGCGTCTTTGTGGTTCCACACATGGTTAAAGACAACCTTGCAAAGGCCTCTAAAAAGGGTGTTTCTAGCCATTGCATTCCACTTCTCATAGTGAACCTCATCACCTTGAAGGTTGGCAGGATCATTAGGTTTTGGGAAGCCTTGTGGGGTGGCTCTAAGTACTCCAACATCTAAAGCCTCTAGGTATGCCTCCATGCGAATCTTCCAATAAGAAAAATCATCTCCCTCAAAGGTGGGAGGGGGTCCATCCTCATGGGACATCTTGCTCTTAGAGGTTAAGCCTAATTTAAGGAGCACGAGGCTCCAATACCAATTAAAAGGATCAAGATACCCAAGAGGGGGGGTGAATTGGGCTAATTCTAAAATTCTTGCAATAATTAAGCTCTACACTTAGCCATTTCACCCCTTGTGCCTAGAAGTGTTTCTATTGTTCTATCGCACAAAAGTTTTGCACCCTAGGTTCCAATCCTACTCTAGCATGGCAATTCTAAGAATGTAAAGATATGAATTGAATTGTTCAAATGTAAACGCTCAAAGTAAAGAGAGGGAGAGAAATGTGACGATGTTTTTCTGAGGTATCAGAGAGTCACCACTCCCCACTAGTCCTCGTTGGAGCACCCGTGCAAGGGTGTAACTCCCCCTTGATCCGCACAAGGATCAAGTGCTCTCTATGGGCTGATTCTTCAACACTTTGTCGCAGTGAATCGCCCACAATAGCTCACAAGACGATTTGGGTCATCCACAAGCTCCGCTGGATGATCACCAAGCTTCCAATCACCATGAGACGTCTAGGTGATGGCGATCACCAAGAGTAACAAGCACAAACTCTCACTTGACCATGACAAGCCTAATGAGAAAGGTGGATGCACACTTGCTACTCCCTATGCACTAATGAGGTCCTTAAACTTGGATTCTCAAATCTCAATCACCGCACTAGACTCTTGCTCTCTCTTGCACTCCAAAGGTGTTTTTAGCTGAATAAATGGGCAAGAGAGCTAAATTCGACGAGTAAAAGATGTATTTACACACCCCATACAAAACATGACCGTTACTATCCAACTCAGCACATTACATGATGACCGAACGCACAGGCCCTCATGATCGGACACGCCGGTCAGTACAATGTAGCTGCAATGCGCAGCCCTGTCAGAAATAGCCGTTGGTGTTGACCTGATGCTGACCAACATTCGGTCAGTGTCCACCGGACGCGTCCGGTCGTGGAAATCCCTCTCTAGACCCATATTGATGTTGACCTGACGTGGAGAGACGTGAGTCCGGTCGCAGTCAGTCTCAGCGTCTGGTCTGTTTCTACGCTGACACCATGCTGCTACAGTTGCCAACGCCTGCATGTTAGGAGCGAAAGACTGTGCAGCGTCCGGTCGCTGCCTAGGTCTCTGCTGCGCGTGCCATCACTGACCGAACTCAGCACAGTAGCGTCCGGTCACTACTTCTCCTGCGTCCGGTCAATCAATCAACACTCCATTCACTTCCAAATCAAGCACCTTTGTGCACGAGTTTGACTTCAATCAATCTTTGGGCTGTACCTGAGCTATCTAGTGCTAAGTTTGACAAGTGTGCACCACACCTAACACATTAGACTCACCTAGGTCAAGCTACTAGTTCATACCACCCTTAATAGTACGGCCAAAGCAAAAAACAATGTCCTAGACTACTCTAAGTGTCTCTCCAACGCCAAACGACACTTAGAACTAGTCTGTCCTGAACCTTATTGTCCATCCTTTCAAAACTGAAATGATTTCCATCGACAGGGGCATGAAAACCATAATTGTCCAATCAATCATCATTACCATGACCTAACTCAAATTGTCTCTGCAAAACACACATTAGTCAAAGTAATCTTGTGTCGTCAATAATCACCGAAACCCAACTAGGGGCCTAGATGCTTTTAGGGAGGCATGGGCTCTAGTAGAAGGGGAAGGCTAATTAGGAGAATGATCAGCTAGAGGTAGAAACCATGAAAAGTAGGATAGCACCGTGGGATCCCCGGCCAAACTTTCTCGATTCCATTGTTATAAGAAACTCCCAATTGGGGCATTCCTAACACAAAGAACACCATACCACTAGACATAGGGCTCAGAGGCCCAAACCTTGATAAACCGATTGTATCCCAACGTGTTTTGAGTGTCTGAGCTACCACACTACTACACAAACTTTACTGGAGGCGGGCGTTTTTGGTTTTCCGTGGCGGGCAAAGCCGTCCGCCGTGGCCTAGAGGCCACGGTAAATCGTGGCTTAACCGCAGTAGGCGGCCTTGCCCGCCGTGGTTAACCGATTTACCACGGCGGGCAGTGTAATGTGCCCGCCGCAGTAAATATACTTTTACCACGGCGGGCACGTTAGGATGCCCGCCGCGGTTAATCGTTTAAAAAAACAAAAAAAAACCAGGAACCCGCCGGTGAGCCCATTCTCGAGCCCATCGATGAGCCCGTCCCAGCCCAATACTGGAGCCACCGCACCTCGCTGGTTCCACCGCCGGGGTCTCCTCCTCGCCGGATCCATCACGGATCTGCGGCCGACGCCATGAGTTGGGTCCGTCTTTGCCATGGATCCATGCCGCCGCCATGTGGATCCACGTCGCGGGGAGTGGAGTCGACGTGGCTGGCCTGGATCCACGCATCCACCCTGGATCCGTTGTCGTGTGGATCCACGTCGTAGGGAGTCGACACGGCCGCTGGATCGCGCCGTGTGTGCCGTCCTGGCCCTCGCACCTGGCAAAGACCTCACCTATGAGAGAGAGAGAGAGATGAGGGAGGACTGAGAGGAGAGAGAGGGAGAGACATACCGGGCGCCTTGGATCCACCGCAGACACCGCCGCGTGGGCCTCGCCGAGCGCGCCTCGCCGCCGCCCTGCCTCGCCTCACCTCGCCGAGCGCCGCCGCGCGCGCCTCGCCTCGCCGAGCATGCCTCGCTGCTGCCCTGCCTCGCCTCGCCTCGCCTCACCGAGCGCTGCCGCGCACGCCTTGCCGAGCCGAGCGCCGCCAGGGAGAGGAGGGGAGGGGGCGCGTCGCCGGGGAGAGAGGAGCGGAGGGAGGAGGGCCACCGGGAGGAGTGTAGGGCAGGGGAGAGAGAGGAAAGGCGTGAGAGAGAGGAGGGTAGGGCGGGGCGAGGGGAGAGTGTGTGGTGCGGCCGAGGACTCACAGTGAAACCCTAGGCTCTTGTATATATCGTGACTCGGAATTGGACCGTATCTGGGCTCTGGATCGGGCCGTATTTACTGCGGCGGGCCTTATAAGATGTCCGCCACGGTAAATCGATTTACCGTGGCAGACACCTTAAGATGTCCGCCATGGTAAATATGGTATTTTCCGTGGCGGACATCTTAAGGTGCCCGCCACGGTAAATCGATTTACCGTGGTGGGCAAAAGTGCCCGCTGCGGTAAATAAAAAATACCCGCCGCGGTAAATCGTGGGATTTACCGCAGCGGGCAAAAGTAGGTGCCCGCCATGGAGTGCAAAAGTGCAACGCTGTGCAAAATCGTTTATGTAGTAGTGCCAGAGACTCACACATTGACCTCCGATGAATACACTCGATGCTCGCCGTGGTTCTGAACCCACGGCAGCTTGCGGCGCACAATATTAGCTGGAGCACTGATCGCCTAGCGTGGCGAGGTGTGCCTCACCATGATAGCTTCCTTCTATGTGACCGGAAGAATCAATCGAACACCTTTTGATCTCTTGTGTGTTCTACAGAGAATTTTGTTTCATGCTGTTTCACTGGGACGGCTGATATATGCTTGCTCCTGGTCTGGAAGAGAATTCTTGTTTTGGCTAGTGGGAAAGAATTACGGCCATGGTGGATGTGGATGTGAGGAAAAGCTTCAATTTTGTGGTGATTCCCGTACACAACTGGAAACAGGGACTTTGCCGAGTGTCTACGGCACTCGGCAAAGGCTCTGCCGAGCGCTGCACTCGGCATAGGCCACTCGGAGAAAAAAAAGTCGGCAAAGCCTTCTTTGCCGAGTGTCATTTGTCGGGCACTCGGCAAAGCCTTTGCCGAGTGTCGACCGAACACTCGGTAAAGAAAAGTGGCCGTTAACCATGACGGTTGCTTTGCCGAGTGTCTCAAGGACGACACTCGGCAAAGAATTTATATAATTTTTTTCCCAAAATTGTTTGCCGAGTGTCGGCTCTCGGCAAAGAATTTTTATTTTTTTTTAAAAAAGTCTCTTTGCCGAGTGACGTGGCCTGACACTCGGCAAAGCCTTCCCCTTTGCTGAGTGCCATGGCCTGACACTCGGCAAATCCTCCCACTTTGCTGAGTGCCCTAGCCTGACACTCGGCAAAGCCTTCCCCTTTGCCGAGTGCCGTGGCCTGACACTCGGCAAAGAGCCCAGCTTTGCCGAGTGTCCTTGCAATTACACTCGAAAAAGCTGGGAAATCTGGTGTTTTCCTCCAGTTTTTGCCAGCTTTGCCGAGTGCAGTGGCCATTGCACTCGGCAAAGAGGCCTTTGCCGAGTGTGACACTCGGAAAAGTGTCTATAATTGCCTATTTTTTTCTTGTTTTTACATTCCAACACTTCCATCACACATTCAAACAGAAAATTTCACAGATATTCATCACATTCTTCAAATCCATGACATTCATCACTTACATATCACAAACACCATTTAGAAGTCACAAACATAAGTGTCTGAATATATCACATCGAAATTCACAAGTTCAAAAGTTGTTCATCATCTAACATCCAGTTTATTACCACAATTCCATGAACATGGACAAGTTCAAACTCATTACCAAATACGCCTTTGATCGGGCGGTGACCGATACGGATCCTGAGGATTAGGCGGATTATTGGAACCCACCGACTGAGGCGCTGACTAAGGCTGCACAAAGGAGTATATATTCTATGTGTTAGACATGTACTTGGCTAGCTAATTGGAAATTACTTGCATGTAAGAGACTGCAATTAACTTTCATACTCATAGGTGTAGGTCCATCCCAAGGTGAGGCTGCAGGTGGAGGTGGTGGAGCGAGCAGCTCAGGTGGCAAAGCAAGACCCGTATGTTGCCCAAGGCTTTGAAGAAAGGCCGTGATGCTCGACAACCGAGTCTCATAGGTCTCCGTGATGCCCGTCAACCTACTCTCATAGTTCTGATGCTGGGACATCAGCTGTGCCTGCAGCTCTTGACGCTGCCGAGCTTCTTCTTTGAGCCAGGCCTACAACATTTCACTCCAATGTTTCAGTAATGCATAACTAATTATGGTGTGTAAAAGTCAATATACGACGAGTCAAACTGAAATTACCTCGAGGATGTCGACCCGCTGCTGTGCAATGGTCGGCCGTGTGCGTATGGCCGGGCTCTCGCTCGTGCTCCGGGCTCGGATCGTGGAGAGGTCGGGGACAGCAGTCGAGTCGATTGTGCCATCGGCAATCCACATGCGGCCGTGCTTCTTCCCTCCTCCCAACCTCATGACGAGCTCCGTATCAATCTCCTGTGTGCACGGGTCGAAGTCTGGCCCATGGACTGACCTTGCCGCCGACGTGTACTCGCTGATGCGGGTGTGGACGCTCAGGTTCGTGTACTCCTAGGACCCGTCCTCCAGGCTGAAGGAGACGTCGGACGTCGCCTTTCCCTTGTGGGACATGCACCATGCCTGGAAGTCCAAGCACTCCTGGCCTTGATGTGCCACCCTCTACGAGAAAGACATCAAGAAGATTAGAAATCAGTCATAATTGAGCATCAGAATAGATAAATGAATTCGTGTACCCATGCGTCTCTGTATCCGGTGAGGTTGCGGCTGCCTTGATGGTGTGCTGGTCCTTGCATCTCCAAACGTCGTTCCCTTGTAGCGTTGTGCATCGAGGCATACCCCTCCGTAAACCAGTTGTCCACGATCTTCTCCCACGCCTCGGGATATGATCCGCACCACCAGGGAATCATCTGCATGTCATCCGGTAATTGACATATAAGATGATCGAATTAAACCTACTTTTTCTCAAAACGAATCAATCTGGATGTTCTCATGTACCTCAATGTACGGCTCCCGGGTCAGGTCCATGGTTCTGGCGTCGACCTTTTTGACCCTCTGTCCAAGCTTCAACCCGTAGTAGGTGACAATGGTCTGGATCTTCGCCTCGTGAATCATGTCGACGACGAGCTTTTTGCAGGCTTTGGTCGCCACCTGATCCTTCCTGTCCTCAAATCCCTCCTCGCATTTGAAATAAGCCTGCAGACAAACACGATATTTGTATGGATATTTTTTAAAGAAAAAGTTCAATGAAAGAAGCAATGCTATGCGAGGAGACTTACCCAGAACTCCCCATTGACCCGTGCTGCCTTGTTGGGGTACGGCTCCGTATCAGCGGCGATGGCGTAGTGGTCAAACGAACAGGCTGCCAACGTGTTGTTCTTGTACGTGATGACGCCGGGGTAGTGTTGCCTGCACAGAAGACCCAGGATGCCATTGGGGGCGTGTGCACCAGCACTAGACACAACCACCCAGTTCCTGCACATGTGATTAAGAAAAATTAGTAGTTCATCTTTGTTTGAACTTATCATATGAAGTAGGGGCAAATAAAATGTCAAGTTTACTTACTTTTGCCCTTCAGGGCGAATCACTGTGCGGCGGTGAGGAAGCGGAAAAGCAGGGAGGCTCACGGGACCTCGTAGGTACACCCTCGAAGCAGAGGAAGAGGAACCCGTGCCTCCCGCCAACGCCTCCTGCTCGTCGAAGGGTGCCTCCTCCTCGTTGCCCTCGGGATGCGTCTACGAAACCTCCTCCTCCTCCTCCTCCTGCTCGACCTCCTCGTGCGCCCTCTCCACGGGCGTCACCGGCTCCGCCTCCTCCGACACCTAGAGACATACCGGGGGCCTCCTGCTCCTTGGGTTCCTCCTCCTCGCGTCCGACCCCTCGGCCTCCTCCCCCGCTTGGTAAAGCGACCTGACGGGCCTGTGACGCCCACCCGCCATCTTTGTTGAATCACCTGAAAAAAAAGAAAAGTATTACATGTATTAGAAATAATATTCATGCTTAAAAACACTTAATTAGAAATAGATGCAAAATGATAATCAACTTTAGTATTACATTTATTAGAAATAATCGTCATTATTTGGATTAGCTGGATCATAGGTCTCATCATCGCTATCAACATTGTCCAAATCATCAACACTAATTGAAGGAGGAATGTTGTCTTCATTGTCATTGCCTAAATGTAATCGCTCAAGCATTTGTAGGTCATCCACATTTTGGACCTCATCTCCAGCATCCTCATCATCAACCCTTTCATTGTCTACTTCCATTTCTATCGCTTCGGTTAAGTCTATCACAAAGCTTCCTTGTAGCCCCTCTTCTTGAAAGAACTCTTCCTCATATGTGCTTGGATTGAAGTTGTAATCTTCATCGTTTGGGGCAGGTAGTTTACCATGTGGTGGTACCTTGTGCACAATAGCCCAACCCTTAAGCTTTTTGTCTTGGCACGCGTATGGCATATAATACACCTGGTAGGCTTGTTGAGCCACAATATAGACATCTTTTCCTGGGTAGACGGAATCTGGTTGAATCTCCACTAGCCCAAGATTAGGGGTCTGTCTCGTTGCTCCAGGATCAAACCAGTGGCATTTGAATATGACAGGATTAAGAGCTTTGGAACCATGAAATGAAAGTTCATAGATTTCCTTAATTCTTCCATAATATTGGACCTCATCAGTGCCTGGTGTTAAAACTCCGCTATTTGTGGTGTTTCGATTGGGCCGACTCTGCTCGTAGCATGTTGTTTGAAAGCGATATCCATTCACGTTGTAGCCATTAAATGACTTGACCCTAATGGCACAGTTGTTTGCAACCTGTCTTAACTCGTCACTTATAGTAACATCAGTTTGGGCCTTCCGTTTGAACCAAGAAATGAAATCGGGCCTCCCTGGTCCCACACCCTTTGAAAGAAGGGTATCAGTTTCCTGCGGGGTTGGATCCCTTCGTCCTTGCCAGGTTTGACGAGTGAATTCCCTGTACCAAAGAGAAATAAGGGGTTTGGATGCGAAATAGTGTGATGGCGTATCGAAACAAGGGGTTGAGAACTTACCCAATGAACGGCTGCACCTCGACAAGGTTGGTCAACACATACAGCATGATATTGCGCCACTCTTCATTTTTCAATTGCTTAGTGGTCGATGCACTTGCGCTTCTGAGTTGCCCTTGGAAAAGGCTGAGCTTCGATTCATTTTCGACAGCATTGTAACGAGGGGGTGGATTATGCACGCTAGGAAGGAGGTTCGGTTTGTAGTATTTCTGTGTGAAGGTTCCCACCTCCTCCCTAACGGTTTCCTCTGTAATGGAAGCCTCAATTTTGGCCTTATTTCTACATTTTGTTCGAACAGTCTTCAGACATCTCTCGATTGGATAGCACCACTGGGCCTGCACGGCCCCCCCATACGTGCCTCATAGGGGAGGTGCACAATCAAATGCTGCATCGGCAAGAAGAAGCCGGGTGGAAAGATCTTCTCCAACTTATAGACCAACACAGGTGCCGTTTTTTCCAAGTCACGAACGACGGACCGGTCAAGCTCCTTTGCACAAAGCTGGCGAAAGAAATAGCTCAACTCTGCAAGCACTTGCCATATATGATCAGGGACATAGCCTCGGACCATCGCTGGAAGAAGCCGCTCAATCCAGATGTGGAAGTCATGACTCTTCATCCCGTTGACTCGCAGAGTGCCTAAGTTGCCTCCCCTCCTCAGATTCGCTGCATACCCATCAGGGAACATTAGCGTTTGGATCCATTGAAGTACTTCCCTCCTCTGATCCCTGGTCAAGATGAAATCGACCTTAGGCCACCTCCATGTCTTGTTGCCTCTAGGAGGCTGCATCTCTTGCTTTGGTCTATCACATAACGTTGCCAGGTCCACTCTAGCCTTAGTGTTGTCCTTAGACTTTTCAGTGTCCATGAGTGTTCCCCAAAGTGCCTCGGCGACATTCTTCTCGGTGTGCATTACATCGATGTTATGTGGCAGAAGAAGATCATCGAAATAGGGGAGCCTCGTCAAGCCTGACTTATGTGTCCACATATGTTGCTCACCATATCCCACAAACCCACCATCTAGAGCAGACAGGAGAGCATCTATCTGTGAATGAACCTCGGCACCAGTCATCATCCACGGTGGAGGGTCTGTCACTACGACACCTTTCATAAAGTTCTTGATGTCTTGTCTGAATGGATGCTCAGAAGGGAGGAATTGCCGATGTGCGTCGAACGACGAATACTTGCCACCCTTTCGTAACCAGATGAACCTCAAAGCTTCCTTGCATACTGGGCATGGGAACTTCTCGTGAACACAACAACCGCTGAATAACCCATACGCTAGGAAGTCATGCATGGAGTACTGGTACCAAACGTGCATTTTGAAGCTTGTCTTTGTAGCTCTGTCGTATGTCCATACCCCTACCTCCCAAGCATGGATCAATTCATCAATCACCGGCTCCATGAACACACCCATATTACTCCCCGGGTGTCCAGGAATTATTAACAACAAGAATATGTTATGTCGTTCAAAGGAGACACCGGGGGGGAGATTGAGGGGGATAACGAACACGGGCCAACATGTGTATGGGGCAGCCATCATTCCATAAGGATTGAACCCGTCTGTTGCCAACGCAACACGTACATTACGAGCCTCTCCAGCTTTTTCACGATATATGTCATCGAAGTGTTTCCATGCTTCACCATTGGCTGGATGCACCATCTTCTCCGGACTGTACCGTTTTCCATTTTTATGCCATGTCATCTGTTTCGCGGATTCCTCGTTCATGAATAGCCGTTGGATCCTCGATAGGAACGGAAGGCGCCGTATGATCTTCACTGGGACTGTCATCTGACTCTTCTGACCATCACCAGAGTCTGTCTCCAGGTACCTAGACGATTCACACTTTGGACAGTACTTTGCGTCCACATGTTCTTTCCAGAATAGGATGCACCTCTTCGGACAAGCATGTATCTGCTCATACGGCATCTTAAGTGCCCGAAGGAGCTTCTGTGAATCG
Source organism: Miscanthus lutarioriparius (assembly GCA_904845875.1). Classification (NCBI taxonomy): domain Eukaryota; kingdom Viridiplantae; phylum Streptophyta; class Magnoliopsida; order Poales; family Poaceae; genus Miscanthus; species Miscanthus lutarioriparius. The sequence goes on along the minus strand of CAJGYO010000010.1, from coordinate 38,839,213 downwards.
TACATGCTGTTTGGCAGAATGTGGCCCTCCGGAAGCAAGGTGCCAATCACGATCAACATCTTATCGAAGCCGTCTCGGCTGATGTTTAACTCGGACTTCAACGCCATCAAGCGTCCAATGGAGTCAAGTTCAGACACCGAGGACCGATCGTAAAGGGGCTTCTAAGCAGAGTTCATCATCTCGTAGAAAGCCTTTGTGGCTGCCTCCATCTCCTCCTTCTCGCGTTCGTCAACGCCGAGTCCTTGGTGAACATCATCTAACAAGTCTGGTACACCGGCATCATCATCAAAAGCTTCGACGCGTGGTCTCACCACCTCCTCTCTCGTACGATGGGCTTCACCATGGTAGATCCACTGGGTGTAGCCCGGCATATATCCATTCTTCACAAGATGTTTACCCATGTCAACCATGTTTATCCTTCTCCTGTTTGCACATTTGGAGCAGGGACACGGCTCTAGCAGATGTGATGACGAAGCCTTGCCAAATGCCTTGTTCAAAAAAGCCTCGGTCTTGCGAAACCATTCATCTGTGTACTCCATGTGACTTTTCCAGCCCGTGTACATCCACTGATGGTCATCCATCCTCTAAAATGCCAGCGAGTAATGCAACCATCAACTACATCTACACGACTTTCATACTGTCTAATAGGTGAGGATAGATCCTAATCCCACCCATGGATGCGTAGATGAGGTTAGTTACCATGGTCTGCTCCTATCCTAGACATAATTTCGACAGCACCTCCCCGTTGTTCTCCCGATACACGTCCTGGCAGGGAGAGTGTGTATCTAGAGAACAACGGGGAGGTAATGCTGAAACCCTGTCTCGGATCGGAGCGGACCATGGAAACTAAACTCATCTATGCATCCGCGGGCTGTCCAAATAACGTGGACAATCTGAAAAAGATATGGCCGTAGATATGCAAAGATATGCATACCACCAACCGTATCTCTTTCAAACGGGAGACGCCTAACTTGGTTACGCGATCTACGACCAAGGTACGCAAAAGACGGGTTATACCTAGGGTGTCGGTGGAGTCAGGCTAGCGGGGCGGTGGCGAGTCGGTGCAGTGGCGAGGCGACGCGGTGCAGGTAGACCCGCAACGCTGAGGAAGACGATCGGTGTAGCCAAGGCGCTCTGGCTCCGCTCAGACAGTTCCTTCACCTGCATGAAAAACAAATAGATTTTGGTCAATTCTAAATTTTGGCAGCACCTCCCCTGCACGGGGAGGTTTCCAAAACCTACAAAAAACAACGGCACGAAGGCCGACAATCACAACGGCTCGAAGGCCGACAATCACAACGGCTCGAAGCACCGTACGTGACAACGTGCACGAAACTTTTTCAAATTTTTACCATAGTCTCCACATGCTATATAACGATGCATCCACAATTTTTACCATAGGCCGACAATTAGTAGTTTGTATAAGCATGAGGAATGGGTGATTCCACTAAAATTCATGGGATGAACTCATGATGCGTAGCAGCTTTGTTACCTGGGAATTTTACTAAATGCTGCCTCCTAATTTTACTATATGACACTGGTTAGTAGATTTACCTGGGAATTTTTATGCGTCTTTTCACTGTAGATGCCATCAATTCGTCGAAATATTGGAATTGGCAAAACGTGCCTCTCAAATTTGTTCTGTCAATGACACTCTTGCAGGTATGCACCCCTTTCATATGAGTTCACTTGCCTTGTTGCATTTATATGAGCTGAAACACATATATGAGCTGAAACACATATATCACTTGCCTTGCCTTGTTGCTAACAGCAGGCTGACAATTGCAGCCAGGTAGTACAGGTATTCAGTACATGCAAGCTCTGTTCTTTTGCAGCTCCATTCAGCAATTAGTCATTGTGTTGTCTGAATTTTGCAGCACGTCGGTGCATAGCTTGGCTCTGGTTTCAGGTTTGCCTGGTGTAGATCGAGTGAGAGGAACTGCAGTGCATGAACTTATTTGTATGCATTGTCATTTCCATGACACAATGATCACTAGTTAAATAATTATTGCATGCCTTGTCTTAAGTGCTTATTTACTCAAATGAGCAAGGTCTTGTCCTTGTTCATTCACAAGCCTTTTTAGCTAGCTCATGTGATGTCTCGGTGTGCATGCATATATGTACTGTATTGATCTCAATTGGTCACTAGCATATGAGCAGTACTTTTGCAAGTTTTAAGTTAATCTCTGTACTGATCCTTGTTTGCTCTTGCCCATTAAAAATATATGCATGTGTTTCAGCTCATATATGTGAAGCTATATAGCAGCAGCAGTTCAGTTCAGTTCAGTTCGGTTTTGAGTATTTTTTCACTCTTCCAATTAGCAAGTATTGAAAATAATCATTTCCCTTGTTGCCTTGCTTATGCAGATGTGCAGGAAAGTAAATAAAGAGTAGAAAAAGAGGACGGTGGTGGTCACCTGGATATGTTCACTGCTTGGATGAGCAGAAAGTATTTTTATGCATAGTTCTATACATAGTTGCAATCTGAGATGTTAGACCTTTGTTCCATAATGGGCAGTAGGTGATACAAGCATGTAGACTACGATTTGAATTATATAAAGCCCTTGTGTTGTCGTCCGATTTGAATTATATATATATATATATGTGTGTGTGTTTTCTATTGTAAATTTGATTTTTTTTTGCGGAAAAATGTACTATAGGGGCGGTTCTAGATTGAACCGCCCCTACAAATGGATTTGTAGGGGCGGTTGGTATTGTAGCCGCCCCTACAAATCGATTTTGTAGGGGCGGCTGGTGTTACCAGACCGCCCCTACAAATCGATTTGTAGGGGCAGCTACAATACCAGCCGTTGTAGGGGCGGTCTGGGAACCGCCCCTACAAAGGGTTACGAGCCGCCCCTAAAAAACGATTCTGCAGTAGTAGCAGCGCTCGTAGGCCTATAAAAAGAGACCAACTCTCTCTTCTCAAAACACACATACTCCTGCCCTGTTTGGTTCTCTAGGCGCTCCTAAAATTTCTGTCACATCGAATGTTTGGACACATGCATGGAGTGTTAAATATAGACTGATTATGAAACTAATTGCACAACTTGCGATTAATTTGCGAGACGAATCTTTTAAGCCTAATTAGTCCATGATTTGACAACGTGGTGCTACAGTAAACATGTGCTAATGACAGATTAATTAGGCTTAAAAAATCGTCTCGCAAATTAGCCTTCATCTATGTAATTGGTTTTGTAATTAATCTATATTTAATGCTCCTTATTAGTATCTAAACATTCGATGTGACATGAATTTTAGGAGCGACTAAAGAACCAAACATCCCCTCCATCACCAACACACCGCTGCCCTGCGCACAGTTGGAAATAATAGCAATTTAGTGACGTATAAATTAAGTCCTCTATTGAGAAAAAGAACAACAGTATATATCATAGGTGTGTGATTTAACACTAGCACAACAATCCGAGACAAACTCAAGCACTCTAGTGCTAGTAATAGAAGGAACACGAGAACGAACAATAGAGAAAATGTAGGCATTCTTACAGTGGGTTGTCGGCGTTAGAGATAGTGCAAAAGTAGACGAAACAGACCATCGATGGAGATATGCGAACACCGGTGTAGAGGGAAGAAGACGTTCAGCGAGCAGTCGCGACGGCGCTTCCCAAAAACTTGATACGCCCCTAGCCCGTGCAGGGACATGAGGAGACGTAGCCTTAGGAGACCTGCTCTCCTGGCGCCGATGACACGTTGGCGACGGGATGGGGAAGACGACGGCGGCGCAGCACAGTGGTAAAAGAAGGAGATGGATTGTCTATACTGAGGACAACGTCTTGTCCCAATATATACACGCGTCGTAGTTGTGGTTAGTAATTAGATGCACAATCACAGCACTAAGGTGATTGACCTGCCATTAGAGCAGTTAGAGCAATCACCATTAATACGAAAATAATTACCTACCAAAATAGGCCAGCCCAATTTTCTCCATGCATGCTATCTAGTAGCAAAAGAAAGCCACACACCCGTAGTCGCCGGACCGTTCAAGTGCATGTCGCACATGTGTTTCTTCCTCTTTCTCTCCTCAATAGCTTCAACTAGTTGGAAACAACTCAACTATTTAAGTTGGTCTTACTCCTACAGTAGCAATGTGGACCTAAAGTCCCCAACCATACCATACATGTGTGAGTGGTCCTTTGAAATTATTATTTTGGCCAGCCCAAATCTTGTAACAAGCATACATATTCCTCTCCAAACCATCGCCGGCCGGCTGCACACACGCCCATCGCCGGCCGGCAAGCACAAGAAGCAGCGACGTTGGCGACCCTCTCGGGGTCAGCTTCGTCAACACCATCGTCCAGTGTTTCATCTTCCCCGGCGAGCTAGTCAACCGCGTTTCCAGCAAGCCGAACATCTAAAGCATCATCTCGGTCGAGCTCGTTCACATCGTCCCCGGCGAGCCGAACATCTACGGAAACCTGGGCACCGTTGGCTTTCGCATCATCGATGACATGGCAGGCCGTGGCTATGGTGAGGTTCTTTATATTTAGATTTATACTATACTTGTCTCTTTGAATGGCAGTAGTGAGATGCAATGCAACACATGCACTGTCCTGTGGCAACACAGTGGAGGTCACGGCAATCAGACAACGGTTAGCTACACCGGCGCTAGAAGTCCGGAACGACGACGTCCATGGCGAGGCGAGCACGGCAATTATGTTAGACAATCTACTGCTTCCTTGTGTGAACACATAGCAAGGGAAGGCGATGCCGAAAAGGCCCCCTGCTGTGGTACTGTAGCCGCTGCAGAGGCAGGCGCCGAATGGCTCACGTGCCGCACTATAGCCACATGCAAGGACAGGCGCAGAAGTCAGTCCTATTGTGTAATCAAGTTACTGTTGCAGCATGTGTGCTGTAGTAGGACTAGATGGATAGAGTTGTATAAATAGACTACCACGACAACTCAGTAAAGAGATCTCAGATTTGTCATCTCTCATACAGGGCTTCGGCCAACGCTGGGGTCTTGTACTATGTGTAAGCTCTGTTCTCCCTCTTCTTCAACCTTTAGCCATAGTGTGTGGGGACGGACAACGCTTGTTCGTGATCGGCTTAGCTTGTGGGTGCTCGGCAACACTAGCGGGTGCTCGGCAAGACTGGTGAGTGGTTCACTCACCTGAGCCGGTGTTCCTATGTGCTAACAAGTGGTATCGGAGCCGTACAAGCGCCATCGCCAGACTAACCGCTGGCGATGATGGGCGGTTCGGAGATGGGCGACACCAGTAGCACTATTGTGGCTGCCTAGCCACGACCGGAGGTCGTTGTTCGCACGGTGTGGGAGGTCAGTGGCACTAGTTGGCCGACGCTGACTCGCACCAACTATGCAGAGTGATCGGTGACCATGAAGGTCAAGCTCAGAGCCCGACGGCTCTAGAATGTTGTTGACAAGGGCACCGACAATGAAAAAGATGACATATCAGCGTTGGAGGCTATCCTCACTACTGTACTGGTGGAGTACAGGGAGCCATTGGGGGCGAAGAGCTCGGCTAAGGAGGCGTAGGAGGCTATTGCGGCGATGCACGTCGGTTCCGACCACGCAAAGAAGGCGACGGCCCAGCTTCTGAAGCAGGAGTACGCCAACCTCAAGTTTAAGGATGGTGAAATGGTGGAGGACTTCTCCCTCCGCCTATAGATGCTCTTCAGCAAGCTAAAGAGCCTTGGCATCACCATCGACGAAGAGCAGGCAGTCTCCATGTACCTCCACTCTATGCCGACAAAGTACATCCAGATCGCTCTCTCCATAGAGACGATGCTGGACTTGTCCACCCTCACCATTAAGGATGTGACAGGCCGTCTGTGGACAGTGGACGAGCGCCTAGAGCAGGCGATAGCAACGAAGGACAGTGGCAAACTACTGCTGACAGAAGAGGAGTGGGCTGTTCGAAGGAACTCCGGGAAGGCAACCTCCTCCAGCCGCGGTGGCGATGGCAAGTGCCGTGGCAAGGCTTCTTCAGAGAAGAAGAAGTAGGTCGACCCCAACGCCTGTCGGCGCTATGGGAAGATGAGCCATTGGGCACGGGAGTGCCCAAATCGCAAGCAGGAGAAGAAGGCTCATCTGGCGCAAGCTGATGATGATGATGAGGCCACTATCCTGATGGCGATGTTCTGTGCACTGCACGACGTCGAGGCCGAGGAGAAGAAAGAGGCGACGATGGTGGAAGGACCTAGGAAGGCCCTAAAGACTATCAACCTCGACAAACCACGTGCCCAAGTCCACCTCGGACGTTTGGGCACCGACCAGGAGCAGCGGTGGTATCTGGACTCTGGTGCCAACAACCACATGACGTTCTCCAAGGCATCCTTCTCCGAGCTCGATGACGATGTTATCGGTACGGTGAAGTTTGGTGACGGCTCAATGGTGGCAATCCAAGGGCACGGCACCATCATCTTCAGGTGCCAGAATGCGGAGCACCACGCGCTAACGGATGTATGTTACATCCCGCAGCTGCGTTCCAGCATCATCAGCATTGGTCAGCTGGATCAGGGACTAGGAGTCCTTAGGATCAGGGACTAGGAGCACCGACTTCTTGCCAAGGTGAAGAGGTCCCTAAACCGGTTATACCTGCTCGACCTGAAGGTAGAGCAGCCGGTGTGCCTGGCGGCAAGGCTCACTAAGGAACCATGGATGTGGCATGTCCGGTTCGGACATCTCAGCTTCGACGCGCTTGGTCGGCTAGAGAAGATGGTCCGAGGGCTACCCCACATCAAGCACGGAGGCGAGCTGTGTTACAGCTGCTTGGTCGAGAAGCAGAGGAGGCTACCATTCCCAAAGGTTGCCAAGTATCGCGCGAAGGATGCTCTCGAGCTCATCCACGGCGACCTCTACGGGCCGATCACGTCAGCAACAAACGGTGGTCGGTGGTACTTCCTCCTGCTCATGGATGATTGCAGTTGCTACATGTGGCTGCAACTCCTAACGAGTAAGGACGAAGCGGTGGCGACGATCAAGAAGTTCAAGATGCGCGCGGAGGCCGAGAGCGGCAAGAAGCTCCGCATGCTGAGGACTGATCACGGAGGCGAATTCACTTCGGTGGAGTTCGCTGCGTACTACGCGGATCAGGGTGTGGTGCGACACCACACCGCGCCATACTCACCACAATAGAATGGCATGGTGGAGAGGCGGAACTAGACAGTGGTCGGCATGGCCCGATCCATGATGAAGGCCAAAGGCATGCCGGCAAGGTTCTGGGGTGAGGCAGTGACCACAGCGGTGTTCATCTTCAATTGCTCTCTGACCAAGGCCCTGACAGGCAAGACACTGTTCGAAGCTTGGTATGGGAGCAAGCCGAGCGTGTCCTTCCTCCGGACATTCGGCTACATCGGCCACGTCAGGAAGACGAAGCCGAACCTCACCAAGCTGGAGGACAGGAGCACACCGATTGTGTTCCTGGGCTACGTGGAGGGTACCAAGGCGTATCGGCTCTATGACCCATGCGGAGACAAGGTGCTTGTCTCGCGTGATGTCGTGTTCGATGAGAAGGCGGCTTGGGACTGGAGTAGTCCAAGCACAGGGGAAGCTGGTGGCTTCACCAGCACCTTCGTTGTCGAGCACTTGGTCATCCATGGTTGTGGAGACGTTGGGGAAGAGGTGCCGAGCACTCCGGAGCGGGTGCCGAGCACTCCAGCGGCAGAGCCGAGCACTCCTAGGGCAGTGCCGAGCACTTCGGCAGGGATGCCGAGCACTCCGGGAGGAGTGTCGAGCACTCCTGAAGGGATGCCGAACATGCCAGGAGTGGTGCTGGGAGGTTCTGCAGTGGTGGCGACCATTCTAGGATGGGTGCCGAGCACTCCTGTGGAGGAGCCAAGAGGTCTTATAGTGGTGCCGACCACTCCAAGACCGAGGCTGAGCACTCCTACAGTAGTGTCGAGCACTGCAGGAGTAGTGACGAGTTGTCCAGAAGTAGTGTCGAGCACTTCAACCAGGGTGCCGAGCACTCAAGGTGCTATGCAGAGCACTCCGGCGAAACAAGGAACTCCATCGATGCCGATCGAGTTCGCCTCACCTCCCGGTGGCATCACTGAGTTCGTGGATGCCTTCCACGAAGGTGAGGAGGTGCGGTTCTACAGGCTGGATGTCATCGTCAGTGGCATAGGATTGTCAGGCTTGGTGGGTAGGCTGCTCAATGATGTAGAGCTACTGCTCGTCAGCGCAGAGGAACCACCCATGTTCGCACTGGCCAAGCGCGATGAAAACCGGCGACAGGCGATGCTGGAGGAGATGAAGGCAATCGAGGAAAACAAGACATGGCAGCTCGTCGATCCACCTCCAGGATGCCATCCGATCAGCCTGAAGTGGGTGTACAAGGTCAAGCGGGATGAGCTCGACGCTATTGTCAAGCACAAGGCGCGCCTCGTCGCCCGAGGCTTTGTTCAGCGCGAGGGCGTAGACTTTGAGGTCTTTGCGCCAGTAGCGCGCATGGAGTCGGTTCGTTTGCTACTCGCCTTGACAGCAGCAAAGGACTGGCATGTCCATCACTTGGACGTTAAATTGGCCTTCCTCAATGGTGAGCTGGTGGAGACAGTCTTCGTCAGGCAACCTCTAGGTTTCGCCGTCAAGGGAGAGGAGCACAGGGTGCTCTGACTGCGCAAGGCGCTCTATGGGCTGCGGTAGGCCCCATGAGCGGGGAACACCAAGCTTGACGCCACGCTGGGCGAGCTTGGGTTTTAGCGGTGCGCAACCGAGCACGCGCTCTACACGCGGCGATAGGGGAAGGAGGAGCTCGTCGTCGGCGTGTATGTGGATGATTTGATTGTCACCGGTGTGCGCACGGAGGAAATCAATAGCTTCAAGCGTGAGATGGCGGCTCGTTTTCGAATGAGCGATCTCGGCACACTCTCCTACTACATTGACATCGAGGTGAGATAGGGGAAGGAGGAACTCATGCTCGGTCAGAGCGCGTATGCCTCCAAGATATTGGAGTGGAGCGGCATGGCTGAGTGCAAGCCATGCGTGACTCCAATGGAGGAGCGGCTGAAGCTGACGAAGGCCAGCACCGCGACGAAGGTGGATGGAACACTCTACCGGAGCATCATCGGCGGTCTGCGCTACCTAGTCCACAAGAGGCCGTGGGCTACGTCAGTCGCTTCATGGAGGATCCCAGAGAGGATCACTGGGCTGCGGTGAAGCGGCTACTACGCTACGTCAAGGGGACGGTAGATCATGGGATCATCTTCCCAAAGACCGGCGGGAGTAGGCTGCAGCTCACTGTGTTCAGCGATGCAGACTTGGTGGGGGACATCGACGGACGACAGAGCACCTCTGGTGTGCTCGTCTTCCTCGGCTCGGCTCCAATTTCATGGCTATCGCTAAAACAGAAGGTGGTGGCGCTATCTACGTGCGAGGCAGAGTAAGTAGCAGCGGCCACAGCGGCATGCCAAGTTATGTAGCTACGCCGACTGCTGGGCGAGCTGACCGGTGTGGAAGCTCACCCACCAGCACTGATGATGGACAACCAGCCCGCCATCGCTCTCGCGAAGAATCCGGTTCTGCACGAGCATGACCGGAGGAAACACATCGACGTGATGTTCCACTTCCTCAGGGACTATGTCGATGGAGGGCAGATCGTCATCGAGTTCATCGAAACTAGTCGGCAACTCGCGGACGTCCTCACCAAGCCACTCGGACATCTTCGACTCACGGAGCTGAAGGAGATGATCGGCATGGAGGGGTACAAGGGATAGCAGTAGGATTAGAGGAAGAATTGTTAGATAATCTACTGCTTTCTTGTGTGAACACACAGCAAGAGAAGGCGACGCCGAAAAGGCCCCCTGCTGTGGTACTGTAGCCGCTGCAGAGGCAGGCGTCGAATGGCTCACCTGCCGCACTGTAGCCACATGCAGGGATAGGCGCAGAAGTCAGTCCTACTGTGTTATCTAGTTACTGTTGCAGCATGTACGCTGTAGTAGGACTAGATGGATAGAGTTGTATAAATAGATTACTACGGCAACTCAGTAAAGAGAGCTCAGAATTGCCATCTCCCATACAGGGCGGCCAACGCTGGTGTCTTGTACTGTGTGTATGCTCTGTTCTCCCTCTTCTTCAACCTCTAGCCATACTGTGTGGGGACAGAAAACACTTGTTCGTGGTTGGCTTAGCTAGTGGGTACTCGGCAACACTAGCGGATGCTTGGTAAGACTGGTGAGTAGTTCACTCACCTGAGCCGGTGATCGTATAGGCTAACAAATTAAGCAAGCGAGCAGCTCCGCGGTGTTGATCCACTTTCAGCGGCGACCATGGACGTCAGCCCTGCGACGAACGGCGTGGCCCAGCAAGTGACCCATACACGACGGCGATGACCATTCCGGGGCACGTGCCGTCTCTACTGCATCAACAGCAGCCTAAGCAGAAGCCCAGCGATGTCTATGCAGCGGCAATAAAGCCCTCGCAAGCAAGCTCAACTTGCGGCCCGGCAGCGCTAATCAGCTGACAACACAGCAGGCTAAGACGAACACGCCGTTCTCAGCAGCAGTCCATATGTAGATGGGGCCTTCAGTAGCAGGCCATCGCCTGGAAGTAAGCCGGGCGATGACCGGAACGGCGAGCATGTCCACCGTGGCGGCGGAGCAGCAGCCCTAGCGGAGATAGCTTCCTCCTACTTGAGTTGAAGCCAGTGGCAACAGCCCATGATGAAACATAAGCCTGTACAAGCATTGCATAAGTTGTCAACTGAAGAGGGAAAATTATTATACAACTTGCTCAAATTTGCTCCTCCTTTCCGCTCGAATCCGACAGCCACCCCCACTCCATCGATCCAAATCTGCTTCTCTCCGCCGATTTGCTCATCCTCACCGCAAATTGGCTGCTCCTCTCCGCACTAAAACACATGAATGCAGGTAATACTAAAATTGACAACCAGAAAAATTAACTCAAATTGACAAATAGGAACTGAAAACTAAAGCAGACAAAATGAAAAAAAAATACTGCAAAATAATAATTAAACTGAAATACCTACAACTGAAATTGACAATAGAAACTAAAAACAAAAGTAAACAAAATGGTAAACAAAAAATATTATATCAGCACCGAAACATGACTTCCAACTGGGGTGAGTTATATTTTGAACAAATGGCAAGTTATTATGAAATTATATGGCAACTCGAATGTCAAAATTCAGATAACTACGAGATGACTTCCTCGCGCCGTCAAACAAAATTTTAAATAAAAAACAAAAAACATGCAGCGATGAAATGAATTATACCGGTTCACATAGGGAAAAATGAAACTCATAATTCATTGAACTGAAAGGCAGACTGAAAAAACTCATAACTCAATGCAAAAAAATAAAACCAAAAGAACACTATAAGCTGCGGCATGACCTTGTGTGGCAAGTTTAATTTCAAGGTATGTAGCAAGTTATATTTTGAGCAAGTGGCAAGATATCGTGAAATGACAAATTTTGAGAATTATGACTTCCAAACACATAAAAAATTATACCAAAATTAAAAGAAGTACTGAAACAAAAAAACTAAAAGCATTGAAAAACTAAATCACAAAAGTCAATTGCACTTAGCTATTTGTTAAAAATCTAAAAATGAAATTGATAGGACTTGATGCCCTACCGATGTTACTGCGTAGGTTATAGGGGTGGAAGAGGGGAGGACATGGTCTGTACTCTCGACGTCGGCGAGGGGCCATGGCGGCGAGAGCGGCGGCTGCTGCTGCAGCCCTAGAGTTCACGTCGTGCTACTGTTCATGCGAGGAAGAGAGGGCAGGGACGGCTGGCTCCCAAGGGAAGCCAGCAACTTAATTGTTGCTTTCTGATTAATTCCAATCATCCCCGATTAAAGTATTTATCCTTCCCTATAGATGCTATAATTAAGGAACTATATCTATCTCTAAGAAAATACCAAATAAGTGATAATTGGGCTTCTAAGCCCCTTAACAGACCATCCCCCTATCCACTATTGGGCCTGCGCCTGGCATAAGGGATGCCGGTCATAACATCTCTCCCCGCCTGCGCAAACAACTCGTCCTCGAGTTGGAAGTCGGGGAAGTGCTCGCGGAACTCGTCAAGAGTCCTCTGGTGGTATGGCCGCGTCCCCGTATTCGGCGGGCGCGGCGTCCTCCACAATGTAGCCCCCGGACTCTAGGTAGAAGAGCCGCTGACACACATGTCCAGGGACGTAGGGCTCGTCGTAGTTTTAGCATAGTCCTTGGCGATGACGTTCCAGCTGCTCCACCGGTGTAAGGCGGCGAAACGGGGGCGCGGCGGGGGCCGCATTGGCCGCAGCGGGGGCCTGCCCCGCCTGGGCCGCCCTGGGTCCGCGCGCCGGAGGAGGCTGACCCTGACGTGGAGCCGACGCCGACTGCATGGCAGCCGCACGACGCTCAAATGCCCGGGCGTAGTACATGGCCATCTAGAGGTCCGAGGGGGTCGCGCATCTCCACGTCCACCCGGATATGATCCGGAAGCCACCAACGAAGAGCTCAAGCCGCTGACGTGTGGAGACGTCCCGGGCGTGACATGCCACAGCCTGGAAGCGATCGACGAACTCCTGCACACTGGAAACAAACGGCAGCCGGCCCAGCTCAGCCAACCGACTCCCACGGATCGGAGGGCCAAAGCGCAGACGACACAGCTCCTTGAAGCACTCCCACGGTGGCATGCCCTCGTCCTGCTCGAGGGCGTAGTACCAAGTCTGGGCCGCCCTCGGAGATGATAGGAGGCGAGCTAGGTATGGTCGGAGGCGAGCGTGCGCTGACCCCGAAAGAATTGGTCACACTGGTTGAGCCAATTCAGAGATCAACGGAGCCGTCGTATGTGGCGAACTCCAACTTGTAAAACTTGGGTGGCGGCAGGTCCTGTGCGGCGGCCGAGGGCGCTGCGCCCGTGATGTCCAGCGAGGGCGACGCGGCAGAGAGCGTCGGCATCAGGCTGCCGTCGTGGAATAGGGGGCCGTCCACCCCGCCGTAGAGGGTGCCTAGAGCTGGGGCACCACCAGGCACCATGACAGCCCCAGTGGTCGGGAGCGGCGGTTGGTGCGGCTGGGTACTAGGCGCCGTGTAGATGGGTTTCGACGAACCGGTGATCCAAGCCGGAAGCGGTGACGGCGACGGCGGGAACTTGATCTGCTGGATGGGAACGCCCTGGGACGGCGGCGGTGCGGCTGGGAACGAGGTCGTCGCAGTCCCATCGTAGGGCATCCCGTACTGGTATGAGATGACCGGCGCCGTGGTCATGGCCGAGGGCGGCGGCGGCAGGGGTAGCTGTTGTTGGTGTCGCGTCGGAGGAGGTGGCAGCTGGGGCTGCGGCTGGGGCGCATAGGGCCCGACGAGGAAGGCCCTGATGCCCGCCACGGCCTGCCCTAATTCCAGGATTGCGGCTGTCATCTCGCTTGTGGTGAGGACGAGGGGGACGGGCGCCAGGCGAGGGCGCAATCGCTTCGAGGACGCTTGGCGCGCTTTCTTTGTGGGGCAGCAAAGATGCAGCGAAAAGACGCTGGTGGCGGCGGGTGGGAAGAACTCGGTAGAGGGCCGGACATGATCGAACCAGAGATCTCTGATACCAGATTGATAGGACTTGATGCACTACCAACGTTGCTGCGTAGGTTATAGGGGTGGAAGAGGGGAGGACGTGGTCTGTACTCTTGACGTCAGCGAGGGGCCGTGGCGGCAAGAGCGGCGGCTGCTGCAGCAGCCCTAGAGTTCATGTTGCGCTACAGTAACACTGGTACTGTTCACACGAGGAAGAGAGGGCAGGGACGGCTGGCTCCCAAGGGAAGCCAGCAACTTAATTGTTGCTTTCTGCTTAATTCCAATCATCCCCGATTACAAGTATTTATCCTTCCCTATAGATGCTATAATTAAGGAACTATATCTATCTCTAAGAAAATACCAAATAAGCGATAATTGAGCCTCTAAGCCCCTTAACAGACCAGCCCCCTAGCCACTATTGGGCCTGCGCCTGGCATAGGGGATGCCGGTCATAACAGAAATTGTTAAAACTGAAATTGGGTCTACTTAGATAACAGAAAAGGAACTGAAATTGTAAACAAAAAATTAAAATGAAATTAGATTGATAAATAAAAATTAAAAACAATAGATGACAAAATTAAAAACAAAAAGAAAACATAAAAATAAAAATAAAATAACCAGAAACTCCAATCAAAAACTCTAAGTTCATTTGATGGACTAGTCAACCATTTAGAAACAAGGCATATATTAACTGAAACTCTAATGCATTTTGCTGAAAATAAGTGTAGGAACCTGAACTCTGAAGCTGAATGTAATTCAAACTCTAATGCAGGTTACGTGCAAGGCAATGGTGTAGCAACAGGACAAGAGTGGCAATAGGAACATAAACCCTTATTAACTGAACCTGAAATGAACTAGATTCAGTCAACTGAAACTAAAATGAAACTGGACAGCGAAATAGCAATAGGAACTTGAACGCTCATACACTGAACCTAAACTGATCTAGATTCAGAAAACTGAAAGAAAACTGAAACTGGACAGTGAAATGAACTAGATTCAGTAAACTGAAATAGATAAACTGACCAGAACTGAACTAGATTCGAAACACTGAAACTGAAAAAAACTGGACAGTGAACTGAACTAGATTCAGAATACTGAAACTAAATTAAAACCGGACAACGAAGTTAACTGAATGAAATTGACAACCAGAAGACACAATGAAAACTAAAATAGAGCTCTCAAATCATAACGCAAGGTAATGCCAATAGCAAATTGTGTAACTTGCCACAACAACAAAACTGAAATGAAAATTTCATTTTAATGTAACTTGCTGCATACTAAGAAATTTCAATTTTCAAATGACCAGCGTATACCAGCATAGATCAAGGCGCATGGGTCGCCTCGGACCTCTCCGTGCAAGCATGCGCAGGAGGGAGCGAATGGCGGCTACGGCGCGGCAAACCCGAACGCGGAGGCACCGAGACGGTCGGCCGAGGCGAGCTAGAGGGCGGCGAGCAGGTTGGTAAGGATGAGCTGGAGGGCGGCGAGCTCATCCACCTGCGGCGCTGCACGTATGCCCCCGACGCGGCCAGTCGCTAGTTAGACTTTGCGAATATGTACACATGAAAATGCACGAGTCAACAAGCTGGCCTCCAATATTATGGGCCTTGGGCCCGGCCATTGTAATCGGATGCAGCGAGCTGCTACTACTCCGCTCTTAGATGGCCCATCCAACATGATGGCTCACATAGGCCGGAAGTGAGTTTTTGGGTACAACACCCATGAATAATTCTAAGTCGTGACAAAGCGCACGAGTTCATGCACATATATAAATTCACAGCTGACTAAGTGTCACGCCAATGATCTCAGGAATTTACATAGAAGAGAAGTCTCCTATGTACAACATGAGCACAAGTTTCACGATTACCACACCACATTACCGCACCGTCAAGGCCGGTGATCCATGTGAAGTCTCTTTCTTTTCATGACAGACGAGGCTAGGATTTTCTTTCCACGACCAACGAGGCCAGAAATATTTTGTTTAGGACTGACATGGCCAAATACTTGACTTCGTTATGGGATCCGAACGACGAGGCCGGATACCTTTGCTAGAGGCTGACAAGGCTCTAGCACTTCATTGCTTTCATTATTCATTTTTGCATATGCATATACTTGAGGACTACTCTTAGCTTAATCGAAGGTGTTCTTATTAGAGAAATGTATAGTTTAACACACGTATATCATGTTACTTGTAACCCAAGTTGTGCTTGACTATATATCTGAAAGTCACCCGCCTAATTGGGCGTGAGGTGTTCCCCTAATTCTCTACATGGTATGAAGAGTTTGGGTCCCCTTCCGTCTCCTTCTTCTTCCCTAACCTGCGATGCCGACTCCACGGCTGCACGGCCACCCCACCTGCGCCGCCTCCCTCGCGCACGATCCTCCCTGCGCCTGTGGACTTCCTTAGCAAACTCTATTCTACATGTCCACCGGCCCTGCTATCCTGCTTCACAAGCCACCCCCTCCACGTCGCCGCCTCTTCGTGCGATTTCCCTTGCACCTTCCCTCCCTCCGCCCACGCGTAACTCCCATCCACGCATCCCGCTACTGCCTCTACTTCACATGGCCCCGGTCCGTGCATCCATACATGTTCAGCCTCCCCTACTCCCGCTGTGCCGCCCAATGGTCACCGAACCCTACCTCTCATCAGCCACCAGTGGCTCGTCCTCCGGCGGCACCATGGGCTCTCTCCACGCAGGCCCGATCATTGCCCCCTACACCACGATCACCGTCTGCTCTCACGTCCCTATCGTCCTCAAGCTGAAGCATTCGAACTTCCACAAGTGGGCGCCCTTCTTCAAGTCTTTGGTGGGAAAATTCGGCCTTCGTAGCCACATTGATGGGACTCCCGCCAACCTCACTGACCCCCAGTGGGTCTTGGACAATGCCTGCGTTGCGTCCATAGTTGGCTACTCGGGTCCGTCGAACCGACATCCAGGACCATGCCATTGACAGTGAATAGTCGGCACACCAACTCTGGGTCACCATCGAGGACCTCTTCCTGTTCAAAAAGGAGCCCCGCACCATCTTCCAGCCTGAGGAGTTCTCCTCTGTGAGGCAGGGGGACATCTCCAACAATGACTACTGCCAACGCATGAAGACCGTCACCGATGCCCTGAGCGATGTCAACCATGATGTCTCGCCATCCCAGTTTGCCCTCAACCTCCTTCACGGTCTCAACCCATGCTTCACTACTACAGATTGACTATTCACCGTTGCCACTTTCACTGCCATAGCAATAGAAGCAACGGTGTTATACTTCCACCGCCGATTGGACCGATAGCGAGGCCTCCAAGGGAAGGAAACCGGCAGTTGAAAACCATCAGTGCGGTGGTGGTAGTGGGGTTCAATCCCATCGTCGTTTGGAATGCCAAGCCGACTGGGATAGGCGTTATGCCGCCGGCCCTACACGACAGTTTGGTGTACCAGCGGTAGTAAATTCAGCGTGAGTTATTTCCCCATTTCCCAACTACCCACAACACAGTTGCATCACCATTACTTTCCTACGGAGTATATATGTCTCGGCTTCCCTTGACCATATGGGTATCTCGAGGAAGGACCTCTGCCCCGACGGGGCACCCTTCTTCGGAATCATCTCCAGAGTCCAAGCCACTCCTCTCGGAAGCATCCGGCTCCTTGTCATGTTTGGGGATCCTGCCAACTTCTAGAAGGAGTACCTTGACTTTGAGGTGGTGGATTTCGCTAGTCCTTACCAAGCTCTGTTGGGGTGGCCATGCTACACGAAGTAAATGGCTGTCCCACACTATGGTTGCTTGAAGCTCAAGATTCCCAGCCCATGGGGGGTCATAATGGTGGCCACATCCACGGCCGAGGTGTATCACTACGAGCAGGAAGGCATGGCCCTCACCATGGCCGATGTCGCCACTGCCGATTTCGCCCAAATCCAGCGCCAGCCAGGTGATGAGCCCCAGAACAGCTCAAAAGGGAACGCAGCGGCAGCATTCCACCCCGCCAACAACACCAAGACGATCCAGATCTTCCCCCAAGATCCTGAGAAGCAACTCTGTATCGACGCTAGAATGTGTCCGGACATGGAAGCGGCCCTCATAGAGTTCCTGCGCAACAACGCCGACGTCTTCGCGTGGAAGCCCTCTGACATACCCAGCATCCCCCGTGAGATTGCCGAGCACCACCTCAACATCTTGGCCGATGCCAAGCCAGTGCAGTAGCGCCTTCGCCACTTCGACAAGGAGAAGCGCACGTCAATTGGTGAGGAGCTCGCCAGGCTCCTAGACGTCGGCTTCATCAAAGAGGTCCAGCACCCTAACTAGCTGGCCAACCCCACCCTGGTCAAGAAGAAGAACGGGAAATGGAGAATTCGCATCGACTACACCGGCCTCAACAAGGCTTGCCCCAAAGACCCATTCCCCCTTCCTCGGATTAACCAGGTCATCGACTCCACCGCAGGCTGTGAGGCCCTTTGCTTTCTAGATGGGTACTCCGGGTACCACCAGATCGTAATGGACGCCTCCGATCAGCTGGCCATGTCCTTCATCACCCCCTTTAGCGCTTTCTGCTACACTTCCATGCCGTTAGGCCTCCGGAATGCTAGAGCCACCTTCTAGTGGTGCATGCAGAAATGTTTTAGGGAGCAGATCGGCCGCAACCTAGAGGTCTACGTCGACAACATCCTTGTCAAGTCTCAAGCAGCTACACAGCTGATCAGTGACCTAGAGGAAACTTTCTCTAACATTCATGCCAACCACATCAAGCTCAACTCAAAGAAGTGCGTGTTCAGGGTCATCTTGTGGCCTGGGGCACGTTGTCAACAACCGGGAGTCCACTGGTCGCATCACCAAGTGGGGGCTCGAGCTCATGGGCCTCGACATCACCTGCGCCCCCCACAATGCAATCAAGTCCCAAGTCCTCGCCAACTTCATGGCAGAATGGACCGAGGAGCAGGCCTCGACTACCCATATCAAGGCAGAGTACTGGACCATGTACTTTGACAGTTCCCTCACCCTCGACGGGGCAGGCGTAGGGGTTGTCCTCATATCCCCAGTGGTGACAAATTAAGGTACGCCCTTCAGCTCCATTTTCGGGCTACTAACAATGTTGTAGAGTATGAGGCACTTCTCCACGTCATCCGGGCTGCCGTCGAGCTCGGCGCTCGGTGTCTCTGCATATGGGGAGACTCTGAGCTGGTCATCAACCAGGTCATGAAGGAGTCAACTTGTGGGACAATGAGGAGGCCTACTGCGTGGAGGTTCGAAAGTTGGAGGACAAGTTCGACGGCATCGAGCTCCATCACGTCCTCCAGCCGGACAATGAGGAGGTCGACTCCTTGGCAAGATTGGTGTCCTCCTAGAAGCCCCCGCCATCTGAAGTCTTCCTCGATATCCTCGACACCCCCTCGGTCTACTTCAAGCAGGGCAAGACACCAACCTAGGCTGGCGCCGCCTCGACCTCGACCTGCGCCACTTGGGGGATGCCGGCCCCTCAGGAGTGCATGCTCATGGTCACGACACGTAGCTAGCATGGCACTGAGCCACTGGCTGGCGCCCTTCCTGACGCTCTGATGCGCATCGCGAAGAGCAGAAGATGAGAGCCGATTGCCCACGATAGGGCTGCCGACGGCCCATCAAGATAATAATTAAGTGAGGTATTTCCTTATACATATAGTTAAGCAAGATGATAGAGGGGGAGGGGATCTAAGACTTGCCTTCATTGTTGGCTACTTCTGGCAAGTTCTCAAAATTCGGATCTCCGCTCTCCTAGTAGTTATGTCGTCTATCGACGTATCTATCGATAAGACTACCGCCAGACACAAATGAAAAGAGGAAAGGCAAACATAGAACAATATGGTGGTACCGGGATGAATGCATAGAGCTAGATTTTAGTTGAATTTTAGAAGTGGTTTCACCTAAAACAGAGCTTGGATGCAGAAGATATGCATTTTATAAGTTTATTCTATAGTTATTTATCTAAGTAGAATTTTAAATGTATTTTCTGGTGCATGAAAATGGGTGTAAACTATATGGTTAAATTCTCTAATGCATCTAGTTTATTTACAAATTTTTTGGGAATTTTTCTAAGCTAGGAAAATTGGTTTTTAACCTTCTGTGTACACTAGCCAGGTGTCCCTAGCAATTTCTAATGTGTACCCAGTGCTGGTGTGTGTGACGTGCGCGTGTGTATGACAGGTGGGGCCAGGACAGTGACGGCATCAGGGCGATGGCCCACATGTCAGAGATAGAGAGGGAGAGGGAGGGGACGGACGGAGACGGACGTAACGGCGATGCCGTTATGGCCCGGTCCCGTACGTCAGCGAGAGAAGAGAGGGGGAGGAGGGAACGACGGTGGACTGTATGACCGCGCCGGTGATGGAACAGGGGAGGGAGAGCTTGGCCTCACCGGAGCTCCTCACACTAGCAACGCCAGGCCCTAGCGGGGGCGTGGAAGTACTGGACGGAGCTTAGGAGGATGTGCCGCAGCTGGTGGTGAGATCAACAATGGCCGTGGGCTCCCAAGGCGGTGGTGGTGGCTCATTAGATCCAGTGCGGTGGCGGCGGGCAGTGACTATGGCCCTAGAGGCCCTAAACCTATCAACTAACTAAATGATCCTGTGTGCGAGTGCAAGGTGAGTGTGTGGGCAGCGACGCAGTGCCCAGTGGGGCCTTGCCGGCTATGGCCGACGGCCATCGCGGCTCGGCAGAGGTGCGCTCATGGCGGCAGGGCAACACAGAAGGGGAGGGAAGGAAATAGATGGCCGAGAAGGTAAAGGAAGGGCTCTTGACTGACCAGCAACTCCAATTGGGCAGCAACGCAACGAGGAAGGAGGAAGAACGGAGCAGCTCCAATGGCGATGGTAGCTCCTGGATTGGGGAAAAATGAGACAGAGCTCGGAGGAGAGGAGAAGAGATGGAATGGAGGGGGTGAGGAGATGTTTCAACTCTAGGCGGAGCTCAGAGAGGTGGTGGTGCGGCTGGAGCGCCCCTAGTCGGGCCTATTTATAGCCCGGCCATGGCAGTTCGGCGGCGCCGAGATATTTTGCGTCGCCGAGCTTATCCACTGCTCGCGCACGTGGTCAAACCCGCAATGGAGGTTCGCCACTGTGCGCGGTCAGCGCTGCGCATGGGCGTGGGTGAGCTCGAGCTTATCCGTGGCGGTACGGAAGGGTGTGTTCGCCGCCACATGTTCATGGTGCGTCAGTGAGAGAGGAAGGGGAAAAGAGAGGGGAGTGGGGCCGGGGTGGTGCAGAGGTGTGTCCCCGTGCTTATTCGCTCGCTGGGGCAAGGCGGTAGCAGTAGGGCCAAGGCGCCGTAGGCGGCGACGCAGGATTTCCGTCGCTGCCCGGAGGTAGACGACAATGATGACAGGCGAGCCCCATGTGTCAGTGGGAGGGAGAGGGGAGAAGGGGAACGGGCGCGCGAGTTGGGCCGGGACAGCTGACTGGGCTGTCCTGTTGCGGGGAGAAGGAGGAGGAAGGGAGCTGGGCTGCTGCTGCGGGCCAAAGAGAAGAGAGGGAAGGAGATTGAGCCTAGTGGCCTTTTTCTATTTCTTTCCTTTTCTATTTTCCAGCTTTCACATGCACATGTTTAAATGATTTTTGAATGCAAATTTTAAAGTATGAGTATGCAAAGTGTACCACCATAAGTTCAATAAGCAAGCAAGCAATTCTACCCATTTTATTTTGGTTCCTTGTTGCCCTATTTATATTATTTCCTAGATTATTTAACTAGGTGTGGGTTTCTAAGCAAAGTTTTAAAAAGGTTCAAATTTTTAGTAGTTTTTAAACTAGGTAAAATTTTAGGGTGTTACAGTTGGTTCTCTCATTCCCTTTCTACAAGGTATCAGCTAGCATAAGTTGATCCATCGCCTCCCTCGCTCATCGTTCGTTCATCTCCGTGCCCTCTCGCC
The DNA here is from genome assembly GCA_904845875.1 of Miscanthus lutarioriparius. NCBI lineage: Eukaryota > Viridiplantae > Streptophyta > Magnoliopsida > Poales > Poaceae > Miscanthus > Miscanthus lutarioriparius. The sequence goes on along the minus strand of CAJGYO010000010.1, from coordinate 38,817,846 downwards.
GTCCTTCCTCCACCGTGCCCTCCTTTCTCCTCTGCGCCATGGATGACATGACCGACAGCCCTCTCTTCGGCATGATCTCCAGCACCGGTGCATCCTCAGGAGCCTCCTCTCTCGCGTCCTCCATCGACGGCGACGCTTCTGTCCGCGCCCTCCTCCCGCTGCAGTTCTTCAAATGGTGAACATTAAGTCTCATGTTCCCATCATCCTCGAGCTCGCCGAGCCTAACTACGATGAGTGGTGTGGCTTCTTTGACGCGTTCCTTGGCAAGTTCAGTCTCGATGGCCACATCTCTTCCCCGCCAACCGCCGCCCAGCGCTGTGATCCGCAGTGGCACGTTTTCGACCAGTGCATCCTGAGCTCGTTGTACAACTCGATCTCCAAGGATGTGCGTGCGATCGTGCGTGCCCCAGATGCCACCATGTACCAGATCTGGGCTGGCATTCATGCCCAATTCCGCGACAATGAACTCCATCGTGCAGTCTACCTCGAAGCTGAGTATAGGAACCTCGTTCAGGGCGACATGAACATCACCCAATACACCGGCCGCCTCAAGCAACTCACTGATGCGCTCTGGGATGTTGGGCAGCCAGTTCGCGAGACCAGCCAAGTCCTCAACATGCTACACGGCCTCAGCTCCAAATACCGCCACGCGATCCTGGCGATCACCGCACGACAACCGCCGCACACCTTCCTCTCGGCGTGGTCCTATCTACTGCTGGAGGAACAGTATGACAAGGAGGATGCCAAGACCTCCGCCCAGCAAGCTCTCCTCACCACCGGCGGTTCCCATCCACCAGGTCCCTCCCACAGCGAAGGCGGCTCCAGCGGTGCACGACCTCATTCCTAGTCCCAAGTTCCTGCTACCGGCAGAACGGCTGCGCACAACAACAACAGAGGTGGTCGTGGCCGTGGCTCCTACCAACACCCCGGTGGTTCCTACTCCGCGCCCCGTGGTCCTCCAGCTTGGACTCTGGGCGCCAACCCCTAGACTGGCATGGTCCAAGCATGGTAGATGCCATTCCGGGCCCCCGGTGCTGGCGTACTCGGCCCTAGCCCGGGCACACCTCCACACGAAGCGTACTATGTTGGGCATCCTTCTCCAGATCTGAGCGCCTTCACTGCATCCATGCCACCATCAGACATTTGGAACCAGCAAGCACTCCTTGCTGCTCTGAACACGGCGGCCGTTCCACCATCGGGACCCCAAACCGCTGAGTGGTTCCTCGACATCGGCGCCTCGTCCCACATGTCATCCAGCCCTGGTAACTTCACCTCTCCCGAACCCATTTTGAATTCTACTCCAATCACCGTGGTAAATGGCGCGACGATGCCTGTCACTTATCGCGCATCCACGGTGATCCCCACCACATGTTCACCTCTTCAGCTTAACAATATCCTTGTGTCCCCGTCTCTTGTCCAAAACCTCATCTCTGTTCGTAGTCTTACTAGGGACAACAATGTTAGTGTCGAATTTGACCCCTTCGGTTCTTCTATCAAGGATCTTCCAACACATATGGTGCTCCTCCGATGTAATAGCCATGGCAAGCTCTACCCTCGGACATCTCCTTCACTAGAGGCCCTCGTCGCCACCGTACCCACCGTGGAGCTGTGGCATCAACGACTTGGACATCCAGGACATCGCACTCTTCAACAAACCCTCTGTCATCTAGAGTTTGTCCCTAGTAAACAACCACCTATCTGTGATAGTTGTCAGCTTGGCAAGCATGTTATTCTGCCGTTTTCTTCTTCTACTTCTGTCAGTTATGTTGCATTTCAATTAGTGCACGCAGATGTCTGGACATCTCTTGTATCTAGCTTTTCTGGCTTCAAATACTATCTTGTGTTAATTGATGGTTTCACTCATTACGTCTGGACTTTCCCTCTTCGTGCAAAGTCTGATGTGTTCGCCTGTCTGGTTGCTTTTGATGCTTATATTCGAACTCAATTCTAGCAACCACTCCTAGCTCTCCCAACTGATAACAGCAAGGAGTTTGATAACTTAGCATTACGGCGACATTATGAGAGATGAGAGCCATGGCATTGCCTTTCGCCTTTCCTGTCCCTATACATCGTCACAGAATGGCAAGGCAGAGCGCATCATTCGCACTCTTAATGACTGTGTTCGCAGTCTTGTGATTCATGCCAGCATGCCCATCGAATATTGGGTTGACGCCTTGTCCACAACAACCCATCTACTGAATCTCTACCCTTGTCAAACAAGTGGCCGAGCCACCCCTTCTGAACTCCTTCTCGGTGCACCTCCATCATACAACCATCTTTGGGTATTTGGCTGTCTTTGTTTCCCAAATCAGGCACCGACAATGGCGAACAAACTCAGCCCCCGATCCACACCATGCGTCCTCCTTGGCTATCCCACTGATCATCATGGCTATCGGTGTCTTGACATCAACACATGTTGGGTCATCACATCTCGACATGTTGTCTTCGATGAGACTCGCTTTCCCTTCCTCTCCTCATCTTCTGAAACAAATCCGACAATAGCCGGATCTGAAACAGTACCGCCTGAATGCCCCATTCTGATACAGTCCTGTGCACCTCGGCCATCCACTACAAATCCGATCACTACTCCAACCAGCATCAATACTGCGCCTCAGGCATCTCCTTAGGCTTCTCCCTTACCATCGGTGAGCCCCGCGAACTCACCACCATCAACCTCCACGTCTGCACCATCTATCATTCCGACATCAGTCGCTGGTGCCTCCACTGCCCCGGCACCGACAGCGACCATCCATCCTATGCAGACACGTTCCAGTGTTTGTATTTACAAACCCAATCTGAGGTATGCTCTCACCAGTGCACACCCAAACACCACCATATCGCCCATTCCCATGTCCGTTCGAACTGCCCTCCAAGATCCAAACTGGCGTGCAGCCATGGCCGCCGAGTACGACGCACTACAGCGCAATCGTACCTAGCACCTGGTTGACAGGCCACCGGGCGCCAACATTGTCACTGGGAAATGGATTTTCAAGCACAAGTTAAATCCTGATGGAACTCTGGAGCACTATAAGGCTCGATGGGTTGTTCGCGGGCTCAATCTACGGGCTGGCGTCGATTTCAGGGAGACATTCTCACCTGTTGTGAAGCCCACCATGATCCGGACTGTTCTCACCATCGCGGCGTCGCGGTGCTGGCCAACCAAACAACTTGATGTTTCAAATGCTTTTCTTCATGGCCACCTCCAAGAACACATCCTATGCCAGCAACCGACTGGTTTCGTCAATGCTAAACGCCCAGACACAGAGACAAGCACCGCGTCCCAGGTTCACTCGGTTCACTGACTTCGTTGTCAAACTCGGTTTCCGAGCCACAAGATCATATTCCTCTCTTTTTGTTCTTCACCATGGTGGCAACGTCTCCTATCTTCTACTCTATGTCGATGACATAGTGCTCACCAGCTCAAGTTCCACTCCCCTTTGCACCATTGTCGGCTGGCATCGTGCCGAGTTCGCTGTCCGGGACATGGGCGCCCTCAGCTTCTTCCTCGGCATCGATGTCAAACACACAAAGGACGGCTTCTATCTCACCCAAGACCGGTATGCCAAGGAGATCCTCGAGCGTGCGGGCATCATGAACTGCAAGCCCATCGCCACGCCGATCGACGCCAAAGGCAAGCTGCCAGCCGATGGCCCTACCAGTGGATGATGCACAAGCCTACCGCTGCCTGGCGGGCGCGCTCTAGTACCTGACAATGACATGGCCCTTCAAGTGTGCCTACACATGCATGCCCCGTGACTGCCACACATGGCTGCTCCTGAAGCGCATCCTGCGGTACGTACGCGGGACAACGTCGCACGGGATTCTTCTCCGCGCAACCGCCGACTTCACCATCATGGCATACTCTAACACGGACAGGGGCACATGCCCCGACACCAGGCGCTCGACATCAGGCTTCTGCGTCTACCTTGGCGACTCCTTCGTCTCGTGGTCGTCGAAACGCTAGCCGACGGTATCGTGCTCCAGTGCCGAGGCCGAATACCGTGCGGTGGTGAATGCAGCGGCCAAGTGCATCTGGCTACGACAGCTCCTTGGCGAACTCTGGTGCGACATCAAGAAGGCCATGGTGGTCTTCTGCGACAATGTCTCCGCCGTCTACATGTCGAATCCAGTTCACCACAAGCGGATGAAGCACATAGAGCTGGACATTCATTTCGTTCGCGAACGTGTTCAGCTGGGCGAGCTACGAGTGACCAATGAACAGTTCACGGACGTGATGATGAAGGGCCTCCCGACGTCAACCTTCGAACGTTTTTGTTCTAGTCTTTGTGTAGCGCCGCTTGCACTCCAGACTCCAGGGGGGTGATCATCTTGTGCAGCGTCGCTCCCCATCAGACTGCATGGGGGGGGGGGTTGAGGGGCAGCACCAAGACTGGACATGCTAACCACCGTCGCTGACCAAGTCCAGTGCGTGGTCACCACGCGCCCCCGCGCCCACGATGTAGACTAGCACGCAGTGTGGTTGCCCATTCAGCAACCATTGTTGTAACATGTATTTATACATCAGAGATCAAAGGAAAACACTGTTGGCTCTCTCATTCCCTTTCTACACTTGTGTCTGAGAGAGAGGAGGGAGCGAGGTGATGGGTGAATGACCTGGTAACCAGTTGTTTTATAGCAAGATTTTCTAAGTAGGCTTTGCTTGGGGCCTAATGGATATGGCCCAATTTATAGAGGCGGGCCTCTTGAGAAATCTTCCTCCGAAAATAGCTCTTATTTTCCAAGGCAGACCTCTATTAAAGGATTTTTGCAGGCGGTCGTTTCTTGACTGCCTCCAAAAATAAAATGACAACCTCGGTAGACTTTGGACCTCCTCCGTTAATGAAATGGTCTGTATTGTAAAATCAATTTTTGTTGTAGTGGAGGTATGTAAAGTTATGAATATTATCTGTGCCCAGGCCCACTTTAGGAGTATTGATTTTGTCAAGACAAAGAAGATCCAATAAGTGAATGGGTGCACCGTACTAGATTTCTCTGTGAGGCCTGTAAATACGAGCAATTTCTGGCCACTTTCGTGAATAAATTTGGAGGGACGGGCAATTTTTTAGTAGTAGTGCAAGCGATCTGATTGGTTACAAAAAATTTCTCTGTGATTACTTTTATGTCCATCAAAAAAATATGTGGCAGACAAGGAAAATGTTGTTTTCAGTAGTTGCAGCAACCATCTTGAACATTTAACCTCTTGTTTCATTGGATGCACAGTCCTCGAGGAAGAACGAATGCATATTATGAACTCAGAGACTACTCCTTCGACTGTATATTCCTCCTCCAGCGCTTCCTTTGCATTGACAAATAAACCTTTGCTGATGTGAACCTTACAATGAACATACCTTAGCATTAATTTTTAGGATTCAAGCTGTGTAAAATCAAGATCTATAAGATGTGTCTCATTTGTTTTTTTATTGGTAGAAGATATCAAATCATATAGGCAAAGGATACATATATCTCTGTTGTGGATACACATATCAACATTAAGATATGCCACTGCATATATACATATATCTCTATTATCAAAAAAATATACTTATATCTCTATTGTGGATACATGTATCCGCATTAAGATGTGCCACTACATGTATATAAACAGGACTGAACGAGGCAATATGCATACTATAACACAAGTTCGAGAACTATACCAATAGTGTTCTTCACTTACATCTCATAATTAGCAAGACAATGAGGACCGTGGGCGCGGCTCTTTGGATTGTCCTGGTGATTGTCTTCAACCCTCTCATCCTGCGATGGTTGTATGTATATAACTTCTCATGCGGCTACAATAACTATATTCATGCATGGTTTAAAAACTCAACTGTGTTCCATATATGCATGCAGTTCCGGTCACAACAATAAATTTATGAAGTTTGCCACTAGGACTGGCAATGTCTTAAAGAGCTCCTAGTGTGAGAAGAAGGATGATTGCTGCTGCGTGTTTAATCACAAATTAGCTGCTGCAAAGGATGATAATGGAACTTTTGTTTGAATAGGATTAAAATTGAGACAGATGATGGATAGGATCCTTACATATATATCAACGCAGACAATACTATATTGCCCTTGCATGTAACTTACCCAGCCATCACTACCGGAAACAACAGATTTGCCGAGTGCCAAAAGATTTGCCGAGTGCATTCCATAGGCCACTCGGCAAAAAAGCTATTTGTCGAGTGCTTCAGAAACCACACTCGGAAAAATAATGGCACTCGGCATACCAATATCTTTGCCGAGTGCTAAAAAAAGAACACTCGACAAACTAGGAAAAAACACTCGGCAAAATAGAGACACTCGGCAAAAAACCGCCACGTGGACATCCGTCAGTTAGTGTGCCAGCCGTTAGAAGTTTGCCGAATGTCCGTTAGTGGCACTCAGCAAAGAAGTAAGTTTGTCGAGTGTTTTTCTTTAGCACTCAGCAAAGAAATAATTTTGCCGAGTGTTTTTTTTGGCACTCGACAAATAAATAAGTTTTTTTCTCTTCTGATCTTGAAACTTTTTCTACTATCCATATACAACATGTGGTACTCCATGTTAAGATTTGGTATATTTCTGGATCTGATTGCTATATTTAATTAATTAATTGCATTTCAAGGAATTTTTTGGTATAAGTCAAATTTGAACTGCAAGTGATTCAAATAATAGAATAAAATGAGTATAAAAATGATATTCATGTTATTGAGTCTGGTGTAAGGCCTTACCTAGGAAATAAAAAAATTTGAACATCTTGTTCAGGAAACACGACTACGAACGTGTGGCCGAATGGTTTTTAAATTCTAAAAAAGCAAACGAAGTCTGAAAATCATGAGATTTGTCAAGATCTTGTTGTATCATATATGGAGGCCGTGGTAAAAAATTGAGAAGGTTTCGCACAATCTGTCATGTACGATGTTTACAAACCGAAGTATCTCAAAAGAAGAATCTTAGCGTTGAGAAGGATTCGGTAAGATTTGCAGTCAAAGTGACGGTTGAATTGGGGTTTGACTTCAAAACTTTTTGTATAGGCAATAGAGAACATAGATTGATTCATGTGTAATTTTGGTATTTTTTTTGGATCCGTTTGATAATTTTAATTTATTAAATGCAATTATAGAATTTTAATTGATATAAATTGAATTTGAGCTTTAACTGCATGAAATAATAAGTTTTTTTTGCTTCTGATCTTGAAACTTTTTCTACTATCCACATACAACATGTGGCACTCCATGTTAAGATTTGGTGTATTTCTAGATCTATTTGCTATATTTAATTAATTTATTGCATTTCAAGGAATTTTTTGTATAAGTCAAATTTGAACTACAAGTGATTCAAATAATAGAATAAAATGAGTATAAAAATGATATTCATGTTATTGAGTCCGGTGTGAGGTCTTACCTAGGAAATGAAAAGAAATTTCGAACATCTTGTTCAGGAAACACGACCACGAATGTGTGGCCGAATGATTTTTAAATTCTAAAAAGCAAACAAAGTCTGAAAATCATGAAATTTATTAAGATTGATTCATGTGTAATTTTGGTAATTTTTTTGATCCGTTTGATAATTTTAATTTATTAAGTGCAATTGTAGAATTTTAATTGATATAAATTGAATTTGAGCTATAACTGCATGAAATAATGGAATAATATTCCTAGAAAAATCAAATATACATTGTTCAGTGAATTTGAAAAGGTATTTTCAAAGTATATCGGAACAAATTGAGGAAAACACGTTATGGAAAAGAACGAAAATGAAAAAAAATAAGTTTGCGAAGTTTGCCGAGTGTCCCTGATATGGCACTCGGCAAACATGGGGTTTGCCGAGTGTCAGACCTGGGACCATCGGCACCCCGCTTCACCGGGCCCCACACACGTGCAGTAGTTTAGGATTTGAAAATGAAAAAAAACAAAAACGAGTTTCCCAAGTGCTCACGATCTAGGGGTTTGCCGAGTGTCATATGTGGGACACTCGGCAAACAGCTTCACGGGCCCCACACACGCGCAGTAGTTTAGGATTTGGAAATGGGAAAAAATAAAACAGGATTGCCAAGTGCCCACGATCTAGCAAGTGTCAGAAATGGGACACTCGGCAAATAGCTTTACGGGCCCCACACACGCATAGTAGTTTAGGTTTTGAAAATGAAAAAAAAAACAAAACGGGGGTTTGCCGAGTGCTAGATCGCGGGCACTCGGCAAGCCTCCCTCATAACCACCCCCAGTCCCACACCTGGCCGCGCACACACTCACACACATATCCGCGCCCACACCAGCCTATGCCCATCGCCGGCCCCGCGCCTGCGCCCGGCGCCACGCCTCCCGCGCCGCCCTAGGCCCCACGCGCCGCCGCCGGACCCCGCACCCAGCGCCCCGCGCCCGGCCCCCATCCCCCGCGTAGGCTCCGACGCCCACGCCCCGCCGCCGGCTTCTGCGCCCGCACCACGTCGCTGAAGTTGCAGTTCAGAGGTATATGCCAAGAATTTTTATAGCCTAGATTCATGTATTTCTGTCGACCTTAGAGAGTTTCAACACTGGTTGCTATATAAAAATGTGCAAAAACCAGGTTAAATGCCTTGCCATGCTAGTTTGTGTGTGCCTAGCTTTCTTTTGCTGCTGTGGTCTGTGGAATGGAAATGGAATGCATCATGCATGCGCGACATTTATCTCTGCCTGCCTTGATGTATGTGGTTGTCGGCTATCGTGCCGTTGGTTTGGTATGTATGTGGTTGTCGGCCATCGTGCCGTTGGTTTATTGCAGGTTTTTGTTACCTCACCGTGCAGGGGAGGTGCTGCCGAAATTTACAATTGACACTATTATGTTCCTTTGTTGCAGGAGAGGCTATTGCAAAGATCATTTTCCACCGTCCTCGACTCGTCACTTTGCAGGACAGCAAGGTGAGGCATCCTACACCCCTTTTTCCGTATAATGTTCGTATATCACGTAACCTAGCTAGGCGTCTCCCGTTCGAAAGAGACACGGTTGGAAATATGCAGATCTTTACATATCTATAACCGTATATGTTTCGAATTGTCCACGTTTTTTGGACAGCCCGAGTATGTGTAGATGGGGTTAGTTTCCAATGTCTACTCTGATCCGAGACAGAGTTTCGGCAGCATCTCCCTGTTGTTCTCCGGATACACAATCAAGTTATTCTTGCACCAGGTTTTTGCATACGAAGTCAGTACTCTAGGCTGTGAAAAGGGCAAGTCGGTCTTCACCCGAACGGCCCTGGCTGTTCGGTTTGAATATCGTGTTTATTAGCTTAATAAGTTTTCACCACTGCAATACTTTTTCTTTTATGCTCGGTTAAGATGCCGCCTTTTACATCTCATATTGGTTTCACCACTGCAATTTGGTTCAGCTGCTGCGAAACCTACCTCAGCATCAAAGACTTGGGTAGTTGCGAAATCGATTCGGCAAACTGCAAAGTCACCAGCAGTGATATACGCAACCTTCGGCAAGCCCCCAAACCATCTTTGGGAACACAACCTTCGAGCCATGTGCTTTGCTAACAGGCATAGTGCTCTAGAAGGAATATTGGATCCAAACAACAAATTCGGTTTCTTCCCAAGATAACAAATGACCCCGGCCAATTACAACTTACAAGCAAAGGCGCAGAACTCTGGTTTTCACATACGAATTAGTTTTTGACTATTGGCTTTCCGAATGAAGCTTTCTCACACTGAGTCGCCTGCTCGCTTACAAAGGTTTTGGTTATATGGAATCGGTTCTCAGGTGAAGAGAGCTGCCTTATTTTCCAGAGCAACTCATTTGTTTCATGAAGACCTTCGGAAGAAGTTGCTTATCTTTTCAAGCACCTAGTTTTCTACGCAACAAAGAATTCCCTATGTTTTTTTGCCAGAAGGGTTTGGATATCACGATTGACGATTCTGGCTTCTAATCATCTCCCAAAGTCTAGGCACATGAATTTTAGCTGATGGTTTTCTTCCAGGTACATTGGTTAAGGTAACGAAGGAGCGGCTATTGTCGTATTTCATCTCCCGAGCTAAGCTGGTCTGATATGGTTTCTCTGATAACCAATGGGCTCCGTGGCTCTGCAATGTCTTTGCCTAACCCTCGCATAGAATATTTTTGCCAATCATAATTACAAAGACAATGAGGACTTTGTGCGCAGCTCTTTGCAATAAATTTATTCCTGCAGGGTTTAAATTAAAATCATTTGTGGATCGTATATGCATGCATTTGTTCCAAACATAAGTATCCGTTTACCTGGATGCACTTCAACGCTTTGTGGTCAAACAAAAACAAAATGCTTGGAGGCCACCAAAAGCGAAGGCTGAGTGGTACAGCGTGAATAAAATTGGGTGGACACCATGTCCATGGTGTACCCATGCGACCCCAACCCCGATGTATGACACATGTACATAGAAATGATCATACGTTCTGTTAGGAGCTGAGAGCTGCAAGTACACAGCCGTGCTTATCCAAACTCCCGTGCTGTGGTGGAGGTGCCTCGTGGCCGCATGATTAGTTTTTTTGCCACGCGTCATACATTCAAGGTAGGGGCAACGGGAGGGAGTTTGGACTAAGGGTCCACCCCAGGAATAAAATTGGGTGGACACCACGTCCATGGTGCACCCATGTGACCCCAACCCTGATGTATGAACACATGTACATAGAAATGATCGTATGGTCTGTTAGGAGCTGAGAGCTGCACGTGCACAGCTGTGCTTATCCAAACTCCCGTGCTGTGGTGGAGGCGCCTCATGCATCCAATGTTGGGGCACACGGGAGGGAGTTTGGACTAAGTGTCCACCCAACTTTATTCCTTACATGAAGGCAGGCAATACCATATTTCTCTGTTTTTTTTTTTTGCAAAGAATAAAATATTCTGCTCTTGCATGTAATTTCTCAATGATATATGTCTATCAAACAATAATAAAATAATTGCGACAACACATGAAGGCAGGTAATGAATTTTATTTACAGATACAACACTTTATCTGACCACCCTTGTAAATGATTTTATGAGACAACACATTTTTGGAAACGCTCAAACTATATGCCCTTGTCTAAAAATCCAATTTTAGAGTTTCTTATGTGGACTCAAACTATATATGCCCTTGTCTAAAAATCCATTTTCAATATCTTGCTCATAGTCTAAAAGCACATCCCACGCAAACTCGACATGCATGTCTTCCAAGTTAGAATAGGTTTGTCGAGTTAGGTGGCCCATGATAAAGTTTATGTCCAAACATGTATAATGTCTAAATTGACCTAACCAAAATCTTGAGTCATAGCCTCCTAGGAACAGACAAATGACCAGCCCCATCTCTTCGCATCCAAAAGAGTCTCATACACTACTAGAGAAATGATTTTAGAAGACACCGTCAAATCATTTTCGGAGACGGGCACACCTAGTAACCGCCTCCATAAATGCTTAGGTGGGCTCCAAGAAAATGTCCGCCTCCATAATCTTACGACATCTGTCTCTGTAAATCGATTTTTGGAGGCGGGCATCCTATGACGACCGCCTCCGTTAATCGATGATTTTTAGAGGCAGTTGTTCTAAGCATCCGTCTCCTAAAACCAATTTATGAAGGCGGATGTCTTAAAATGTCCGCTTCCGTAAATAGTTGTATCAAAAAATAATTCATACCTGTTTTATATAAACTGACAAACTTTCTATCTGTTGTAGATACATATATCTAATATATTGTGGATACATATAGCAACATTAAGATATGACACTGCATGTATACATATTTAACTCTACTGTGGATATATCAACATCAAGATGTGCCACTGCCTGTATCCATATATATCTCTATTGTACATACATAGTACATATTAAGATGTACCGCTGCATGTATACATATATCTCTATTGTAGATAGATATATCAACCTTAAGATTTGCCACTGCATGTATATAAACCGGACCGATCCAGGCAATATGCATACCAGAACACAAGTTCAACAAACATACCACCAATACTGATCTTCCCCACTTGCCACTCGTACAAGCTCAGCAAGACAATGACGACCGAGTGCGCTGATCTTTGCATTGTCCTGGTGATTATGTCTTCAACCCTCTCATCCTGCTATGCTCGTAAGTATATAACTTCAGTTGTACTTACAATAATTCCACTCATGTGTGGTTTGTAAAGTCAGCTTTTGATGCATGCAGCTCCAGCGATAGGCCAGACAAAATGCTTGGAGTTTGCCAATAAGAATGGCGTAATTCCGATCCATGCTCATATCAGTATTCCTGGATGCACTGAAGCGCTTTGCAAAACACAATGCTTGGAGCATGCCAAACATTATAACCAAGTGCTAAAGAGCTCCAAGTGTGAGAAGGCCGATAGTTGCTACGTACTGTGAGTGTGCTGCCAAGCAGCATGTGCCGCTTACCACCAAAGTCATGGGATTGGCTGATGCAGAGGACAATAATGGAACTTTTGTTTGAATATAATATATAGTATTAAAATTGACACTAGTAATGGATAGGGTGGTTACATGGAGGCTAACAATACCATATTTTGCTATCCCTTGCACGTACTTTACCCATGACCTTCTTCCCTCTAGCTCTAATAAAATAATAATTGTGCACCTTTCCTATACTTTTAATTGTTCCACCCAATGTATTGGATCCACCTTTCCTATTGGGCATCAACACGATGGTGGCAGTTTATTCTCCCTAACAAAAGGCTAATAATGGGCATGGCTCTACCGGATGCATGGGAACAGGACCCGGGAGAAAACTTTGGGCGTAGCGTAGGTTTAGCCTCCCATGGCTGACGGGCAACTGCCCAGCGTCGGTGACAGCCTCATTTTGGGATGCCAGCCAATGACAGCAGCATGTGGGGATAAACAGTTGGGGACGACCGAGATGAAATTTAGTGGAGTTCTTATGTGTTGGAGGGTAGCCACTGTTGGGCTTGGTGGTCCACACACGCTGCAAATGGTACTGGCTTGAGCCCAAGTGAACTGGATTTTTTTTTCTAATACAAACTCCCCTCTATCTCCCTGGACTATCTTGAACCTTAAAACCAAACATCTTACCCCCGGAACTCTCAAAACTTTTCAAATTATGTCCCTAGTTTGGAGTGGTTTTGAATGTCGCTTTATCTTTTCTTACTTAAAAAAACTTCTGTAAATAATTGATATATTTAAAACCACAGAAATTGCCTCTAAACGTTTACAAATTTTTAAAAAATCTCTAAATAGATTTGGAAAAATCTGAATAACATATTTAGAGGTAATACAAACCACTTTATAAACTTCAAAAAAATAAGGTTTAGCTCTACAAAAAACGGGAAAATATCTAGAAAAATCTAGAAAATTCTAATTAATCTATAAACAAGTATTTTAAAAACTTTGCACAACAAAAATATGAGATGCAACCAGCATAAATGTAGAACACATTAATGTTGAATGATTTCATGCTATGCATTCATGTTGGTTGCATAACATGCTTTTTGTTGAGAAAAGTTATCAAAACAGGTTTACATACCAATTAGAATGTTTCATGATTTTCTTATATCTTTTGGATATTTTATATTTTTAGAGCTAAATCTATTTTTATGTTTCTAGAGTTTTTTTTGTAGCTCTAAACATTTTATTTAGATTGTGGTATACCAACGTATCTATGGAATTTTTTGGAATTTTTAAAATCTTCGATACATTTGTTGTTTTTTAAAAACCTTGTCAAGTATTTAACAATTTTTAACTACAAATTGGGCAAAATTGCATTCAAAACCACTCCAAACTAGGGCAAGTAGGTAATTTGAATGGTTTTGAGAGTTAGTTTCGTAAGATTTCTAGTTTTTGAATTAGTGTAACACCCTAAAATTTGGTTGTCTTGAAATATAGCTAAAATGATTTAATTTTGTATTTTTACGCTCATGAAAACATAGGGAAAAAATAATTTTCGTTAGATTAAAATTTATCTTAAGGTAGAAACATGTTTGTTGCATTCATGTCGGTCGCACCTTGTATTTCTATGTGCAAAATGTATTTTTTTTAAATACGTTTAGGAGACGAATATCTATCACTAGGAATTTTTCAGCTTCTTTTTGGAATTTAATTCCTACCTCCTTCACCTTAATCTTTATGTTCCAAGTTCCCAATAATCTTTTCATGAGCCCCAAATACTTTATTTTGGTTCATCATGTTCCAATGTGTCTCTAGGAATTTTCCCCAAATTTTTTGAAGTCTCGGAGTATTTTTCAAGGCTTAAATATCAATTCTAGACTTTTTTGGAATTATTTTATTCACGAAATTAATTAATTCGGAAAATAAATAATATATCTCATTTTTCAACCAACTCTCAAAGCCTATGTGCTATAATCCTAATAAATCTCAAAGGCCCATGCATTTATTTACTACACTACGGGAAACAGGGGCTTGGCCGAGTGTTTCCTACTTTGCCAAGTGCCAAATGTCGGGCACTTGGCAAAGATAGACTTTGCCGAGTGCCGCACTCGGCAAATCCAAACACTCGGCATATCCTTCTTTGCCGAGTGCCAGGCACTCGACAAAGAATAGCACTCGGCAAAGCCTCCCTTTGTCGAGTGTTGGGCTCTCGGCAAAGCTAAACACTCGGCAAAGGCTAACCGAGGTGACGGCGGCCACCCACCGTTAGGCTTTGTCGAGTGGTCGCCGTGAGACACTTGACAAAGAATTTTTTAATTTTTTTTTAATTTTTTGTTTATTTTCTTTGCCGAGTGCCCTGTCTCTGGCACTCGGCAAAGATTTTTTTTTATTATTTTTGCTCCAAGATTTTTTCTTTATGGTTGCTACAGTGCTTTAAAGTACATGTTAAAATTTGGTTGAATTTTGTGACTTTTTACTATATTTTTAGAATTATTTTTGTTTTGTTGATTTATTTCGCAAAAAAGCAAGTTTGAACTGCACGTGCATCGAATAATGAAATCTAATCATTCGAAAAATGATTGTCATGCTAGTGAGTGTGTTTTGAGGCCGTATCCAGGAACTTGCGGGATATTTTTTACATCTTGTTAACGAAACATGAGGACAAAGTTGCAGCCAAAGTGTTTTCAAATTGTATAAAATTCAAACGAATTCAGAAAATCACGAAACTTGTGGATGCATCGTTATATAGCATGTGGAGCCTATGGTAAAAATTTGAAAAAGTTTCATGCACGTTGTCACGTATGGTGCTTCGAGCCATTGTGATTGTCGGCCTTCGAGCCGTTGTGATTGTCGGCCTTCGTGCCGTTGTTTTTTGTAGGTTTTGGAAACCTCCCTGTGCAGGGGAGGTGCTGCCAAAATTTAGAATTGACCCAAATCTATTTGTTTTTCATGCAGGTGAAGGAACTGTCTGAGCGGAGCCAGAGCACCTTGGCTACACCGATCGTCTTCCTCGGCGTTGCGGGTCTGCTTGCACCGCGTCGCCTCGCCACTGCACCGACTCGCCATCGCCCCGCTAGCCTGACTCCACCGACACCCTAGGTATAACCCCTCTTTTGCGTACCTTGGTCGTAGATCGCGTAACCAAGTTAGGCGTCTCCCATTCGAAAGAGATATTGTTGGTGGTATGCATATCTTTGCATATCTACAGCCGTATCTTTTTCAGATTATCCACGTTATTTGGATAGCCCGCGGATGCGTAGATAAGTTTAGTTTCCATGGTCCGCTCTGTTCCGAGACAGAGTTTCGGCATTACCTCCCGTTGTTCTCCGGATACACACTCTCCCTGCCAGGACATGTATTGGGAGAACAGCGGGGAGGTGTTGCCGAAATTATGTCTGGGATAGGAGCAGACCATTGTAACTAACCTCATCTACGCATCCGCGGGTGGGATTAGGACCTATCCTCACCTATTAGACAGTATGAAAGTCGTGTAGATGTAGTTGATGGTTGCATTACTTGCTGGCATTTTAGAGGATGGATGACCGTCAGTGGATGTACACGGGCTGGAAAAGTCACATGGAGTACACAGATGAATGGTTTCGCAAGACCGAGGCTTTTTTGAACAAGGCATTTGGCAAGGCTTCGTCATCACATCTGCTAGAGTCGTGTCCCTGCTCCAAATGTGCAAATAGGAGAAGGATAAACATGGTCGACATGGGTAAACATCTTGTGAAGAATGGATATATGCCGGGCTACACCCGGTGGATCTACCATGGTGAAGCCCATCGTATGAGAGAGGAGGTGGTGAGACCACGCGTTGAAGCTTTTGATGATGATGCCGGTGTACCAGACTTGTTAGATGATGTTCACCAAGCACTCGGCGTTGACAAACGCGAGAAGGAGGAGATGGAGGCAACCATAAAGGCTTTCTATGAGATGATGAACTCTGCTCAAAAGCCCCTTTACGATCAATCCTCGGTGTCTGAACTTGACGCCATTGGACACTTGATGGCGTTGAAGTCTGAGTTAAACATCAGTCGAGATGGCTTCGATAAGATGTTGATCGTTATTGGCACCCTGCTTCCGGAGGGCCACATTCTACCAAAGAGCATGTACGATTCACAGAAGCTCCTTCGTGCACTTAAGATGTCGTATGAGCAGATACATGCTTGTCCGAAGGGGTGCGTCCTATTCTGGAAAGAAAATGTGGACGCAAAGTACTGTCCAAAGTGTGAATCATCTAGGTACCTAGAGACAGACTCTGGTGATGGTCAGAAGAGTCAGACGATAGTCCCAGTGAAGATCGTACGGCGCCTTCCATTCCTATCGAGGATCCAATGGCTATTCATGAACGAGGAATCCGCGAAATAGATGACATGGCACAAAAATGGAAAACGGTACAGTCCGGAGAAGATGGTGCATCTAGCCGATGGTGAAGCATGGAAACACTTTGATGACATATATCATGAAAAAGCTAGAGAGACTCATAATGTACGTGTTGCGTTGGCAACAGATGGGTTCAATCCTTATGGAATGATGGCTGCCCCATACACATGTTGGCACGTGTTCATTATTCCCCCTCAATCTCCCCCCCCCGGTGTCTCCTTTGAACGACATAGCATATTCTTGTCGTTGATAATTCCTGGACACCCGAGGAGTAATATGGGTGTGTTCATGGAGCCAGTGATTGATGAATTGATCCATGCTTGGGAGGTAGGGGTATGGACATACGACAGAGCTACAAAGACAAGCTTCAAAATGCACGTTTGGTACCAGTACTCCATGCATGACTTCCTGGCGTATGGGTTATTCAGCGGTTGGTGTGTTCACGGGAAGTTCCCATGCCCAGTATGCAAGGAAGCTTTGAGGTTCATCTGGTTACGGAAGGGTGGCAAGTATTCGTCGTTCGACGCACATCGGCAATTCCTCCCTTCTGAGCATCTATTCAGACAAGACATCAAGAACTTTACGAAAGGTGTCATAGTGACGGACCCTCCACCGCAGATGATGACTGGTGCCGAGGTTCATGCGCAGATAGATGCTCTCGTGTCCGCTCTAGATGGTGGGTTTGTGGGATATGGTGAGCAACATATGTGGACACATAGGTCAGGCTTGACAGGGCTCCCCTATTTCAATGACCTTCTTCTGCCACATAACATCGATGTAATGTACACCGAGAAGAATGTCGTCGAGGCACTTTGGGGAACACTCATGGACACTGAAAAGTCTAAGGACAACACTAAGGCTATAGTGGACCTAGCAACGTTATGTGATAGACCAAAGCAAGAGATGCAGCCTCCTAGAGGCAACAAGACATGGAGGCGGCCTAAGGTCGATTTCGTCTTGACCAGGGATCAGAGGAGGGAAGTACTTCAATGGATCCAAACGCTAAATTTCCCTGATGGGTATGCAGCGAATCTGAGGAGGGGAGTCAACTTAGGCACTCTGTGAGTCAACAGGATGAAGAGTCATGACTTCTACATCTGGATTGAGCGGCTTCTTCCAGTGATGGTTCGAGGCTATGTCCCTGATCATACATGGCAAGTGCTTGCAGAGTTGAGCTATTTCTTTCGCCAGCTTTGTGCAAAGGAGCTTGACTGGTCCGTCGTTCGTGACTTGGAAAAAGCGGCACCTGTGTTGGTCTGTAAGTTGGAGAAGATCTTTCCACCCGGCTTCTTCTTGCCGATGCAGCATTTGATTGTGCACCTCCCCTATGAGGCACGTATGGGGGGACCATGCAGGCTCGGTGGTGCTATCCAATCGAGAGATGTCTGAAGACTGTTCGAATAAAATGTAGAAATAAGGCCAAAATTGAGGCTTCCAGTGCAAAGGAAACCGTTAGGGAGGAGGTGGGAACCTTCACACAGAAATACTACAAACCGAACCTCCTTCCTAGCATGCATAATCCACCCCCTCGTTACAATGCTGGCGAAAATGAATCAAAGCTCAGCCTTTTCCAAGGGCAGCTCGGAAGCGCAAGTGCATCGACCACTAAGCAATTGAAAAATGAAGAGTGGCGCAGTATCATGTTGTATGTGTTAAACCTAGCAAGGACGAAGGGATCCAACCCCGTAGGAAACTGATACCCTTCTTTCAAAGGGTGCGGGACCAGGGAGGCCCGATTTCATTTCTTGGTTCAAACGGAAGGCCTAAACTGATGTTACTATAAGTGACGAGTTAAGACAGGTTGCAAACGGCTGTGCCATTAGGGTCAAGTCATTTAACGGCTACGAAGTGAATGGATATCGCTTTCAAACAACATGCTACGAGCAGAGTCGGCCCAAACAAAAGACCACAAATAGCGGAGTTTTAACACCAGGCACTGGTGAGGTCCAATATTATGGAAGAATTGAGGAAATCTATGAACTTTCATTTCATGGTTCCAAAGCTCTTAATCCTATCATATTCAAATGCCACTGGTTTGATCCTGGAGCAATGAGACGGACCCCTAATCTTGGGCTAGTGGAGATTCAACCAGATTCCGTCTACCCAGGAAAAGATGTCTATATTGTGGCTCAACAGGCCTACCAGGTGTATTATATGCCATACGCGTGCCAAGACGAAGAGCTTAAGGGTTGGGCTATTGTGCACAAGGTATCACCACATGGTAAACTACCTGCCCTAAACGATGAAGATTACAACTTCAATCCAAGCACATATGAGGGAGAGTTCTTTCAAGAAGAGGGGCTACAAGGAAGCTTTATGATAGACTTAACCGAAGCGATAGAAATGGAAGTAGACAATGAAAGGGTTGATGATGAGGATGCTGGAGATGAGGTCCAAAATGTGGATGACCTACAAATGCTTGAGCGATTACGTTTAGGCAATGACAATGAAGACAACATTCCTCCTTCAATTAGTGTTGATGATTTGGACAATGTTGATAGCGATGATGAGACCTATGATCCAGCTAATCTAGATAATGACGATTATTTCTAATAAATGTAATACTAAAGTTGATTATCATTTTGCATCTATTTCTAATTAAGTGTTTTGTAAGCATGAATATTATTTCTAATACATGTAATACTTTTCTTTTTTTTAGGTGATTCAACAAAGATGGTGGGTGGGCATCACAGGCCCGTCAGGTCGCTTTACCAAGCGGGGAAGGAGGTCGAGGGGTCGGACACGAGGAGGAGGAACCCGAGGAGCAGGAGGCGCCCGGCACGTCTCTAGGTGTCGGAGGAGGCACAGCCGGTGACACCCGTGGAGAGGGCGCACGAGGAGGAGCAAGAGGAGGAGGTTGGAGAGGGCACACGAGGAGGAGCAAGAGGAGGAGGTTTTGCAGACGCCCCCCAAGGAGGAGGACGAGGAGGAGGTGCCCTTCGACGAGCAGGAGGCATTGGCGGGAGGCATGGGTTCCTCTTCCACTGCTCCGAGGGTGTACCTACGAGGTCCTGTGAGCCTCCCTGCTTTTTCGCTTCCTCACCGCCACCTAGTGATTCGCCCTGAAGGGCAAAAGTAAGTAAACTTGACATTTTATTTGCCCCTACTTCATATGATAAGTTCAAACAAAGATGAACTACTAATTTTTCTTAATCACATGTGCAGGAACTGGGTGGTTGTGTCCGGTGCTAGTGCACGCACCCCCAATGGCATCCTGGGTCTTCTGTGTAGGCAACACTACCCCGGCGTCGTCACGTACAAGAACAACACATTGGCAGCCTGTTCGTTTGACCACTACGCCATCGCCGCTGATACGGAGCCGTACCCCAACAAGGCAGCACGGGTCATTGGGGAGTTCTGGGTAAGTCTCCTCGCATAGCATTGCTTCTTTCATTGAACTTTTTCTTTAAAAAATATCCATACAAATATCGTGTTTGTCTGCAGGCTTATTTCAAATGCGAGGAGGGATTTGAGGGCAGGAAGGATCAGGTGGCGAACAAAGCCAACAAAAAGCTCGTCGTCGACATGATTCACGAGGCGAAGATCCAGGCCATTGTCACCTACTACGGGTCGAAGCTTGGACAGAGGGTCAAAAAGGCCGATGCCAGAACCATGGACCTGACCCGGGAGCAGTACATTGAGGTACATGAGAACATCCAGATTGATTTGTTTTGAGAATAAGTAGGTTTAATTTGATCATCTTATATGTCAATTATCGGATGACATGCAGATGATTCCCTGGTGGTGCGGATCGTATCTCGAGACATGGGAGAAGATCATGGACAACTGGTTTACGGAGGGGTATGCCTCGACGCATAACGCTGCAAGGGAACGGCGTTTGGAGATGCAAGGACCAGCACACCATCAAGGCAGCCGCAACCTCGCCGGATACAGAGACGCATGGGTACACGAATTCATTTATCTATTCTGATGCTCAATTATGACTGATTTCTAATCTTCTTGATGTCTTTCTCGTAGAGGGCGGCACATCAAGGCCAGGAGTGCTCGGACTTCCAGGCATGGTGCATGTCCCACAAGGGAAAGGCGACGTTCGACGTCTCCTTCAGCCTGGAGGACGAGCCCCAGGAGTACATGAACCCGAGCGTCCACACCCGCATCGGCGAGTACGTCGGCGGCAAGGTCGGTCCATGGGCGGACTTGACCCATGCACGTAGGGAGATTGATCTGAGCTCGTCATGAGGTTGGGAGGAGGGAAGAAGCACGGCCGCATGTGGATTGTTGATGGCACAATCGACTCGACCGGCTGTCCCCGACCTCTCCACGATCCGAGCCCGAGCACGGCGAGCGAGAGCCCGACCATACGCGACACGGCCGACCATTGCATGCAGCGGGTCGACGTCCTCAAGGTAATTTCAGTTTGACTCGTCGTATATTGACTTTTACACACCGTAATTAGCTATGCATTACTGAAACATTGGAGTGAAATGTTGCAGGCCCGGCTCGAAGAAGAAGCTCGGCGGCGTCAAGAGTCAAGAAGTAAAAGCAGTGATGATGTCCCAATGTCGACCTTTGAGAGTAGGTTGACGGGCATCACGGAGACCTATGAGACATGGTTGTCGAGCATCATGGGCTTTCTTCAAAGCCTTGGGCAAACATCTGGTCTTCTTTGTGCCACCGAAAGCTTTCGCTCCACCACCTCCACCTGCAGCCTCACCACAGGATGGACCTACACTGTGAGTATGAAAGTTAATTGCAGGTCTCTTACATGCAAATAATTTCTAATTAGCTAGCCAAGTACATGTCTAACACATAGAATATATACTCCTTTGTGCAGCCTCAATGCGGTTCCAATAATCCACCTAATCCTCGGGATCTCAGATCGGTCACCGCCCGATCAAAGGCGTATTTGGTAATGAGTTTGAACTTGTCCATGTTCATGGAATTGTGGTAATAAACTGGATGTTAGATGATGAACAACTTTTGAACTTGTGAATTTCGATGTGATATATTCAGACACTTATGTTTGTGACTTCTAAATGGTGTTTGTGATATGTAAGTGATGAATGTGTGATGAATGTCATGGATTTGAAGAATGTGATGAATATCTGTGAAATTTTCTGTTTGAATGTGTGATGGAAGTGTTGGAATGTAAAAACAAGAAAAAAAATAGGCAATTATAGATGCTTTGCCGAGTGTCACACTCGGCAAAGGCCTCTTTGCCGAGTGCAATGGGCACTGCACTTGGCAAAGCTGGCAAAAACTGGAGGAAAACACCAGATTTCCTAGCTTTGCCGAGTGTAATTGCAAGGACACTCGACAAAGCTGGGCTCTTTGCCGAGTGTCAGGCAACGGCACTCGGCAAAGGGGAAGGCTTTGCCGAGTGTCACCGCAGACACTCGGCAAAGAGACTTTTTTAAAAAAATAAAAAAATTCTTTGCCGAGAGCTGACACTCGGCAAACAATTTCGGGAAAAAAATTATATAAATTTGTCGTCCTTGAGACACTCGGCAAAGCAACCATCATGATAGTGCACCGTTAACGGCTACTTTTCTTTACCGAGTGTCCGGTCGACACTCGGCAAAGGCTTTGCCGAGTGCCCGACAAATGACACTCGGCAAAGAAGGCTTTGCCGACTTTTTTTTCTCCGAGTGGCCTATGCCGAGTGCAGCGCTCGGCAAAGCCTTTACCGAGTATTTTTAGGCCATAAGTCCTTGTTTCGAGTAGTGTAATGGGCTTTAATGATTATTTAGATCCATTAGTAAATGTGGAGGATGCAACATCAATTAGTACCATATTGCTAGTTGATGTAGATGTGGGGAGTTTTTCTCCCTATAAATATATACCAACCCCTAGGGCAAAGCACACCAAAACTACCATAAGGGGAGCCCCTAGTTTGGGAAATCCCTCGTGTAGTAAATTACATTTTTCTCCTCCTCTCGCCGTCGCCGTCGCCGTCGCCACCATGCTGTACGATGCCATCGTGGGGATATCAGAATGTCTTGATACTAGTTAGCTCATCTAGAAGAAGGTGACAGCTACCCTTCTTGTGTCCCCTAGTTGATCTTTTCTTAACGGGGGCAGCCAAGTTGGAGGATTTGCAAGATGAAGTTTCATACATTCTAGTTATTCATTTGGAAGCATCGATTATCTTTGTAATGGTTGCTACTAGGAGAAGTGGTTCCTATCTAAGGTTATATTCTATATACAAAGTATATTATATATTGAGCATTGTCTATTGATATTACCCTTATTTATAGCTATATGTGAGATTTGACTTCCTAGGCTCACATATGGAGTGTATCTGGTTTTGTCCTTAAAATCGGGTGCTACAAAGTGGTATCAAAGCAATGCTGACTGTAGGACGCAAGCCTAGTAGAAACTGGTCGTTCTAAGGTTTAGAAGTTGCTACAAAAACCCTTGCTCTATGAAGCTTGATATTTTCTTCTCTACTATATCTCTACCCTTGTTATTCATCTCTACCTTGGTGCTTATTTTGAAGTCTTTGTTCTCATCTTCACTCCTTGATTTGATATGCTTCTAGAACTGTCCCTCATCACCTTCTTGCGTAATCTGAAGATGAGTCTTAGGATTGTTACCCCTAGTACAATGAGGACGATAGTATCGCAAGTTGAGTCAATAATTGAGTTATGCACCTTTATTGCTTTGTTGAATTGTCATCATGTTTATGCATGTTTTGGATCTTTGTAATGGTTGCAATGATCTTGTTGGGTGTTCCCACAATTTTATTTAGTTTATAGGTCTAAGGTATAAGGATTAATGTAATAAATAGTTGGGTTTTGGTTTCTCCTATTTCCTCTATCTAGTCTTTTGGAGCAACCTGTCTTTATCATCTTATTTATCTATTATTGGACGACCAAAAATCATGGGAAAATTCTGGACAATAGTAGACTTTGATATCTTTCTGTGACTGTAAGAACCTCCCTCATACCTATTTTGGTTATGGAGTTATGAAAATCACAAGACGATGCAACCGCGCTGTCTGAAACCTAGAGTAGTTTCTGTTGTGCACTGTTTTTCACTACCTGAACTGCAGAATTTAGAAAAGTGTTCTATAAGGAAGTGGTGGAGGATTTGATAAGCTTTCCAACGGTATAAGCTACAACTTTATTGGATTAATAGAATGAGAGTTACAACTATTTTACTACGCTGCTGTTTTTTTGTTCGCGTGGAATTCTAGATTTCTTGTTCTTACCCATACACGAGAGTATCGTTGGGATATCAGAACGTCTTGATACTAGTTAGCTCATCTAGAAGAAGGTGACAGCTACCCTTCTTGTGTCCCCTAGTTGATCTTTTCTTAAGGGGGGTAGCCAAGTTGGAGGATTTGCAAGATGAAGTTTCATACATTCTAGTTATTCATTTGGAAGCATCGATTATCTTTGTAATGGTTGCTACTAGGAGAAGTGGTTCACAAGGTGCTTGAAGGAATCCTGCCAATTTTAATCCACCGCCATCCAATTCCCCATCGATAGAGCAAGCTTTGAAGACGCAGACTCAGTTATTACAGACTATTGCTCAAAGAGTGTTGGGCAACCCACATCAAACGTCACCTATTGACAAGGGTGCTGAATTTATGAAGGGACATCCACTGACATTCTCTCATACAAGTGAACCACTAGAAGTTGATGACTGGATTGGAGTTGTGGAACGACAATTGGACATAGCTCACCGTGATGACCATGAAAAGGTGCCATTTGCGTCCGGCCAACTCCAGGGTGCAGCACAAGACTGGTGGGGGTCTTACCAGTATGGACATCCCAACAATATTGGACAAATAACCTGAAAGGAGTTTAGCGAGAGCTTTAGGTCATACCACTTTCTCACAGGTGTGGTAGAACTCAAGCCAGATGAGTTCTGGGCTCTCAAGCAAGGATCTATGACTGTGTGTGAGTATCATAACCGGTTCACTCAATTGTCAAGCTATGCTCCAAAAGAGGTGGATAGTGATGCAAAGTAGCAAAAACGCTTTTTGAAAGGACAGAATGATGGTTTACAACTATAGCTAATGATTGTTGTGTATCCTGATTTCAACACATTGGTGGATAGAGCAATTCTAATTGAGAACAAGTGTCGAGAGATGGAGGAAAAGAAGAGCAAGCGTGACCTTCAACGTCATTTAAGAAACACTCGTCTCCGCTTTGCTACACAACTAGAATGTCAGTCACACCCTATGAATCTGCTTGGGAATATAGATCAAGATTAGTATCAGCAACCCAATGATGAAGTGCAGCATTTTAGCTCTCAGGAACCATGTATGTCATCTCCTACTATCACTTTGATGAAGACCAATACTTCTACTAGTGATGAACATTATGATTGTGGTAAGGTTGAACCCTATAAGAACGATTATCTTAAGAAGTTTGCTAAGAGTAATCAAAGACAGAATTAACGGCAGCAGGAGCCAGAACAGAATGTCCATAAGGAGCAGTTGCAAGGCAATAAGATAAAACAAAACTACATTCAAGGTAGGTTGAACAATGTGGATCTGATTACCACTCATGGAGCTAAGGAGGTCGCTTATGGTTTGATTGCAGTAAGCTCAAACACTACTATGGTGTTGTTTGACCCTAGTGCGTCACATTCATTCATCTCTAGGGAATATGTGGAAGAACATAAGATAACTATGCTTCCAGTGAGAAAACCCCTAATAGTTAACTCTCTAGGAGGAGAAATGAAGGCAAACCGCATGTGCTCAAAAGTTAGTCTTAGCATAAAAGGGAAGAACTTCGAGGCAAACCTTATAGTTTTGGAGTTAATGGACATTGATGTTATTCTTGGAAAGGGTTGGGTATTTTCTTGTAAAGGAGTAATTAAGTATGCTCAATGTTCGGTGCTACTAACAACACCGTCAGGAGAAAGAATTGAGTATGAGGGTATTCAACCTGCACCTGAGGAATACGAGAATGACCTATTAGAAGGTGTGTCATGTGCAGATAGTAAAGTGGACTGTGAGTTTTCAGATGGCAATGTAGAGCAACAAACACCTTGGGAAGGAGATATGAGACATCTATAGTTGGTTCTACGTGGACTTAGGAATATGTTTGAGAGTTGAGCAATTTGATCTGAGCATATAAAGTCATTAATATTTTAAAGTTGCTAATGGAACTACTTTGGACCAAGAAAGCGAAAAGGCTCCATTGGAAGGAGAACATATGAAGAAAGAGATTTGATAGTATAGACTAAAAAGGAAAGGTGGCCTAGTGATTGGAGTTACAAAAGAATTGTTTGGAGTACCCATCAAAATCTTGGAATTAGTTAAGCAAGTTACTTTGAGTAAGGTTATCAAAGTGACGCAGCGGAAGCATGGTAGCCCATAACCCACAAGTTCTAAGATTGGATTACTCGAGGAAGTGAAGAAGTTTTCAAAGGTATAGTATCCATATCTCTTCGATTACCATGTTCCAAATCTCGAGGATGAGATTCATCTTACGGGGGGTAGAATTATAACACCCTAAAATTTGCTTCTCTTGAAATAGAGCTAAAATGATTTAATTTTGCATTTTTATGCTCATAAAAACATGGGGGGAAAATAATTTTCATTAGATTAAAAGTTATCTTAAGGTAGAAACATATTTGTTGCAGTCATGCCGATCACACCTTGTGTTTCTATAAGCAAAATGTGTTTTTTTAAAATACGTTTAGGAGACGGATATCTATCTCTAGGAATTTTCAAGCTTCTTTCTGGAATTTAATTCCTACCTCCTTCACCTTAATCTTTATGTTCCAAGTTCCCAACAATCTTTTCATGTGCCCCAAATATTTTATTTGGGTTCATCATGTTCCAAAGTGTCTCTAGGAATTTGTCCCAAATTTTCGGAGGTCTTGGAGTATTTTTCGTGGTTTAAATATCAATTCTGGACTTTTCTAGAATTATTTTATTCATGAAATTAATTAATTCCAAAAATAAATAATATATCTCATTTTTCAACCAACTCTCAAAGCGCATGTGCAATAATCCTAATAAATCTCAAAGGCCTATGCTTTTATTTACTAATGGTCTTTAATGATTATTTAGGTCCATTTGTAAATGTGGAGGCTGCAACCTCAATTAGTACCATATTGCTAGTTGATGTATATGTGGAGAGTTTTTCTCCCTATAAATATGTACCAATCCCTTGGGCAAAGCACACCAAAACTACCGTAAGGGGAGCCTCTCATTTGGGAAATTCCTCTTGTAGTAAATTAGATTTTTCTCCTCTCATCATCGCCGTCGCCGTCGCTGCCGCGCTGCCCGACGCCGTAGACCCGTTGCCGACCCCAAGAAGCCCTAGGTGTGTTCATTGTCTTCTCCTCTTGTTCCCTGTGCTCTCGGCTCGTCAAACGTGTTTGTTGCATTCATGCCGGTCACACCTTGTGTTTCTATAAGTAAAATGTGTTTTTTTAAATACGTTTTGGAGATGGATATCTATCCCTAGGAATTTTCTAGCTTCTTTCTGAAATTTAATTTGTACCTCCTTCACCTTAATCTTTATGTTTCAAGTTCCCAACAATCTTTTCATGAGCCCCAAATACTTTATTTGGGTTCATCATGTTCCAAAGTATCTCTTGGAATTTGTCCCAAATTTTCGAAGGTCTCAGAGTATTTTTCGTGGCTTAAATATCAATTCTGGACTTTTCTAGAATTATTTTATTCACGAAATTAATTAATTCTGAAAATAAATAATATATCTCATTTTTCAACCAACTCTCAAAGCTCATGTGCAATAATCCTAATAAATCTCAAAGGCCTATGCATTTATTTACTAATGGACTTTAATGATTATTTAGGTCCATTAGTAAATATGGAGGGTGCAACCTCAATTAGTACCATATTGCTAGTTGATGTAGATGTGAAGAGTTTTTCTCCCTATAAATATGTACCAAAGCACACCAAAACTACCGTAAGGGGAGCCCCTCGTTTGGAAAATTCCTCTTGTAGTAAATTAGATTTTTCTCCTCCTCTCGCCGTTGCCGTCGCCGCCGCGCTGCCTGACGCCGTAGACCCGCCGCCGACCCCAAGAAGGCCCTAGGTGAGTTCGCCATCTTCTCCTCTTGTTCCCTGAGCTCTCGGCTTGTCAAACCGTGGCCTCTAGGGCCCAAACCAAGCGCTCTAGGGAGCTTCTCGCCGGCGGTAATGGAGCTCCCACTACTACAGAAATGTTTTTGGCGGCGGGCGGATTAGCTTTCCCGCAGCGGGCAAACGAGTCCGCCAGCGCCGAAAGGTCACGATAAATCGTGGCCTTCCCGCGGCGGGCCGCTTTGCCCGCTGCGGTTAATCGGTTTACCGCGGTGGGCACGTTAGGATGCCCGCAACGATTAATCGTTTAAAAAAAACAAAAAAAAACCAGGAACCCGCCGGCGAGCCCATTCTCGAGCCCATCGACGAGCCCGTCCTAGCCCAATACTGGAGCCACCGCACCTCGCTGGATCCACTGCCGGCCGCCGGATCTTCGCCGACACCGCAGGTTGGGGCCATCTTGCCATGGATCCATGCCACCGCCGTGTGGATCCACGTCGCGGGAGCAGGGAGTCGACGCGGTCGGCCTAGATCCACGCATCCACGCTGGATCCGCTGTCGTGTGGATCCACGTCGCAGGGAGTCGACACGGGCGCCTGGATCCGCCACCGTGTGCCCGTCCCTGCGCCGCGCATCACCTCGCCTATGAGAGACAGAGAGATGAGGGAGGACTGAGAGGAGAGAGAGGGTGGGAGAGCGAGGGAGAGACATATCCGGCACCCTGGATCCACCGCAAACGCCGCCGCGTGGGCCTCGCCGAGCGCGCCTCACCACCGCCCTACGTCGCCTCACCTCGCCGAGCGCCGCAGCGTGCGCCTCGCCGAGCCGAGCGCGCCTCGCCGCCGCCCTACCTCGCCTCGCCTCACCGAGCGCCGCCGCGCGCGCCTTGCCGAGCCGAGCGCCGCGAGCGCGCCTCGCCGCCGCCCAGCCTCGCCTCACCGAGCGTCGCCAGGGAGAGGAGGGGAGGGGGCGCGTCGCCGGGGAGAGAGGAGCGGAGGGAGGAGGGCCGCCGGGAGGAGTGTAGGGAAGGGGAGAGAGAGTGGTGCGGCGCGAGAGAGGAGGGGTAGGGCAGGGGCGAGGGAGAGAAGTGTGGTGCGGCGCCGATCTGGGCTCTTGTATATATACGTGACCTCGGAATTGGACCGTATCTGGGCTCTGGATCGGGCCGTATTTACTGCGGCGGGCCTTATAAAATGCCCACCACGGTAAATCGATTTACCGTGGCGAGCAAAAGTGCCCGCTGCGGTAAATAAAAAATACCCGCCGCAGTAAATCGTGGGATTTACCGCAGCGGGCAAAAATAGGTGCCCGCCACGGAGTGCAAAAGTGCAACGCTGCGCAAAATCGTTTATGTAGTAGTGTCCGCCACGCCGGTTTTCTTCTCCGGCCGGTGACTCTCTCTCTCACCCCCTCGTTTCTAATCTAGGCCATCCAGATTCAATCCAACGATCCAGTATCTGGTTTTGTCCTTAAAACCGGGTGCAACAGTTAGAGAAACAAAATCATACTATGACTGTAGTTCACAAAGATAGAGTAGACTTTTTTATTGTAAAAAATATTTCGGCAGACAGGTCGGCGCATGCCAGATCCAAAATTTGCTCATATTCTCAAATGACAGCCCATGCAAACTCAACATGTGCTGGGGAAAGCACTTTCGGGTCGACTCCCTTTCGCTCGTTCATGAAATTGCTTCACGTCGGGAGTCTTTTGTAGGATGCATCGCAGGAGGGTGACGTGAGGCAGAATGCGTGAAGTGACATGCGACTTACCTCCGCCACCGTACCAGCGCTAAAAGATGAGCGAAGGGACTACCGAGAAGGCCTCAAGACCTCCGCTCGTTCGAAGGAATGGAAGGGGCCAGCACGTCAAAAGACCGGAAAGCACCTGGGTGTAGTCCCAATTGATGATACAATTGGGGCAGATTATGAAGCACTTGGTGGTGATGTCAGTGGAACCACCGTTAAGACAGGAGGTGAGGGCGCATGAATCAATGAACTATATCCTCTATTTATATGAGTTTTATAAGGATTACGGAGACTGCTCCAGATGAAGCGAGGCAGTCACCGTACGAAAGTGTTGATTTTATGAGAACATACATCCTATGATATGGCGATTCTCATTGATGTGTACCACTACACTACTCAGGCTCACCCAAAGAAGCAAAGAATTTATATTCATTAAGTCACATAATCTAAAACTAATACATATATAATTTCATAAGCATCAAAATCATATCACAAATTTCAAAACTAAACAAATGAAATCAGAATCCTCGATGTCGGAGCAAGGATCCCTCTCCTGACTCTTTGATGGAGGCTCATGGTCGGCCTCCTCCTGCTCCTCCACCATCCATCTTGTTGTCATCGACCTCCTCATCCTTGTCCTCGTGCTCGTCCTTCCCTTCCTCCTCCTCCTCCTACTACTACTACTCCGTGTCACTATACTAGAACTTGTCTTTTGTCGTCCATGGAGACCTAGGCGGGCTGTCGCCGCTTGAGCCGTCATCGCCATCACTCTACCAGCACTAAGAGTCTTCGTTGCTTGTTGATTTATTGTTAGGAGCTTGAAGCCCATCATGGTTACAGGGGAAGGAATGGGGTGAAGAAAGAAAAGTGTAGGTCTACGCTTTGCTTCGCCCGACCCTTGGGTCCGTGCTCTGCCTCTCTCGACCCTTGGGTCTACGCTCTGCCTCGCCTGACCCTTGGGTCTGCGCTCCACCTCGCTCGACCCTTGGGTCTACGCTCTGCCTCGCCCGACCCTTGGGTCTGGGTTTCGCCTCTCCCGGCCTCTAGGGGAGGACTCCGCCTCGCCTGACCCTAAAGTCGTGGGCTCCGGCTCGCCCGACCCTTGGGTCTGCGCTCCGCCTCGCCCGGCCTCTGGGGGAGGACTCCGCCTCACCCGACCCTGAGGCCGCGGGCTCCGCCTAGCCCGACGGAGACCCATGCCGCCGTCAGCCACTCCAGGTCAAAGCTCTGACACCAGGGATGAGACCGGCACGCCCCGATGTAACCCATTGCCTTGACAGACATACCGAAGGATTCACATCAAGAACAGCGTCGGGCGTACCGGTGCTGTTCTACCTAACCCCCGTACGAGCACTGACGGGCGCGTCGGCTCACCACGATGTTTGCCAAGACGGAGTAAAGCACCATGACCGGCATATGACGCCTGTGCATAGCGCTAGTGATGGATAGGACCACGACGTGAAGCCGTCCCTGTTGACATCTACAGGGTTGGCGGGACCCGCATGAAGGAGAAGAAGGACCCAGAGATCCTGAAGGCCTTTGGCGCTCTCTCTCTTGTTCTTCTTTTTCCTCCGCTGTAACTCATGCTTTCCCTTGGCCTATAACAAGGAATGCAGGGCGTCCCATAAGGGGCATCGCAACACATCACATTGATTGAGGCTAGATCTGATCTAACCATCACGAACCCATCGAACCCCAAACACACGGCCGAGTAGCAACCGAGCTCTCTCAGCACCAGTTCACTCCTTTCACTAGAGACTTGGGACCTGTCCCTCTCTCGCCCGTTTGTAACCGCTACTATGAACTTTCAGTGCTAGTAACACGAGCAGCAGCAACGAACTATACGTAGGGACATTCTGCCCGAACCAGTATAAACCTTGTGTCCCCTAAGCACACCATCCGAGCCAGACGCGCATTATTAGAAATTTACTTGTCGATGGCAACTCGAAACACCGACAGGGCCTCTCTGCCTTCCTCGGTGGGTCACCTCAAGCACTCAAGGCTGGTACTCAAACTCAAACATCGCTCATTAGGATGATCGAGATGCTTCTGGGCGTCTTGGCTACGACCACTTGGGCCCATCTCTTTAGCGTTCCTCGCACTTTAGTTTTTTCCCAGGGGCAGCCTTGAAGCTCAGGGGAGCTGACTTTGAACCCTGGGTGGCGCCCCTTCTTTCGAGGGGGTGTCCCTTCTGCCCATGTAGGGGGCAGGCTCCTGCCAGAGGGTTAGAGTTATGGAAATGTAACACGAGAAGAATGAGCTATGGGTAAAAGCGACGTAGTTGTTTGATGTTCCATGCATTGTCAAACTCTCTCCCCAAGATGTTGCTGATCTTGTAAGCGCCTGGCCGGATCACCTGCAAGATGCGGAAAGGGCCTTCCCATTGTGGAGTCAACTTGTAGCCCTTCCTAGATGGGGCTGCCCTTCGGAGGACGAGGTCTCCTACAACAATGGAATGCTCGCATATCCGTCTGGCGTCGTAGCGACAGGGTCCTTGCTGATATTTGGCGGGATGTATGATGGCGGTGTTCCGTACCTCCTCGAGCATGTCAACGTCTACTTGGCACTGTTCCTCAGCCTTCTGCTCATCATAGAAGTGGATTCGAGCGACATCGAAGTCGAGGTCGGAGGGGATGACCGCCTCGGCCCCATAGACGAGGAAGAAGGGCATGTAACCGGTCGAACGGTTTACACTCATTCTATGGCTCCAGAGCAGGGTGGGGAGTTTGTCCACCAAACGCCCGGTGTGGATCTTGAGCTCGTTGTAGATTCAGGTCTTGATCCCCTGAAGGATCAACCCGTTGATGTGCTCGGCCTGGCCATTGGAGTTGGGGTGATACACCGACACCTAGTTCACTCGGATTCGCCAGGAGACATAAAAGTCTAGGAACTTGCGACCTATGAATTGAGTGTCGTTAATAATGCGATTTGGAACCCCAAAACAGTTGATGATGCCCTGAATGAACTCGGTCGCTCGCTCTGATTTGAGGTTGATGATGGGTCGGACCTCGATCCACTTGGTGAACCGATCGATGGCGACCAGTAGGTGATCGAACCCCCCAAGGGCCTTCTTGAATTCCCCAACCATGTTGAGGCACCAGACCACAAATGGCCAAGTGATGGGGATGGTCTGGAGCACCTGGTGAGGTCCCGAGCATCGACGAGGGCTATTGGTATGGCAGAACTGCCCAGTTTAACTTGATCCCAAATGCACTTGTCAACCATTTGAAGCTAAGTGCCCAGGAGACCAAGCCAAACCCGGTAGTCTATCGAGACCACCCCGTGGGAGACCTCGAAACAATCCACGTTTTTACCAGGAACAAAAATGAGTAGACAAAACTTCAAAACATCAAAACCATTTCCTTCATTACATGATTATATAATTACAATATCAGAGTTATTACAAAACAAGTTTTAGTAAAGCAGCAAAAAATAAGTACATTTTTATAAAAGCAGCGAAAGTAAACAATTTCAACCTACTATGTGATGTAGTTATCTTTACTTTGTCTTCTCATTACATCATGATGTGAATGACTTACGGTAATTTAAGTTTAGTAGTTTAATAAGCAGTATGAAGTTACACTATTTATGTGTATGCTATCAAAAGAGAACAGCACATCCTCAATCATGGCATTAACTTTACAAGCTAACCACTTAATTAAGATCTAACTAGAAAATAAGCATGTGGCACAAGATAATTCTACATTTCAACATTTTATGTAACACTATAGTGATGAAGTTTTCACTGGTCACTACAATAGTACTACTACAGCTAGGTCACACATTTTCTATTTTTACTTTCCTTTAATTGCCTTTAATTATTTATAAAGCAATTGACACATGATAAATTATAAGTCCATCATAAAGCATCTAATGGTCATGAAATTTTTACTACAAGTCATACTCAGTATGGGTATGCTACCATAAAAATTCATAATTTTATGAGCACAGAAACATTCTCTATAATTTAATCATATTAAGTTCTAAGCAAACTTAGATCTATAATTACGGCAAATATTTTGTACTAGATCATATGATGTTATGTGTTCACTGTGTATTAATAGTTTTGTAGAGCTTACCAAACTTGGTTTGGCATTTTTACGATTTTTATTTGATTTATTATGAATTTTACAAGTTCTCAGCTTTTAGATATATGATGATAAAATTCGCAGAAAAAGAAAAATAGCGCCACAGGCCGAATTCGGCCTACGCAGGCCCAGCGCGGAAATAGGTCGGCCAAGGAGGTGGAAGCCCAGGCGCGCTGGTATTTTTGCAAAGAGGTGCCTGTATGTTCCGGAAACTAAACTGCACTCCATACTACTATTTATATGAGTCAAGAACTTCTCGATGTAGCCCCTATATTTGTTTCTATTCTTGTTTTTGCAAGTCCCTGGCGGCTCCAGAGCAGAGCACGCACAGCAGGGCACGGGCGGCTGCAGGGGATGGCCGACGGCGGCCCTTCCGCGCGCGCGCGTGTGCGCGGAGAGTACGAGGTGGTACCACGGGGTCTCTCCTGACAGGGGCAGCAGCGGCAGCGACCCGACAGGCCCGTGCACGGCCGGCCGCATGCAAGCCCGTGGCGGCGGTGGCGCGACCGTGTTCCGGCGTACAAAAGGTGAAGTGGTGCGAGCAGTCGGGCGAGCGAGGGATAGGGACTCACCAAGGTTCAAACGCAGGAGGCGGTTATCTTGGATAAGGTCGGGGCAGTGCCAGCCACGTGCGCGGCGGAGGTGTGCAGAGACGGCGACGAAAACGAACGCGACGGCGAGGGCATCGGGCTCGGTTCCAACTCAACGACGTACGCGCGCATGGTACGAAGGGAGCTTGTCGAGGCCTGCAGTCCTTCGAGCTCCGGGCGGCAGGGTTTGGTTGGGGCTGTCCATGCGAGCGCCCAGTACGGTGGCCATGTCGGGCTGCGGTGAGCTTCGTGCGCTCACGCTGGTCGACGATTCTCACTACGGTCTTCTCCAGGGTCTGTATAGGAACCTGAGGCAGGTGTGTACGACATGAATTGGGGAGAGATGGATTGGGCACGGCGAATTTTGGAAAGGGATGTAGGGACGGGCGATCGGTCATGGTGATCGCGTTCTCGGCTTTTATAGCCGCACGGCAAGGGGTTCACTGGCTTGCTTGGCGTTGAAGGCACCATGAGCGAGAGGGCAGTCCAGGGGCGCGCCATCTGGAGAAGTGCCATCCGGCAAGGCTTGGGCAGCGGGCAGGGCAGCGGCAGCAGTGCCAGGTGGCCGCGTGGCCATGTGCGCGCGCGGCGATGTCGCTGGCGGTGGCAGTGAGGGCGCGGCGCGTGGCTTTGTCCCGAGTTTGTGTACACCGATCGGGGCACGGGGATAGGCCAAGGCAGTGCGGGCGCGTGGCATGGATGCGCGTCGCGCGGTGATCGCGGCCAGTGCAGCCCTTCCCAAAATGGGATTTGGAGTTAGGGTTCTGGGTTAGCCCATTAACCCATTTTTCAATGGATTTTGGCCCACGATCCAATAAGAGAAGTTTCTGTACACGTGACATACTACAAACTTGGTTACAGGATTAATCTTAATAAAGATTTAGTTTGAGAGATAGAGAGGGCTCTAATGAGGTTCGTCAGGCTGCTGTTGGACAGGAAGAACAGAGCCGAGATAATCTGTTTTAAGATTTTTGGTGCATTTTTGGATTACCAAAACAATCTCTAATTAGGTTTAAATTGTCCTAGAGATGTTTTACTAAGTTTAGTCTACGAAATGGTGGCTTAGGTTCTCATGGTTACTTACAATTATTTGATGGAACAGAGCTGCCAACATGGCATTGTCAACTGATTTTATGACTAAGAAATATAACAAGTCATTTTGAGGTACTTGAATTGGTTTCGAACTTTGGGGCACTAATTGGTCTATTTAAACACCAATTCACCAACAAAGCTTTGCACTATGTCAAAGTACATGAGTTATACTATATTTCATATTTTGGTGGAATTTTGAGTGTTTTAATAAAATAATCATTTAATTGGCCTCCTAAAATACTACTAGGCTATTATTGGGATTTAGAGTTTTGTCTTGTTTAGCAAAAATTGTATTTGTTCCTTCGTATTTTTGAGTTCCTTTATACACTAATCTTACCTTAACCTATCCTTGACCAAGTTAATGATTTAATGTTTAAAATTAACCGCCTTGCTAAAACCTATGGTGTGATCGTTGGCCAGTAGAAGCCATGCCTAAAGGCCTTCACCACGAGGGCCCTTGGTGCATCATGGTGTCCGCAGATGCCAGCGTGGGTGTCAAGGAGCAGCTTCCTCCCCTCTTCCGGGGAGACACACCGAAGGAGCACCTCGAAGGCGCTCCGGCGGTAGAGCTGCCCATCTAGAACCTTGTAGCTCTTAGCACATTATCGGGGAGCCCCCCCCCCCCGCTTGAGGAAGTCGAGAAAAGGCATCATCCAGTCCTCCGAGTCTTCGGGCAGTCGAGGGGAGTTTCCTCCCGACGCCCCCACTTCGTCGGCATGGGGTGAGGCTGAGCGCGTGGGAGGTGTGGCTCAGCGGCCAGGCGAGTCAATCGCTCATGCCGGGGGCTCCTCGGAGTTTCCAGTGGCGGGGGTCATTGCCTTCCTCGTCGGGGGCGGTGAATTCTGGTCAACTACATTTTCGGGGTCACACCGGAGGAGTGGGGAGAGCGTCCGCTAGTGTCTTGATCCCTTAATGGCTCCGCGTGGTGACCGTTAGCACGCATCCCTCGGGGGGAGGCAACCCATGGCTAACCGCGGGCGCGGCAGGGGTAGCCTCCCCAGGGGTCACTCCCCTTTCCCCCTTGAGGCGGATTGAGGGGGTGTCGAGGACGTTGAGAAAGACTCCCAGTGGTGGGTTCTTTCAAGAGGATGCCAATTTTGCCAAGGCGTCGGCTTCTTCGTTATTTCGCGGGAGGACATGGTGAAAGCTCTAGTTTGGTTTTGGTGAATTGATGAAACCCTAAGTGCTAACCTAGTTCATCTAAGTGATCATGAGATAGGTAGCATTATTCCAAGTGGTGAAGCAACCGTGAAGATCATGATGATGGTGATGCCATGGTGATGATCAAGTGCTTGGACTTGGAAAAGAAGAAAGAGAAAAACAAAAAGCTCAAGGCAAAGGTGAAATTGATAGGAGTTTTTCAGTTTAGTGATCGAGACATTTAACGAGTGTGATCACATTTATGATAGATAGCTATACTATTAAGAGGGGTGAAACTCGTATCGAAATGCAGTTATCAAAGTGTCACTAGATGCTCTAACTTATTACATATGCATTTAGGATCTAGTGGAGTGCTAACACCCTTGAAAACATTTGTGAAAATATGCTAACACATGTGCACAAGGTGGTACACTTGGTGGTTGGCACATTTGAGCAAGGGTGGAGAAGTTGGTGAAGTGAAGTAGGTGATAGTCACTGAAAAACAGTGACCGGACGCCTGTCACGTGGTGATCGGACTTGGAGGAGCAGCGTCCGATCATTTATAAAATCAGTGGTGTGCTCGGGCTACTCTTGGCCTAAGACCGGACATAGGTGACTGGACTCTGGCTGAACACTGTTCAGCGTCTAGTTCTACTGATGTGGCGGCGCACAGAGAAGAAGAGGAGGAGCGGACGCACCAGCGTGTCCGGTCATGGTTGACCGGACGCGTCCTGTCATGATTTTGCCTCTCTGGAACCTTACTGGAAATGATTGAACTCTAGTGATGGAGCGTTCGATAAATTTAAGCAGTGCATCCGGTCGCAACTTAACATGTGGTGTGAAGCAGACTAGCCGTTAAGATCGAGTGCTCAACATCTGAGGCTGATGACACGTGACGAGCATCCGGTGACTAGACGCTGGGGTCCTGTGTTCGGTCAACCTGACCAGCGCGTCCGGTCAGCCCGTGTTTCACTGGACAGAGGAGCCAACGGCTCTATTTATGGGGGCTCTCTATTTAAGCTCCATGGCTGGCTCAAGCTCACTCTCTTGGCCATTTGCATTGACATGGCAACCTTGTGAGCTTAGCCAAAGCCCTCCCACTCATCTCCATCATTGATTCATCATCTTTGTGAGATTGGGAGTGAATCCAAGTGCATTGCTTGAGTGTTTGCATCTAGAGGCACTTGTTGTTCGTGTTTCACTGTGGGGTTCGCTTGTTACTCTTGGTGGTTGCCGCCACCTAGACGGCTTGGAGCAGTGAGGATCGTCAAGCGGAGATTAGTGATTGTCTCTGGCTCTAATCGTGGTGATTGTGAGGTGTTCTTGACCTTTCCCCGGTGGAGAGCCAAAAGGTACTCTAGTGGATTGCTCGTGGCTTGTGTGATCCTCATCTTGTGTTGGTTGTACGGCACCCTATTGAGGGTTTGGTGTGTGATGCCAATTAGCGTGTGAACCTCCAACTGAGTGAATTGCCACAATGAGGACTAGCTTGCCGGTAAGCAAGTGAACCTCGGTAAAAAATCATTGTGTCATCATTTGATTCCAAGGTGATTGATCTTCATTGGTATTCATTCTTGTGATTGATTGGTTCATTCCTCGACTTGGTGGTATAACCATCTTGCTCTCTCTCTTTACATTACGTCAAACTAGTTGTCAAGCTCTTTAGTGTAGCTAGTCGTGAGAGCTTGTTAGTTTGGTTAGTGTGGCTCTTTAGTTAGCCTTTGAGAGCATACTAACTTAGTGTAGTGACATAGCCATTGTGTGGATAGAGACTATAGAAACTAGAATTGTGGTAGGTGGCTTGCATTTTTAGTAGGCTAGCGCAACACTCGCTTCGTCTCATATTTGTCTAACCGGTTTGCTAATTGTTGTTGTAGAAAATTTTTAATATGCTATTCACGCCTCTCTAGCCATTAGGACCTTTCAAGTGGTATCAGAGCCGAGGTCACCGTGATTTGAGTCTTAACAACCTTCGGTGTTAAAATGGCTCAAATCAACAACACCAAGAAGCCACCCTAATTTGATGGCACAAATTATCCATATTGGAAGTCAAAGATGACCACAAATATCAAGTCAATCAATAGAAGGGTGTGGAAGGTGGTAGAAACCAAAATTGAGATTGCCGATCCAGAGAATCCCACCGCGGGCAAAGAAGTGCTTCTCCAAAACAATGGTATTGCTCTAAGTGCCATTCATGACGCAATTGATGAGAGAACATTTGAGCAAATCAAGAACATTGAGATGGCTCATGAGGCTTGGAAGAAGTTGGAAGAATCATTCGAGGGCACCAAGGCAATAAAAGGTGCAAAGGCATACATTCTCAAGGAGAAATTTGCTAGCTTCAAGATGAAGGATGATGAGATTGTGCCGGACATGTTCCATCAGATGGAAGTGCTTGTCAATGATCTCAAAGAACTTGGTGAGAAGGTGGAGGACAAGGACTTCTCTCATAAGTTCTTAAGATGCTTACCCGCAAGATTTGGCATGTTGGTCACCTTGCTAGTGAGGACCGGTTTGGACACAATGACACCAAACCAAATCTTGGGAGATATCATGACCGATGATGCTTATAGAAATGATGATGAGAAGGAAGAAAAGAGGGAGAAGAAAGATGACAAGAAGAAGAGTGTGGCGTTCAAGGCCACATCATCCAAGGGCAAGGCAAAGCAAGAATCATCAAGTGAAGATGAAAACTTGAGCTTTGGTGAGATGGATGATGAGAAGATGGCCCTCTTTGTCAAGAGATTTGGCAAGTTCATGATGAAGAAGGGATACCATGCTAGAAGAAAGAAGTCTTCATCAAAGAGCAAGGAAGAGTCAAGAATGTGCTTCAATTGTGGAAGCAAGGATCATCTTGTTGCTCAATGCCCATACAATAGCGACAATGATGATGACAACAACAATAAGAAGAAGAAGGGTGGTTCATATGTGGTCACTTCGGATAGTGATGCTTCCTCAAGTGATGATGATGATAGTGATGATGACAAGACCACCAAGAAGAAGGCTCTTGCAAGCATTGCTATCAATGAGAAGCCTTCTCTCTTCGACACTCCATCATGCTTCATGGCTAAGGCCACTAAGGTACAAACTTGTGATGATGAAAGTGATGAGGAACATGATAATGAAAATGAAAATGAAAGTGATAGTGATGATGATGAACCAACTAAGGATGAACTACTTGACATGCTAGATGATGCTAAAGAATACTTTGACATTAAAAGAAGGGAATGCAAAAGCTTACGTAAGGAACTAAAAGCCCTTAAGCAAGCCTTTGGTGAGCTCAATGCATCTCATGAGAGGCTAAAGGAAGCCCATGAGAAGCTTGGCAAGGCTCACAAGAAG
This sequence comes from Miscanthus lutarioriparius, assembly GCA_904845875.1. Taxonomy (NCBI): domain Eukaryota; kingdom Viridiplantae; phylum Streptophyta; class Magnoliopsida; order Poales; family Poaceae; genus Miscanthus; species Miscanthus lutarioriparius. The sequence goes on along the minus strand of CAJGYO010000010.1, from coordinate 38,778,169 downwards.
CTTGAAAAAGCTCATTCCTCTTTACTTAATGAGCAAAATGAGAAGGAGCATGTTGTAACATGTGACAAAGGCTTAACTTGTGATATAATTGATGATTCATTCTATAAGCCTATCATTGTTGCTTCCACTAACCCTTCTTGTAGTACATATGCTTCTACCTCATCTAGTAGTGATGGTTTCACTTGTGATGCCTCACTAATGGTTGAGAATAAGACCCTCAAGAAGGAGGTCAATGAGCTCACTTGCGCCTTAGGCAAAGCCTATGTTGGTGAGGACCGCTTGCTTATGTGCTTGGGTAACCAAAGAGCTTCACTCTACAAAGAGGGATTGTGATATACCCCCAAGAAAGGCAAGGCGGCCTTTGCTCCTTACAAGTCTAGCTTTGTGAAGAACAATGGTCGGTTTTGCACCAGTTGCAAGCAAGTTGGTCATGTAGAGCAAAAGTGCATGAACAAGAAGTCACAAGCTAATGTATCCTCAATTAAGATTAATTCTTTCTATGTGCTTACTAAGGGTACAAATGGTGTGAAAGCTAAGTTCATTGGTATACCATGGATGGGCTCAAAGAAGAAACCTATTTGGGTGCCAAAGAGCTTGGTCACTAACCTTCAAGGACCCAAGCAAGTTTGGGTACCTAAAAAGAATTGATCTTCTTTTATAGGTCAATTACAAAGCCAAAGGAAGGCATTGGGTTGTTGATAGTGGGTGCACTCAACACATGACCGGTGATGCAAGAATGTTCAACTCAATCAACACCAATGGCAATGATGGTTATGATAGTATTACATTTGGTGACAATGGCAAAGGCAAGGTCAAGGGGCTTGGTAAGATTGCAATATCCAATGACATGAGCATTTCCAATGTGTTTCTTATTGAGAGCTTGAACTACAATTTGCTATCCGTGGCTTAATTGTGTGATCTTGGATTCAAATGCATATTTGGGGTAGATGATGTAGAAATCATAAGTGTAGATGGCTCTAACTTGATCTTCAAAGGCTTTAGATATGAGAATCTATGCTTGGTTGATTTCAATGATAGTGAAGCTCAATTGTCAATATGCTTGTTCACTAAGTCTAGCATGGGTTGGTTATGGCATAGAAGGTTTGGTCATGTTAGAATGAAACAATTGAATAGATTGGTTAAGCATGACTTGGTTAGAGGCTTGAAAGATGTTGTGTTTGAGAAGGATAAGCTTTGTAGCTCTTGTCAAGCCGGCAAACAAGTTGGAAACACCCATCCTAAGAAAAGCATGATGAGCACTAGTAAAGCATTTGAGTTATTGCACATGGACTTGTTTGTGCCAACTCAATACACTAGCATTGGTGGTAATAAATATAGCATTGTGATAGTGGATGATTATACTAGATACACTTGGGTATTCTTTCTAGTGGACAAAAGTGATGTGTTTGCAACATTCAAATCATTTGTCAAGGGTATTCACAATGAGTTTGAAACAACCATCAAGAGAGTTAGAAGTGACAATGGTAGTGAGTTCAAGAACACTAGAATTGTTGAGTTGTGTGATGAATTTAGAATTAGACATCAATTCTCAGCCAAGTATACTCCACAATCAAATGTCCTTGTTGAGAGGAAGAATAGAACACTCATTGATATGGCAAGGTCTATGCTTAGTGAGTACAATGTGAGTCAATCTTTTTGGGCCGAAGCTATCAACACGGCTTGCTATTGTAGAAACCGCCTCTATTGTCACCCATTAAAAGAGAAGACACCATATGAGCTCTTGAATGGTAGAAAACCCAACATTGCATATTTTTGGTTATTTGGTTGCAAATGCTATATCTTGAAGAAAGGCACTAGATTGGGCAAGTTTGACAAGAAATGTGATGAAGGATTCCTACTTGGATACTCAACTACTAGAAAAGTATATAGAGTTTGGAATTTGGATAGTGGTACTCTTGAGGAAGTTCATGATGTTGAATTTGATGAAACCAAGGGTTCCTAGGATGAGAATGAGAACTTAGAAGATGTTAGAGGCATTCAACTTTCAAAAGCCATGAAGAACTTGGATGTTGGTGAATTGAGGCCGAGGCAAATGAATGATGATGAAGATGATCAAGTGCAAGTGCTCTCTAACACAAATTTGCAAGATGATACAAATCATGCTAGTACAAATGGCTCTCATGACAATGAACAAAATCAAGTGACTAGCACATCATCTCAATCCAATGATCAAGCAAGTGCAAGCAATCAAGTTCCAATACTCCAACCAACCAATATTGCAAGGGATCATCAATTGGACACTATCATTGGTGATATTTCAAGAGGTGTGCAAACTAGATCAAGATTGGCTTCATTTTATGAGCATTTCTCATTTGTGTCATCCATTGAACCAAAGAAGATAGATGAAGCATTGAAGGATGTTGATTGGGTGAATGCTATGCATGAAGAATTGAATAACTTCACAAGAAATCAAGTATGGGAATTAGTAGAGAGACCAAAGGGACACAATGTGATTGGAACCAAATGGATCTTTAGAAACAAGCAAGATCAAGATGGGATAGTAGTAAGGAACAAAGCAAGATTAGTAGCACAAGGATATACACAAGTTTAAGGTCTTGACTTTGGAGAAACATATGCCTCGATTGCTAGATTGGAAGCAATTAGAATCTTATTAGCCTATGCTTGTGCCCACAACATCAAGCTCTATCAAATGGATGTCAAGAGTGCATTTCTCAATGGTTACATCAATGAAGAAGTATATGTTGAGCAACCTCCTGGTTTTGAAGATGACAAGAAGCCCGACCATGTGTACAAGTTGAAGAAGGCATTGTATGGCTTGAAGCAAGCACCTAGAGCATGGTATGAGAGATTGAGGGACTTCCTACTCTCTAAAGGGTTCATGATGGGCAAGGTTGACACCACTCTTTTCACCAAGAAGATTGTCAAAGACTTATTTGTGTTGCAAATCTATACTGATGACATCATATTTGGATCAACCAATCAAGACTTTTGTGAAGAATTTAGAAATATGATGGCTAATGAGTTTGAAATGTCCATGATTGGAGAGTTAAGTTACTTCCTTAGTCTTCAAATCTAGCAATTGAAGAATGGTACATTCGTGAGTCAAGGCAAGTACATCAAAGACATACTCAAGAAGTTTGGCATGAGTGATGGCAAATCCATTAGCACACAAATGGGGACAAATGGCAATTTGGATAGTGATGCAAGTGGCAATATGGTGGATCAAAAATTATATCGGTCTATGATTGGAAGCCTACTCTATGTGACCGCATCAAGGCCGGATGTCATGTTTAGTGTAGGCATGTGTGCAAGATTTTAAGCCACGCCAAGAGAAAGTCATTTGAAGGCTACAAAGAGAATATTGAGGTACTTGAAGCATACACAAAATATTGGTTTGTGGTATCCCAAAGAAGCAAAGTTTGAGCTAGTTGGTTACTCTGACTCGGATTATGCAGGATGTAAGGTTGAAAGGAAGAGCACCTTGGGCACATGTCAATTGTTGGGAAGATCACTAGTTTGATGGTCATCAAAGAAGCAAAATAGTGTTGCATTATCGACCGCCTAAGCTGAATACATATCCGTTGGTAGTTGTTATGCACAAATACTTTGGATGAAGGCCACTTTGAGTGACATTGGAATCAAGTTTAAGAAAGTGCTATTTCTATGTGACAATGAGAGTGCAATCAAGTTAACCAACAATCCGGTTCAACATGCAAGAACAAAGCACATTGATGTCCGTCACCATTTCATAAGAGATCACCAACAAAAAGGGGACATTTGCATTGAGAGTGTAGGCACCGAAGATCAACTTACCGATATATTCACCAAGCCATTGGATGGGAAAAGGTTTTACAAGCTAAGGAATGAGTTGAACATATTGGATTTCTCAAATATGTGTTGATGCACCCCCCACTTATATGACATGCCTCTCCTTCGAGCAATCCAAGGTAAAAGTTGATTGGCATGGCATACATCCTTGCTAAGGACATGTTTAGTGCATCTAGTCATCTTTCACTTTTAATAGGCTCATTCATGAAAATCAAATGATTTTGATGTTTGTATGGTACCACTATTGCTTCTATGCTTAATTTGGTCTAGTGGTAGCATATGACATGTTTGTAGGCTTGTAAACCTAGTGTTTGATCTAGAAAATGAGCTATACGTGTTTAACTCAACATGGTACAAGATAACCCTTATTTGGAGGAGTGAAGAAGCTTGTCCTTGGATCAAACCGAGTTAAATATCTTTGGCAAATGTTCTAGATTGAACCAAATTTGGGAAAGTGGTCCTCACCCCATTGATTGACATTGATAATCTTAACCTATCTACATTTTGAACTTTTGTGGACATTGATGATAAAGAGGGAGAAATAGTGTATAAAGATAGTGAAAAGACAACAAAGGGGGAGAGAGACAAAGATATAAATGATAGGGGGAGAATTTGACATAGGATGAGAGATAGGACAAAGGAAGGGGATCAATTAAAATTTTAAGCACACAAGTAGGGGGAGAAAGCTCATGAACTTGTATGGTGCATTTAAATGTGCATTTCATATATTTGCTTGCATGACACAAGTTTTAAATTTCAATATCCATGCTTGTGTGGTGTATGCTAGTTGTAGGGTTGAATGATGAAATGAAAAACTAGCATGCATAGGTTAAGAAACTAGGCTTATGTTTATTTTATGGAAACTAGACCCTTGCTTCTAATGTTGATCTCATGGGGTATTTTAGTTTTTGTGTATGTCTAGTTACTAATGGTGCTAAGGATGGTATATTGGTGCACTCCGATTGGTATCACGCTTCAAAGGACCATCTTTTATACCTCAGCATCATTTGGTAGACATTGTCTCCTATATTTCCTATCTAAGCATATGTGCAAGCTACAATCCAAACTCTTAGCACATATGTAGGGGGTGCAATTGCGACCATATGGGGTTCATGAAACTTGTCCATAACCTTTTACACATGGTAAATATGCTTGGGCAAGCAACATGGATTCAATTAAATTTTAATTCATATCTTTGTGTAAGGGTTGTCATCAATTACCAAAAAGGGGGAGATTGAAAGCTCTAGTTTGGTTTTGGTTAATTGATGAAACCCTAAGTGCTAACCAAGTTTATCTAAGTGATCATGAGATAGGTAGCATTATTCCAAGTGGTGAAGCAACCGTGAAGATCATGATGATGGTGATGCCATGGTGATGATCAAGTGCTTGGACTTGGAAAAGAAGATAGAGAAAAACAAAAAGCTCAAGGCAAAGGTGAAATTGATAGGAGTTTTTCGGTTTAGTGATCGAGACACTTAGCGAGTGTGATCACATTTAGGATCAATAGCTGTACTATTAAGAGGGGTGAAACTCGTATCGAAATGCAGTTATCAAAGTGCCACTAGATGCTCTAACTTATTGCATATGCATTTAGGATCTAGTGGAGTGCTAACACCCTTGAAAACATTTGTGAAAATATGCTAACACATGTGCACAAGGTGGTACACTTGGTGGTTGGCACATTTGAGGAAGGGTGGAGAAGTTCGTGAAGTGAAGGAGGTGATAGTCACAAAAAAACAGTGACCGGACGCCTGTCACGTGGTGACCAAACTCGGGGGAGCAGCGTCCGGTCATTTATAAAATCAGTGGTGTGCTCGGGCTACTCTCAGCCTGACTCTGGCAGAACACTATTCAGCATCCAGTCCTGCTGACGTGGCGGCGTGCAGAGAAGAGGAGGAGCGAACGCACCAGCGCGTCCGGTCATGGTGGACCGGACGCGTCCGTTCATGATTTTGCCTCTCTAGAACCTTACTGGAAATGACCGGACTCCAGTGATGGAGCGTCCGATCACTTTAAGTAGTGCGTCCGGTCACAACTTAACACGTGGTGCAAAGCAGACTAGCCGTTAAGATTGGGCACTCAACATTTGAGGCTAATGACACGTGGCGAGCACCGGGCGACCGGATGCTAGGGTCCTACGTCTGGTCAACCTGACCGGCGCATCCGGTCAGCCCGTGTTTTAGTAGACAAAGGAGCTAATGGCTCTATTCGTTGGGGCTCTCTATTTAAGCCCCATGGCCAGCTCAAGCTCACTCTCTTGGCCATTTGCATTGACATAGCAACCTTGTGAGCTTAGCCAAAGCCCTCCCACTCATCTCCATCATTGATTCATCATCTTTGTGAGATTGGGAGTGAATCCAAGTGCATTGCTTGTGTGTTTGCATCTAGAGGCACTTGGTGTTTGTGTTTCACTGCGGGATTCGCTTATTACTCTTGGTGGTTGCCACCACCTAGATGGCTTGGAGTGATGAGGATCATCGAGCAGAGGTTGGTGATTGTCTCCAGCTCTGATCGTGGTGATTATGAGGGGTTCTTGACCTTTCTCCGGTGAAAAGCCAAAAGGTACTCTAGTGGATTGCTTGTGGCTTATGTGATCCTCATCTTGTGTTCATTGTGCGGCACCCTATTAAGGGTTTGACGTGTGATGCCAATTAGCTTGTAACCCTCCAAGTGAGTGAATCACCACAACGAGGACTAGCTTGCCGGCAAGCAAGTGAACCTTGGTAAAAAATCATTGTATCATCATTTGATTCCGAGGTGATTGGTCTTCATTGATATTCATTCTTCTGATTGATTGGTTCATTCCTCGACTCGGCGGTATAACCATCTTGCTCTCTCTCTCTTTACATTACCGCAAACTAGTTGTCAAGCTCTTTAGTGTAGCTAGTCATGAGAGCATGTTAGTTTGGTTAGTGTGGCTCTTTAGTTAGCCTTTGAGAGCACACTAACTTAGTGTAGTGACATAGCCATTGTGTGGATAGAGACTATAGAAACTAGAATTGTGGTAGGTGGCTTGCATTTTTAGTTGGCTAGTGCAACACTCGCTTTGCCTCATATTTGTCTAACTGGTTTGCTAAGTGTTATTGTAGAAATTTTTTAATAGGCTATTCACCCCTCTCTAGCGATTAGGACCTTTCGCATGGTTTCTCCTCCAATTTCTGGACCTCTGAGCAGTAGGCCTCCATCCTCGCATCGTGGCAAGCCGACTCCTTCATGACCTAGTTGATGACCAGCTCAGAGTTCCCTCATTTGAAGAGGCACCGAGCACTGAGCTCGACAGCCACCCGGATACCATGGAGGAGCGCCTCATACTCTGCAACGTTGTTAGTGGCCTAGAAATGGAGCTAGAGGGTGTACCTCAATTTGTCGCCACTGGGGATATGAGGAGCACCCTCGCGCGTGCTACCTTGAGCGTGAGGGAGCCATCAAAGTACATGGTCTAGTACTCCATCTTGGCAGGGATAGTTGAGGCTTGCTCCTCGGTCCACTCTGCCACGATGACAGTGAGTACTTGGGCTTTGATCGCCATGCGAGGGGCGTAGGTGATGTTGAGGCCCATGAGCTCGAGCCCCCACTTGGCGATGCGGCCTGTGGACTCTTGATTGTTGATGATTGTTGGCATTTCTTAACACAATTACCAAGTATGGAGATGGAATCCATCCCTGGCAACGACGCCAAAAATACCTATTGGTATTTCTTAGCACCATCACTAAGATTTGGATAAATCTTAGCAACGCCGCCAAGGAACACCAACACCATAGTTCTTAACGACTACAAAAATAATATCCGCAAGCGCATGGATCTATCGTTGTAGCACTTCACCCGGAAGTATTCAGGGTATCGTTATTTATATTTTCCCAAAGGAAGGCATGGTGTAAAGATTCTAGTATAGATATGAACATGATTACATGCTTGCATAGTGAACCAAAGTTTATAACAGGGGTAAATATGGTATTTTCAGGATAGTGGACACACTTGGGCCAACCTCAAGGATAAAAGAGAAACAAAGAATATAGAAATGTTCCTAAGGGGAGCAGGCTTGTTCTAATATTGCCAAGCAAAGAATAGTTGATGATCATACAAATTACATAGTTAGAGCTAGACCTAAGTGTAAGATGGACGGGAAAATCTCAAGCTATGGAGACTTTACGAACTCCTACACAGATACTAGAATGTGGGGGTTTACAAGGGATGGACAGGGTGTCACCACCTGCCGCCTACCCATCAACCATGGAGCACCATCATATTTGAAGGTTCTCGTGCACCCAAGCACCACTCCCGTGAACAAAGAAACTACCCACATCCCCCCCGGGACTCTGACCCTACAAATCGACAAGCATAGGACATGGGCAAACCCGAAGGAACGACAAACCACCACCTCAACTTAGCTCTAATTCTAATCATACATGTTATATGAAGATTAAGCATAAAGTTCTACATGTTAAGCTCATAACATACAAACTATATGCTAATTCATATGTCAAGATTATAACATGAAAACTATACTCTAGTTCATAAGCACAACTATATTGATAGGATGGGGGCAAGACTTTGGAAGAACTCTTCATAATATTCATACCAAAGATCCTTTCTTCCAAGGAGCCAAGCTCTCCAAGGTAGCTCTTGCCTTGCTCACAAATACTACTAAAATGTAAAAGAGTACAAGAGATGTGTGAGGTGTGTGGCTCCAAAATGAGTTGTGTTGGGGGAGAGCTCTACTCCTTTTATTCTAGTTTGTGGTCAGTTTGGGGGAGGTAAAATAGGAAACCATCTAAAACTGGCCCTAGGTGCATTGATGGCACCGCTAGAGTGAGGTGGGGCTGAGTGGAGCTAGGTACGGCCGCACCCTGGGCTAGCTTGTTCGCCACCGCCTTTGTGTGGTCGGTTCCTGAGAGGTCCTGGGCCACTCCTACGCCCATGCTTGGCCTAGATTTGGTAGTTGGATGGGCCGACTCCTCATTCTTTGCTATAGGATCTGCATTACGTTTTGTCTGATGGCATATTTCAACTATAATTCCATTGTATCCCAGTATGAGTCCTGCAAAATAGTAATCTTGCAATACAAGTGGAACTATGTCAATAGTAAAGCCATATGTGTTATATGTTTGTTTATTTCTCCTTTTTTGGATCTTAATTGGTGGATGGATTTGGTCATTATGGACCACCAACAATGATGTCCTCGAGGCCGTTGGAGGATACAACCACCATCGGTTGGCTATTGAAGTAGTGTTGGAGCTTGAGCTTGGTAATGAGCATGGCATAAAGGAGCTTCTGGACTTTCGGGTAGCAGGTCTTCGAATCGGAGAGGACCTTACTAATGAAGTACACCGGCCGCTAGACCTTTAGGGTGTGGTCCTCCTCCTCCCGTTCCACCACTAGGGCCTGTTGATACTTCTTAACAACTGTTGGAAGAATTCCGCAAGCGCATGGAACTATCGCGTAGAACTTCGCTCGGTGAGTACTGAGTGTAGAATTTATATTTTTCCCATAGGAAGGCGGAAGGCTAGAATTTATATTTATGGTAGGATTCCTAAAGGAAAGCCTAAGTGTTTCCTAGGTAGGTAAACAATAGTGAATGGGTTTAGTATGAACTACCTAAACTAACTGCTAAACAAGCTACACTAGAGACAGCTAGGTAGGAGAGTGAGCGATATATCTTTATAGTAACTAAGGGTAAATTAATGACTAGGAGAAATGCGTCAGTACGTCGGGGCACAGCCCGCCTGCCAACTAGGAGAGTTAAATAGACAAGGTCTGCCACGAGCCGTACCATTTTATAACAAGACCTACCGTGGTGGAATACAGAGGATGGACAAGGCTATCACTACTTGCCACCTATCACAATCTATCTAGAGACCTAGCTGTATCCATAGGTAATCTATAGCCTAAGCACCTCACTTAATCTATAGGCTTACTACTTTGATCTGAGCTCTGATGAAATTGGATCAAAGTACCCTAACCATACGGTGGAACTGATACTAATGAATAGCTACTAACTATGAGATAACCTATGCTACTAATGCCAAACAATAAGCACCTAAGCTCACTAATGATGAACAATAATGACCAAGTACTTAAGTAAAGCAAAGCAATAATACTAGAATAAAGTACTGAAAGTAAAGTAGTGAATAAAGTAAATGCTAAATGAAAGAATTACAAAAGAGCTTTACCAGACCCAGCGGACTCTTCTAGACTCTGAGAGAAGCACAGCTCTTGCTCTACTCCACTACTAGACTACTACTCTATAGCTAATGCTAAGCTAGAAAGCTAAGAGAAGCTTGGAGAGCTTGGAAATGAATGCGGCCCTTCTCCATTGAGCTCCACACCCTCTATTTATAGTGTAGAGTGAGGGGGTACTTGTAGGCAACAGGGAGGTCGGTGGAGCACCTAGGACATCGAGCGGCGCTAGGGAGGCAATGGCCGACCCTTGGATGCACCACCTCTGCATCGTAGCACTGTGGTTGCTCCTCCAAGTCAGTTGTGAAGCCAGCACATGTCGAAATTTGGTAGGCAAGTCGGTTTGTAAGTCAGTTGGGGGCTCCCAAGTGTATGACAATGGGCCCATGTATCCACTGTCATCCAACCTCAGCCATTGATCAAACTGATGAGGACATGACCTCCATAGATATGACCATGCTTGGAGAACCATACGGACACCAAGGAGATCAGCGAGGGTGTCCTAAGCGAGAAGGAGGCCCGAAGCTCATCCGGTTCGAGTCACCAAGGTGGAGGCCCAAATCAAGTTCGAGTCCATCTCGGCCTCCAGGATCAATCTGCCTTAAACTGGTCACCCAGGACGCATCCGGACTCCGTTTTTGAAAATCCACATATGGATGGAAAGCTAATTTGATAAGGAAGCCAACCCAAGTAGTCTCACGTCAAAAGATCTTCGGAATTAACGGAAATGGTCGAAACAAGTCAGCATCCAGAATTTGTCAGGGTGCTGCGACACCGTATTTTGGTCTATTGGACCATGTATCGTGTTTGGGCCCATTAGGGGATGCGTCCAGGGGGGTGACACCCAAGACTCTATAATTATCAGCCATCGCTCTCCTTAGGGTTTGGGTTTTGTTTAGTTCTTGATTTCCTCGTGAAACATACATCGTTTTGCTGCAACTATCGCCGCCAAGGCCGCTTGCTGTGAACCAGGACCCCAGTTCTTGATCTTGTTCGCCTGTGGCGATTAGTCCTTTTGAATAAAGATTTGAACTCCTTATTTTCATAAGCCTCATATTTATTTGCAATTTTAGATTGCGTTCATTCTATTCTTGCTTGTGTTCTCGATTCGCTTGCAGGAAAGCCTTCTCGGCAAGGTCAATCGCGTTCGCGTGGTTGATAACCAACGGAGCAGTGGTGTAATGGTTGCGAAGGTCCGAATCAGTCTTGGTTCGAAGCCTAGATCATGAACGTCGAGTCTCCACCAATCGACGCTATCATACCTTTCGAAAGATCGGACCTTGTCTACATCAAGTGGTATCAGAGACCTTGTTGCCCGTTAGGTATAACTTTGTTTTCCCTTTAGATTGTTACTATTTTTGCATTACCTATAGTCCACCAAAAAGCTAAAAAAAATATATATACGCCACCACATATTCCCTGTCCTATAGCTTCATTATGCCGTGCAATATCGTTTCTGTTTCGCGTTGTTGAGTTTGTGTCCTAGGTCAAGTTCTGGTTGCTGGTTTTCGATCGTTTTGAGTCCAGTTTGTGTTTTTCCCTTTGTTTTTCATTATAATCCGCAAACACCTTCAAGTCTTGCTGTGTTTCCTTTGTATCCATCAAACCCTAGTTCACGCCATCTATTTTGTTATTTTTTTTCACTGTTTCCATCAAATCCTTGCTGCCGTGACAACTTTTACGCGTATTGTTCCTGATTTGTCCTCTAATTCGGAGTCGATTCGTAAAACTGGTCTAGTTTTCGCATACGAACTCCGTTTTCGATGTTCCATATATGCAAATCGATCAGAAATTTTTTTTGGATCCGTCCATCCCCTGGCTTGCTGGGGTTCGAAAATTTTAGATTGGTCAAAAAGTGGTCACAAGATCATCTTTTCGTGGTCACAAGGTTTTTGTCGATTTTGAGCAAGTTTTCTGAAAATTCCACAATCCACGTCTTTCACTTGTTTAAGCTCATATTTTATGTGGTTACTTCTTTTGTGCTCCTAAGTAAAGGAAAAATATCAAAAAAATAAAAAGAAAAAGTTGAAATTTCCCCAAAAAACAACGACAGCCCAAAAAATAGAAAAAAAGAGAGGGGCAAAAGACGAACAATATCTAGAGGAGCACATAGAGAGCGCCATTTGAGCTGTGTTTGCGTGTGCTGATTTCTACTTTGTTCCTGATCATATTCCTGCTGTTCACATCACTTGACTTGATACATCTGGTACTTGGAACATGAGTAGGCCAGCAACTAAGACAAGTACTCGGGACACTTATTCAGCTTTGCTATTCAGTTGCGACTATTGTTTTTCCTTGCTACTATATTGTACCTGTCCAAGCTCCACTTTCTTCTAACCAAGTATAGGTTTGCCTTGCAATTGTTACACTCGAGCTACAACGGTATCACAGTCACCGACCGATTGCACCGCTTGTTGCTTTGGTAAGAACACTTGTAAGACCGTGGTAAGACGCTTGAGAGTTGAGTGCCTTGTTTTTCCTTGTCCACAACCTAAGTAGTTGATAGGGATAATACTTTTGTGTTGTCTTTTGCTCTCTTCTAACAATGACAGGTTGTTCGTATCCACCGACTTATGATGGTATAGGTGCTGATGAGTACATGGAGTGGGAAATTGCCATCGATAACATATTTGCTACTCGCTTTATGTGTCCAAGGAGGAAGGTAAAAAATGCAGCTAGTATTTTGCGACATTCTGCTTTATCTTGGTGGGAGTCTTTAGATCTTTCTGATAAACCTCAAACTTGGAATGATACGAAACATCTTATGAGAGAAAATTTTGTTAATCCATTTCTTGTAATTAATTCAAATGATGAGGTACATCAAATAGATCAATCTCTTGTTATTCCTCCTGCTATGCCTAACCTTTTGCAGGACAATGTACAAAAGAGCGAGGATGACGTGACAGAAAAGGAGATGCTCATAGCCTCATGTGGAAATTTAGAACCATCAACTATTACTCCTGCTGAACATGAGAGCAAAGGTAATGCCCACAATGCTAAACTCAAGGAAGGTGAGAGTTCTCTTGATGTGTTGAATTTTTCCACCAATCATGCTATGATAGAGCAAATTTTAGTGGAGCCTTCGCTTGATTTACCTTTGTCACAAGATGATTTGCTTGATGTTTCTTGTGACGAAGATGACTTGCATGATGATATTTATGTTATACCCATGCAATCATTAAAAAATGATCATGCTATATGTGTGCCGAAATCGAGCACTTGTGCTGAAAATAGACTTGTTATTCATAATGCTAGTGCAGTTGATGAGCTAAAATTGTTGTCTTCTTTAAATACTTTAGGTTACATTGAATTTGATGTTCCGTGTAATCTTAGCTTTTTTGAGGAGAAACTTTATGCATATGCTGATTTGCCATGGTTCTCTAGACATACATATTATGTTTTTGGTAAATATGACAACCAAGGGCAATATTTGATACAACAAGTTTACATTTGTACAAATCTGAATTCTCCTTTTGTTGTGCAAAGTAATGATCAACTAGAGGACAATAAAATCAACACTTTCGTTATGCCATATTCCTCTAGTTTTGCTTTTCAAACACAAGTGGAATCCAAAGAAAGGGAGCATATGTTTCTTGTAAGTACTAATCTTTTGCAGGATAGTATTAGCAAAGATCGTGTGCATTTCAATCGAGCAGACTACATGTCTGTAGGACAAGACATGCTACAAACTTGGACATGTGGTCATATTCTTTCTTACAACATTGTCCATTCCCATTATTTTGGAAACCTCGTTTGTCCTCATGTTGTGCAGGATCGACTTCAAACAAAATCGACGCCGAGGACGGCTTTTCATCAGGAAAGGGAGGATGATGAGGACACGACCTCCGTACATATGACCATGCTTGGAGAACCATATGGAGCCAAGGAGATCAGCGAGGGTGTCCTAAGCGAGAAGGAGGCCCGAAGCTCATCCGGTTCGAGTCACCAAGGTGGAGGCCCAAATCAAGTTCGAGTCCATGTCGGCCTCTAGGACCAGTCTGCCTGAAACTGGTCACCCAGGACGCATCCGGACTCTGTTTTCGACGATCCACATATGGATGGAAAGCTAATTTGATAAGGAAGCCAACCCAGTGGTCTCACGTCAAAAGCTCTTCAGAATCAACAGGAATCGTCAAAACAAGTCAGCGTCTAGAATCTATCAGGGTGCTACGATACCGTATTTTGGTCTATTGGACCATGTATCGTGTTTGGGCCCATTAGGGGACGCATCTAGGGGGTGACACCCAAGACTCTATAATTATCAGCCGTCGCTCTCCTTAGGGTTTGGGTTTTGTTTAGTTCTTGATTTCCTCATGAAACAGACATCGTTTTGCTGCAACTGTCGCCGCCAAGGCCGCTTGCTGTGAACCAGAGCCCCAGTTCTTGATCTTGTTCGCCTATGGCGATTAGTCCTTTTGAATAAAGACTTGAACTCCTTCTTATTTTCATAAGCCTCATATTTATTTGCAATTTCAGATTGCGTTCATTCTGTTCTTGCTTGTGTTCTCGATTCGCTTGCAGGAAAGCCTTCTCGGCGAGGTCAATCGTGTTTGCGTGGTTGATAACCAACGGAGCAGTGGTGTAACGGTTGCGGGGGTCCGAATCAGTCTTAGTTCGAAGCCTAGATCATGAACGTCGAGTCTCCACCAATCGACGCTATCATACCTTTCAGAAGATCAGGCCTAGTCTACATTACAAACCTGCATTGGATCAACGCTTGGGAAGGCTTGTGGAGCAGCTCCCACGGATTGATGATGTGGCACGACAACTTGGGGGGCCAGGCGGCGCCCTTATGGGGTCAGGCGGTGCCGTCTAGTGGGCCCAAGGTCACCTTTTTGCAATTTTTGCTTAAATTTCCTACATACAAATAATTCTACAAGCACAAGTGGAACTTGGTGAATTATAAACAAAATTCTTCACATGTGATGATGACTTACCTCACTTTATCATGCTTTTGGGTGGAATGTTGATGATCAAAATGAGTGTTAGTGACTGTCGACAGGGCCACGTTGACGGTGTGCGGAGTGGCGGCGGTGTACAGGAATAGGGTCTCCTCCTCGGTGGGGGAGGTCAGGACTGGTGACATAGTCAAGAAGTCCTTCAGCCGAGTTAACGCCTCCTGGGACTCCTGCATCCACTTGAAATGTTTAGATTTCTTAAGGAGCTTGTAAAGTGGCATACCTCGTTCCCCAAGACGGGATATGAAGCGACTGAGCGCCGCCAAGCACCCAATTTGGGCTCCCTTCAGGTTTCTGATAGGTTCCATATCTCTTATTGCGGACATTTTCTCGGGGTTGATCTCGATGCCATGCTCAGAGACGATGAATCCTAGGAGCTTCCCAGTGGGGACCCTGAGCATGCAGTTCTCTAGGTTAAGCCTGACGTGGTTGGCATGGAAGTTGGAGAGGGTTTCCTCTAGGTCGGCAATCAGTTGCGTGGCCACATGGGTCTTCAAGACAATGTCATCGACGTAGACCTCTAGGTTGTGGCCGATCTATTCTAGAAAGCACCTCTACATGCATCATTGGAAGGTGGCTCCGACGTTCCATAATCCGAAAGGCTTGGAGGTGTAGCAGAAAGCGCCAAAGGGGGTGATGAAGGATGTGGCTAGTTGATCCGAGGGGTTCATTGCAATCTGGTGGTACTCGGAGTATGCGTCTAGAAAACAAAATGCCTCACAACCGGTGGTCGAGTTGACAATCTGGCCAATCCAGGGAAGGGGGAATGGGTCCTTTGGATAGGTCTTGTTGAGGCCCATGTAATCGACGCACATTCTCCATTTCCTATTTCTCTTCTTGACCAGGATGGGACGGGCTAGCCAATCGGGGTGTTGCACTTCCCTGATGAAGCCCACAGCGGTGGAGGCGCTGTTGCACCAGCTTGGCATCGACTTTGATGTTGAGGCAATGCTCGACAATCTCACAAGGGATGCCGGACATATCTGAGGGCTTCCACGCGAACACATCAGCGTTGCTGCACAGAAACTTCGTAAGGGCCACTTCCATGTCCGGGGACATGCCAGCGCCTATGCAGAGCAGCTTCTTGGGATCTTGGGGGTAGGCGTGGATCGTCTTGGTGTCATCGGCTGGACGGAAGACTACCATGGGGTTCCCCTTCGCACTATGTGGGTGTGTCTCCTTCAGTTGGCACCAGATCTATGCGAAAATCGGTAGCGGCAACATTGGCTACGGTGAGGGTTGTGCCCTCTTATTCGTAGAGGTAGGCCACTGTCACAGAGGAGGCCACGGTGATGATTCCCCATGGGCCGGGCATCTTGAGCTTTATGCAGCCGTAGTGTGGGACAATAATGAACTTCGTGTAACATGGCCGCCCCAGCAGAGCATGGTAAGGGCTGGAGAAGTCCACCACCTTGAAGTCAAGGATCTCATTATGGAAGTTAGCAGGATCCCCAAACATGACAAGGAGTCGGATGCTCCCCTGGGGAACGGCCCGGACCACAGGAATGATCTCGAAGAAGGGGGCTCCACCGGGGTGGAGGTTCTCCCTCGGGGTCCCCATGCGGTCCAAAGCGTTGGCGTAAAGAACATTGAGGCCGCTCCCCCCATCCATCAACACCTTCGTGAGGTGAGCCCGTCTGATAATAGGGCTGACGATGAGCTAGAAACGGTCCGAACTAGTCACATGATGAGGGTAGTCATGCAAGCTGAAGGTAATCGGCACTTTCGACCAGTGGAAATGCCGGTGCGGTGCTAACCTTGTCATGTTGACCACCTGTAGGGCAGCCCTCGAGGGCCGCTGGGGCACCGGGGCTGGCCCTCCTTAGAAGAACAGGGGGTAGATCTATGCTGTGTCAAAGGTGGGCTCCCCCGCAACTGGTCTCCCCACGGACAGAGGAGGCGACCACTTGTGGCGCCCGGGTGACGGCCCCCCAAGTTGCTGGCGGTAGACGTCCTACGGCCTAGACACTGCCTGGCTCAGCAAATCTGGACGGTGAACGGAGATCTCCTCCACCACGGGGATGACTCTGATCCGGGTGCCGTGTAGGACCCATGCCACCCCCGTCCCAAGGTGGATCCATGCCGGATCTGGTGGGTGTGCGCTCCGGAGTCAGGCCTTGTGGGGCCTGGTCAAGGTGGTGGCCGGGGGCTCGCTGCCCGCCGGCGCAGCCCCATTGAGTAGGCAAAGCTTGCCGTAGCAGTCGGTGATGTAGGCTAGGCTCCCAAAGTTCTAGACCAGAGTGAAGACGCCAGTTGTGACAAAGAACTCGTAGGGGAAGCGGATGCTGCCGTCTGGGGCGACGCTACTTGCTCTAGTGATGAGGCAAGTGGCTTCGGCCACCGCAGAGCCTGAATCACACTTGATGCGCTCCCCTACCTGGCGTACTAGCTGTCATGGGGTCAAAACCGTGGCAAGCATTGTTGTTCATGGTGGTGTTAGAGTGGACTCATGAACACAAGAATCATAGAGGGGACGCAATGGTTTATCCTGGTTCAGGCCAATCGATGCCCTATGTCTAGCAGCTGATGATCCTTATACTCAAGAGCACCCAAAATCTGGGGTTACAACAAAGTGTACAGGAGAAAGAGAGAGATTTGGTAGGGGATCACTCGGTGCTGATCCTATGGTTGCCTCGCCACCGGTGGAGCCTTCCCCTCGCTGGAGAGGAGGAAGACGATGGATGCAATGGAAGAGCTCTCGGTGCCCCTCTCTGGGTTGCTCTGCTCTCGATGTAGAGCTCAAGTGGAGTGGTGAGGATCGGAATGATCTATGTGGAATCATCCTTCCCCCTTTTAGGATCCGACCTCCCCCTTATATTTTGAGGTAGGTCGGGTACATGGTAGTTTAGGGGAGTTAAGCCTATGGTCTACATGTGCCGGAGTCCAGGAGGGTCCTGCAGTGGCGTCCTATGGACTGTGCCAATGTCGTGGAGTCGAAGAAGCTTTGGGCGTCATTTGGCTGCTCTGTACTGACACGCTGGGTGTCAGGCTATGTTGGCTTGGACTGGCCTGACCTAGGTGCGCCTTCTAGAGACTTCTTGGTGGCGAAGGAGGCCAGCTCGAGGGGCTGACACGCGGACTCAGGAGCCCCCGAGCCCCTGGAGGCCATAGAGGAGTTTGTCTTCTTGCGTCACGCCCCGTGCGTGACCCTGTGGGTGGGGGCGGTTGACAGTACCACGATCAAGGGGAAGCACCGTGGAGCCCTGAACCTTAGTTGCTCGGGGTATATCTTCTTGTGCCCAGGCCTTGGCTGGCGCCGGAGGTCGGGAGGGAGCCAATGATCGGGTCTAGGCACACATCAATCGGGATCATGGGGGGCTCGGGCGAGCCCGAGAGCCCCAGCAGAGAGGCGGTGGGTGTGCTTGGGCTCGGCCCGATTCCTTGCTTGAGGGTGTCTACGAGCATATCCGATGGGTATAGCCGGAGCCCCCAAACGATCCTAGAGGGGTCGGTCGGTGTGTCTCTCTCGGTCAGAACCTTTGATCCCGAGGTTTAACATACCCCTATGTTAGGATCTAGTCACTCATCCAATCCTCCTCGAAAATTTTCTGGACTTTTCTAAAACTTTTTCCCATTTTTCCTAGAGCAAAATCCAATTGTTGGATACTCTAAAATCCCTTCTCATGGGCTCCAAATATTTTTATTTGGATTCATCATCTCTCAATCTAGATCTAAAAGTTTTCCTTGAATTTTTGGAATTTTTGAAATATTTTTCGGTGACTTAAATTGATGTCACTTTTTTTACGTAATTGTTTTTGAACTGAAAATGAATTTATGGAAATTCGAAAATAGGAAAAAATAACTCGTTTTCCCGACCTCAAACCCTACAACTATATATATGCTGCTGTTTTTCTTGACGACTGGATGCAGATCTGAAATCAGCTTTCATGAGCCGCCACCCATAGCGCCCCCGTGAAAATCGACACCACCGAGAAGGTTTCAAATAACATCCGCCGAAGTTTTTCGGCCATCTCTGATGTCCCCCGTGAAAATCGACACAACCAGAAGGTTCGCCTCGATCTTCTCTACGCCGTCATGTCTTTGTTCTCACGAATGCATGCCCGTTTGATTGTTTCCTGAACCTTTCTTCCTCTTTTCCGGCGAAGTCATCCATGGACGGCTCCCTTCTTCCTCCATTTCTGGCTACCCTTGTCCATGGCCGCTCTCACCACCACGGCCCCACACCGCCGCTGATCCGCAGCCCCAACGAACCCCGCCTCCCCGCGCCTGGCCTCCCTCCCGTCACGCCTCCTGCGCGCAGTCACAGGGTACCGCTCGGGTAGGCCCTATGCACGCCGGCACAGCCGGAGCTGTGGGCTCCAGCCCGGCCCCTCCGTCGAGGGCCCCACGCGGCCTGGTACTGCCCTCCGGCCGGCAGGCCGAGACGCCTAAGCCACGGCCACTCCCTCCCATGCGACCGGTGCAGCAGCTCCTCATGGCCATGTCCTGGCGAAGAAGACCAAGGTAGAAGATGCTGTTAGTTACCGTTTTGCCACCAGACAAGATTAGTGATAGTTTATACGTTTTAATTAACTAAGGTAATGCCCGTGTGTTGCACTGGGGTTATGAACTTTTGCTCGCTCCTATCGCGACGAAATTGATCATTTTCAGAAAATAATAAAAACTTAAAAAATAATTTGCATTGAGAAACCAAAATTGAAATCTATTCAGTCCTTATTTATGAACTGTGACCATATTTTCTTTCCATTAATGGCCTATTAGGTAGGGCTCCGGCTCATCCGAAACCAGCTGACTTTTTTTGTAAGAAGTGACTTTTCTGAATGAGGTGAAGCTGTTTTGGAAAAAAATGTTAGGCAAACACTACCGGAGACCGGCCAGTTGCTGAGTGTCAGGTGGTTTGCCTAGTGTTCTTTTTCGGGCACTCGGCAAATACGCCTTTGCCGAGTGTTTTTTTTGACACTCGGCAAAGAGGCTCTTTGCCGAGTGTTTTTTTTTGACACTCGGCAAAGAGCTTATTTGCCGAGTGTTTTTTTTTACACTCGGCAAAGAAGCTCTTTGCCGAGTGTTATTTTTTTGACACTCGGCAAAGAAAATTTCAAAGCACATTTTGAAGCAGTAAATTAATTCAAATGAAAAAGTTTTCAACTACAAAGTTGTATAACTCATCAAGATGTACAATGTTTGTTTTGGTCTTTTCTTCATACGACAAAGTGAAAATAAATTTGTTCACAAATCTAACATATCTCTCTTGTAGTTTATGAAACTACAAGAGAGATATATAAGATTTGTGAATAATGTTAGAACGACCATGTCGGATGAACAGATGACAAAACAACCAAAATAAACTTTGTAGATCTCGAAAAGTTATGAAACTTTGTAATTGGCAACTTTTTGATTTGAACACATCTTGTCATGCAAAACTGCATTTGAATTTCAAAATTTTAAAATTCGAACTTTTCAAACGACCTCGGATGAAAAAACAACCAAAATAAACTCTGTAGGGAAGCACCGTGGAGCCCTGAACCTCAGTTGCTCGGGGTATATCTTCTTGTGCCCAGGCCTTGGCTGGCGCCGGAGGTCGGGAGGGAGCCAATGATCGGGTCTAGGCACCTGTCAATCAGGATCATGGGGCTCGGGCGAGCCCCGAGCCCCGAGCAGAGGCAGCGGGTGTGCTTGGGCTCGGCCTGATTCCTTGCTTGAGGGTGTCTACGAGCATATCCGATGGGTATAGCCCCGGAGCCCCCAAACGATCCTAGAGGGGTCAGTCGGTGGGTCTCTCGGTCAGGAACCTTTGATCCCGAGGTTTAACATACCCCTATGTTAGGATCTAGTCACTCATCCAATCCTCCTCGAAAATTTTCTGGACTTTTCTAAAACTTTTTCCCATTTTTCCTAGAGCAAAATCCAATTGTTGGATACTCTAAAATCCCTTCTCATGGGCTCCAAATATTTTTATTTGGATTCATCATCTCTCAATCTAGATCTAAAAGTTTTCCTTGAATTTTTTGGAATTTTTGAAATATTTTTCAGTGACTTAAATTGATGTCAGCTTTTTTCTGTAATTGTTTTTGAACTGAAAATGAATTTATGGAAATTCCGAAAATAGGAAAAATAACTCGTTTTCCCCGACCTCAAACCCTACAACTATATATATGCTGCTGTTTTTCTTGACGCACTGGATGCAGATCTGAAATCAGCTTTCGCGAGCCGCCACCCATAGCGTCCCCCGTGAAAATCGACACCACCAGAAGGTTTCCAGCGAACATCCGCCGAAGTTTTTCGGCCATCTCTGATGTCCCCCGTGAAAATCGACACAACCAGAAGGTTCGCCTCGATCTTCTCTACGCCGTCATGTCTTTGTTCTCACGAATGCATGCCCGTTTGATTGTTTCCTGAACCTTTCTTCCTCTTTTCCGGCGAAGTCATCCATGGACGGCTCCCTTCTTCCTCCATTTCTGGCTACCCTTGTCCATGGCCGCTCTCACCACCACGGCCCCACACCGCCGCTGATCCGCAGCCCCAACGAACCCCGCCTCCCCGCGCCTGGCCTCCCTCCCGTCACGCCTCCTGCGCGCAGTCACAGGGTACCGCTCGGGTAGGCCCTATGCACGCCGGCACAGCCGGAGCTGTGGGCTCCAGCCCGGCCCCTCCGTCGAGGGCCCCACGCGGCCTGGTACTGCCCTCCGGCCGGCAGGCCGAGACGCCTAAGCCACGGCCACTCCCTCCCATGCGACCGGTGCAGCAGCTCCTCATGGCCATGTCCTGGCGAAGAAGACCAAGGTAGAAGATGCTGTTAGTTACCGTTTTGCCACCAGACAAGATTAGTGATAGTTTATACGTTTTAATTAACTAAGGTAATGCCCGTGTGTTGCACTGGGGTTATGAACTTTTGCTCGCTCCTATCGCGACGAAATTGATCATTTTCAGAAAATAATAAAAACTTAAAAAATAATTTGCATTGAGAAACCAAAATTGAAATCTATTCAGTCCTTATTTATGAACTGTGACCATATTTTCTTTCCATTAATGGCCTATTAGGTAGGGCTCCGGCTCATCCGAAACCAGCTGACTTTTTTTGTAAGAAGTGACTTTTCTGAATGAGGTGAAGCTGTTTTGAAAAAATGTTAGGCAAACACTACCGGAGACCGCCGATTCTTTGAGTGTCGTGGTTTGCCTAGTGTTCTTTTTCGGGCACTCGGCAAATACGCCTTTGCCGAGTGTTTTTTTTGACACTCGGCAAAGAGGCTCTTTGCCGAGTGTTTTTTTTTGACACTCGGCAAAGAGCTTATTTGCCGAGTGTTTTTTTTTACACTCGGCAAAGAAGCTCTTTGCCGAGTGTTATTTTTTTGACACTCGGCAAAGAAAATTTCAAAGCACATTTTGAAGCAGTAAATTAATTCAAATGAAAAAGTTTTCAACTACAAAGTTGTATAACTCATCAAGATGTACAATGTTTGTTTTGGTCTTTTCTTCATACGACAAAGTGAAAATAAATTTGTTCACAAATCTAACATATCTCTCTTGTAGTTTATGAAACTACAAGAGAGATATATAAGATTTGTGAATAATGTTAGAACGACCATGTCGGATGAACAGATGACAAAACAACCAAAATAAACTTTGTAGATCTCGAAAAGTTATGAAACTTTGTAATTGGCAATTTTTTGATTTGAACACATCTTGTCATGCAAAACTGCATTTGAATTTCAAAATTTTAAAATTCGAACTTTTCAAACGACCTCGGATGAAAAAACAACCAAAATAAACTCTGTAGATCTCGAAAAGTTATGAAACATTGTAGTTGACAACTTTTTGATTTGAAAACATCTTGTCATACAAAACTGTGTTTGAATTTCAAAATTTCAAAATTCAAATTTTGTAAATGACCTTGGATCGAAAAACTTCCTAAACTAAAAGTGTAGATCTCGAAAAGTTATGAAACTTTGTAGTTTACAACTTTGTGATTTGAAAACATCTTGTCATGCAAAACTGTGTTTGAATTTCAAAATTTTAAAATTCAAATTTTGTAAACGACCTCGGATGTAAAAAGTTCCTAAACTAAAAGTGTAGATCTCGAAAAGTTATGAAACTTTGTAGTTTACAACTTTTTTATTTGAATTCGTTTAGGGCCTCAAACATGCAATTTACATTCGGTTTAATATAATATATTGGAAACTAAAACGGAATCCAGACACAAGTGAGAGTGTGTTGTAGTGGTAGAGGAGGTACGTGCACAGCGAGAGGTATCGGGTTCGAATTGCGTCAGTCGCGTAGCCATGAAATTCACGCGAAAAATGTCGTAGATGGGTGGGCGCTGGCCGGTGGGGGCCTCCATCGATAAAAAAAATTCCATTTTTTTTGATAAAAATTCCCATTTTTTTCGGGTTTTTTTCGGTTTCAACTTTGCCGAGTGTCGGGCACTCGGCAAAGCCTTTGCCGAGTGCCCGATAAAAAACACTCGGCAAAGTTGGCTTTGCCATCACTTTTTTTAGCGAGTGCTGTTCGCCGAGTGTTACACTCGGCGAACCATTTGCCGAGTGTTTTAGGTGGTTTGCCGAGTGTTTCGGACACTCAGCAAATTCAAGCAGTCCGATAGTGAAAACAGCTCCTCTTATATTATATATGAAATTAAGATTAATCAATAATTAGTGGGTCTTAATTAAGAGTAATTTGGTATCCATGCACGCGTACTCGGTTTTGTTGGACCTAAAAATCGCATATTACGCGCACACGGAGATTTAGTTCTGCCTGCGGTGGACGATTCCTCCGGAGACATTTTAGGTGTAGAGATTCTGTTTCGCTCCGTTCTGCATTAGAATCGCATCGACATGATCTACATGTTAGCAGCAATCTTTTTAATGTCACATGATTTTATATTGTAATGTTAAATATTAATTTGGTTAAATATGCATGTAACTGCTTTTCCAAATTAAAACCAATATAGGATTTATATCACGGAGACTTATATATAAAATTTTAATGTGATTAATTGCTAACATTAAGTATATTTTTAAATTATAAGCTGCCTATTTAAAACCCGCTGCATGTGTGATAAACTTGTTTAGACGCTTTCATATGCACTTCTCTTTTTGCAAAGCTAATGTTTAATTTGATTAAATCATATATGTATGTTAATGAATAAAATATGATTAGTTTAACTCAACTTTCTAAATTAAATATATAATTTGACTAGTCTGAATCGGTAGTTTCATATGATTTTGCTTACTTAAAATAAATCAAGCATGTAGATTTTTATTTTTTTTATAATATAAAACTCTCGATAATCGTTTCTTTTCAACTGTAGCTTCGTTTTTGGTGTTTCTTGCGTTCTCGTGATCGTAGCAACGAGCCCTCTTTTAGTACGATGTTTCGTTTCATGTGATGTACTGCTCTTAGTTGTCTCTATTTGTTTGCTTGTATGTCTGTTGGTGTGCTACGATCTGCGAGTAGAAGTGAACCATACGTAAGCGTTGGAGACCAGAAGCTGAGTGCCAGAAGCTACAAAATGAAAGATGATGTTTGAAGATTCTCTAAGCAAGTTGCTTTCGGTGTAAAGCAAGAGTAAGGTAAGTATAATATGAGGCTTTCGTTAATACATATTCACCATCAATGCCACTATATCCATGCTTGTGTCTAACTTGATTAACCCTTAGGGATTTTATCCTAGCACATCGTTATATCTTGATCCTTGACACCTATGGGGTTTATGCAAATGGGTAGTTTTGCTAGTTGCTATACTTTAATGATGAAAGCTCCATAATATTGGCTAATGACATATCCAATGATGTTTAAAATGTGCTTTTTAGCAACATGAAATCATAAGGACATATCTGTTAGTAAAATCAGGGACTTACATTACAACCACGTGGGCTACATGGCTCTGGCTTTAGTTTAGAACAAGAAACTTTTTTAGCTTGCTAGAAGTTACCTTCGTGGCGCAAAAGGGGCTTGACGAGCTGAGTATAGTGTAGCCTCTGTCCCTATGTGTATAGCCTGCGCAGAATATGCCATTCGGAAGGGGGCTATATATTCCCTTGCTACGGAAACCTAGTGGCCCTAAATCATTAGACAATCATAATATGGATTCTTAGTGAAACCTACTGACCTTCCTTGGTAGTGGGTCAAGAGGCTAATCACCTCGGGCGAAAGGGTAAATCACGGCTCATGGTGAAAGTGTACAACCTCTGTTGGGTGCAAAACTGTTATAACAGCTGTGCTCACGGTCACGAGCGGCTTGAAAAACTCACAGAATTATGGGTTCTTATTATACTATGATGTTGATGCTCATGTTTAATCATTATTGTTATATTGCCATTGTTTATGATCATGTGGAAACTGGAGCTTAAGCATAATTTAGCAATTCAGGTTATATGATAAAACTAGATCTACTAAAATTGCTTACCCCAGTTCAGCTATGTCAAACCATTCGAGCCTACATCCCCTCATATTATGCTTGTTAAGTGGTGGTTAGCTTACGCTTGCTTTACTTTTCAATTACTTTGGAAAAATCCCGGATGGGTAACAGAAGGTGGAGCTAGTGAGTTTTCTAAGAAGTGATAGGCGTATGTTACCCCAGGTCAATCGTCCTTGTGGTGTTTGGAGGCTTCGCTTGAAGATTAGAATTTTTTATTCTGATACTTTGATGCAAGCTTTGTCCTTTATGTAAATGAAAATGTTATATTGTTATTCATTACGTAATAAAGCACTTTCATTTGATACTGTTGTAATTTGTCTTTATATGTGTGATTTGACTTTCTGGGCACACATTTGGTGTACATCTGGTTTTGTTCTTAAAACCGGGTGTGACACAAAGTGAACTGGATTTTTGTCCATTCAAACTCCCCCTCTATCTCCGTAGACTACTGTGAACTTTAAAACGAGACATCTTACCCCCTGAACTCTGAAAACCTTTCAAATTATGTCCATGATTTCGAGTGGTTTTGAATGTGGTTTTATCTTTTTTTAATTAAAAATAATTCTGTAACTAATTGATAAGTTTAAAGCCCCAAAAAATGTCTCTAAACTTTTCCAAATTTTTAAAAAACCTATAAATAGATTGGGACAAATCTGAATAAAATATTTAGACGTAATAAAAACATCTTTATAAACTAATAAAAGTTTTAGCTCTAAAAAAATGAGAAAATGTCTTGAAAAATCTAGAAAATTCTAATTAATCTATAAACATGTTTTAAAAACATTGCACGGCAAAAATATGGGAGGAAATTAAACCAGCATAAAAGCAAAAATACATTAATGTGGAATGATTTCATGCTACGCATCTGTGCTTGTTGCATAACATGTTTTTTGTTAAGAAAAGTTTTCAAAACACGTTTACATATCAATTAGAATGTTGCATGATTTTTTATATTTTATGGATATTTGCCCTAGTTTCTAGAGGTAAATATTTTTTTTAGTTTCTAGAGTTATTTTTTGTCACACCCAGTTTTAAAAATAAAACTGAGTTCTAACTATATGTGTGCCAAGGAAGTCAAATCACATATATAGCAATAAAGTACAATAGTATCAAGAGAAAATGCTTTATTATATAACGAACAACAATATTACATAGAGACAAGATATTTATCAGAGTTGGAGTAGCAGGAATACACATTCTAATCTTCAAGTGAAGCCTCCAAACATCACACGGACGGTTGACTGGGAGTAACATACATCTAGAACTTCCGTCAGTCTTATGTGAATTCCTCCTTGTCTTCTTCAATCTTCTGAGCAGCTTTGACTAGAGACTGGGGTGTGGGAGAAATAGCAAGGGTGAGCACATGTCATACTCAGCAAATATAACATGGGCGAATGAAGGCTCAAAAGGCTAGACACTATTGAATTGCAGTAGTCATTTTTAGTAGATCAAGTCTTAACATTAAAGCCTGAGTTACTAAGTTATGCTTAAGCTCTAGTTCCCAGTTGATCATAAACAATGGCAATAATACAATAATAATTAAACATGAGCATCAACATCACAGAATAACAATAAGAACTAATTATTCTGTAAGTTTTCCAAGCCGTTCGTGACCGTGAGCATGACTGTTATAATAGTTTTTAGACACTCTGCTGAGGTTGTACAACTTTACCCATGAGTTGTGATTCCCAT
Organism: Miscanthus lutarioriparius; assembly: GCA_904845875.1. Classification (NCBI taxonomy): domain Eukaryota; kingdom Viridiplantae; phylum Streptophyta; class Magnoliopsida; order Poales; family Poaceae; genus Miscanthus; species Miscanthus lutarioriparius. The sequence continues at coordinate 38,751,157 of CAJGYO010000010.1, read as the reverse complement.
GTGCCAGGGGTCATGTGATGATGATATGACACCTATGGCTAGGGCCACGAAATTTAAAGACAAGGTGAGCTCGTTCCTATGTTTGCACAATGACATAAAAAAGAATATGTTGCTAGCTAATGTTGTTGGTTTCAATATACTTAGGAACAATGATGATGATGATGTCGACTTGAGAAAGATGCTTTCGATGGCTTCTACAACAGACAGGACATGGATACAACATGCACAAGATTGATCACGGAGTGCAAACTCATCAAAGTCCAACATTCGGTTCATCGGCAGCACGATAGTGCTTCATTGGGAAGGCCATAACTCATCCATACGGTGGGTGATTGAGGTCAATGAGCACTTGATGGAAAGATTGTTTGATAAGCTTTCAAATAGATCTGGTGCCACCTCAATATCACATCGGCAAGGTCTCCAAATCATCATGACATGCTGTTGCTGTTTCTGCTAGGAGCTATGTCATTGTCATGGGCTTGTTTTTCACCCTTGAGACCCTAGCCCAAGTTGGAGCATGCTCCAACCATACGGAGAACATCTCAGTGATGCCCAAGGACGCCCTCCTCCTTGGCAACCACCTTAGGAGGCAAGCAAGGGCGTCCAAGCCAAATTGGAGGCACAATCTATGTCAAGTTTGAGTTCATCTTGGGCTCCAGGAGCAGCTTGTAATAAAATGGATGTCTAGGACGCATTCGGACTCTGTTAAACGATGATCCACATATAGTTGGAAACATAATTTCATAAGCTAACCAATGACTTTGGTTTGAGGTCCAAATACCTTCGGACTCAATGGAAATCGTTAAAAGAAGTCATCGTCCAAAATCTATCAGGGTGCTGCGTCGCCGTCTTTGGTCTATTGGGCCATGTATCGTCTTTGAGCCCTTTAGGGGGGCGCGGCCAGGGGGAGCGATGACCCTTAGACCTTATAATCAGTCACCACCGCCATCGTTAGGTTTTGGGTTTTGCTTAGTTCAATTTGTCATTTAACAGTCGCCGTTATCAGTCTGCAAGACCCCAACTTCAAGCGCTTAATCATTCATCTGCAATTGTCACTTCGATTGAGTTGTGCTTTATCTTGTTCTTGCTTGTGTTCTTCGATTCAGGGCAGGGATTAGCCTTCTCGTCAAGGTCAACCGGATTGTTACACGGTTGATAACCAAAGGAGACGCGGTGCTAAGGTTGCAGGGTTCGGGTCTTTGTGATCTGAAGTTGCATCGGTATGTCGCTCTCGACCAAATTTATAGTTATCTTGAACCTGACGGAAGATCGGGAACACCGTCCACATCATCATGAATCCCATATCACCTCTTCTAGAAAGTGTGGCCGGGTAAACTATGAGCTTTTCCAAAGTTTCCTCTAACAAGTTAGTAACCGCGATAGGTTTCGATGGTAAGGGGATATAGAGCCCCCCTTTCAAATGGCACTCATGCAGAAGTACTTATAGGAACAAAGGCCACACTATATCCAGCTCGACAAGCCCTTTTTGCGCCTTTCGGTAACCACCAATGAGCTAGAAAAGCTCAGAGTACTAGGACAAGACCAAAGCCATATAGTCCTTTTGGTTGTACTATAAGTCCCGGATTTTGCTTACAGATAAGTCCTTATGTTTCCATGTTGCTAAAAAGCATATTTTAAACATCATTGCATATGCTATTAGTCAATATTTAGGAGCTTTCATTTAAGTAGAGCAACTAGCAAAACTACCCATATACATAAACCCAATAGGTATCAAGGATCAAGATAACAAATACTAGGAATATCCTTAAAGGCTAATCATATTCGACACATGCAGCACGAATATAGAGACATTATGATTATTAGGTGTCAAAGATAGCCTCGTATTATACTTTCCTTACAATTGCTTTTCACCCAAAGAAACTTGCTTAGACAATCTTCAAACTTCATCAGCTTCTTGTCTCCAATGCTCATGTACAGTCCTCTTTCTACTCGTAGCAACACCAAGCAACTCAAGCAAACAAGGTAGACTAAGAACAACACACGACACAAGAGAAAGCATGGTACTAAAAGAGAGCTAGTGCTACGGTCACAAGATCACAAGAAACGCCGAGAATGAAGCTACGGACTATACCTGAAGATTCATATTATAAAAGAAATAACTACAAGCTTGATTTATTTTAGTTGAGAAAAACCATATGAATGTTCTTAATTCAGATTAGTTAAAACATAATTTAATTCAAAACCGGGTATAAACATTGTGTGTAATTTAAGCAAGTTAAACTTTAACATTGCAATATGAGAAGGTACATGTGACAGTACTTAATGGCGTTTAATATATATACAACGTATTTAAGCTAAGTAATTATAAATTAAAAATGCACTTATGTAGCTTTTAATAATATTAATATTTATTTAGAAAATATCGAAGTATATATAGCGCCCATATTGCTTTTAAATTAGAAAACTGGTTATATATATGTACATTAATTAAATTAATATTTAAATCTGGAAACATGAGACTTGGTATAGGGTATTGCTAACACGTGGGTTATACATTGTCCCAAACGCAAAACAGAAAGAACGGGCTGAAACGGAGCTAGAACAGATAAACGGCTAGGGATTAAAGATGCTAATTAAGACCGGACTACAAGGATCTGTATTTCTACGCGAAGAAAGACTCCAAAGATAGATGGAAAGTTACTTAGCTTCTTCACGTGATCTCTGATGCTCACGTACAACAGGGTTTGAATGACTGCAACTCCTGGTGACATTGCCGCTCGGCCAGCCATAGATGAACTGATCGTGAAAAATACTAGGCGTTGCTTCTTTCATGGCCGGCTGCTTCTTAATATATGCAGGGGACATGCATCGTCGTTTTGAATCCAGAGGTAAGAAGATTGGACAGTAGGAGATTTGCAGCGTGGCATGGCTCTTCGATTTTGAAGAAGATGACTAGCAGTCCGGGAAGGTTGGATGGTTCGGTAGTAGAAGACGAACGGTGCCGAGTGCTGCCAGGTATAGATAGATCACGATGATGACGAATTCAGTCAGCATAACATCTGATGTACGGCGGCAGGAAACAGCGCAGAGCAGGTCGGACACATGATCTTGACGGAGAAGCTCCAGGTACGTACACAACGTCAGGTTTTGGCGACATCATGACTGTCGAACTCCAGGCGACGCAAAATTACGTACGGCGGTTGCAAGTGCTGGGGTTTGGCTAACAGCACATCGGCATCATGGCCAAAGGCTTCTCCTTTTCTAGCGCGGCACGATTGGGCTCTGTTGAAACTTGCGGTTTCAGACAGGCAACTGGGGGCCTCCGCCCGTGGACGGCTGTCCTCAGGCGGAGGCTCGGTTAACAGGAACGATCGCTGAGCGTGTAAGGGAAAGGGCACGGAAAGCTAGGGTTTCATTAATGCATTTTCCAACCACCTGCACGGTTACAAGTGTTCTCTATTTATAGGGCTCAACTACTTCATGACATAATTTATTACAATGCCCCTCAACTGCTACAGTACATCCTGGAATATTCCGCCGCTAGCCTCTTGTTTGCGGGGCAATCCTGCCATACCGTCTCCGACTAATGGGCCTCCATTAGCAGTTGGCCCACCATGCTTCGGTCTTCGCCCCAAAGGCCTGGGTCCCCGGTGCTGGGCTCCATCTCCAGGGGCGCCCCGCTGCCTCGGCGGGTCTCCGCCGGCCGGTCGGAGACATCTCCCGTGGGTCTCCGCCCGGCCGCGCGGGGGCCATGGCTGTGGACGCTGGCCTCCGCCTTCAGGGGCGCGCCGTTGCCCTGGCGGGTCTCCGCCGGTCCGGTCGGAGGCATCATCCGCGGGCCTCCGCCGGGCCGCGCAGGGGCAATGCTGGCGTGTTCTGGCCTCCACCTTCAGGGGCGCGCCGTCGTCTTGGCGGATCTCCGCCGGTCCGGTCGGAGACGTCAACCGTGGGTCTCCGCCCGGCCGCGCGGGGGCCAGGCTGGCGCGCTCGCGCGGTCCCCGGGCGCCCGCGCTTCAGTACCTGCACACAATTAGGCAAGATCGTTGTTTAATTTGTTTGGAGGTGAGGCGGCCTTCGCCCTCCTGGTCGGAGGTGCCCCCGCATCCTGCGGACTGCGCAGGTCCCCGCCACTCGTGGTGGCCATGTTACAACAGTTTCCCCCTTTTGAGACCACGGTCCGCCTGAGCGTGTCGTGAGCTCAAAAAACGCCCCAAGCTAGGACGTCCATGGGGGCGGAGACTACGTGCAGTCACGTCTTCGACCGATCCCCGCCGGTTCCCCCCTGATCCGTTCTGGCACGGCCGTTTGTCTTGTCAAAGCGGCCGTTTAAATCTAGCCGTTGCGCACCTTGCATTTTATCCGGAGATGACTGTTGGGCTTCAGGCGAACTATCCGGAGAAGACCATTGCCGCCAGACGGGCTGACTGGAGATGACCGTTGGGCTTCAGGCGAACTATCCGGAGAAGGCCGTTGCCGCCAGACGGGCTAGCTGGAGATGACTGTTGTTCGGCTAGAGCTGAGCCACCCGCCCGCGGCCTATATAATGGGCGAGGTTGGTGGCGGGGTCCCCCCCACACGACTCGTTTGCTTGCCTTGCAGCGCCAGACACCGCTCTCTGCTTTCTTTGCTTACGCCTGAGTCGCGTCCGTGCGTTCCTTTTTTCCTCTTGCGCATTCCTCCGAGGTTGCAGTCGCAGTGGCTCTCTCTTCCACCTTCGCCCATACTCGCCGGCCTGCCTTCTTCGGTCTCTATCGCCACCTTCTTGGTGTTAGGGCGGGCGGCTGGGGTGCACGTTTCGAGGAGTGCATGCTTGCCTCCGCGCCCGCATTGGATTTTGAGAATCTGTTGGAGGAAGATTTGGGGAGTGTCTCCGCGTCCGTCGGAGACCTGATCGCTGCGGATTCTGGAGACATGGCGATAAAGTCATGGGACTTCGGCCCCTCCTCCATTACTAAAGAGGCGGTCGCGGAGATGTCGAAGGAGTCGTATTTTCCACCTTCTAGGGCAAAGATCCCTCCGTCTGGTCAGACTGTTCCGGAGCCCGAGGAGGGATATGCGGTGGTGTTTCGGGACTTCTTCGCCTGCGGCCTCCGCCTTCCTTACGGTCCCTTCCTCCACCGGGTGTTGGAGACCTTCAACGTCCAGCTCCACCATCTGACCCCTACGGCCTTCCTTACGCTCAGCAAATTATGTTGGGCGTGTGCTTCTTATGGCGCCGAGCCGGATGTGGACACCTTCTGCACCTACTACGAGCTGCAGAAACAACCGAAGAAGAGGAAAGAGATGCGGGACGGCAAGGAGGTGGAGGTGGTCTGCCAGTATGGTAGTTGTACCTTCATGGCGAAGAGGAACCAAGGCGTAGATCGCCTGGAGATTTCTTTTTGCCAGAAGGGCAAATGGGACCACGGCTGGCTCGAGGGGTGGTTTTATGTGAAGACCTACAGGGTTCGTGGCACCACCGACGATGGCGTGGAGGTCGTGGAGTACCCATTGACTTCAAGGATGGAGGCGATGGCGCCGCATACGCACGTGGAGCCGCCGGAGGCGGTATCTCTGGCGAGGGAGGCCTGTGACCGGGCCTTCGCGTTGGCGTGCCGCTACTCCGGGGGCCGCGATCTGGTGGAGGAGATCATGGCCTCTGACTATTGGCCCCTTAAAGGAGGCAATCCACCCTTTAGGCTTGAAATGGTGAAGATTCCCATTTTTGGGCCGGAGGTTGGGATTCCGTTCCCCCGCTTCGGCCAGTCTTTGGGCGAGGGCGTAACGGAGGACAGTTTCGTCTCCGAGGTTGAGGAAGCTGCTATCGGGTTGGTCGGCAAAATTTCCGAGCGTGAGTACGTGTCTCGGAGAGCCGTGTCCGGCATCATGCCGCGGCTCAATCGAGTTTTCGAGGAGCTTGGGATCGTCTACCGGGAGCGTGAGGTTCCCGCGGAGGTTACTGCCTCAATTGACAAGAAGAAGAAGAAGACCTCCGCGAAGAATGTTACGGTGGAGGCCGAGTCCAAGAAGAGGAAGGGCGCCGCTGTTACCCAGGCGCCTGCGAAAAAGAAGAAATCCAGTGTTCTGGTGATCGCGTCGGCCACGTCTTCGGCCGACAGCGCGGGTGCCTCTTCGGCCGGCAGTGAAGATGCCCAAAGTTCTTCGGCCGCAAGGCACGCGCGGGTGGCGAGCGGTGGGGTTAGAGGGGCTGTAGCCGTCCCGCCGAGCTCGTTGCACCAGCATGCCCCCCGCAGGGTGCTGCGAGCGACGCCGAACAGCCGGAGGCCAGCGCCGCCAACCCTATGCCCGATATTCTCGGCGGGCTGTGCTCAAGTTCAGAAGAGAACACGGAGGCTGTCCCGCCGCGCGTTCCTTCGCCTCCGCCCATTACTTTGTCTCCCCCCGGGCCAGAGGTCGGCGTCGGGCAACTGGAGGCCCTGCTTGCTGAGCATGCCCCGGCGGTCCGGGCCTCTCCGAGCCCTCCGCCTGCCAGGCCATTGGCTGGGGGCAGCCGGCCTTCTGTGCCTTCGCCGTATGATGGGGCAGAGGCTTCTGCCCAAGGCGCTCATCAAGCGGCCTGCCCCGGGCCTTTTATGAGTGAGTTTGTTTGGCGCGCGTTTGTGTTCGTACTGTTTTCGCTGAGTTCGTCTGTTTTTGTGTTCTGCCAAGTGCTAATGCTGTGTATTTGTTGTTTTGCAGGTGGTGTCATGGCCGGACTCCTCACTCCGGAGGAGCAAGCGGCCTCCGCCAGCGCCAGGTTTGGTCCTTGGCAGTAGGGGCCGCTGGCGCCGCGTCCAAGTGAGTGTAGTTTGTTTATAGCTTACTCGTCTTTCGGTCTGCTGCTATTACCTACTTCTAATCGGCCCTCTGACCTGAACTGTTATTGTTGCTATTTTTCTTTACACAGGCTCCTCCGACACTTCTATCTCAGGTTGGGAAGAGTGCTATCTTGGAGTTCTTGAAGACGTCGGAGGTGGTCTCCGGTAGTTTTTGCATTTATTGCGAGATTTCTTTTCTCACTTTACGTCTTCTTTGTGTTCTTTGAATAGATCGCTTCAAACAACGACTGAGGGACATGGATTTCTTCCAGCTTCTTCGCATTCATCTAGAACACCAGAGCTTGGTGCGTCCTCGGCCGTTTGCCTTTTTGTTTGTTTGTTGTTCTTTATACTTGTTTATATTTTGTATCGCTAATGGCCCTAGTCTTCTTTTTTTTGTGAACGTAGGGGTATCACACTGGCGTCGTTATGGAAGAGCGCTGCACTCGCGAGGTCTTAGATCGAGATACTGCGATTGAAGCGCTCAAGGCGGAGAACGGACGTCTAAGGGGGCTTGGCCAACTCCCTTGCAGCTCTCCGCCTTTCTCTAGCGGAGAAGGAATAAGAAAAGGAGGCCTTGATGGCCGATCTCGTCAAGGCCCGGGACGTTGGAGCTTTGTCCGCCGAGCGGGCCCGCAAGGCGAATGACTTGGCCGAGGGTCTTCGGCGAGAGCTGGCCTCTGGGAAGGAATCCGCTGCTGCGTTGGAGGAGCAGCTGTCTTTGGCGTCGAGGCATTTGGACTCGGTCAAGGGGGTTCTTGCTGCAACCATTGCGTAGTACCGGGCTGCCGTGGCCAAGTTCGGAGGCGAAACCTCCGCTCCTCCAGAGGGAGACAGTGCCTACGCCCTCGCCTCCTGGCTAAGGCATCACCTTGTGAAGCTTCCCGATCTGATAAATGGTTGTATGGACTACGGGGCGCTAGCGGGTGTAACAAACTACGCTAAGCTTCTAGCGCGCGTTGGGTGCACACATACCGAGAGTATCCCAGAGGGGGTGCTGCCGGATCCAGAGGCGCTTGGTGAGACTTCTCCTGGTTTGCGAAAAACCTTGAGAAATTTCATAGGGTTCTTTTGGGCTCCGTTTGGGAGAACTGCCGCCCAGAAGTTGGCGGAGGAGAAGAGGGCGAAGGTATTTGTACTCTTTCTCTTCTCTCGCAAAGCTGTGGATGCTTTTATTGCTCTGTGTTGATGAAGTTGTTGCCTATTTTAACAGGAGGCACAGAAGGTTCTGGCGAGCAGGCCTCCATTGATTCCTCGATCGGCAACTGCGGGTGATGCCTCCGCCTCCGCTAGCACTCCAAAGGGCGCTACGACCGGCAGTGGTGAAGGTCGGAGGGCGCAGGCACCGTCTCTGCCCACAACGAATGCGGGCGATGTTGCGGGGACTTCTGCTGCGGCCAAGACGCCGGAGGTCTAGGCTCTTTCTAGGATTAGTTGTCCCGGCTTGTAAATTGTAGTCTAGTTGGACTTTTGTGAATAAAGTTTCTTTTGTTCTGAATGATTTTGTGTAAAATTTTAACCTTGCACAGGTTCCGAATCGGGAGCCTGCGCAAGATGTTGCACCTTTGACTCTCTACAACGACGGTATCTTTGTGAGCGGAGAGCTTTGGGAGTATTGGTGCTCAGCCTTTCCTCGCAGCGTCGCGCACGACGTGTTTGAGTCAGGTAGGTTTGACATAGACGACGAGCGCGCTGAGTTTACTCGCGCCCTCGCTTGGCGCGGACCTCCGCCACAATAGTTTGGATTTTGTTGTAAGTTTGTGTCCTGTAAGAATGTTACTTGAGGTTCTATGGAATACAAAACAGGTTCGCTTTCTCGATTGTTTGTGCGGGGGCCTACGTCTATTACGCTAGTTTACATATCTCGTCTAGTTCTAAGCCTGCACACTGTTGGCCTTTGCTTGGGCAAGCTCGCGCGATACAGAGGTGGTGGCCAGGGCCTTCCCCCCATTTTCCCCCCTTTTCTGCGCTTGCTTGGTGGCCGGGATAGAGATGTTGGCTCTTTTTTGGCTTGCGGAGACGTATTTGAAGTCCGCCTGGCGAAGCTTGCTGAATCGGTGTTTGACCCGATAAGAGGTTTGGCGTAGCTTGTGCAGACGGCGGAGGCTTTTTGTATTTATCTGGCTGGGCGTTTTAGCTATTCGGTGGTGTGTGCCACCGACGCTGTACACCCGTAGTTCATGCTCCATTTGCGGAGATGGCAGGTTAGATCTCCGGTGTCGGGGGGATGTTACGAGATTTCGTACGGTATCCCCCTTGTTCCGTAGACCTGCGCTGTTCATCACCGTGCCGTGGGTTTTTTCTCTCTTACCACTCTCTCTGCTTGGCTACAGGTGCCTTTGCTTTTACGAGTTTTCGCACGATATCTACAGAAAGCTTGGATTTGTAAAGAGACACCTGCTTCCATGGGTGTTGCTGTGGCTTGTGCTCACTTTCTGCCTTCTGACTGAGGTTTTAAGGTTTTGGGGGAGCTCGTTTTATAGCGGGGTGGTTGCTTTTGATTGTTAAATATTTGGTACGTTGTTTGTTGGAACGTATCTCGGCTTTAATGGCCTGGATCTTTTGAAGTAAATAGGCCTAGTGCCATAATGATGGCAGTGTTTTGTTAGACATTTTTATCCTTCTTTTGTTTTTGATGGGGGAGACCTTCTTCCTGATTCTAGCGCCAAAATGGTGTTACCCCTGATGCTTGGGTTTTTTTTTGAATATTTTTGCCTTGATGCCTAATTATGGTCAGGTCTTCGTCAAGGTCGGAGGCCTGTTTGGCCAATGTTGTTTTTGCCTTGATGCCTGACTCTGGTCAGGTCTTCGTCAAGGTCGTAGGCCTGTTTGGCCAATGTTGTTTTTGCCTTGATGCTTGACTCTGGTCAGGTCTTCGTCAAGGTCGGAGGCCTTTTTGGCCAAGGTGTTTTTTGCCTTGATGCCTGACTCTGGTCTGGTCTTCGTCAAGGTTGGAGGCCTGTTTAGCCATGGAGGTCGTTTCAAATTGCCAATGCCTGTGGCTGGCGTTTTGAAAGGACCTGTACTTATTTTTGTTCACCGAATATTGCGGCGCCAGGGCTGGTCGCTTTCGGCGTTTTACTCTTCGGTCGTTCTTTTGGGGAATTACCTCTTTATACTTCTAGAGGATTTTTACATTGAGCCTGCCTCGTTAAAAACCTCACCTCCGCTTGGAGTTCCCCTGTGAGGAAAAGAGTACAGGCTCTTTTGCAATTTCTTGTAAAAGAAAAAAGGAACTGAAAAGTAAACGAACGGAGGGGCTTCCGCATATTGTTTGCGGAGGTTGCCCTTTGTTACATTGCCTAGATGTAATATCGGCGGAGGCTATCAATATTCTAGGTGTGTGTCGTTGTGACACCTTCGCTGTCTGTCAAGTAGAAAGAGCTTGTGTGCCCTGCTGCTGTTGCCGTGTATGGTCCTTCCCATTTCGGTTGCAATTTGCCAACAAGTTGTGCATTGGGTTTTCTTCTGAGTACGAGGTCTTCGTGTTTTATGTCTTTTCTTACCACCTGAGAGTCTCTCCACTTCTTGGTTTGGGACTGATATTTTGCGATATTTTCTACTGCTTCCAGTCTTGTGGCTTCTATTGTTTCTTTTACGTATTCTTCGTCTTGCATCATTAGCTGTCTCGTTGTGCGGAGGCTTTCGTGCTTGATTTCCTCTGGCAACATGGCCTCTTCTCCATAGAGCAGTTTGAATGGTGTGAATCCCGTTGTCCTTGATATAGTTGTGTTATGTGACCAAATCACCCTGGGTAACTCATCTACCCATTTTCCTTTGCGGAGACCCAGCAATGTTTTTTATACTGCTGAAAAAATTATTCCGTTTGCTCTTTCCACAGCACCATTGGACTCTGGGTGGTATATTGAGGCGAAGGCTAATTTTGTTCCAATGCTTCTGCAGAATTCTTTGAAGTTCTCTGAATCGAACTGCTTTCCATTGTCTACTGTCAGAATCCTCGGTACACCGAATCTGCAAATGATGTTTTGCCAGAAGAATTTTCTGACAGTTTCTGAGGTTATCTTTACCAGCGGCTTTGCCTCGATCCATCTTGTAAAATATTCTACTGCTACTACTGCAAATCTGTTTCCTCCTTAGGATGGTGGTAATGGGCCGACCAGGTCCATACCCCATCTTTGCAACGGCCATGTTGGAGGTATGAGCTGGGTCTCCGACGAAGGTTTTTACTGACCGGGAGCGAATGTTTGGCATGCTTTGCATGTTCGGACTGTCTGCTCTGCATCTTGTATGTGTGTTGGCCAGTAAAAGCCTTGCCTTATTGCCTTTGCCGATAATGCTCTAGAGCCAATGTGCGATCCGCAAATTCCTGAGTGTATTTCCTGAAGCAACTCTATGCCTTCGCTCTACGATATGCATTTGAGGAGGGGCTGGACTACTCCTTTCTTGTACAGTACACCATTTATGATTGTGTAATTTCTTGCCCTGGACTATGTTCTTGCTGCTTTTGCTTCATCTTCTTCGGTGGTTTTGCCTTCCAAAAATTCTGTTATCGCCTTTCTCCAATCTTCATTTTGCAGGTGTAGTATGGGCTTAGGTGTCTGAGATGCCTCCGCAGTTGCCGGAGACTTCAGGGTCTGATAGAAAGTGTTTGGTGGTAGTGGCAGGTTGTTTGCCGCAGCTTTTGCCAGCTCATCTGCCTCTACATTTTCTGATCTTGGTATGTGCTTTAGGGTGAAGCCCTCGAATCTCCGTTCCCAGTTTCTGACGACGGATAGGTACTTGATGAGTTCTGGCTCTCTTGCTGTGTATTCTTTTTCTACTTGGCCAGTAATTACTTGAGAATCTGTTTTGACTGTCAATGTTTTTGCCCCTAGGGTCTTTGCTTTGCTGAGTGCCAGGATCAAGCCTTCGTATTCTGCTATGTTATTTGTTGATTTGAACTCTAGCCTTGCTGCGTATTTTAGTTTGACGCCAGAGGGTGCCGTTAGAACGGTGGAGGCTCCTGCTCTGGCTTGGCCCCAGGCTCCGTCCATGTATGCTATCCAGCCTTGACTGGTTGGTTGTACCTTGGGCTCTGTCGGAGGTGTCCAATCTGCTACAAAATCGGCTAGCGCCTGTGATTTGATTGTTGTTCTGGGGACATATGAGATACCGAACTGCTTTAGTTTTCTTGATGCCATCAGCACAGCGTAGGCGACTTTCTCTACCTCAGTGTAATTTAGCTTGGCTCCAGACAGGGCCTCTGAGATAAAGTACACTGGCTTTTGAGTTTTGCCTGATTCTTTTTCTTGTTCGTGAACTAAGACTGCGCTGACTGCATGGTCGTAGGCCGCTACATAAAGCAATAGGTGGCTGTCCGATTCTAGAACGGAGACCACCAGTGAATTTGCGAGATATTCTTTCAATTTACGAAATGCCTCCGACTGCTTGGGCCCCCACTCAAAGTTGTCTCCGCCTCTTAGTGCTTGGAAGAAAGGTAGGCTGCGTTCTACTGATTTTGAGATGAATCTGTTGAGCGCTGCTATTCTTCCCGTCAGCTTTTGCACTTCTTTCTTGTTTTTGGGTTCTGTCATTGTCATTATTGCTCTGGTTTTGTCTGGGTTCGCTTTGATGCCTTCGCTGCTTATGATATATCCGAGCATCTTCCCTTTTGTGACTCCAAATATACATTTTTCTGGGTTGAGGCGGAGGCCAGCTGCCCTGAAGTTGGCGAAGGTCTCCTGCAAGTCGGAGACATGATCATCTTTGTTCTTGCTCATGACCACTATGTCGTCGACGTAGGCTATGATGTTTCTATCTAATTGTGAGCCCAAAACATCCTTTGTCATTCTGGCGAAGGTTGCTCCTGCATTTTTTAGGCCCTCCGGCATTCTGGTGTAGCAATATGTCCCGAATGGAGTGGTGAAACTTGTCTTGTCTTCGTCTTCTTTTTTCATCCAGATTTGGTGATACCCTGAGAAGCAGTCGAGGAGAGAGAACCTCTGGCACCTGGCTGCCTTGTCGACGGAGGCGTCTATTCTTGGCAATGGGAAAGGGTCTTTTTTGCAGGCTTTGTTTAGATCTGTGAAATCTATGCACATTCTCATTTTGTCATTCTTCTTTGGTACCAGTACTATGTTTGCAAGCCATTCTGAATACTTGACTTCCCTGATAACCTTTGCATCTAGCAATCTCTGCACCTCCGCCTTTGCTGCTAGGATTCTGTCCTCTGACATTTTCCTATGTTTCTACTTTCTTGGTCTCATGTTTTCATCGATATTCAGCTCATGCTGTATGATATCCCTACTGACTCCTTGTAGGTCGGAGGCTGACCAGGCGAAGATGTCTCTGTTTTTTACCAGAGTTTGCATGAGCTCTTCCTCCTCTGCTTTGCTCAATTCTGAGCTGATTGTTACTTTTCTGTCTGGCAACTCCTTTTGTAGAGGGGTCACCTTTGTCTCTTCTTGACCTGCCATATCTGTTTTTCCTCTGGGCATATCCGGAGGCTCTAGTTCTTTGTCTGCTGACTCAACTGCATTGATGTTTCTTTGGGCTCTATAGATTGCTTTTTCTATATTTCTTGCTTCTTTCTGGCTACCTCTAACTGTGATGATGCCATGGAGTGCTGGTATCTTCATGCACAAGTTGGCCATATGCAGGGCGGCGTTGAATCTGGTTGTGAATCCTCTGCCCAGGATAGCATTGTATGGGTAGTACAGGTCAACGACGTCGAATGTTATGTACTCGGTTCTAGCATTGGCTTGGTTTCCAAACGACACACGGAGTGATATCTTTCCTAGTGCTTGTATCTGCTTTCCTCCGAATCCTATCAAAGGGATTCAGAGGGCTATAGTTGACTCTCTTTGAGCTTCATTTGGTGAAGGTATGTGCAAAGATGATGTCTCCGAGGTTGCTGTGTCAACCAACACTCGCTTATCTCCCATGCAGCAATGTTGGTCTTGATTACCATTGCGCCTGCATCTCGAGGGTAGCTTTCTATTTGGAGATCTTCTTCCGTGAAGGTGATTGGGACTCTGGACCAATCTGTGTATTTTGCTGGGCCTTGGACTGCTACGTTGTTTACCAGGCGGAGGTGATCTTTTTTCGCTTTTTCGTTTGAAACTCCATTGATGATCCTCCGGCAATTGGCAGTATCATGCCTATTGTTGGTAGCGGTCCATGGGGGTTGACTTGTTTTTCAGGTTTGGCTCGTTTTTTGGTGTTGGGAGTTGGTTGTGAGTAGGCGGCGAGGCGGTTGTTGAATGTGTTCTTGTTGCGGCGGAGGCTCGAACCTCTTTGTGGTTTTGTGGCGGTGGGTTTGTTTCGAGGTAGGTTATGTGGGGAGGATTTGGGTATATGTAGGTCAGGCTTGCCTCCGACCTGTAGTTGCCCACCAGATGCTGCTGCGAGGGCGTTGGACGCCGCGTTTGGTAGGAAGTTTGGGTAATAGGCGGAGGCCGGTGTTGAGGATGTATTTGGTTTTGCGTTTAGCTTTGGATACATTGGGCGATCATCTTTGGTGGCGATTGTGTAGGTGGTGTTGACCTCTCTTGCGCTCTCATTGTGTTGGAGGTCAGGTACCGCCTTTTCTTCATTCTTTCTGTGTCTCTTTTGTCTCGGACAATCTTTGGTCTTTGTGCCCTGTGCTTTCACCGTGAAAACGCAAATATGGCTGCGTTGTTTCGCTTGTTTTGTCCAGTTTTTGCCTTGGTAGCCTTGCCCGACCTTGGTTCTGGTTTGGGTCTCCGGTCTCTTTGGCGTTGCCAATTGCCCTTGTTCGGGTTGAGGTTGACCCTCAATGTTGAGCACTTGCCTCTGGCCTGTTTTCTGATTTGATGCGTTCTGGTTCGGGTAGCTCTTCTGGGAGTTTTTACTGCTGCTTTGCTGTCTGTTTTGACCCTGCTCCTCCAGCCTTTTCCGGAGGTCATTATCTGATCTGCAGTATTTCTCGAACTCGTCATACAACTGTTGTATGGAAGTTGGTTTCTTTCTTGCTAGGTGTGCTGCGAACGGCCCGATTCGGAGGCCTTTGATCGCTGCTTCAATGGCGATCTCATCTGGGACGTCTGGTGCCTTCGCCTTTACTTGCACGAATTTCCGGAAGTAGTCATGTAGTGTCTCTCCCTGCATTTGCTTGCACTGGAACAGATCCGTGGATGTCAGCGATTGTGCGGCTAGTCCTTTGAAGTTTGCCAATATTTTGTCCCGAAGGTTTTCCCAAGAATAGACCGTGCTTGGTTTGAGCATGGAATACCAAGCCAACGCGTCGCCTTCGGCAGCAATGACAAAAGACTTTGCCAGGACGGCGTCGTCTCCGCCGGCGGAGGCTACTGCTGCCTCGTAACTCATGATGAACTGATGGGGGTCTGTCTTTCCGTTGAATTTTGGCAGTGTTAGTGCTTGTACGCTGTTGGCCATGGCGACTGTTGTATACCTTCTGAAAGTGGGGACTTGGGATCGGTAGGTCTCCGCGTCACCTGAGATGGCATTGTGGGCTGGTTGATCACTGGCGGAGGCCCCTGTGGTATGGTTGCTGTTGCTGTGGAGGCTGGGATTGCAGAGGTTGAGGCTGGTACTCCATTCTGCATACTCAGCATCTCAGCATGTAGGGCCGCCAAGCTCTTTGTCGATTTTTTTTGCTTGTCTTTGATGCTTGAGTAGCTTGCTTGATTGGGTTATAAACGCCGCTGCCATTACATCTCTCTCTTGTTGCGCTCTCTGCAACTGCGCCTGCAGCTGCTGCAGTTCTTGGTCAAGTGTTGCACCTGGATTTGGTTGGGCCTCCGGACCTTGGATTTCTGGATCTTGGGGCTCCGGTGGTTGACCCTAGGCATCTGGTCTGGTACTGACCTCTGCTGGCGAAGTTGCGTAGGTGCTACGAGTGGTGTGCCTAGGCCTTCCTCTCTGACCCATGGTCGCTGCTGCTCTGGTGGTGGTTTTTCTTTTCCCTGCCATCTTTCGTTTGCCTTGGCCAACCACGGTGGGCGCCAATGTTGAAACTTGCAGTTTTAGATAGGCAACTGGGGGCCTCCGCCCGTGGACGGCTGTCCTCAGGCGGAGGCTTGGTTAACAGGAATGATCGCTGGGCGTGTAAGGGAAAGGGCACGGAAAGCTAGGGTTTCATTAATGCATTTTTCAACCACCTGCACGGTTACAAGTGTTTCCTATTTATAGGGCTCAATTACTTCATGACATAATTCATTACAATGCCCCTCAACTGCTACAGTACATCCCTGGAATATTCCGCCGCTAGCCTCTTGTTTGCGGAGCAATCCTGCCATACCGTCTCCGAGTAATGGGCCTCCATGAGCAGTCGGCCCACCATGCTTCGGTCTTCGGCCCAAAGGCCTGGGTCCCCGGTGCTGGGCTCCATCTCTAGGGGCGCCCCGCTGCCTCGGCGGGTCTCTGCCGGCCGGTCGGAGACATCTCCCGTGGGTCTCCGCCCGGCCGCGCGGGGGCCATGGCTGTCGACGCTGGCCTCCGCCTTCAGGGGCACGCCGTCGCCCTGGCGGGTCTCCGCCGGTCTGGTCGGAGGCATCATCCGCAGGCCTCCGCCCGGCCGCGCAGGGGCCATGCTGGCGCGTTCTGGCCTCCACCTTCAGGGGCGCGCCGTCGTCTTGGCGGGTCTCCGCCGGTCCGGTCGGAGACGTCAACCATGGGTCTCCGCCCGGCCGCCTCTACAAAATTGATTTGTAGGGGCAGTTGTAGTACCAGCCGCCCCTATAATATCTGTTTGTAGGGGCGGTTCAGTATAGAACCGCCCCTACATTATATTTTTCTGCAAAAAAATTTCAAATTTACAATTCAAATTCGACCCGAACACACACACGCGTATATATATATATAAAATTCAAATCTGACCACAAGCACAAGAGCACAAGGTGTTGGTACTGAGGATTTCTACCTAAGTGAACGTTACAAGTATGTATACAAACATATAAGCTAATGAGGATTGTCGATATATATACGTCTTGAGAATCGATATGAACTAACTGGGCTCATGCACACTGGACAGCTCATGCACACCTGCAAAAATATAATTAACTGATTAACTTTACTTGTTAGTAAGCACACCTCCAAAGTAATTGGGCTCGTAACTTTTATCGTTTGCGAGACAGTTATGGCATTGTTGCCGAAAACACAAAATGTCCATGAGCTGTAGAAGCAAAAGGCATCAAAGCCCCATCTTGGCACTTAAGTTTACACTACTCCCTAACTAATATGTAAAACAACAGGAAAGATAATAAACAAAGGATAGAATGGAACAATATGAATCCTTGACAAAAAAAATATACCAAGTAATGATTAATGACAAGGACTAAAGCTAGATTGCAGATCAAAACTGACATGGTTGAGGGAATAATACCTGAACTTTATATGAATTTATATGAATGGCTGCTGCACCAAATTTCTGAAATAGAGACCCAACAGTGAGGAAGACAACAAATAGTAGTAATTGCTGTCACAGCTCAAAATTGTAACACAGATACAGATGCATTTGCATCAGAAAGCAAGGAATTCGAATTAAATGCTTTGCCTAATCAACTTTGAGCTTGCTACATGAGACCAACTTGTAATACATGAATCCTAAGTGAAAGTGTCAGAAACTGATAAACTAGTGAATTCTACATTTTCCACAACCAGAAGTGAACAATGCTAATTATTTGCAAATATGCAGATGCAAGTGTCAGGCTTGGCATTAAACATGAATGGCTAATTATTCTAAGAATACTTGAGAAAGCAACACCATATTAATTATTCTAAGACAACCAACAAATGAAACTAGCCAAAGCTTAAAAACCTTGTGCATGTCTTCTGATATCTCACCTATTGAAGTCAAAATGCCACAGCTGCATGTCTCCTGATATCTCAGCTTGCCCTGCTCCATAGAAGCAATTGCTATGTACAACTAGAGATGGACACTTGATGCAATCATATTTTATCTGCTGCTGCTGCCATAAACAAATCTGGATAAATCATGGATCACCAAAGCTCCTGTCATAATTTCAAGAAAGATCAGGGATCAATACTTAGTGCATCAATTTTAGTTATTCTGTTTCACTTAACACAACTCCAGATTATTCAGAAACGCATGAACTCCATATATTCGTGGCAATTTTTTTGGTACAACTACATATCAATTCCATATTAATGCAGGACAGCAAATCATTTATATATTTAATCATACAAAGACATATTGCAGGACATCTATTAAGCATAGATAGTTACTGGACGGGAGGCGCACTCTGCTGCGCCCGCCCCAGTCCAAGCTGAAACTAAACACCATAGAATTTAGTAGTAGATTAACATAGAAGAGTAAATATGGGGTTGAATCCAATGAAAAGCAAACACTTTCTTTGACAAATTGTTTAAAAAATGGTAGTTCAGTCATGCATGTTTGACCAAAAAGCATAAGCATTTTTTAGCTAACTACTGATTAGTGTTCAAAATTGTTTCATGTGCAGTGGACCAAAAAAATTGGAAACCCACAGCGTGACCAGCCATACATGCCAAAGAAAGGAACAAGGAATCTTTGCATGTGCAAGAATATTTATGTAGTATTTCACCGTGGTTTGACAATGTAACAACACAAGTAGAAAGCATGAATATTACATCCATTTAGACACTAACAGTCCTTACCTTTCTAGAATGCCTTGTAGAGCTTCTCAATAAGCTTCTGGATCTATTCAGTGGAGCATATTGTATAGATTAACATCAGCTGTTACCAAATTAGTTTGGTAGCCTGAAAAATCAAAGACCAAACATAGATTCACTTGTAACCTTAAATTCAATCCACATCAAGTAGGAAGAAGACCAAAACAAGGAGATCCATTTTGTACATACATGCATACACTTGGGATTATATCAGATTGATCCACCCTGAATACAGATAGCCAAATAGATTAGGGTTTGGGTGCTTAGTTTTGTCGGCTCACCTCGACACCGAAGGACTAGGCGACTAGCGCGCGGGAGGTTGGCTGACGAAGGTGGGGGAGGGCGGCACCCACGAGGCCGCCTCGCACGGAGGGGCTATGCCCTGGAGGGCCACCGCTTGCCGGGACAAGCCGCACCCGGGAGGCCGCGTGCGAGAGGGCGGGCGATGGATCTGGCGCAGGGAGGCCGCGTGCAGGAGGGGCACTGGCGGATCTGGCCAGCGGGAGGGGCGGCGCGACGCACAGGAGGGGCCGCTCCCTCGAGGCGATGTGCCGGTAGGAACGGTGGGCGGCGGTGCGGCGCACGGGAGGTGCCGCGCCCTCGAGGCGACGCGGAGGTCGGGGCCACCGGCGCCGTGGCGCACAGGAGGGGCAGCGCCCTCGCGGCAGCCACTGGAGGATCTAGGGCGAGGGGAGCAGCGTCTCGCAGGTTGCTGGTGTGCGGATGAAGATGCGAAAAGAGGCTGTGCAACAGGGCATGGTTGCGTTGGTTTAGGTTTAGGATTTTCGTTTTTTATTTTTATTAATAATGCTTTTGCTATACAACACTAGAAAGCGCCAAGGCCAAAAGCATTTGTAGGGGCGGCTCGTAATAGCCGCCTCTACATACCAGCCGCCCCTACGAATTGACGCATTTGTAGGGGCGGCTCATATTACCAGCCACCCGTACTGTGCCATTTGTAGGGGCGGCTGCTGTGTTGGAGCCTGAGCACGCCACTGTAGGGGGCTGCTCCAATGCCAGCTACCCCTAAAAAAGTCCCGTTGCTACAAACTGTTTTTCACGTAGTGAACTACTGTTTGAGCCAGGAAAAATATTCTGAAAGCTCCAAAAATTTGAGAAAAATTCCCAAGGATATTTTGGAACATGAGCAACCCAAATAAAGTATTTGGAGCTCATGGAAAGGTATTTTAGAGCATCTATAAATCAGATTATGCTCGCAGAAAAGTGGGAAGAAGTTCTAGAAAAAAGCTAGAAAAAATCCCAAGAAGTTTTGATAGATAGGTTGATGGGTGATCAAAAAGTTCACCCTTGGCAGGCATACAAGGTGGTGGATCGACCATTTCAGTTTCATTAGTATACATAAATGAATTTATGTGAACACCCATGTGAGTGAGTCTAACTACACATTTAATTGCTTTATAGGTTTAACGTACTGAAATGCAGGTTGCGATGGGGTCCTTAAACCCGACCAGTGATCGTTGTTTTTGATGAATTGACAAAGGGCTTGTTGTTTAACAAGTTAGATATCCTCCATACTTGTAGCCTACAAAATGCCATGTAAGTTTGTTGCAAATGCATCATTTTGTAGTACACATCACATGTTCAGTGGTTCAGCCCAGCTATTTTCCATGGGGACATTGTGAATGCAGGAACCATTATATATGTCCATTTTGACATCATCTTACATGAATGCACTCTCACTGTTTTTGGCTGACCAATTTGGAGATATCTGGGTTGCAAGCTCTTGGCATTTTCATTATGGAGTGATTTTGTGAGTGGGATGAATACGATGCGCATGCAGCCTCATCCATGATTTCTCCTCTGGCTCAGAGGTTGGCCCTAAAGTCCTTCAGTCAATTAACAACCTAGCGACCTAGTTAGACTGTGTAGCAAAGCTTGTCTTAACTATGTTTCACCTTTTTTCTTGTGTTGCAGACAGTAGTGTCATCTTTAGTGAAGCTGACCAATTTGGAGATATCTGGGTGCAAGAAGATATTAGTGGTTTCATTATGGAGACCACACCTTATCTAATCAAGGTGCTTGTCGATAGAATATCGTCAGTAGTCCACCGAGGGGTATCCCACGATGGTAGATTTGTCGGTGGGGGTGCGCGTAATCAGGAACCGGATGGTGACACAAGGCGTAGAGACAGCGATTTAGACAGGTTCGGGCCATCTGATCGACGTAATACCCTACGTCCTATGTCTTTGGTGTATTGTATTGAATATGAGATGTATTGATCTAGATGGATCGTGTCCGCTAGGGGACCCCTGCCTCTCCTTATATACTCTGGAGGGGTAGGGTTACAAGGTAAGTATCCTATTTGGTACTATACAATGTCTTGTGGTGCACGCCGAGCAGCGCCGTGCACGCCTTGATTTTGTGGGCTGGGCCACCTCTGATGGTGTGGCCCATGTCTTGTCTTGAGGATACAGGGGGCCATACCCCCACAGCTAGTCCCCGAGCCTGATAGTAGGTGATGTAGTCACGTGGTGCCAGTGTCAGAAAGTAGAAAACCAGCCGAGCAGGCTGCCAGTCCCCGGGCGTAGCCTCGAGATGAGAAAAGCGCACATTCACCGCAAGGTGAAGTGTGCCCACTTAGTCCCCAAGCCTGCTGGAAGATGAAGAATGAATCTTGTAGCAGGGTCAAAGAAAAAGAAGTCTAAAAGCTTGCCGACGTTGTCTGACATGCGTGTATCAAGACCCCATACGTGCTTCCCAAGATCAGCACCCTGATCCAAACAACATGCAGCAGCTTGATAGCACACCGATGAGACATAGCAAGATTCGAGCACCAGGAGAGTCCCCAGCGTAGCTGGCGATGTTCGAGCGCAGAGGAGTCCCCGGCGTAGCAGATGACGTCCTAGGAGCAAGGAGCGAGGAGTCCCCGGCGTCGCTGGCGATGTCTGAGCACCGAGGAGCGAGGAGTCCCCGACGACGCTGGCGATGTTCGAGCATCGAGGAGCGATCCGAGCACCGAGGAGCGAGAGTCCCCGGCGTTGCTCGCGATGTCCGAGCACCGAGGAGGGA
This sequence comes from Miscanthus lutarioriparius, assembly GCA_904845875.1. Lineage (NCBI taxonomy): Eukaryota > Viridiplantae > Streptophyta > Magnoliopsida > Poales > Poaceae > Miscanthus > Miscanthus lutarioriparius. The sequence continues at coordinate 38,729,774 of CAJGYO010000010.1, read as the reverse complement.
GGAGTCCCCGGCGATGCTAGCGATGTCCTAGCACCGAGGAGCGAGGAGTCCCCGGCGACGCTGTCGATGTTCGAGCACCGAGGAGCGAGAGTCCTCGGCGTTGCTGGCGATGTCCGAGCACCGAGGAGCGAGGAGTCCCCGGCGACGCTGGTGATGTTCGAGCACCGAGGAACGAGAGTCCCCGGCATCGCTGGCGATGTCCGAGCACCGAGGAGCGAGAGTCCCCGGCGTCGCTGGCGATGTTCGAGCACCGAGGAGCGAGAGTCCCCGGCATTGCTGGCGATGTCTGAGCACCAAAGAGCGAGAATCCTTGGCATCGCTGGCGATGTCCGAGCACCGAGAGTCTCCGGTGTTGCTGGCGACGTCCGAGCACCGAGGAGCGATGTCTGAGCACTAAGGAGCGAGAGTCCCCGGCGTCGCTGGCAATGTCCGAGTACCGAGGAGTCTCTGGTGTCGCTGGTGATGTCCGTAAGGTGAAGTGTACCCACTTAGTCCTCAAGCACGAAGAATCCGAGGGCCGAGGAGTAACCGACGTAGCTGGCGATGAAGCACGAGCGACGAACAGTCTGATCAACTGGTCGGCGGTGAAGTGAGCATTGAGTAGAAGCGACCGGCGAACAGTCCGATCAACTGGTCAGCGATGAAGTCGATGAACCTAGCAGTCTGACCAGTTGATCGGTGGAGAAGTCCGAGCACCAGGTGGTCCGATCACCTGGACGATGATCCTGCAATACAAATATGGAGAACGGGTAGTACATGATGTAAAAATATATGAACTCTGGAGAAAAATGAGCAATGGTGATGAAAAGGCATATACAGCTCGGCGATCAGTTGGTGTGAAGATGTATTTATATTTAATAAAACCGCTCGACCAGTTAGTGTGTAGCTGAGTCTCTAGCCCTAGCTAGCCTGTTAACCATAACGTCGAGCACGGAGCCCGTGCACGTGTAGGAGGAACAGGCGTGACCAAGGAGCCGCTGCCGATCACCCATAACACAGAGGGCAGATGCTCGTGCACGTGTAGGGAGGAGCCGGAGACAGGGCCATCTCTGGAGGCGTCCGAGCATCAACATGACTGTTTGGGGGTTCGAAAAATCGTTTGGAGAGCAAATATGGAGAAAACAGCTCAGAGAAACATTATGGCGATATACGAAGATTGGAGAATATTTAGAAAAATATTAAAGCATGACTTAGCTTTAGACAGAAAGTCTAGTTGGTGCGTACGACATTATCTGGTCGGCGTTGACGGCGAGCACCTGGCGGGCGGTGAGTTGTTGGTGAAGATGACCTCGGAGGTGGTTCTAAGATCGGATCTGCTATCGCGGGGGCTGGTGTAGCCAGCAATGAATCGTCGTCGTGGACCGACATGGATCTCCATGAGATTGATGATGAGAACACGCTGTTGATTTGAGGTCCATCTGGCTCGCCATAGGATCAAGCGCACACCCCTACCTGGCGCGCCAACTGTCGATAGAATATCGTCTGCAGTCTACCGAGGGGTATCCCACGATGGTAGATTTGTCGGTGGGGGTGCGTGTAATCAGGAACCAGATGGTGACACAAGCACCAAGACACAAGATTTAGACAGGTTCGACTGTCAGTATGACGTAATACCTACAGTTCTTGACATTGTAATGCTCGTTTCATTTTGGACATCTATCTGTGTGTCTGCTGTGGTTAGATTTTGACGTTATGTCGCTATGGTTGAAAACTATGTATGTTGATGTCGTTTTGTATGGATATTTGTCTCGGTGGTGTTCTAAAAAAATATATATGTTGCTGGCGATGTGTAAGATATGAAATTTTCTATATTATTGGTGTTATAATGTATTGTGAACAATAATGTTGCACAATGGTAATTTCGACGGTAATGGACACAACATTACTGCCGGAACAAACACAATAACGACGGTGACGCTGCCCTCATTACCGCCGGAGGCAACCCAGACCACGTGCGCCGGTACCTACATCACTGACGAATGGTACGTCGGACCGACGTTGATATTCTCGTCATCCCAATCGGATGATGCGCCCTGTTCGGCGTCGATGGTTCCATCACACTACTCGAAGTATCCACTTCTATGATGAAAATGTTAATGACGAATCCGAAACTGTCATAGAAGATCGCTTCTTATGACGAATATTTCAATTTCGTCATAGATCAGTGGTGACGATCCTCAAACCCTCCCTATCTATGACGAAATCAGATATCGTCACAACAAACGTCATAAAATAGCTAAGGGTTTCGTCACAGATTACATGCGCAACTGTTCCTGCTTACCTGTGACGATCTGCTTAAGAACTATGACGAATAGAACTTCGTCATTGAACCAATTACTCATTTGTGACAAACGCTTTTTGAACTGTGACGAATGTCGCTTCGTCATAAGTCTCCGCATGGTACTTTCTCCATCTGACGTGTACCTATGGGACTCACAATTAACTCATCTGTGACGAATGGTTTTTGAACTATGATGAATACCACTTCATCATAAGTCTTCGCACGGTCCTTTTCCCATCCGACATATACTTGTGGGACCCACAATTACTCATCTGTGACGAACTGTTTTTGAACTGTGACGAATGCCACATCGTCATAAGTCTCCGAACAGATTATTGCATTTGAAGATATATTTGAGACTCTAAACAACTTCAAATAAAAACTTTTCAACAACAAAGTTGTAGACTTTATTGAGAACTACAAATTTGGTATAAACCATATCAACATCTATGGTTGTTTAACAATTTAAAATTTAAAATTTTAAAATATGTGAACTTAAAACAATATTTTGAGACTCTAAATAGCTTAAATCAAAATCTTCTTAACTACAAAGTTGTAGATTGCATGGAGAGCTATAATTTTAATATAAAGTTTGTCGTCATCCGACGTCGTATGAAAAAGTTACAAATTATTTTTTGAGTTAGAAAATTGGAAAAAGGGAATCATTTTTTTAATATAAAGACCGCATTCTCCCTCTCCACCCTCATATAATGCTGACGAGCAGGCCCCATGAACATGCACAAGTGGTGGGGGCCTTCGTCAGCATCTCCCGCACGAGTGTTTGGAGAATTTGCGGCCTCCTGCGCGCGTGTGGAAAAAAGACGTTAAATGTTGATTAATAAAAAAGAGTGCGGACAAGAGTTCACATATATCGAATTTAACAAATATATTATATATATTATAGTCCAAACGGAAAATGAATATATACAAATATGCACCTCTCACGTTAATAGCACATAAGAATTTTATCACGTAATCTATATAATTCACCATATATAAAATATTCAAAACATAAAAGAAGTCCAGCGCCTCTCAAGGTTAATTGGTTGCTTTGACGTCACACTCCGGTATACTAGCTCCCTGCCTAACTCACCGGGGAACCTGGAGATCTGATTGGCTACTAAACTAATTTGGGCCACAACACTCATCTCCAGATTGGGCCATGCAACTCGTCACCACCGTGCATGCTAGGCCTTCCATGCCACTGACGAGTAGGCCCCGCGCCACTGCCACTGACGAGTAGTACCGTTGCTCCAGGCTCCAAGTCCGCCACTCGTCGCACAAGACCACCCCCATCTGCACATTCGCCGCTCGCCGCCCGCCGCTAGGCACCCCAGCTCCATGGCTGCCGCTCGCTGCCCTAGGTCCGCTGTCGCCTAGATCTGCCTCCAGCCCACCGACGGCCGTAGCCACCAGCCCGCCGGCGGCCGTAGCCACCAGACCGCCGGCGGCCGTAGCCCCTGGTCTCCCTCCCATCCAGCGCACGTCCCGGCGCGGCCCCTCCCGTGGCGCCGCCCTAGGTTCACCTCTCCGTGGCTGGCCCTCTCAGCGCGGCCCCTCCTGTGCGCCGCTGGCCGCCACCCCAGCACAGCCCCTCCCGTGCGCTTCCCCAGGCCCACTGCCGGTCGAGGCTTGTGCCATATTTGCCGGCGACGCACCTGCACGCGACCTCCCTGCGCCAGATCCGCCGGCGGTCTACACGCGGCCTCCCCTGTCACCACCGCGTCGCGCGCGGGCAGCGCCTCCCCCTCCCTTTCTCGCGGTCGAGGCACCCCACAGCTATCGCCCGACCTCCCACCGCCGCCAGCGGCCTTCTCCGAATCCAGAAGGACGCCCGCTCGATCCGCCGCAGGGAGGCGCGCCCGCCGGGCTCCATCTCCCGGATCCGATCGCCCGCCGGGTGGGTTGAATTCGGTACGTTCCCTTGCGGGTTTTCGATCCGGCCAGTGCTTTCCTTATGGCGGAATCTTCGTGTTAGGTGGTGCGGTTGGTGATGGATTGCTCGTCGTCGGCTTGTTTTTTTATTTCTCCTTTCTGCTTCCCCTGCTTCGAGGTTGTCTGGGACTCGGCGCTTGGCGATTAGCGACCTGATGTGCTGCGCTGCGCGTGTGGCATTTTGAACCGTGTTAGGCGAGATCTGGTGTCAGTAGTTCGCAGATGCTTGTGGTGCGCTGCGTTGGGCTTAGCTCGTTCCCTGTGCCTGGATGAACTAACAGTAGTAGATGTGTTGATACCATCCCAGGTAAATTGTTGCGCATCATCTGATCTTATTATTTGGTAGTGTTCATATGTGTTCGACAAATGGTTGCCTTTACCAATCAATACTTTGCGTCTTGTGGATTCTGATGTACTGTACTGTGCCAAATATGTTTCATGGCTGAAGATATTATGGGTTCGTGTTCCTATAATGTTTGTGCAGTCAAATGCTTCTCTGATAATAGCTTACCAAATTGTTGCCCCGTAGCTTTTTGTTGCCCATCTTTGATGTTGTTATCCCAGAAATAGGATGCAGGGGGGAAAATTCAACTAACCCCTAGATCATTTTCTCTAGAGATTACAGAAAAGGTCTCCCTTTGTTGCATGTGTGGCATTTGAGATTAACCTATGTCCCTCACATGATGAGGATGCTCTGCTCTAAAATTTTGTAAATGCTTGTTACTTTGGTTCCTTTGCAATGGATATGGACCAGGGTTTGGCCCTGGAACTATAAAATAAAAACAGAAAACATGTACCTTGGTTATCACGTAGACATCCACGTTGCTTCCACTACCCAAGTCATTGAAGATACCTGCGCATATTGCTTCCGACACCAGTTGTATTCCCTCTTCCCTCTAGAATATATAATATTGATATTTTCATGACATGTACCTATTCAGTACCTATAGGCAGCATATCAGCCATAGTGGCCTCACTAATAGCATGAATTTTTTTTACTGGAAATTCTAATCTCATGTCCCTGATGTACTGCAGTAAAGATTTTGGGCTAAACAAGGACTGAAGGTTCCTGTTGGAGGTAGACAGTGAAGAGTTGTTGAGTACCTGTGAGACTCAAGGTACACTTCTTTCTTCACTAGTTTTATTTGTTGTATGACGATGTTGTTATTCTACATTTTATTTGTGTGCCCACTTGTCTGAGTTTGGAATGTCTGTCCTTGCACCAAAAATAATTGAGCTTCCTTTGTTGTGATATCTAATATATTAATATTTGAAACAGAACTAGTTAATATGTCAAGCCGAACATGGATGTATAATGGTTGGCAACGTGGCAAAGCTCCCTCAAATGAATGGATTGATGGAACCAATGAATTCTTGAATAGTGCATTTTCAATTCCTGGTGTAGCTGAAAATGATACTATTAAGTGTCCTTGTGCACAATGTCGGAACTACTTTAGGCATATAAGATACACTATAGAGATGCATTTGTGTAGGCATGGTTTTAAGGAAGACTATGAAACTTGGACTGAGCATGGTGAGGGGCTGATTTCACATGATGGATATGATGGTGTGGGAAATAGAGAGGGCACTGATGAAGTTGATCAGATGGATCAAATGTTGGTTGAGCTTGCTGGGCACCATCCACCTATACTGGATGCTGAACCATCAGCATATGCCAAAGCTTTCTATAGGATGGTTGCTAGTGCAGATGAGTTGGTGCATGATAGAACCACACACTCACGCTTGTCTGCTGTAGCTCGCTTGTTTGCTGTGAAGTCACGGTACAACATGTCCGTCGCAGAATATGATGACATACTAGGCATAGTACATGAACTCCTTCCGCCTGACTCCAAGTTACCTAATGACTTCTACCAATCTAGGAAATTATTAGAGGGTCTTGGTATGCAATATATCAAAATTGATGTTTGCTATAACAATTGCATGCTATTCTACAAAGATAACAAGGACAAAGATAAATGTGATTTTTGTGGTGCTAATCGGTATGTGGAAGGGCGAACAAAGGTTGCACGCAAAGTTTTGCGCTATCTTCCAATCACAGATAGGCTGCAAAGGCTATATCTCCATGGGGAGACAGCCAAGTTAATGAGATCATATAGTCCCACAACATGTGGTAAGATGGTGCACCCTTGTGATGGAGAGGCTTGGCAACAATTTAATGTGGACTATCCAGAATTTGCACAGGAAAAAAGAAATGTGCGCCTTGCAGTAGCAACAGATAGTTTCCAACCATTTGATGTGAATGTTGCACCTTACTCATGTTGGCCAGTCTTTGTGACCCCACTGAACCTACCTCCTGGCACACTCTTAAGGTCTGAGTATATTTTCCTCGCACTTGTTGTTCCTGGTCCGGAGCATCCTGGTAGAAAATTGAACATTTTAATGCAGCCCTTAGTTGACGAATTTCAAGAACTATGGAAGGGGGTCACAACATGGGATGCTTCGTTGAAGGAGGAGTTTACAATGAGAGGAATCTACCTTTGGTCAGTACATGACTTTATGGCTTATGGGGACTTTTCGGGCTAGAGCACCCATGGTAGGTTGTCATGCCCATATGGGTGTGGTTGTCGAGGATTCCTACTCCCTAATGGGCGTAAGGCTTGCTGGTTTGATACCCATAGGCGTTTCTTGCCTGAAGATCATCCATTTAGAAATGGAGCTAATGCTTTTCGCAAGAACACCAAGGTGTTTGATGAGGCACCTAGGTACTTAACAGGGGAGGAAGTGCAAGCCCATGTGAACCAGTTTGCTGGTGATACACAAACCTACGGTAGATTGCATAATTGGACACATGTACTTTGTTTTAGGCAGCTTCCATATTTCCATAAGTTGCTACTTCCACACAATATTGATGTGATGCATAATGAAAAGAATATGGATGAAGCCATATGGAACACATGTTTTGACATAGCTGAAAAGAGCAAAGATAATGTGAAAGCTAGGCTAGATTTGGCTATTATATGTAATCATCCTTCCATGCATTTGATGCAAAAGAGCAATGGGCAGTGGGATAGGCCTAGAGGTCCATTCAGCGTTCACAAAGATGTTAAGCCAACCATCCTGCAATGGTTCAAAGAATTGTAGTTCCCTGACTCATATGCATCCAATCTGAAGCGTGGTGTGAATCTGCTGCAAAAGAAAATTTTTGGACTAAAAAGTCATGATTATCACATCTTTATGGAAAGGTTGCTCCCTGTAGTGTTTCATGGGTTTTTGCCAGATAATGTGTGGCGTTGTTTGGCTGAGCTTAGTTTCTTCTATCGGCAATTGTGTGCCAAAGAGCTTAGAAAAGATGTTATCCGCTCTCCGGAGGAGAATGTTGCAGTGCTTCTTTGCAAAATGGAGAAGATATTTCCTCCTGGTTTCTTCAATGGTATGCAACATCTCATCATACATCTGCCTTATGAAGCACGATTAGGTGGTCCTGTCCTATCACGTTGGTGCTATCCATGTGAGAGGTAAATCTAGAAATATTGAAATAACTAGTTTATTTATGTCACTGACCGTAAGTTAGCTATCTGTAATACGTTGCTCTCACTTCGTAGGTGTATCCAAAAACTTAGGAAAAAAGTAAGAAATAAGGCTCGTGTTGAGGCTGGCATTGTTGAGGCATTTCTTGTTGAAGAGGCTGCAAATACACTAAGTCTATATTTTAGAGCCCATGCTCCATCTGTTAGAAATAAGGTGCCTCGCTATGATGATTGTGCATCTTCATTTCAAGGTACATGTGACCTTGACATTTTTAAATGCCCGGGTCATTGCATGAGCCCTAGAGGTGTTCGTGAACTCTCAAACAAGGAGTACAAGGTTGCTTTTCTATACATATTGACAAACATGCCAAAGATGGATGATTTCTTCACGTATGTTGTGCCAAAAATGTCATTACTGTTCTGTTCTAGATTTTTTATTATCTAGGCATAACAAGAATTTTGTTCATGTAGACACTTCGATAATGAATAGTGGAAGAGCCGTATAGCTCCCGCAGACCAGCAACGTCGTGATTTAAGGTTAAATGGTTGGAAAAATAGCCGTGGTATACAATCTGGTCCAAATTTTTTTGATTGGTTCAAAGAGCAAGTAATTTTCTCATACACTTTAGCCTTTGTTCTGTTCCAACATTGTGAATTATGATAAAAAACTTATCACATAATTTGTGTTTTTTCAGTGCTTGAGAACAGCTAGCATTCACAATGCTCTGTTCCAAATGTCCTATGGTAACTGCCCTCGAGTTAGGTCCTATGGGTGTTATGTTGTCAATGGCTATAGATTCCGTTCAAAGAAATATGAGAGTGGAAGAGTAGGGCTAACAACTATCAATAGTGGTGTTTGTGTAACTTCTTTTGATGAATAAGACAATGCTCTAGAGTATTATGGAATCATAGAAGATATAATTAAAATTGAGTGGGAAGGCAGCAAGAAACTAGAGTTGGTGCTGTTTTATTGCTCCTGGTTTGATCCAACACCCAATGGATTGAGGCGTATTGAAGATCTAGGCTTGGTAGAGAACAATCATAGATTAAGATTATCAAATTTTGACCCATTTGTGATGGCTAGTCAGGTTACTCAAGTGTACTATCTGTCATACCCGTGTAAGAACAGAGAGTTGTCTTCATGGTGGGTTGTCTACCATGTTGCTCCACATGGATGTGTGCCTATGAATGAAAGCAGTAGTGAAGCTATGAATATGGAAGGGGTAGTGCAGGATGTCTACCAAACGGATGGTTTGGATGGCGCCTTTGTCATTGATTTGAGTGATGCCTTGGACTCCTTAATTGCAATAGGATCATATGAGGTTATTGACCCAAAAGACTTGGAAGCAATATAGAAACAAGTTGTTCTGGATGAGGAATATGATGAAGAAGCTATTGAAGAAGAGAAAGAGACGGAAGAGGATGATGAAGCAATGGATGAAGAAGATGAGGAAACTTATGATCCAAATTATTTTTGAATGAGCAGTCCAAAATATATGTTTTAGTTATGCTATTTGTTATGCATAAGATCCTATGTAACTGTTTTTGAATATGCAGCCAACAGTCCAGTATTATTAATATATCTGTTTGCATGTGTGCTTCAGTATTACTAAATCTGAATTCATATTGTTTTCTCTCCAATCCTTTATTAATATAGCAGTTTCCATGTTTGCTGCCCCTCCAATAATTTGTTGTCTGATGCACTATTTGTTTTAAGATGGATCTAACATATTGTATCTACTGCAGATGGTCAGTACACACAACAAACATGTGCCCAGTTTTCGTGCAGCCGAAAGGAATGATGGTTCTAAAAGTGCAGGTGGTTCCATGGTCCATTCCATTCGACACACACGCCGTGTAGCCAACAGCAGTGCAGCCCAAACAAATAAAGGTTCTGGAACTGCAGGCGATGCCTCACAAAGGACAATAGTTGTTGAAGCTCCCCTAATAGAGCCACCCAAGAAAAGAGGAAGGAAGGCAGGGTCCCGAACAAAATTTAAACAACCTCCACGTGGTGTTAAAGTGGCTCTTAAACCAAGTGGTGACGAGTGAGTGCATTTCTTGCTTGATTCTTTGTTGGCTCCTGATCTTTGGTGCTAGTAATTTGGTAGCTGCACATGATTCTATTCTAGGTAGCGCAGTTTCTCAATATTTTCTTCTCTGCATGTTCAGCCATTTGATTTGGCCAGACTGTAGATCCCACAAAGACTTATGCTGTATAGATCACATAACACTGTTCTATGACTTTAGCTTGGTTCTACCTTCAAGTCTTATCTTATACTAATTAAATTCCAAAAGAATATAGATTAATCTGTCCTAAGCATCTCAAAAGCTGAATTTGGAGGCACTACAGGTAACACAACAAACACTGGTGGAATGAAAAGGGATACCATTAAAAGTTAGCCAGGACTGTATTTTATTTTTTTGTGTGCCATTGCAGGCAAATAAACAATAGGTGCCATAAATCTGATAGGATGTGTCTTAGCATAAAGTAGATGATGTCCAGGACTAGGACAAAGTATATTTTCTATGACATGGATCATTTCCCACCACTAATCCAAGACATGGATCATAAACTTTGGTAATACTAGTCTGTTGAAAGCTGCCAGTGTACTGACATGCCAAACTTTCATGAACAACTAAGCAAGCAAATACAAGTCATTTGTGGGATTAAATATGATAATGATTTGATAAGAGATAGTTTATCAAAGTTTTTGAAATTTATGTAAACCTGCACCAAAGTCTTATCTCTTACATGTTCACTGTGAACTTCCATGTCCGAATACTTGCATGAATTCTACTGCAGTTGCTGTGAACTTCCATATCCTAGCAGCCTTTTGTGCTGACCTGTTACTTTATTTATAGGCAATTCAGTTATATTTACTACCCACCACCTTACAAATACACTACTCAGCTTGGGGTCATACTTAGAAGAGAATATCCAGGTGTGATTGTGGAGGTGGATGAGAACGGTGATGAATTCAAGCGCCCAGCTCTGGATTGGGCTGATTATTTTCATAAAAATCCTAAGGCTACGGAAATGACAAGGGGAGAAAAAGTGGTTTTTGAATTTTGGGTAAGATACCTATGTTCAATCTGAAATTTCTGAGCAACATCTAAAACTTGAAATTTCTAAAATATATGCAATGTGAAACCTATGTTCATGGTTTTGTACACATGCAGCGTTTGTTCCAAGTTGCAGTAGGAGATCAACACGATGCGGACTGTGTTCTAGAAGCCTGTTTGAAGAAAAGGGTGAGGAACATGATGTATCAAGTCTATGTGGATGCTGTCAAGGAGTACTACAGGGAAATAAAACATATAGAAATCAAAGATGCAGTAGCATGCCATATTGACCTCGAGTATGAGCAATCAAGCAAGGAAAGCTCGAGTGGTTGAATGATGAGGTGTGGCTCCTCCTTTGTGTTTATTGGTGCTCAGATGAGTACAAGGTCAGACGTAAGAGGGGGCAAACATCTCGCTCAAGTAATGAAGATATTGCTCAAAACCGAGGAGGATCTAGACTATTCATAGAGACACAACAAATATTGGTATGCACGTGTATATTCTTTATTCTTTAATGTCTTTTTAGGAACTTAGTAGCCTATTGTATATTCATATCTCATTGGAAAATTTACTATTTTTTAGGAAGCTAACTTTGGACCACAGAAAGCAACCCCTATTAATACATTTGCTGCGATGAAATCTGGCATGAAAAGCCTGGATAGCAATGGTAGATGTGGTTCAATCAATAGCCACAAAGCACAAAAACGCATGGTATGTATGTGGCATGTGTGCTGAAAATTTCTTCTTGTACAGTTCTAGGGTGTATACTACTTCGAGTGGTGTTGAGTTTACTTGAAGATATTACTGCCCCCCTAAAGATAAAAAAGGGGGCCATATCTCACCTAATCCTGTGTAGGAATTCTTCTTTTTTGTAGTAACACAACCATCTTTTGTGGATGGACTTCCATATGTTCCATTAGGACATTGGCACTGAAATGTACCCAGGAAATTTTGGCAGATTCCATAGCAACTATATGCCTCCGGGTTCTCAATGAGCCTATTTTGTTCCTTGGGGTTTTCTTTTAGCTCTTGGGCTTGTCCTGTCCTGAACCTGGTTTGTGCTGTACAGCTTTCAAGATGTACATTTCCTTCCTAAGCTGACATGTGTCTAACTATATGTGGTCCTAGTTAATGTTTGTACTTCCTCCGTTTTTTTAATATATGACGTTTGGAAGAAGCTAACTAAACTGCCTTGCTGGTGATGTGCCTTTCCTCTTGGTGAATTGCTGTTTGAAAGGTTGCTGGTCGCTTTCTGGCTTACCTCTTGAATCTTGATCCCACCAAAGCATCGTCTTTGCTTCCAGCTTTTGCAGATTAGTGCAATCTACGACAATTTCTACCATCAGATTTGGGCTCCGGCAGGCGTCTTTGATTTGATAAGATTTATTAGCTGTTCAAATGGTCTGCTATGGCACTTTCTTCTTTGAGTTCTTGCTGCTTGCTCCTTTGGTGTGTGGATTTTAAGCATGGAATAGGAACTGTATATATGCTGTGCTCAATGAAGCTGTTGCCAAAGTACCAAGTGATGCTGCTAAGCAAAGCGAGGTGGGTGTTAAGGCAGCGATCAATGAGCCTATTCTGTTCTTTTGGGGTTTCTTTTTGCTCTTGGGCTTGTCATGTCCTGAACCTGGCTTGTGCTATACAGCTTTCAAGATATATATTTTCTTTCGCTAAACTGATATGTATGAAGGGCAGGTTAATGTACAGTATCGTATCTTGTTGTTGGGTCTAGTTAGAACTAGATCTGACCAGTTCAAACTGGGTCTGATTGAAACTTGTTGCTGCTGGGTCTGGTCAAACTGGGTTTCTAACTAGTGCAAACTGAGTTCTAACTGGTTCAAGATCTGGTTGGAACCTGTTGCAACTAGTGCTGGACCTACTGCCATGCTACTAGCTACCTGTAAGCAAATAGATACAGACAGTAGCTATCTTCAATTTTTAGGAACTGGGTTTCTAACTAGTGCTAGAACTGGGTCTTTGCAGGATGACTACCTTGCTGCTGTTAAGAGGATAGAATGTGCAAACAAAGAGGATGGAGACGGTGCAGACATGGAAGTGGATGGGCATGAGGTTGAGCAACAACAATATTTGAATGGAAAGGCGCTATATGATGTGTCTAGTGGTTCCCCGAGAAAGCATGGGCGTCTTGCCATAACAAATGGTGTGGTTAAGTCTTCAGATGTCAGGGCAGCCGGAAGGGAAATAAGTGTCCGTCCATCAAATTCAGTGACTATGCAAAACATGTCTTGAGAAATGGAAGAGCTACGTCGTGCAAATGGAAGGTTGCAACGAGAAAATCGTGAAAAGGACAATGCACTGCAGCAAAACAAAGTTCTTGTAGGCTTGGTACTGGTATGTGCAATGCTCTTGTAAATAATTCACCAATATTATATGTGAATTATCTAATGATTTAAATTTGAAATATCTGTGCTTGCAATACACTTGTAGAACCTTTACCAGGAGACAGGAAGGGTTGTACTAGAAGAAGCGTTACGACACTTGTCCGCTACACAAGCAGTTGTGAGTATATCTTCATTCCACCATGAACATGTTTTGTAGCTGTCATATCCATCACTTAGAGATTTTAATATGGAAAGGAAGTAGAAACTGATTAGTATTTTGTGGGGTACTATTCAGAATGTCAACACACAGTGCAGCAGTGAGGAAGTGGCCTCATGTTGATTGTTGTATAGCTACTACAGTGAATTTTCATGGCTATTGCAGTGAGGAAGTGGCCTTATGTTGGTTTGTAATATTTCACACCTTGATTCTCTTGTTTCTCTTTTTGGCTGCTGCTTCTGTCTTTTGGGTACTGGTACATTAGATGGTTCCTGGCATTATTCAGTTGGTACTGGCTTGTACCTCTAGATAAGGAGGAGATGTTTGGCTACTTGATTTGGAACATGCACATGAGCATTATATTTTTTTGGGAGATGTATTGAAGTGGTAATTAACCTTCAAGGCATCGCAAGCATTATCGACATGTTGCTCTGGCTTATTCTCATATCAGTGATGTCATATGATGTTTTTGCTATGGGGGCATCGGGCTGACATTTGTATGCATGATTGACTTCTCTAGTGGGATGGTAATGTACTTTTATAGATTAATTTAGTACTATGCAAAATTCAGTTCTGGGAAGGACACTATTGTAGGCTCACATGGGTATAGTATCACACAAATCCTAATAGCCTTGCTGTGCATTTCAAGATGAAAGCGTTGTGGATCCTTCACTTTTCTGCATTCCACTTACTGTAACTTTGTTCACATTCAGGCAACTGGGTCTTCTCATGCTGCCTCAGAATCTGCCAACAATGGTAATGATGTTGGCCACACCAATGGGGATCTTCATGCTGCAAACGTTGACAACAATCAAGGTTCCGACAACAATGGCGATCATGCATCGATAATGTGATGGTTGTGTTTAGTTGCAAAACATGGATGTGATGGTGGTTTCTTCTTTTGTAGAGTTGTGCTTTTGCACATTAACTAGTAGTGGCTCTAATCTGTTAGCTTTAGTTTTAGCTATAATATGATTCAATGATGCATGCTGGTACTTTACTCATCTTGACTGAGACTTGAACTGTTGAGATGAGATGGTAATGCTTTTGAATGTATCGATGCTGGACCATTTGGACACCATCTATATGTAGCCCGGATGCCATTAATGAATGTGCTGAACATTTGGATCTTTATATGTATGCTATCTATTATGTTGTGATGAAATTACAGTATGGACAGTTCATATTTAATATGTTGTTGCTACTGTTCTCTTTGTATATAATTATTGTATCCAATTTGTTGCATGGTTAAGGGTTTTTTCTGTCGGTGGTCTGTTATTTTTCTTTGCGTTAAACAAGACCGACAGAAAAATAAAATTTTCCAGTGAGTGTACCTCTATGACTCTATCGGGACAACATCGACAGGAAAATCATTTTTCTGTCAGGCTTTTCTTTTTTCTGTGCGGATTAACGCACAGAACATTTAAATTTAACCTGGCCTAACGCAATTTTTCTGTGCGTGTAACATCCACAGAAAAATCATTTTTCTGTCGGCCTTTTCCTTTTTTCTATGAGGATTAACGCACACAAAATTTAAATTTAATCTGGGCTAACGCAATTTTTCTGTGCGTGTAACACCCACAGAAAAATTGTTTCTCACGACGAACACACAGAACAATTGAATTTTTCTGTCATCATATTTCTGTGGGTATTTTTCTGAGGTTACACCGTCAGAAAAATATTTTTCTGACGGTATTCATATTTTTCTGTGTGTTTTCGCACACACAGAAAAAAGTGAGTTTCCAGTAGTGCACGCATGTGGGTAATATAACCACTAGTGCGGCCAGGATTAGAGGCAAGCAAAAGTAGAGTATTGATGATCAGAGCCTCCCAGGGAGGGCGATCGCTGCTGCCATTGTTCTAGGACTAGCCATTGTGATCTTCCCAGTTCATCAATAAGAACTCCCTGGATTATTAGCCATATCACCTGGTATTCAGAGCATTTGATCTTGTGACCACATCTGCTTCCGCCACCGCAAATTCCCACCCTCAGATCACATCTGCTCATCCACCATTTCTAGCCATGGACGATCTCCTCACCATTTCTGTGGGCATCTCTACGAGGTGTGATCGCATCTCTGCAGGGATCGATTGGATCTACGAGACGCTCCTCAAGCTTAGAGATCGGATGGAAGCTTGGGACTCGTCGCCACCAGCCCCTCCAATCCTTATATCCCCATTCTAGTCCTCGTCCCTAGGGACACTGGCATCACGACCTTCTTCCCCACCAGCAACGGCTCAGTCTACTATGACATCTCCCCCGCCGGTAGCGTCGCCAACAGCTTCACCCCCACCTACAATTGCGGGTACACCAACAACTTCCCCGATGCCTCCACTGATGGCTGTCATCCCACTGACAACGTCACCACCGCCTCCACCATCAGCGCCATTCCCCCCTATGATTACCCCTCCGATCACCTTTGCGCCAGCCATGGTGAAGGAGAAGCACTAGGCAATTGTATGTCTAGAGTTGATGTCCGCTCAACTGATGCAGATGCAGGCATCATGCATGATCCTGGCCACCTCTCTCCATCGGCAGCCCTCCTCTCTTCCCTGTGCGGCGCATACTAGCAGCCATCTGGTGGGGAGAAGGCATAGGGTCACTGGTAGGTAGCTGAGGTGTTGTCTCTTCATATTGTCATCCCATTTGCAGCATGCGCAATGGTATCCAGGTGGTTGTCCACATGCAACTTATGCGTCTGGCTGGTGTCCACCGCCAATTGAAGAGGCAACAACAAATAAACCAGGACACATTGCTCGGGCTTGTCTCAACCATGGTGTGTGGGAAATCCTAGTGCAATGGCTTGACCAGAGCCCTGCTAATTCCACCTGGGAGCTGCTGGAAGAATTCAAGACCACCTATCCCAAATTCCAGCTCGAGGATGAGCTGTTTCGAAAGGAGGGTGGAAGTGTTGTGGACTCATTCATTGGGCAGCAGTATAATAGGATGAAGAAGGATGTGGCTACCTCTAGTGGCTAGAACCTGGTCAATTGGATGAACTAGCTGTCTCAGCCGCTTATGTGGGTGTGCGGCTGCCTTTACTGCTAGTGCATGGTCAATTAGCTAATAATAGTAGGAAGACTCCTCAGCCACGCATGTGGGCAATATAACCCCTAGTGCGTCCAGGATTAGAGGCAAGCAGAAGTAGAGTATTGATGATCAGAGCCTCCGAGGGAGCGCAATCAGGCTCTGCTGCTGCCATTGTTCTAGGACTAGCCATTGTGATCTCACTATGTAAAAAAGCCACATATCTACCACCTCACCACGGACGCGACCAGTAAGGCGTGTCTGTTGTAGTACAACTACAGATGCGCCTTCCTAATGCGCGTCTGTAGTAAGTCACCGGCGGGGGTCGCCGGTCTGGTGAGTTCAACACGTGTCTGTAATAAGCGCTTACTACAGACACGTGTTGGTAAAAGGCGTCTAAGATAAACCTACAGACGTGTGTATGTATCTGCAGTAGTTATTACAGTCATGTGTTGTGATTTCCGAGTCTTGGATAACGGGATCGAATGCTATGGACGCGCGTACGTGACACACGTCTATAGTAAGATCTCTTATTGTAGACATGTATGTTGTTGCAGTCGCGTGTTTCCAACATGCATCTTGAGTAATCCTACTTGTAGAAGATGTGTCCTCCTCTATACGCGTCTATACTTTGTGGTAGACATGTGTTCCATACGCGTGTCTGTAGCACTTGGCCGACATACTTAGCCGTTGGCACGTGCTAATGGGCAGAGGGAGGTACTTGGCACGTATGGAACACAGCGTGTAGTGGCTCTTGCATGGCTTTGAGGAGCGTGGGTAGAGTTGGCGGGCGGAGCTACGCAGCGTGACCGCAGGTGGGTGTCGTGTGGACTTGCGCTCCACACGCGGAGGCGAGCGGTGGGTGGCGGAAGGAAGGGCAACTGGCAGCCGGCGGGTCACACTGCTATAGCAGGTGGCAGGTCAGAGGGGCTCGCTGCTATAGCGGGAGCTTCGTAGGCGTACAAGCGTAGGTTAGCAAGTCTTAAGCTTGAGCTGCCGGCGCTCCTCTATTTCCCTCTTCTCTACCGGAGCACTGCCGCGCCACTCGACGGCAAAATTCCTCGCCGTTGTTCCATCTTGTATCAATTTCCCACACTCCCCACTCCGCCTAGTTCTTGCGGTCCTCCTCGAACCGCAGTAGGCACCTCTCGCCGCCGCAATCGCCTTCAGCATTGGTTGTCGCCGCAGCCGTGCCACCATGGCCACCATGGATAGCTCGCCGTGGCTAGCTCATTCCGACGCTCCTCTGGTGATCCCATTTATTGTTTTAGCTCTGCTATGGTTCCATGATGCTCATTAGCTCCATTCTTTTACCTATAATGTGCAGGTCACGCCGGAACGGTGACCTCGCCACCTGTTTGCGCCGCTGCATGTGCCATCACCGTTGTCCATCTAGCTCCGCCTTGTCCCCGGTTCAACCAAGCAGCGCATCGACATCGCCGTGAGCTGCTGATGCTGCCTGAGCTCTTCGACTAACCTCTACCATGTTGTATCTGCCGGAGCACTGCTGCACTGCCGTTCTGTGTCCGCCGCACTGCCATAGCTGCGGTCGAGCTCGAGTCTGACTCTAACTCGTTCCTCTCTACAGTGTACTCTATTAGGTGTGCTTCGCCATCTCGAGCTGCAGGGGATCACTGGCGTGCTCAGCTCTCCTCCCTGGTCCTCGACATGCTTTGCTCTTCGGCCTCCTGTTCTCTAGCATGTGCTTCTTTTGTAGACTATGGAGGATCAAGGCCCCTGGATGTATTTTTAGAACCGTACTTGTAATGAGTACTTGGAAGGATTGAAACATTTCCTAGCTATTGCAGAGGCGGACATGAGGAATGGACATAAGTCATCTATGTTGTGCCCATGTGTTGACTGTAAGAATGAGAAGCAGTACTCGAATCAGTTGTCAGTCCATGCCCACCTAATTTCTTTGAGGATTCATGGATGACTACAGATGTTGGAACAAACATGGAGAAGAAGGTGTCAATGAGCGAGATGGTGAGGAAGGACTTCATGAAACTTGTGTCGGTGGCAATGAGGAAGCACCCTTTGGCAATGAGGAACGGAGATGGTGTGTGATGCCTTTGGCTCTGATGAGTACACTGGTTCGGAGTTCAAGAAGCTGAAACAGCTATTGGAAGATATGAAGACACCACTCTATCCGAGTTGCAATGAGAGGTATATGAAGTTGTCCGCTTCACTAAAGCTTCTCCAACTGAAGGCGGCACATCACCGGACTGACAAGGGCTTCATAGAATTGCTAGAAGTGCTCGAAGATATGTTTCCTGAGGGGAATCAAATACCCAGGACTACATATGAGCACAAGAAGATTGTTTGTCCGATGGGATTGAAGTTCAAGAAAATTCATGCTTGCAAGAAAGACTACATCCTATTCCGTGGTGACAATGCAGCCCTCACTGAATGCCCCAAGTTTGGGACCTCTCATTACAAGCGATGAACTGACGAGGGTGATGACGGCGAGGAGACGCGCCATAGAGTTCCTAGGAAGGTTGCTTGGTACTTCCCTATAATTGCTTGCCTGAAACATTTGTTTGCAACTTCCAAGGATGCACGACTATTGAGCTGGCACTCGGATGGCCAGATGGTTGATGATTACATACGGCACCCAGCAGAAGGTATTCAGTGGCACGTCATTGATTTCAAGTATCAAACTTTTGCGGATGAGCCAAGGAATCTTCGGTTTGCACTCAGCACGGATGGCATGAACCCATTTGGTAACATGAGTAGCTCACATAGTGTCTGGCTTGTGCTATTAGCTATCTGCAACCTTCCCCCATGGCTATGTAACAAGAGGAGGTACATGATGATGTCAGTTCTGATATCTGGTCCATGTCAACCAGGTGTTAACATCGATGTGTATCTGAGGCCGCTTATTGATGATTTCAAGGAACTCTAGAAAGAAGAGGGTATTAGGGTGTACGATGGGTTCAAGGAAGAACATTTCAATCTACATTCCATGCTCTTCACCACTATCACTAATATTCTAGGACATCGTAGCATGTTTGGGTAGAGCAAAGGAGAAAAAGACTGCTTTCATTGCTTAGATGACACGGAGACTGTTTGGTTGAATAACTCAAAGAAGAGGGTCTATGTAAGGCACTGACGTTTCCTTTTTAACTCTCATCCATACCAGGAGATGAAACATCAGTTTGATGGCACTAGGGAGACAAGATCTACACTAAGGCATTTCAGCGGGCAACAGGTATATGACTAGGTGGTAGAGGATACCATGCCTAAAGTTGACCTGGAGAGCACTGTCCTTGGAAAGCGAAAGCGTAGTGCAAAAGCAAAGAGTGTCGATAAGAAGAGGTGGAAGAAAATGTCAATCATGTGGAAACAGCCTTACTAGAAAGACATAGCAGTCCGCCACAGCATCCATCTCATGCACGTGAAAAAGAATGTCTGTGGGAGTTTGCTTGGGACACTCATAAATGACAAATGGAAAACCAAGGACCATGCAAAAGCAAGAGCTGACCTAGAGGAATTAGACATAAGGCCCGAGCTTCGTCCTGACAGTACTAGTGTCAAACCACCTCTATCTGCCATAAACCTGACCTAAGAAGAGAAGCAGGAATTGTGTGACTTCTTTCATAGTGTCAAACTTCCCTCTAGATATGCAACCAACATCCGAAAGCTTGTGCCTGCAAGAGAAAACAAGATGCCTCCCATGAAGGCTCATGATTGTGATGTCATGCTCACAACGATGCTTACAGTTGGTATCCAGAACATATTGCCAGAAAAAACCTGAATGGCAATCATGAGCCTCTGCTCCTTCTTTAATGCAATCTCTCAGAAGGTCATTGATGAACAATCACTGGAAGTTCTTGAAAAGAAAATGATTGAGGTGATGTGTCTCCTTGAGGCTTACTTCCCGCCGACTTTCTTTGACATATCCGTCCATCTCATTGTACATTTGGTCAAGGAGATCAGGTATCTTGGACCGATGTTCCTCCACCACATGTATCCGTATGAGAGATTTATGAGCACTATGAATAGGTATGCCAAGAGTTGAGTCCATCCTGAGGGAAGCATGGCTCAGTGCTATTCTACTGAGGAGGTGGTCGACTGGTGCCTCAGTTACATGGACCCCACCAATCCAATTGGCATCTCCAAGTCTCGCCATGAGGGAAGGTTAGCTGGCAGAGGGTGTGTTGGGGAGAAGCACATTACTCCAGAGAGAGATGCCTACAAACGAGCCCACTTTCTAGTGTTGCAGCACACAGCAGAGGTGGAACCTTACATTGAAGAGCATATGGAGATGTTGAGGCAACAAAACCCACACCGGGGCGAAGCTTGGTTAGCGAGGGCACATATGAGTGGGTTCAACATCTGGTTCAGAGATCGACTTGCCAGTTCAACCTCTTGCATGGATGAAAGGCTTCAAAAGCTGGCAAAGGGGCCTTTCTTCACAATCACAACCTAGCTATGACATAAATGGATATACCTTTTACACTATTGATCAAGACAAGAAGAGCGTGTACTAGAATAGTGCTGTTCGTGTAGATGCATTTGACAGCAAGATGCAAAAGGCAGCGTACTATGGTCAGATTGAAGAGATATGGGAACTCTTGTATGCAGGCTTCAAGGTGCCCGTTTTTCAGTGTCGATGGGTTCAGGGAAGTCAGGGTGTCATGAACGACAGGTATGGCTTCACTATGGTTGACCTCAACCAAGTTGGGTATAGGGACGAGCCATTTGTAGTTGCAAGTTAGGATTCCCAAGTCTTCTATGTGCGCGACACTAGAAACAAGAAACGACAAGTGGTTCTCCCTGGGAAAAAGCTGGTTGTCAGACTTGAAAATCCAATGGACAAGGAAGAGTTCAATCAATCCAATGAAGTGCCTCCTTTGGATACTTCCATCCTCCCTGTGATTTTGGTGAGCGAGCTAACTCCATACCTAAGAGATGGTCGTAAAGAGGTTGCCCCCGTGGCAAAAAGTCACCGAAAACGGCAAGTACGCAAAAAAATATGCTCATGTGAGTTTTTGAACAATGTGCAATCTCATTTTTTAGTTAACAATATATATTTGTCGTCGCTCTTACTTACAATGTGATGTTACTTTCAGAAATTCAGGAAGGGATTCTAGCTAATGAGAGAAGTTCATGTCATCAAGGATGTAAATTGTAGAATGAGAGATGTAAATTGTACTAGATAAGTTCATGTCATCTAGTCATGGATGTTAAGCCCACAACTCCTTGTAATGTGTATGGTACCTTGTGGATGTATGCTGAAATTTGCTTATCAAGACACACATATATAGCTAATTAACATGTAGGTGTCCATACATATCCTAGCAGCATCCAATCACTGCTATGGTCATAACAGCAACACACATAAAATATATATACATAGATAGCTCTCTTCTCCGCCAGCATCTTCTTCAACTCATGAGCATCCAGTACATGTGCATCTAGTATTTGAGCACACAACACATACATGAATTAAACTAGCAACATCTAGTGGCTACTATGGTCATCACAGCAACACAAATATGCACCACATATAACATATATATACATAGATAGCTAATTAATTTAAGGTGTCCATACATGATCAGCATCCAGCACATAGATGAGCTGGTGTCCATACAACATATATCACCACACAGTACATATATTAGCTAAGTTAATTAGGTAACTTAAGGTCATCACTGTTTCAATGGCATGATCAATTCGGCTTCTTAGCTAGGACATCGTCCACCTCTATGGTTAGGCCCTCCAACTTCTGAGACACAGCCGCCAGCTGGGAACCCATGGTGTCCACCATCTCCTTAGTAGGTCTCTTCTCCTCCTTCTCAGCCAGCATCTTCTTCAACTCTTGTGTTTCCACAGCTTGATTGTTCAGCAACTCCTTGACGTCGTCAAGCGTCTAGTGAATAGCCAAGAGCCTTTCCTATAGTGGTTTCAAAACCACTGCATGCAGGGCCTCATGCATGGTAGCTGGAGGGACCACAAAAGATGGAGCCTACATATATGCACATAAACAATTATGAAATAGTAAATTCTTGACAATGCTATTTTCTAAACTAAGATAACTGAAGCCTGAACTATTTTTTGAAAGTGTTCAGTAAACATGAAACACTGATAACTTTGATCAAATCCTCAAGTACAATGACAATTGACTCAGGCAAGTTCCCTTATCAACCAAACACAATTCTAGTCTCACCAAATACATTTCCAGCACCACAATGACCATAGGAGCATCGCTCAAAACCAGCAACCAGTAATTCCTCATCAAAATGCAAGAAACATATGCCAAACACTAACTTACAGTTAACTAAAACAAATTCAAACAAATTTAAGCACAAACATAGGCATATATATACAAAGGCTATCCGATGAGATGTCCACCTCTACCACGACCGTCGGCTCCTTCTCCTTCTCCATGGCCTTCCTCCACGCCTCCACCAGCTTCTTCGCCGCCGACCTCACTGTCGGCGAGGAAGAGGGCCCTTTGCCGAGGAAGAGTGCATGTCCTTCTTCTTCACCGCCACTGATGAGGCGGGCACGGCCTTCTTCCCAGAAGCCATCCCATACCTCTTCTTGAACCCCAGCGGGTGCACCGGGACGTCCTCCACCTCCACCTTCACCGCCACTGGCGTCGAGGGTGTGGCCACAGAGGAAGGGGTGAACCGCCCAGTCCCTACGTCCCTTCAGTAGTGGCACCTCTCAGGCCTCGCCATCTCAAAGGGTGGCAGCGGCGGAGAGGAGGTGAGAGGGGTGGAGTGCGGATGTGGCGAGTGAGGCGAACGTACGGAGGCGTAGAGCGTTGAGTGTGAGGGTGGCGAAGTGAGCGAGGTGATGTGATGGAGTGGCAGTAGTTATTTTATTTTGAGGGTGGCAGCAGTTATATGGAAGGGACGGCGCCAGTTCGGATCTGAATCTGAAGGGAAGCAGTAGTACAGACATGCCTTGACTACATGCGTCGGAAGTTACAACTACTCTGGAGTCTTGAGGATGTGCTCACAGAGGTCTTCAGGGCTCTCTTTGGTTCGAGAAAAGGATGTGCTCACAGAGGTCTTGGGCAGCCCAGAATAGACAGGCCGCGTGCGTGGTGTGTCTAGTTACTGTGGTTGGAAGCATTGACCGGACTGTGCCGGCATGTACAAAAAGAGGAAGCGATCAGCAAGTGATGTGGATGTGGAAGCCATCAAAGAAGAAGTTAAAAGCCAAGTGATAGAAGAAATTACCAAGAAGGTCACAAGTGATATCATGGCCATGTTGTGTGACCAAGGAGTGCATTTGAGGTCACCTTCCAACACCCTTAGCCCTGTAGGTGGTCGGAAGAGCAGCTGTGCCTCAGCCTCGGATGTAGTCAAAAGAGACTACATCGACGGACTTGAGGCAACTCCAGATCCAGATACTATGGACCTTCTGATAGAGCCAACACCGTGTAGCCTAGTAATCAACCCTGGAGGTTATTAGATGGAGGTAGCAAGGGGTCGGGTCTTCCCAGCGCAAACTGAGCTATGATCACAACCAGTAATGGAACATAATGCCATTGTATATATTGACTATGTACATCCAGAACATGAGGATAGACTACTGAGTCAGCCCTAAGTCCTGATGTAAGAACTCTTGGATAGGCTCTATACAAAGAGGGCCCAATGGAGGAGAGGCCAGATTGTGATATCAAAGGTGCCCTCTTCTCCAAAGTTATCATGACCTCCACTGCCGGTGAGCTCCAAAAGCAATCTAAACGACTTTGTGATAGGCGATGAGAAGGCGACCTCTAAGAGTGCAACTATTGACAAGCCGAAGAGTGGCACTACTGTAGAAAAGAGTGCTTCAAAGGAGACTAATGCAGCACCAGAGGAGCCTAAGTCCACAACTGCTCCAGCTGACCCACCGACAAAGCCAAAGAAGGCTAAGTCGACAACTGCTCCAACTAACCCACCGAAATAGCCTACAATAGTCAAAGAGTGACTGTAAACTGGAGCAGCAGCAGAAGGTGGAGAAACCCCCCAGATCATCTAAGAGTGACCCTAGGGGTTCTATATGGAACAGGGCCAATGCCAAGTACAAATTTGGAGAGCGATTCCTATCAGAAACAAAGCTTGAGACGACAGGACCTGGGTGTGTTGCTCTTGATGCTTGGTACATGAAAAAATGTGAAGAGAAGAGGACAACCGGGATGGTTGCTGTGTTCAAGAAATAGCATTTTTTGCGTGAGGCAGACACTGAGTTTTTCGCTGTGGGATTAGAAGACTTGTTTGACCTCTTCAAACTTGATGGATTGGATGTAGGACTTCTTCGCGTGTTGTCACTGTAAGTACAATTTCATCTATTTTCCGGGCTTGTTCATTTTTAGCTAGGGATGCTCTTCATATATTTGCTTGCTAAATTGCTTTTGTATGCTTCTTTATTCCTAGATGCCTGATTGTAGAAGCTAGGGCCAAAGATGTGCCTGTTGGCATTATTGATCCAGATCTAGTGTCAATAAAGACTATGAATACTGATAGAGGCTATAGCGTGGATTATCTGGAATATTGTCTAAGGAAATATACCAAGAAAAAGTTTATGATGTTTGCACATAACTGTGGTGGGCACTGGATTGCTGTCATCATCTCTCGAATTGGCAGAAGGTGATATACCTCGACTCCAACAGAGGTAAGAAGTCAGATTTGACTCCTATCAAATCTGTGATAGATGAGTGAGTATTGTCTAACCTACTACTGACCCATGTATTTCTTTCTTAATTATGTTAGTGGAAGTCAAAAAAATTTGATAACAACTCATGTATGTGTAGTGCTTTTGGCAATTGCCAACCCAAGCCGAAGAAAGGGCAGAGAAAATTGAAGTTGACCAATGCATTCAAAATTCCAGTAAGTAGTGCTTCACTTTCAGTTGTGAAGTCGTTTTGTCAATTCAATTATTAACCATGTGTTTCCTATATTCGCAATGCCAGCAGCAAGGTCTGGACCACACATGTGGGTTCTTTGCGGCCCACAACTTGATGCTGGCGATGGAACATGCCAATCTGACTGATCCTCAGGTACAACTGCAAATATATATGTATTTATTACTGCTCAGCTGCTGTGATCTACTTGGAATGCCTTGATCCCCTCTTGTTGTCATATATACTGCTGTTGTCAATTTTTGAAACTGCTGCTATGATCTAGAACAAGATGAAGCTGCTGCTGTGATCTGCTGCTATGACCCTTTTGTAGACTGTGGCTGGCTTATATACATTTACTTGTAATTTTTTGTTCTGCTGCAGTCATATATACATATATTGTCATCTCTTGTTGTGCAGCTTCATTTTATGGATGATGGCTATACACATGTGCAACTTCATCTTATGACTACTTTTCTTTGTCTTAGGATTTTGAAGTGCAGTCCACTGAAATCAACTTTGCGGACATTAGAGAGAAGCTCGCCTTGTTTATTGTGTCGCAGTTCCTCAACGAAGCAGGCGAGTTTCATTGTTCACATACAAAACCATGATGAAGTGCTTGGTATATATGTTCATTTGATTTGTGAACTATGTTTGGAGCCTGTGAGATACAATTGGAGCTGTGAGATATAAACATGTGAGAATAACCTGGTGATAAACAATCGATCTGCTGTGAACTGTGTGTGATATGTGTGTACTTTGAACAAATTAAGTTTTGAGATGAACATATATGTCATTTCTGTGAGATCTGTGTATATATATCTGTGAGCTGTGTATATCTGTGCTATT
Organism: Miscanthus lutarioriparius; assembly: GCA_904845875.1. Classification (NCBI taxonomy): domain Eukaryota; kingdom Viridiplantae; phylum Streptophyta; class Magnoliopsida; order Poales; family Poaceae; genus Miscanthus; species Miscanthus lutarioriparius. The sequence goes on along the minus strand of CAJGYO010000010.1, from coordinate 38,703,723 downwards.
TGGGCTGTGCTGTGGGCTACAGACGGGTCTAGGCTACAGACCCGTCTGTAGCATTTTTCTTACTACAGACGTGTCTGTAGCCTAGACCCGTCTATGGTAAGGAAAATACAATAGACACGTGTAGAGAACACGAGTATGTAGTATGCTACTTACCACATATGCTTTTACAAACATCGTATGTAGTAGGATTCTTACTTCAGGCGCGTGTATTGTACACGCGTCGGCACTATGTTTCTTCACACAGATACGTTTACAAACATCGTCTGTAGTAGGATTCTTACTACAGACACGTGTATTATACACGTGTCAACACTATGTTTCCTCACACAAACGCGTTTATAAACATCGTCTGTAGTAGGATTCTTACTACATACGCTTATACTGCACATGCGTCGGCACTATGTTTCTTCACACAGACGTGTTTACAAACATCGTCTATAGTAGGATTCTTACTACAAATGCGTCTTAATCTTCTCGTGGACGCGTGTTGGGAACACGCGTCTCCAGTAAGAGCTTACTGCAGACGCGTGTAGATACTTACCAGTCTCTGTTAAGGGCTCATCACAGACACGTGTTCGTTTTTGTCACAGTCGCGTGTTAGTAACACACGTCTGTAGTGTGTGCTTAATAAACCTTATTACAGATGTGTTATGACAGTCTCCGATGTGCCTGAACGCGCGTCTGTGATGTGCTTTTTTTATATAGTGTCTTCCCAGTTCATCAATAAGAACTCCCCAGATTACTAGCCATATCATCTATGGGAAGCAAAGAGGTAGCACTGAAACTTAACTGCCTTGCTCTCAATTTATTATTTGGGAAAGTGGGTGTCACTACAGGTGTCTTGTGAAGCACATTCAGAAATAGTCTTTGCGGTTTGTGCTCTAGTTAAATATTAGCAAGTAATCATAAGCACCATAGAGAGAGTGGGTTTGGTAACTCTGTTTGTGTGGTCAAGTTTCTTTACGCTTTTTGGATAGTCTGCACATCGAGCTTGCAGACTTTCTGTTCCATTGAGCTTGCAGATTTCTGATATAAGTTTTCAACTGTAAATAAATACCTGGTTGTTTTCAAGAGTTTTTTCTTTTGTAACTTTGCTCTTGCAAATAGCACTTAACCCCCAACTAGTTTCTAATAGCTGTTGAACTGTATGTCTTGCAGGTGATCTTCATTCTGGTGATGATTTACTTCGGGGTAGGCCCTCTCTCTTTCATAATCACAGCTAAATAATTCAGTGTTGATAGATTGGTGTTCTAGTGGTATAGGCTGCTGTAAAATTCAGTGTTTTATCTATGTTGTAGCACAGGCATGCAACTTGCTCTACTTTGCACCAATTTATGGCTGCCTCTCTATAATGGTTCTCGTTAATGCTTCTATGTAGTACCAATTAGCAACCATTTATGTTCAGATGGTTCACAAAAAAAAATAGTTATGTTCAGATAATAACCTTACTAACTGGACATGATATGGACTGATGATAGATGCTAATGTTTGCTCCAGAGGTCTATTTACATGTTGCCTATGTGCCAAGTAATTATTGTACTGTTTTGTTAGGTTTCCCATTTGTTTCTTGGCATGAATTTAATGTAGTGTGCTAATTGAATGTGTGTGGAGTTCAAATTAAACTTAGTTACCTGTACACCTAGTTGTGTTGCGTACTGAACTTCAGCTTAGTTACCTGAATTTAAGTACATCTGGTTGTATTCCACTCGCTGTTGCAATCAGTAGGGTGAAGTTGAGCATTTAAAAATCACTTTCCGTTAGTTACCTGAATTTGAGTATACGGTTTGTATTGCACACTTGCTGCTGACTGCTTTGTTTAGCCTTTTGCATTTTCATTCAGTGTTTTTTTTAGTGTTCTGTATGTTTCCACCTCGCATTCAGTTATATATATGAATATTGCTATGCTTTCCACGTTGATTAGTAAAGTTCAATTTTTTTCTGCAGGACTGCGTTGCTGCAATTGTTTTTTTATTTGGATTGTTTGATAAGCGCGCAACAGAATGCAAGCAACATTCTGTATATGGGCCATCCTCGAACTTTGTCTTCCAAAGTAATTTAATCTGCTGTAATGAATTCATCCATCACAGCGCTGTAATGGATGAATTCCAGTTTATATTTGGGCTGTAATCTAATGATTATTAAGCTGAAATTTCTGTTGTATTTTATTGACGAAATGGTGTTTTCTTTGACGAAATGTGGCCAGCTTTGAGCAGTCGCCTGGAAACAAATGTGATACCTGCTCAAATCAAAATTTGACACGTGGACCAATTAAAACTTGCCACATGTTCGTATAGAAAATTGACATGTATACTAACCAGAATGTGACACGTGGTCAAATCAAAATTTGACACGTGGACCAATTAAAACTTGCCACATGTTCGTGTAGAAAATTGACACGTGTACTAAGCAGAAGTTGACACGTCAGCTGCCACGTTGCACCATGTCAGCTTGCTATAGCCAGTCTATAGCCATTGCCATGTCAAGCTATAGCCTGTCTATATCCACTACCACATCACCTGCTAGCGTGGCAGACACCGCCACGTCACCTGTCAGCGTGGCAGACACTACCACGTCACCTGCCAACGTGGCAAACGCCGTCACGTCACCTACTAACGGCTTTCCAAAATAGTTCTATGACGGACAGTTTTTCGTCACAGATCAAGCCACTTTCTATGACGAATTTCTAGATTCGTCACGAAAGTTCAAGTATGACGCGACTTCTATGACAAACCGTTTTCGTCATAAATTCGTCATAAATTTGAAATTATGACGAATTTGGCTTCTTCAGTGACGAAACGAAAGCAGTTCATCATAAAAGTGCAGATTCCTAGTAGTGATCATCACCGCCGGATGGTATGCCGGACCGACGTTGGTGTCTTCATCATCACCGACGGATGGTACGCCGGCCCGGCAACGATGGTTCCCTCATTACCGACGGACGGTACGCCAGCCCGGCATCGATGATTCCATTATCGCCACCGGATGGTACACCCGACCGGCGACGATGGTTCCATCATCACCGCCGCATGGTACGCCGGTCCGACGCTGATGGCTCCATCACAACCATGGGATGGTACGTTGGCCCAACATCGATGGTTCCATCATTACCGCCGGTTAGCACAACAAGCTGGCATTGATGTGTACAATATCAGCACCGGCCTATGAGTTAGCCCAGTCGTGGTCATGAGATCATCGCCGACGGATTATGTGTTGGACCGACTATGGTAAATATCATCACCGCTAGCGTGCAACCGGCAGAGATGAAGCTCGCGGAACACCGTTGACTTTTACCAAAGGGGCAAAAACCATCGGTAAAGGGGGTTCTGGAGCCAGTGGTGATAAGCTGTCTGTAGTAGTGGAAGCACCAACCAGATGTGATGGTACGGAGAAACACCTATTGGTAGCAAGTTCTCCATTGGTTGGGCTCAACGGTTGGGGTGGATTAAGTAGCCCTTGGTGGTGATGCCAGCAGGAACCACCGTCAAGAGGGGAGGGGAGGGGAGGGTGCACAGATCAATGAACCATGTCCTTTATTTATACGAGTCACACGGATGGCCAAGATTGCTCCAGATGATACCAGGCAGTCACCGTATGAAGCATGGATTTTATCAGAACAAACATCCATTGACCTAGGCATTCTTAAACAATTCTAATTCATTAAGTCACATGATCTAAAACCAATTCATATATACAGTTTCACAACTAATCCAATCTAATTGGAATCCTCGATGTTGGAACAAGGATACCTCTTCTGATTCCTTGATGGAGGCTCGTCGTGGGCATGCTCCTCCTCCACCTCACTATCCTCAGCCTCCTCATCCTCGTCCTTCCCTACCTCCTCTCGTGCTTCTGCTCCTCCACCTACTCCTACTCCTCCGTGTCAATGTACTAAAGCTTGTCTTTTGTCGTCCCTGGAGACCTAGGTGTTCAGTCATAGATTGAGCCATCATTGCCATCACTCTCAGCACTGAGACTCTTCCTCACTTGAGGAGTCATTGTTGGGGATTTTGACGCCCATCATAGTTACAGGGGAAGGAATGGAGTGAAGAAAGAAAAGTGGTGGTCTCCATAGGGTGGATGGTGTCAATTTCTTGAGAATTGGGTGAACCTCTTCGGCTTCCCGGTAGCATTTATGATAGAGTGGGTCTCGGTACTCGGTGGACACCAAGTTTGAGAAGGTAGGGAGATAAATCACAAACAGTTGTGATGGTACACGAACGCTAATACATGCTTTCTCTCTTTCAAAGGCCGGCTTACTAGGCCCCAAAAATGGGCACAACTTATCTCATTTTGTCGTAGCTAGCCTTGTTTTGTCTGCCGGCTCATCAAGAGATTTGGTGGTAAAATAATGTTAACTGTCAGCAGTAGAACCATCAATTGTGTGCCTATGGTGAAAGCTTTTTTTGTTGCCGGTCAAATATCATTTGCGCCCTTTCGGGCCGACAGTCAAAATTTCCCAGATGCCTGGCTTGATTATGGTCCAACGGTGAAAGCCACCCCGATTATCAGTGACGAATCATATGATGAGACAGCAATGAAAGCTCTTTTCACCTCCAGTTCAATTAGCCACTACAGCTTACCGGCCCTGGAACCAGCGGTGAAATAGTTTGACCACCAGTTTTGTAATAAATGATGGTGATAAGGGTGCGTCGATGACCATTTTTAATGTAGTTTCTCTCAGTACATTCTCACATGGAGGGGACAGGATGTGTGTGCCGTCCCCTATATGGGATGGCACAGAGGAGGCCAGGACACAATTGTCGTTTGCCTGTGGAGGCTAGCATGGAGGAGGGCGCTATGGCAGCACTAGGAACAACTCACCCCATCTTTGGCAACGTTGGGCCTTGCGCCCCTTCCAAGGGACAAAACTGCCTTCAAAACAAGTGCAAACAAGGGCACGGAGGTAACTAGAATGGTTATGAAAGTTTAGGGTTAAGAAATCTGGTTTGGAGTTTGAAGTGCAAAATCAGACTACGTTGATGAGTTTGTATAGACTTGTATCTTTTTCAATATATTTGGGAGGTTGGGTAAGCCCATTCCAGACCTGAAGCGTGCTGAAGGTCTAAAAGCACTGCCGACACAAACTCGACATTTCTTTCAAGTTAGATTAGGTTTGTCGTGCTAGGTGGCCCATGAAAATGTATATGTCTAAACATGAATCATTTTTTAATTTACCTCAACACCAAAATCTTCAGTCATGCCAAAAAAGAGCTTCAAAGCTTCCTCGTACATCTTCTAGTTCTTTCAAGGTTCAACATAACTATTGTGGAAGAAGTTTTGTCTCCTGGTTTTTTCTTTAGTTCTTGTTGCGATGTCAAGCTAGAGACCTAGAGTCATTGGAGAATAAACTTTCCATATGACTAGTTGTGAAGTAGTGACATTGACATAAGGGCCCATGTCCACTCCTTGAACACTGATTTTTTCACACCAGCAAGATCGAATAAGTGAATGGGTGCAGCCACCATCTTAAACATTTAACATCTTATTTCATTGGATGCATATACAGTCCTTAAGGGCGAACGTATGCATCATATGTACTTAGTGACTACAGCTTTTACTTAATATCCTTCCACCAACACTTCCATTGTACGCACGAATAAACCTTTCCTGATGTGAAACTTATAATGGAGATACATCAGCATTAATATGGAGGGTTCAAGTTGTGTAATATCAAGATCTAAGATGTGTTGCATCTATTTATTTGTTGGTAGAAGATATCAAATCATACAGGCAAGATAGTACAACATTAATATATGAGGATACATATATCTCTGTTGTGGAAACCTATATCTATATTGTGGATACATATATCAACATTAAGCTGTGCCACTGCAAGTATACTAATTTATCTCTATTGCGGATACATATATCAATATTAAGATGTGCCACTGCTTGTATCCATATATCTCTACTGTGGATACAAATTATATATTAAGATGTACCGCTGCATGTATACATATCTCTATTGTAGATAGATATATCAACCTTAAGATGTCCCACTGCATGTATATAAACCAGACCGAACAAGGCAATAAGTGTACCAGAACACAAGTTCAACAAATATACCTCCAACAATACTGATCTTCCCCACTTGCCACTCGTACTCAGCAAGACAATGAGGACTGAGTGCGCTGCTCTTTGCATTGTCCTGGTTATTATGTCTTCAACCATCCCATCCTGTCGTAAGTTTGTATCTTCTTCTGTACTTACAATAATTCCACTCATGGGTGGTTTATAAAGTCAAGTTGTGGATGCATGCAGTTCCCGCATTTCATCTGCCTTTACCTGGATGCACTGAAGCGCTTTGCAATAAAAAATGCTGGGAGTATGCCAATAGCTATCACATAGTGGTAAAGAACTCCCTATGTGAGAAGGCGGATCTTTGCCACTGTGAGTGTGCTGTCAAGCAGCATCTGCCGCTTACCACTGAAGTCATGGTATTAGCTGATGCAGAGGACAATAATGGAACTTTTGTTTGAATTTAATATATAGGGTTAAAAATGTCACCAACGATGGATAGCATGGTTACATGGAGGCAGACAATACCATATTACTAGCTCTTGCATATACTTAATTTATCCATGACCTGTTTCCATCCAATTATAATAAAATGATTGTGCATCTTTCCTATACTTTTGTTCCACCCAATGTATTCGATCCACCGTTTTGGTTACAGCTAAATTATTTCAGGCCATACTGAGTTTGGTACATTCAAAACAGGCCCAGTGATTACTTGGGTTTGGTCGAATTATGCAAAACCTGACCAAGAAATCCTTTGCACGAGACAACCCTATGAATCAATCGGACTGTTGTGCACCACGTTGCCGTTCTCCCTAACAAAAGGCTAATGGGGCATGGCTCTCTGTCATGCCCTGACTGCCATGGCTCTAACGGATGGGGATAGGACTGGGGAGCAGACTTTGAGCCTCACAGAGCTGAGGGGTGACTGCCCAGCGTGAACTTTAAAACAAGACATCTTACCCCATGAACTCTCAAAACCTTCCAAATTATGTCCATGATTTTGAGTGGTTCTGAATGTAATTTTATCTGTTTTACTTAAAAATAATTCAGAAATAATTGATATATTTAAACCCAAAGAAAATGTCTCTAAACTTTTATAATTTTTTATAAAATGGAAAATTTTGTTGTGGGACACTCCACTTATGTGAAATTGGCTGTAGGACACCGCGCAGTGTACCTAGAGCAAAGAAAAAAGTGCAGTGTCCCACAACAATTTCACGAAAGAATAGACAAATCTGAATAAAATATTTAGAGGTAATAAAAATATCTTTATAAATTTCAAACAATTAGGTTTAGCTCTACAAAAATGGGAAAATATCAAAAAATTCTAACTAATCTATAAACAAGTTTTAAAAACATTACACAACAAAAAAAATATGAGATGAAACCAACATAAATGCAAAAATACATTAATGTGGAATGATTTCATGCTATGCATTCGTGCTTGTTGCATAACATGTTTTCTGTTGAGAAAAGTTTTCAAAACACATTTACATATCAATTAGAATGTTGCACGATTTTTTATATTTTATGGATATTTGCCAAAATTTCTAAAGCTAAATATATTATTAAGTATCTAGAGTTATTTTTTAGCTCCAAGTATTTTAATTGGAATGTGGTTTCGCAATGTATCTTCAGAACTTTTTGAAACATTTTCTGTTTCTTAAAAACCTTGTCAACTATTTAAGAATTGTTAACTACAAAATGGACAAAATTGCATTCAAAACTGTAACACCCTAAAATTTTGATTTCTAAAAACAGTTTAATTTTGATTTTATTTTGCTTTTTGTGAGCATTCAAACATAACTTTGTTGAATTAAAATCAACTATAAGGTTAGGAACATGTTTTTGCATACATGCTGGTGCATATGAGTTTCTATACTGTCTGGTTTTTACTCAAACTCAAACCAAATTTGAAAACCCATTTGAAAATAGACTTGAAAAAAAACACAGAAAAGAAATAGAAAACTGCAGAAAGTTCTCTCCCCCTCCTTTCTTCATTTTGGGCCCACTTGGCCTGCTACCTCCCCTTCCCTCTTCCACCGGTCGAGCCTCACCAGCATGCCTAGCTCGCGCCCCGGCCCAGCAGCTTGCATGGGCGCTCTCTCCCCTCTCTTGCTTTGGCTCGCTGGCAGCCCGGGCCCGCGTCCCGTGCCACCGCCACCCTAGGCCCGCATGTCAGCGCCGTCTCCCACCTCCGGCGTCCCATAGCCGGACTCTGTTCCGACACGTTTTAGGCCATTAAGCCAAATCCTCCACCTAGGCATGCGTGCCATGCTTCTCCGCTCCATAAATAGGAGCCCTGCTATCATGCCGCCTCCACCCCAAACCCTAGCTCGCGCTACCCTCGCCTAGAGTTCGCAACTGCTGCAACCCTAAGCACCGCCACCGCTGAGCTCGGTTTTGTCGATTCGTAGCTCTGTCACCGTTTTCGTCCCTATACCGAGAATCATGTCGGGTTTGTGGAGTCGCCTAATCCCATACCTTTCTTTTTCTCGATCATGGACGCTCGTTAACTATCGCCGTCGTTGCAGAGCACCGCCACCTACTGTTCCAAGCCGCCCGCCATCCTCGTTCCGCTTCTACCCTTGAAAACCCTCGTGGTGGGTTTGCCATCACCTCCTCTTTCTTCCTGTGTAGATCGCGAGCCGAACCATGGCCTCCAGGGCCAGTTTTGTGCGTGGCTGCGAGTTTTTCTCACTGACGGCTATGTCAGCCACCGCGTCAGTCCTGTTTTGGCCGGCCAAAACCCCTTCCCTCTGTCTCCCTTCTAATCTGGGCCACCCAGATCAAATCCAGCGGACCAGATCGCACCATGCCCCTTCGGCTGGTGCTTTTGCTAAAGAGCCCCTCCACTTTTCAGTATTCTAACCCACCATCCTTGGTTTAGATTTAAAGAGCCCCTTCACGTTAATTATAGATCTGTCATCCGGAGCCCAATTTCATCATATCTTCTCCGTTTTAGATGCGATTTGAGTGCAGTTTGCGTCTATGTGATTGTAGCAATGCATAGATTAGATCTAAAGACTTTTCAACATGTTTTACCACTGTTGGTGTACTATTCTAATCTATAGCCTTTGTTTTCTATGCATGATTGCCTTTGGATGCTTGTGCGTTGCTATGATGATGGAGTAGAGACGGTGAGCAGTACGTGGGTGACCAGGAGTACTTCGTCGACAACCCAGAACAGTAGAAGCCTTTTGAGCATGGGAAGTATAGCATGGGACTACACTTGTTACCTACACAACTTTTAATCATTATAATCATGTTGCATGTGTCTAATTTTGTCATCTTAAGGATTGATCTAGTATTTTGTTACCTTGTACCTTGACACCTATGGGTCTACTTGCATATTGGCGGATTTGCTAGCGCTCAATTTAGACAATCATGATCTTAATGTTGACTAATGTTTATGCAACAAAGGATAAAACTTGCTTTTTAGCAACATGAATATAGGGCGAGGGAGCTCTTGGCTTTTATACGTGATGCTCTTGGCCCTCCCTAAGGACTTATCTATAAGCAAAATCCAGGACTTACAGTACAACCGTGAGGGCTACATGGCTTTGGATTTGGTTTAGTCGAAGGACCTTTTCTAGCTTGCTAGTGGTTACCGAAAGGCGCAAAAACGGTGTGTTCCAAGTTGGGTAAAGTGCGGCCTCAGTTCTTAAGTGTATAGCCTGCGTGGAGTGTGCCTTAGGAAAGGAGAGCTCTAAATTTGTAGGGTATAGAAACCTAGCGGCTACTAACTTGTTAAACAAACCATTGAAATACTTCAGAGTGTACCCTGCTTGCTCACCGTGGAAGTGTTTTAGTTGTAATTAACCCGAACATATGGGCAACACAACTCATGGGTAAAGATGTACAACATCTATAGAGTGTTAAAAACAGTTATAACAGCCGTGCTCACGGACACAAGCGGCCTAGGAAACTTATTTGGAATATTGCTCACATTATGATGTTGTTTATATGATTAAAATTTGCTCTCATATATGATCATGTGGTTTAATTGGGGCTTAAGCACAACTATATGCTAATTTAACATTAAAATTGTGACTCATTAAAATGCTAACCACAGTAAAACAATATCATCCTTTTGAGCTTCGTGACCCCATGTTACTCTTGTTGAGTATGAGATGTACTTACACTTGTTTATTTTCACGACTTGGATAAAAATCCTAGATGGGTAACAGATGGTAATGCTTTCACAAAGTATCCTGAGGACTATTAGGATTGATGTCAACCAGTTCCTGTCCCTGTGGCTTATAGTGGAGTTTACCGGAGTGTCTAGTTATCTATTTCATTTCCACTGAGACTTTGATATTTATGTAATGGATTATTAAAAGTGATGTAATAAAGCTTTGTGCTTGGTACTTTTTGTAATTTGTCTCTATATGTGTGTGATTGATCTCTAGGCACACATATAGCTTTATACTTGGTTTTGTCATTAAAATTGGGTATGACAAAAACCACTCGAAACTAGGGCAAGTAGGTAATTTGAATGGTTTTGAGAGGGGTAAGATTTCTAGTTTTTGAGCTTGTGAAGGCAAATCATACTATGAGTATAGTTCACAAAGATAGCGTAGAAATTTTCATTTTTTTAAAAAAAATGGTAGCCAGGTCGATGCATGCAAGATCCGATGTTTGCTCGTAGTCATAAATGACAGCCCATGCAAACTAAACCAGAGATTTTACTAAATAGCTCGAAAGGTCTAGAAAATTTGGAAAAGGGTGACAAAAGCATCGAAGGAGACTGTGTATGGTGTTGAAAAGGGTTGTCTGACACATTGAACATTGCTACGTTTTGTGCTTGAGAAACTCATCCTAAAGGCTAAGTATGGCTGGTCAAACTATAGTTTCAATGATCTATTGCATCTCCTGTCATGGGTGCTGCCACAACCAAACTCAGTTCCCGCCAACACATAGCAAGCGAAGAAGGTCATAAGTCCATTGACAATGGGGGTTGAAAAAATCCATGCATGCCCCAACCACTGTATACTTTTTTTGTGGCAAAACGTTCAAGTCATTGGATAAATATCCCCGGTGTGGGGCCAGCCGGTACAAGAACAATGACCTTTACGGTGGGGATGAAGCCTCCATGGGGAAAAAGAGGAATAAGAAGGGTACAAAAAAGGTGGTACAAGAATCTTAGCCCCTAGAGGACACTCCATTAGGCAATGATGCAAAGCAGAGAAGAATTCCTGCCTTGGTGATGTGGTACCTGCCAGTGACCGACCGCTTGAGACGTATCTTCCTAAACCCTAAAGAAGCCGCACTCATGACATGGTGGGATGATGAGCGCAAGGTGGATGATGATAAGATTGCACACTCGGCTGATTGTAGTAAGTGGCAAAGGTTCGATGAGAAGCACAAAGAATTCAGCGATGACCCAAGGAATGTACGTTTTGGCTTGAGCACCGATGGAATGAATCCCTTCAATGAGAGGATGAGCGACCACAACACTTGGCCAGTGATCTTGACCATGTACAACATCCCAATGTGGTTGTGTTAGAAGAGACAGTACCTTCTCCTCACTATTCTTATTTCTGGCCCTAAACAACCAGGCATTGATATAGACATGTTCCTCGAGCCTTTGATGCAAGAAATGGAGAGGCTATGGAGGCATGGGGAGCCGATGTACGATGCGTTTCCGAAAGGAGGACTTGATATGTAGAGCAATAATATTTGTTACTACCAATGATTACCCCATGATGTTTGCTTTGTCTAGATAGATCAAAAGGAAGATGAGATGCTTGGTTTCCTTGGATGGTACTACATGGGTGTACCTAGATGCATCCAAGAAGATAGTTTACCTAAGGAACCAATGCTTCTTAAAGACAAGTCACAAGTACCGCAGCAAATTGTTCTTTAGATTTTATGTCAACACCCTAGAGATTGAACCCCCTCTAGAGAGACGTCATAACGGAGAACACATGTACAGAATGGTGAAAAACATACGCGTTGTCTATGGAAAGAAGAATCCGGATGGGACGAACAGAGATAGAAGCACACCTCCTGTTGAAGGCATACCTTTCAAGAAACAATCGATCTTCTTTCAGTATCTGCCTTATTGGCCAGACCTGGAGGTCCCCCATGCCACTGATGCTATGCACATGTAGACGAATGTCTTTGAGAGTCTCATTGCTACCTTGATGGACATAGGCACGGAAAGACATGGTGCAGCTAAACGTGATGCCACAGCTTCACCCGGTACCTGAGGCTAATGGAAAATAAACTCTGGCCGCGGCGTGCTTCAACCTAACACCAGACAAGAAGAGAGCTATATGCACTTTCCTAAGGGGGGTCAAAGTCCCAACTAGGTTTTCAGCAAATGTGAAGAAGCTAGTGTCGATGAAGGACTTATCAATAACACACTGCAAGGCTCATGATTGTCATGTGATGCTGACAGTGTTTCTACCTATTGCAATCAGGGCTATAAAGCCAGAGTTATTGAAAATGGCCATCACCTGCATGTGCTACTTCTTTTCGATGATCTCACAGAAGACGATTGGCAAGCAAGAGCTAAGTGACCTACATGAATTTATGGTGGAGACACAAAACCAACTAGAGATGTGTTTACCTCCTGCTTTTTTTGATATAATGCCATATCTCATGATTCACATAGTTCATCAGATACAAGCGTTGGGCCCTTGCTACTTGCATGAAATGTGGTCCTACGAGCGGTTCATGTCAGTTCTAAGTCAATACGTGCATAATCAGGCATACCCAGAGGGCTCCATGATAGAGGGTTATAGTACTGAAGAAGTCATCGAGTGCTGTCAAGAGTATCTAAAAGTACAGAAACGGATTGGTAAACCCGATTCTCGTCACAAGGGTAGGCTGGCTGGGAAGGGAACCAGTGGTAGAAAAGTGTTCATCGACCATGATTACAAAGAGGTGAGTCGGGCGCATTACAGTGTCTTGTAGAGTACACAACTGATGCAACCGTACATTGATGAACACTTGGCTATCATTATGGTGGAGAGAAATGGTTGTTCGGATGATTGGGTCATGAAACAACACAAGCAACGACTAACTACATGGTTGAAGGACCAAAACATACCACCTGGAGAAACCATAGACTCTATTACCATCAGTAGGTTGGCGGAGGGGCCATCGAGACAAGTGATATATTGGAATGCTTATGACATCAATGGGTATACGTACTATACCCACGCAAAGGATAGTAAATATGTGAAGCAAAATAGCGGCATTTGAATAGAGGCTCTCGATGGATTGGGGTGAAAGATCCAATATTTTGGCATCATTAAAGAGATATGGGAACTTGACTACGGAAGGGATATAACTGTGGCCCTGTTTTGATGCCGCTATATCAAACAACATCAACTGAATGAGATCGGATTGAGAGTCCTAAACCTCGAGAATCTAGGCTACCAAGATGACCCTTGGGAGTTCGCTTCACGTGTCGCACAAGTTTTCTATATGTCTGACCCACAAAGTAACCTCCCCCCGAAGAAGAAGACAAAGCACGTGGTTGCCTCCGGGAAACAGCACATTATTGGAGTTGATGGCGTAGACGATGTTGAAGCTTACAATAACTACGATGAGATGCCGCTATTCATAGACTTTCCTAAGAAGATCAGTGTTGTGGAAGAGAACCTACCCAGAGACATATTACCATAGGAACGAAAAGGTGTCAAGGGGAAAGTTGTTACAGCGGGCTAGCTAGTTGTTGAACGTGGAGTGTTTGTGTTAGTGTGTGTTTGTAAGACTTCATTTATGCATGCGTGTGAGACTATATATTTATGTATGTGTGTAAGACTACATATTTTTGTACGTGTGTGAGACTACATTTGAATTGTTCAAAATTAGTGACAAAGATAGATGACTAGACTAAAATGATAGAGCATGATTTTAGAAAATTTTAGGAAAAAAACCATCACATTTGGAGTTAGTATGAGGGAGAAAAACTAGTTACAAGTTTCAGCCATAGATTAAAGAGAGAAATCACACTTGTTCATCATTGATCATCATGAACAGTTGTGATTTTTCTTTTTAATCTCTGGGTAAAATTTGTAACTAGTCTTTCTCCCTCATACTAACTCCAAATGTGATGACTTTTTTTTCTAAAATTTTCTAAAATCATGCCCTATCAAGTTATTGTGTTGATTTGGTCATTCTTTTCATTTGACAGTTTTAGCACTTCAAATTTTCAAATTTAAAAAAATGACAAGTTTGAACAAGATTTTTAACCATTAAATGATTTCAGCTGAAAAAGTGATGAATACCAAAGTTGTATAACTCATCAAGATCTACAACTTTTATTTTGATCATTTCTTTATCTAACAAAGTGATAGTAAACATTGTTCACAAATCAACATGTTTCTCGTATAGTTCATGAAACTATGAGTCATATGTGAATTTGTGAACAATGTTAAGTTATAGATAGTGATGAGTTCAACAACTTTTATGTTCACGACTTTTCTTGTTGAAATCATTTAAGGTTTCAAAATCTTGTTTGAAGTTGCCATTTAATGAAATTCAAAATTTCAACTGTTCAAATTTGGTGAAATGAAAATATGATCAAAATAAATGTTGTACATATTGATGAGTTCTACAACTTTGGTATTCATGAGTTTTTCAGCTGAAATCATTTACTCTTTCAAAATATTGTTTCAAGTTGAAATTGTTTGATTTTCAAATTTTGAATGGTTCAAACAAAGTCACATGACAAGATGACCAAAATAAAAGTTATACATGTTGATGAGTTATACAACTTTTATGTTTACAACATTTTTGTTTTATTTCATTTAATGTCATAAAATTGTAGTCGAAGTTTAAAATTCAAATTTTTAATTTTTAATTTTTTTGTTTTCTATATTGTTTTGACTACAATTGTTTTTATATATATTTCTGCATATATAGAATAATACAAAATATTACATTTGTGCATATATACAATTGTTTTTATATTACTTTGTGTTTTTGTGATACAAAAAATATAGAATTAATAATTTAATAAAATAGAAAATATTTGTACCAGAGAACAAAAAGGATAAACTATGGGATAGGCAGCCGAAGTTCAATTTTAGATTTCCGGAGGGTAAGCACGAACTAGTAAAAAAAATGCTTTCAGGATGATGGGAGAGTCATTCCGACATTGGAGGTTGGAGCTCAACAAAAGTATATCCAAAAGGGGTTAACTCCCTTCAACGAGTTCGGCAACATAACTCCTAGTCAATGGGAGGAGCTCATGGCTCAGAAGACTTCACCGAAGGCATTGGAGCTTAGTGCCCGTAACACCGAGCTGGCGAAGAGGAACAAACACAACCATCATCTAGGCCCCGGTGGCTACTATGCCAAGGAAGAGCAGTTTAGGAAGGTGGACGAAGAGGCCACAGCTGCTGGAAATATTGATGTGACGATTTTGAAGGTACGTTCAAGGAATTGGATATATGCGAGGAGTACAGAATCATCCGGTGGTAATCTTAAGTTTGATAAGCCGGAGACCCAAGAGGCAGTATAAAGGATACTGAAATATGCTGAAGACAAGGAGAAGGGCTCATTCAATCCTTCCAGAGAGAGGGACGAGCTTAGCCTTGGCTTGGGAAACAAGGAGCACACAGGCCGCACCAGGGGGCTAGGCAAAAGGTTGACCTGGAAGCAAGGATTCGAAGAGAACAGGCACATGTACAAGAAACATGACAGAGACCGAGAGACTAATCTTGAGCTCCAAGTGAAGGCTCTAGTTGCGAAGGCGTTGGGGGAGCAAGGACTGTCTACGGAGCCATGTATATTAATGACGCCGCTGGGAGAACTAGCATTAGTTTGCAGCCCTCTAAAAGTTCCTAGCAGCCAAGGTTCCACTGTAGCCACAACCCCCATCGATCACATACAGGAACCAACTAGTTGCACCTTGGTGTTTCTCAGCGACCGGCAGAACACTGTGATGGAGGTGGCAATGGGTGTGGCATATCCTCCCGGTGGCTTACACCACAATAATAAGATATCGCCGAACTACACTAGGGTCGAGGTGCATACCGTGAAGCCTGAGGTCATGCAGTGGAGGATAGACTACGCAACTCCCGAGGGGCTGGTGTTACTCGGAGACCTTATGGGGCAGTTCATCCTCTAGCACAAACGGGACATTATATTGATTACTTCTTCGCCGCATCCCCCTCTCCCAAATTTAGAGCGAGTTGTTGAGGTCGGGGAGATATTTTCACCGTCTCGTGACCACCACATTCCTGAGATGCCACATTCTTCCTTGCCTCCTAGCGAGCATGTGCCTGATGAGATGCCACAACCTTCACCAGCTCGTACCGAGCAAGTGCATGATGAGATGCCACAGTCTTCTCAATAAGCACAGCCAATACATGAACAATGAGTGCCTCCTGAAGAAGGTGATGCACAAAAAGATGAGGACGTGCCTGAATGGGAACTTTGAAAGAAGCATCCAATCACCATAAGGCCAGTTTATGTTCTGATGAAAGACGTCTCGTCGGTGTCCAAGTGGTATTCCCATGACCAGTTCAAGCCTGAGAACCAAGTTAAAAAAGTCCCATCATGGGGTTCTGAGGATGCCATCACTAGCAAACTCCACCAAATTGCAAAGCAGTATCCAAGTGTTGATGCCATCAAATGGTCAAAGGATTGCCCGAAAACATATGAAAGAGACAAGCCCTTCCTACCAAACTGGGACATCCAGCGCCTACCACATGGAATGAGAAGGTTCCATGATTGGTACTTGCGTGTTCTCCCAACGAGCATAGACCTCATACAAGCATGCTTCCCCACTGGCACATTTGGAAGCCCAGCCGAGAAAATTGTCTTTGACTTTAATGACATGCAGACATGCTTTCACCTGGGAGCAATGGAGATGAATCTAATTTGCACGTGGTGCCTGTAAGTCCTTGTCCTCCCGATATGATATGAATGTAATCTTTGAATTTTGTTGTAACTAACCCATGCCATGATTTGTAGAATGCAAGTGCATATTGTCAAACAAATGCAAAGTGTGAAAGCCGGGTATATAGACCCTCAAGCTATAGCCCAAACAAATTTTAATTACCCTAAACAGTGGAAACTGGATGCTAAAGAGCTAGCTGCTGCAAAGACTCTTCGGGAGAAAGAGCACATCCGTACGGCGAAACTAAGGGAAGAGTCCCTTAAGGTTGCGGCATACATTGCCCTGGCTTTCAAAATTCTCCAACAGCACTCTACTATATGGCTACCATACAACTTCGAGTAAGTTCAACTCTATACTTAAAG
Organism: Miscanthus lutarioriparius; assembly: GCA_904845875.1. NCBI lineage: Eukaryota > Viridiplantae > Streptophyta > Magnoliopsida > Poales > Poaceae > Miscanthus > Miscanthus lutarioriparius. The sequence continues at coordinate 38,686,473 of CAJGYO010000010.1, read as the reverse complement.
CTTTGTTTGATATATTTTATTCGATGCAAAAGAGCTTATCTAGTTCTATGATTAAATCCATGCAGCAACCACTGGATTTGTATAGCCATTGATGTCGGGAGGAGCATGGCATGGGTCTTTGATTCAATAGATAGGGGCCCGGTGACATACAAAGACAGCATATCGATTTTCAAGACGTATACATATCGACAATTCTCATTACCTTATATGTTTGTATACATACTTGTAACATTCACTTTTGGATACTAACAAGTTGTATTTGCTAAAATAATTCGAACAGGGCATTTAGGTTCTATGTCACTAACCATCATGGAAGGCATGATCCAGCAAGGAAGGAAGTGTAACTTACTTCTTCAGTACTCCATTGCATGGCTGTCAAAAGCATTACTTAACATATTCATATGCAAAACACACAGTGCCCCAAGTAAAAGCCTGGGAGTGTACATTGTGGATACTATATATGTTCTATGATGAGTAACACCGGTGTCTACAGGAGACACCCCTTAAGGGTAAGTTTGAACCTCTTCACCCGTAGTATAAAAACTTCATACATAGTATGAAATACTAAACCGAAACTTGTTCTCTTGTAGTGGAAAGAAGAGAAAGAAATGAAAAGAGACCCATACAAGGATGACCAACTCTTAGAGCTCATCGGCGACCTTTGCAACTTCATATTGGACCAGATTGTACACGTCAAAGGCGCCTACCATGACTGAGAGTCTGACTTAGGTAGAAATCCTCAGTACCAACATCTTCGTGAGACTGAAAGGTTAGCTCTAGGATGTTGATAACAATGTGTATGGAATTTGACATTGGTTTTAAGTTGTGAATTATGTCTATTTAATGATGGATTATATATATTCTTGTGAATTGGACTTGTAATTGTAGTTTATATAATACTCTTGTGCTTGTAGTCTAAGGGGCTCGGAACGCTGGTCGCGAGGCGTTTGGCAACGCGAACGCGGTTCGGAATGTTGGTCGCGGGGCGTTCGGCAACGCGAACGTGGTTCGGAACGTTGGTCGCGGGGCGTTCGGCAACGCGAACGCTAGATGGAATACGTAGAAACAAACAGTATTCTGGTCGAATTTGAATTGTAAATTTGATTTTTTTGCGGGAAAACGTACTGTAGGGGTGGTTCTAGATTGAACCACCCCTACAAACAGGTATTATAGGGGCGGCTGGTACTACAACTGTCCCTACAAATTGATTTGTAGGGGCAGCCTGAGAACCGCCCCTACAAATGCATGATTTGTAGAGACGGTTTGGTAGGGGTGGCTGGTTAAACTGCCCCTACAAAGGGTTACGAGCCGCCCCTAAAAAACGCTTCTGTAGTAGTGAATAATTGCATCATGTGTGGTTTATAAAGTCAGCTTTTGATGCATGTAGTTCGTCCGTCGATACTGCTCAATTTACCTGCTAGATGCACTTGGGTGCTTTGCCGAACAAAATGCTTGGAGTATGGCAATAAGAATCACATAACTATAAAGTACTCCTACTGTATGAAGGAGCATGATTGCCTGTGGAGGCAGACAATACCAAACTGATAGCTCTTGCATGTAATTTATCAGTCACCTCTTTCATCCAACTCTAATATAAAATAATTGTGCATCATTTCTATACTTTCCTCACCCAATGTATCCATCATTTTGGTTACAACAAAATTACTTAAGGCCATATTGAGTTTTGTACATTCAAATAGACCTGGTCACTCCTTGTCTATTCAAGTAATGCAAAACCCAAGCCAGAAATTCTTATGGTGACATTGATCAATCCCACCAGCGAACTACTAGCGCCTGGACGTCCGAACGCCCGCGGCTCCAATCCATTTTCGCGCGTCCACACATGGGCACACACCGCCCAGATGTCCCTCGACGGCGCCTAAGTCTCACGTGGCCACACGGGGCCCGTGCCGCTCGCACCCCCTCTTGTTTCCCACATCGCATCCCATGTGCAACACCCGATCTACTTTTGAAACATTCAGATGTAACACTTGCAACATACAAAAAAGACATATAAAACACATGAAACATGCATCTGAAACACTTCCGAAAACGCTTGAAAAACATTTGAAAACCATTACAAACATATGCAATATGCAGATAAAACACTTGCAAACATACGTATGAAACAACTGAAACACTTAAAACATATGCTTGCAACAAGCATGTATATGCAACATCCAGATCTACTTTGCAACATCTAGATAAAACACTTTGTAACATACATCTGGAACAGATGAAACATACACTTGAAGCATACGTGTATAGTCATTACAACTTGTGCAACATCCCAAACTACTTTTGTAACATCGATATACAACATTTGCAGCATACCTATGAAACATCTGAAATACATGGAACATCTAAAACACTTGAAACATAGGCAGAATAGTCATTTTGGTCCCTGAACTATTACTTGAGGCACAGTTCCCTGAACTTTCAAAATGGCAATTTTAGTCCTCAAACTCTACTTTCAATCTCAATATCATCCTAAAACTATGAAGATGATCGTTTCAGTCCTCAAACTTCGCATTTTTGGCTCAGTTTCACCCATGAACTACCAAAGTGCATTTTGGTCTTTAAACTTCAATTTTTCAACTCAATTTCGGTCATGGCCATACTTGGTTTTTTAGCCCAAAAACTAATATTAGCCTGTCTAGACAAATTTTGAGGAACACTAGTACTCATATGTTTTTCTACTGCCGGTAAAAAACGATCTTCAGATTCGGTTACCAAAACAGATACTATGCCATCGATTGTAAAATAAGTTAATTTCAAAGACGGTTTTAACTATCCCTACAAATTAATTTTCAGGGATGGTTTTCTTAAGAGAACCGCCGTTAAAAATCAATTTTCAGAGTCGCTTGACTTAAGTCAACTGTCCCTAAAAATAATTTGGACTTTTTTAAAAAATCATTTAGCAGCCGCAAAAATGACAAATTTTTTTAAAAGTGCCTGTAAACCTAGGAAGACTGACCACCACTCATTGATTTTAATTGATCTTAATTTTGGAAATTTTTCTAATAGAGTGCAGCTACCGGGATTCAATATTTTTCACCTCGTGCGTTCAGCACACTACCATCGCACCACACAGTATCCTGTTACTACTTATATGATGTTATTTCTTTGTACTAATATATACAAAGCTTGTGTAATCAATATTTTGACATGTAAACAATCTTCAATGTGAAAAGTTTTAACTACAAAGTTTTAGATCTCGTTGGGCACCACAACTTGTTTTGGGATGTCCACAACCCACATCTTGTGTGGATAAAAGAATGGCGATATAGGTCAAACAAAGTGTGCAAACCGTCGCTGCTGACCAGTCGCACCCGATCCTCCTGCCGACCCCCCTTCTTACGTATGCTGAGTTTTATTATATTGGGCCATTTTGTTTGCATTCGATGGGCTTTGCGTCACGCGTTTAGTCTGGAGCCCAAGAAAAGGAAAGGTAGTCTGTGGTCCTAGGTTCACGATAGTTGGATACGTGTGGCCGCGTGGGTTCTATCGTGTCGTACGTGGTTTAGTAGGTGAGATTCTCTTTTCTTTTTTCTTTTTTCTATTTATGTTTTCCTTCTCTTTTTCCTTTTTCTTTTTTCTCTGTGTTGTTTTAGTCCACTACACCACAGCCTACAATTAACGTCACTTGGGGTCGTTAAAAATACAAAATTAACATCGGAAGGTTAGATGTTAAATACTTCTAACGGAGTGTTGGTCACTATATCTCATTTTGGTTACAAACTGTCGGTCGCTAATTCTATTTCACTTCAACGTTGGACGGTCAGTCGTTATATCTTACTTTTAATGTCCCACCGCGCGTCGCCACAAATCGACTGCACTTCGGCGCCATAATTGGGCCTCCTTCACGCTTAACTTTCACGTGAACCCACCTGTCAGAAATTTTTTTCCTAGCCCGCCAACACAGGGCCTCTCTTAATAATTAAAAAAAACAGTGCCTATCTCTATACCTGCCTGCGCTCTCAGCCCAATTCCCCACACTCAGCCTCATGCACACTACCCCGCCGCCGCACGCTGTTTCATCGAATCGACGAAGAAAAAAAATCAGGAATGCTATACAACACATGTGTGTTTTTTGGTTGGTTGGCACATGGATTTTCTGTCGGTCGGATCCGTCTCGCGCGTGTCTCCTAGGTCATTCGATGTGGCGTTTGTGTTTTGTTTCTCTGACCTGCAGACCTCCATGCGGACCTCAAGGCCACGCATCGACTCACTTCTCCAGTGGGTGAGACCGGCTGCAACCTTTCCCCTTCCTCTATCCTCTTCTCGCCCAGGCGCATCGGCGCACATTTCCGGGCACGACGCCCACCTACCGAAGGCCACGGTGGGGTAGTCCTCCATGGCCGCGGCCGGTGAGGGCCCGTGCGAGGTCCCCCGAGCGGCGGTGTAGGTCGCGACCGGACGAGGTCCCTGAGCGGCGGCATAGGTCGTGCCTGGACAAGCTCTCCCGAGCAGCGCGGGCGGCGGCCGTCTCCAACGACGAGGGCGCAGGGCGCCATTGCTAGAGGTCGGCAGGTACCTCTAGCATGTAGTAGTTTTTAGTTGTTTGTCTGACCAAAGTGGCATGCTGCTGCTGTTGAATCTGACATTGAGCAGCATGTTTTTAGTTGCTGCTGCTGCTGCTGTTGAATCTGGCGACAAAGCACATGTAGTAGTTTTTTAGTTGTTTTTCCTTTTCTGTTGTACCCTACTGCAGAACAAAGCCCTCAGAGCAATGGTGCTTGCTCATAGGTTTCAGGTCGTTTGTTGTTTCAGTTTGTTCTTCTTTTCGGTGGATCGGGTTGTCTGAACTAGGTTTCCAAGAACTGACACTGATTTTTTTTATCTCTGCATTGGATTATTAGGCTGGCAGGCAGGATTGAAGAGTTTTAGTTTTCATTGATGGTTCGAATTGCCTAGTGCAGCTGAATAGCTAATTGTAGGTGGTTTGAGATTGAGGCTCGTTCAGTCATGTGAATGTGTGTTTTTGTGGTTTCTTGTTTGCCTTGTTTGCTTGTTAGCCATGAGATTGTTTTGCAGAAATTGCTCAGTTCACTTGTTCAGTTCATGAGCAACTATTTGCAGAGATTGTTTTGAGTTTTTTAGCTGCATACACTGTCCAAATCCAAATAGAACCCATCTAAGTTACCAAAGCAACTAGTAGAAAGCAACTATTGCAGAGATTGTTTTCAGTTTTTTATATTGATAGCTAATTAGATATAGCTGCTTATTGGTACTATTATATTATTGATCCTCATTATATTTTTAAACTTTTTTTAGAATTTATTTGCTGGGTTGCTGGGCATTTGGACATTCATTTTTCTGCCAACTATGGTCCTAATGATATTGATAGCTGATTAGATAGTGTGGCAACACCAAAGATGTTTTGTTCTCTGATGTAGTTCACCACCATTAGTCAGCGCAGACTAGCAATTTTGGCTGTCTAGATCTACCTTCCTGCGATCTGCTGCTGCCTTTTTTTGTTGTATAATTTACCCTGTCTAGCTAGTTTGTAGAGATATGTATAACTACTACTAGTAGTAGGTGAGTTGGCTGTAAACACATTTGCACACTGAACTTTAGCATTTGTTTTTCCATGGCTATGATTAGCACTGGATAGAGAGTATTTTTCTAAATGTGTGCACTTGTACTGTGAACCTGTGGATCTCATGATTAGCTTCTGTTGTTGTATTTTTGAATGTGAGTATTTTTCTGAACACACCTACTTTTTTTGTGGTTTTGAATAGTTGTTTGGTGTAGCAAATGGCGACTCTCCCCTGTGATGGTGGTAATGGTTTTGATGATTTGCTGTTTGGAATGTATAAGAAGGAGGTAGGTGTTTGTTTTCATTTGGTTTTATGGTTGTGTAATTTATACATATTTTATCTTTTTTATTTGTTTTCATGTTAGCTTTTGAAGCATTTGAGAAGTAAGATGGATCCAAATCTGTTGAGGGCCTTGGAATGTTTGAAGGTGAGGTATTGTTTTGTGTTACTTTTATGTTATGCCTTTGAATAACTTTTTTGTGTCTCTATTTTTGTAGGACGGTAGTGTTGGTTCGTCTAATATTCGTGGCTGCAAGTTGAGGCTGGAGTCCTTTTTAGCATCCATAGTTTCTGGAGAGGTGTGTTCTTTTTTCACTTTTTTAAAGTATCTATGGTAGCATGTATTGTAGTTTACTTTTGTATCATTGTTACCTTCTTTTCTTGTTTTTTATTATTTGTTTTTTTAAAACTTTTAAGGAACTTGCTGCTGGTGGTGTTCCGAAGGCAGAAGAGTGTGTGTTGAAAGCAAGGCTGCAATCTTTTTTTGGTCATGTTTTGACTAATGATGTATGTTGTTTATTTGTTTTTTTTGTTTTCTTACATGTCTACCTGAAATTTTACCTAATAACTTTGTGTTATTATTTTTTCCTAGGTAGTTTCTGGTATTGTTGGCATGTTTGCCTCACGCTGTGCTAATATGCCACAATTGCAGCAAGATTATGAAAATCTTATTGTTGATTTGGTGAAGCTCTTGGTTGAGTCCTCTTGCTTTAAGTTGAATGGTTGGTTGTGTTAGTTATTGATTGTTATTATGCAGTTGTGAAATTGGTTATTTTTATTGGAAATGGTTTTCTGTAGTGTTAATTTCACTTTGTTGATTTCAGATTATCAGTTTTTTACTCCACCTCTTAAGCGCAAGGCTGATGGTATTTCTGAGTCTCATGTGTTGCCATTTGCTGGTAAGAATGTTGTTGTTGCATTTTTTTCTGGATGCTGGTGCCCTTTTTTCGTTTGCTCTTTTTATTTGTTGTTTTCGGTTGCATTCCTGATCCCACATACAAATCAGAAAAGTAAAGTAAGAAATCTAGAGACAGTTGTCATATGTCCAGACATTGAGCTCACCTATTTTTGACGTGTAGTATAGATGTTGCAGAAGATACGTGGCACTTTTGAAGGTGTTTGGTTTCAGCTGTTTATGTCTAGTTGTTGCTTTGATTTGTTGTTTGGTGATCCCACTTATGGCATGCTAGCTGTTTGATAACCTAGTTGATTTTTTGCAGATCCATGACATGACTAATTGTGCATTTATTAATGAATATATGTTTGCTGTTTTTATTAATGAATATATTTTTTGCTGGCTGATTGTGCACAGTGCTTTTGTAGTTCTGAATCTGATGTGCAAAAAAGTTTGATTTCTACGATTTTCTTTTCAGGAAAGCATCAAGCGAAGAAACCCAATTGTATGCAACTGGCCCACGATGTTGATGCTAAGATCCTGTTCCCTGAGGTGGCTGAGATTGAGGTTGTTGAAGGGCATTCTAAAACAATTAAAGAATTAACTAAGGTTGTTTTCATTTATTGTTTTTTCGATAAGTGTTATTTTGATGACCTGTTTTTTTGGTAGTATTTCTGTATATGATTTTCCCCACTGTAACAGGAGACAGAGGATGTTGTTTTTGTAAAAGAGGTGAACCTAAAGGATAAGCTGAATAAGGTCTGCAACAGTACTGATGTCATGTATAATGAAGACATTTTGCATGGAAAGAAAGTTCAAGAACATTTTACTAAAGACAAGAAGCAGCGATCCCTTTTTTTGTCTTTTGTGAGTGAAGATGAACATAAATCTGATGCTGCCCAGCCAAGTAAATTTCCTGTGACACCTCCCTAGAGAAGAGATACTACAACGCAGTCTGCTCGTTAGCATCTGGCAGTCATGCTAGGTAAGATTTTGGCATAAGCTTCTTGTGCTTGCTGTTCCATGTAATAGTGTGACCATGGCTTTGATTTTTTTGGTGCTTGTCTCATGATCAGCTTGTGCCTCATTGTCATATATAGTTTCTTGAATCCTCTCATACTCCTTTAGGAAGCTTGTCATGCTCTATTGAGGCCCAACATTCCTCTTGAACCTCGCATTTGTACTCTCACTCCTTGATGTCGTATTTATAAATGGATAAAATTCTTGCTTGAACCATACCGGTGCCCATCTCTCTCTAGTGTTATACATGATTTGGATATATTTGACATGCTGAACACCATATTTGTTTATGAGCTGATGCCACTGTGTTTCAAATTCTTCCTTTGTCAATGAGTTGTCGATGATGTCATTTAGCTCTTCCCTTATTGTCAAGCAGTTTTCTGTAGTGTCTTGTTTTTTATCTAGACACCTTCCACACTTCATCTCAGCTTTGTACTTAATGTGAAAAACACAATTTCTGTGGTTTGCTATTGGGAAAATCTCTGCAATTGCAGTCCTCATCGCTCCATCTTGGTCTGTAATTATTGACTTCGGTTCTTTTCCTCTCATTGCTTCTAGGAAAGTTTGGAACAGCCATTTGAAAATATCTGTTGTCTCATCTGAAATCAGTGCACATCCAAAGATGCAAGTAAGCCCATGCCCTGTGATCCCCGCAAACGGTGCAAATGGCATGCGATACTTGTTTGTCAGGTATGTCGTGTCAAAACTCACACAGTCGCCAAATTCCTGATAATATCTGACTGATCTAGGGTCTGTCCAAAAAACACATTTCACCTTGTTATCGCTGTCCACTAAGAACTTGTACTAGAAGCTTGGATCCTCCTCTTTTTTCTTTGTAAAATACAAGAGTGCTTGTGTCATGTCAGTTTGACTTGTTTCTCTTTTGATTTTGTTTCTGTAGTTGCTGATGTCCTTGTCCCTGTATGGTGTTGCTCCCAGGCCACCCCGAAGGAATGATAATAGGTACATCATCTTCTTTGTTGGTATGTTGCACTCGTTTAGTGTCCTGATCATCTTCTTCTCTTGTTCTGTCATATCCTTGTAGGCTCTGAAATATTTTGCCCCTGCATCCATTGGGTGGTTGTGTTCTAGGTTGAGCCTTGTAACTAACCAAACCCCTTTCCTCTCTGAGACAACCATGCAACATTTGCAGTTTGTTTTGACTAGTACATTTGTGTCCCTCTCTGTGTGTATCTCTTCCTCTTGTGTGTTTCCTTCTTTGGATCTATCTTGGTGCCCTTGCCTGTTGCATTTGTAGGTCACTCGCATGACTTCATTATTTCTTTTTTTTGCTTTGTGTGCGAGCATGGTGAGCTTTTACTGCTGCAAAACCTGCCAAACAAGCATACTTGTTGAAATAGTTATGTGCTTCTTCAGCTGACTCGAACTCCATGCCCTCATGAGGAATATATTGGCTGTCAATTGCACCATTATCACCTTGACTAGATGCTATTCTTTCATTTTCTAAGAAGTTGTTTACATCTTCTTCTTCAAGGATATTTGTTTGATGTGTTGTATGCTGTAGACTTTCACTCCTTTGGGGCTCCTCGCTGTCATGATTTCCTTCTTCCTCTTGCTCTTGCTCTTCCTCTTCCTCTTCTAGTACCCTCTCTCCATTGTATGAATGCTCACCATCATATTCACGTTCTTGTTGCAGCATATCCCCCTGCTAATTTGCATGGATTTCCTTGAAGAGGTCGATGTTCCAGTGTCCATCATCGTTTTCCTCTCCAGGTTCGACATCTCCTAGCTGCAAAAATTAAATATGGTTTGTGTTATGCATATTCGTTGCATTAGTGTTTTAGTATGTATTCATCTTATTTTTCTTGTACCTCGTCGAAGCTTCTCTGTTCATTTGTTTCAAAGAATGCCCCATCTGACATCAAAGTTGAGTTGTAGTATGCAGAAGCATTGTAGTCTTCACTTGTCCTGCTTGTTGTTATAATCATGTTGTTCTGCGTAAAATTTGTTATGTGAATGGATTCGGTGTACATGATAAGATAATTCATTGCATTTTCTAAATATTGCATGGAGAAATTTGTAGCTGAACTATACATTTTTTACCTGAAATGCGTCTGGTGCGGTTAGTAGGGATATAAAGCTCCCCGGGGTGCATTCAGTATGTAATTTTAAATCCCTTCATTGGGAGACCAAGTGTTGTTGTTTTGAGAAATAACTTGTTCCAGCAATTGACTGCAACTCATTTCAGTAGCAAGGAGTTCTCTGGCTTATATTTGTGTGCAACTGATATCCATTAGTTCTTCTATGGAATTGTGGACCTGCAAAATGGGGGAAATATTTCTGTGTTAGTTGATATTTAATATTTATATATTTTGCACAAAAGGCAAAATGCCACAGTTTTGGTTATGTAAGAACCTCTTTTTCGCCATTTTCGATGTGTTGTGGACCTGATCTTGTATGTGTCTTTTCTGCATCATCTGCACATAATTAAAAAGACAATGTCAAAACTTACAAGATAACTCACCTTTTCCTCTGTTTATTGTGATTTGTGCCTGCCCACAGCCCCACACCAAGTTTTTGTCCTTGTCCTTTCATAGAAAAAAATTATCTCTTGTGATTTGTCCTAACTCACCTTTTCCTTTGTTTAACGTGGTTTGTGCTTGCCCAAGCCAAGTTTTTGCCCTTGTCCATTCATAGTAAAAAATTGTCTCTTGTGATTTGTGCTATCACTTCATGAACTTTGTTAATTCTGATTTGTGCCAATACACATCTCATTTTTGTCCTTGTCCTCGCACATCAATATAATACAAACCCCAAAAGCACCATTTTCCACCTGTAGCTTGTTTTATTTGGTGGTTTTCTGTCAATGACACTGCTACAGGAGCACTTATGTCTTATGCCAGTTGTACTTTAGTGATACTAAAGAACTATTTCTGATCAGACAACTTAAAGATTCAGTAAACCAAACAATTTAAAGATTTAGTTACATAATTGGAGTTTGCTATAATGTAGATTGCAAGTATTAGGCACTGCAATTTTAGTTCTAAGCATATGCAATATGCTGTTGTTGAACCGTTAGCCTCGTTGTTACTAAATTGTTACTTGCGATTTGTGCTAGAGCTAGTATATTTGTTACTAAATTGCATTTTATATTTGTCATGATTTTGTGGTTGTGTCCTAGTTTGTCATCTATCTTTGTTAATACTGATAAACAAGTCATCCTTGCTGGCTTTACCAGTGTTGTGCATGTCTGCTTCATTTCCCAGTAGCAGTAGGTGTTGATGATGAATGTAGCTTTGGTTTCACTGCCTCACTAGGTTCTCAGGACCACACTGCATCTTCCTGTGAACCCTATTTGCTTTAGAAAACTGACAGTAAGCGAAAGGTATCTATTTGTCTTCCTTGAGTTTTTAGGTTAACACATGCGGATAGTTTATTGGTCTGGCTGAGATGGTGGGTCGAGTTGATTTTAACAAGATAGTTGAATACTTGTAGCGGGACAAGTGGACTGGTTGGTTTCCTGTCAAGTGGCACATAATGAAGGACATTCCTAACAGCTTGTTGAAGCACATCATTCTTGAGTATATTGAAAACAAACCAGTTACTAACAGCAGACACACGTAGGAGGTGAGTTAAGTTCCTTTCAGTTTTTCTCTTGTTTTGTCAGTTTCTCCACGGATTGTTGATGGTTTCACATTGTAGTAGAAATTCTTGATATGCATGAATCAGGAAGTCAGTACTCTCTTAAGATAAATGGAAAATTGCTATGTCTAACTCTTTTAATGTTGCAGTAGCTAAGTTTTCCCATACTTTTTCAAGGTGTCTCTAGGTTATCCGTCTAACTCTTTTAATTGTTATCTGTGATTTGTGCCAACACATTTCATTTCTGTTTATTGTGGTTTGTGATTTGTGCTAGCACAGACATTGTCCTTGTCTTTCCATAGAAAAATCAAGTTAATTCCTTTTTATCTATTTGTTGTAATTTGTGCCTGCCCACATCAAGTTTTTGTCCTTGTCCTTTCATAGAAAAAAATTGTCTCTTGACATTTGTGCTAACTCAATTTTTCCTTTTTTTATCGTGGTTTGTGCTTGCCCAAGCCAAGTTTTTGCCCTTGTCCTTTCATAGTAAAAAATTGTCTCTTGTGATTTGTGCTAACACTTCATGAACTTTGTTAATTTTGATTTGTGCCAACACACATCTCATTTTTGTTCTTGTCCTTGCATATCAATATAATACAGACCCTAGAAGCTAAACTCCTCCTTGTTATTTTTTGTAGAAGTTTTTCAGTTTTTTGTGTATGATATTTGCACATGATAATTTCTCTACAATAGGGTACTAGTGTGATCTCCAATAGCTGCATGTGCTTGTGGCAGCTTACTCACATGCAAGAATGGTTGTAGTAGTGTGCTAGTAGGATCTGCCGGTGGGTGTAATTGCTAGTTTTTCTTGATGATTGCGCGGTCTTGTGTTGGGTATCTGCTTCCTCAATGTGGTAACTTGTTTGTGTCATTGTGTGTAAGGTATCATAAGGAACCTGGGCATAGGAAATGGTGATCAAGCAGCATGCCAGGGCCATCTGGAGGTGTGCAAGTACTTGGTTGAGGAACTAGGATGTCATCCAAATATGGCTGCAACTGGAGGCTCCTGTTAAGGTTCTTTCTACATCTTTTGTGCTTCTAAAAATTATATTATCTCATTATGTGAACCTTTGGCATCTGGCAGTATGAGGTATTTAAATTGTTCTCTCATATGTGTTGCTGCCTCCCGGTTTGTCATTCTTTTTATGTACACATTCTGTGCTGTTTAATTGTACTGTGAGCAGGCTATTTATATACATATACAGTATAATTGCATTAACAACATATATTATTTGCACTATTTGAAACATGCAATTTTCATGTTCTTGTTTTGTAATTTTTGAAGATCATAATCATTGTGCATTTTTTCACCGAGAACATCTCATTATGTGTGAGTAAATATTTTGTTTCGTAGTAATTTCATCGATATAATGCATTACACTTAATTTGCATATAAGATTGCAAAATCTAGCAGCATCTGAAATAGTTGGGTGCTCTGAGTTAATTTTGATTTGTGGCAGAGTTTCTTTTTGCAGTGGCAGTGTTATTATTTTGTCAATAAGCTTGTACGTGTGTTTACTAACCTTTGCTGATGAGGTATGGATCAGTCTTGTAGTTCTTCTTCTTGAAATTTCCTGTTCTTCTGTGCAATCTGATGTCTCCCCCTTTCCCCTGCTCTGCGTGAGCAGAGCAGAGGCTTTCCCCACGCAGCAGATCTGTTTTTGCTTTGCTTCTCTCCCGAGTCTTTATATTCCTATGTATTCATGGTTTTGGGCTTTTATTCTGGGCTGCTGTTGTTAAATGGGCCAATTTGTAATTTTAGTTATAATCCTATGTATTCATGGTTTTGGGCTTCTCTTATGGGCTGCTGCTGTTAAATGGGTCATTTTGTCATTTTAGTTAATGGGCCAACTTTGGTTGCACATAAATTATAACAGATTTTCTCTAAGTGGGCCTTCTTTAAAAATGTGTGCTACCTTGTGATAAAACACATGGTTTCTTCTCTCTTGGAAATCACGTGTTATGCAAGCAACCAACAACCATGTGCTAGCTTGTGCTAAAACACATGATTTTTCCTCTGTTACAAATTGTGTGTTTTGTAGCTAGCAAACAACCATGTGCTACCTTTTGTTGAAACACATGATTGTTGGGTAGACAGCGCGCCGCCGCCACCGGTCCCTGCGAGCGAGCCACACAATGTGGACTGCCCGCCGCCCTTGGCCGGCCTCCGGCCGCCCTCGACGGTAGCCTCCTCCACGTGCTCAGCAGCTGCTGGCGACCTCAGCTCGGCTCCTCCCGGCAGCGACCTCAGCTTGCCTATCCGCGCCGGCGACCTCAAATCTTCCCAAGACGCCGTCTCCAGGTCAGCACAGTCGGTAAACTCAGCTCGCCCCTCCCTCCGCCCCCGTCACTGACCTCAGCCCCACTCCCCCATCCCCACGGACGGCGCCCCCACCCCCTCCGGGTTGCTCTGCACCCGCACCTCCACCACCTCCGGGTTCCTCCGTTCCTCTGCACTACCGTCATAGCCAGCTCCCCCTGTCTCCCTCCTCACGGCCAGATCCAAAGCAGGAAGGGAGCCACAATCATCTTCTACACTTGTGTTTGCTGCTCTTCATTCAATTCTTTTTGGTGGATTTGTAGCAGCTCAATCTGGCAAGTGGTGAAGCTGCTGTTCAGCATCACTAACAGCAGAAAATTTGACAAGTGCACAGACCGACCATCCACGCTTTCAGGACTTTGGCTTCAGGTCAGCGTGGTCTAATTTCCTGTGTTTTTTTGTGCTACAGAGATGAAATGTCAAACTATCAGTATCAGTATGTAACTATGTGTGCTACTATATGAACATGGGCTGCAGTACAAGATTTGATGCAGATAAGTAGATCAGCAGTAGTATTTTCTTTGATGCAGAACTGCCAGCCATGCATTTTAATGAGACTCGATTATGTGATAATTAACTGTAAATTTGAGAGCATTATATATGTATGTTCGTTCAGTCATTCATTCAGTCATATACAAAAATAAAAACAGCACTATTGTACCAGTCAGCTTAGTAATCAGTTTTTCTTTGTGCTCTGCAGCATGTCAGTACACCTGTAGATCATCTCGTCACCTCCTCAATAATAACTAAATCATGGATCTGTGGTTCCTCTATTGCAGGCAGCAGGTTGTATCGTGGTTGGCTGAGGCGTACAACAAGAAGGTGCTCCTTGGATCTCTGCCCTAAGAAAAGCCACACAGCATCTACAGGCGCCTCCTCACCAAGCACTAGGAGCCAGCTCGTGGATTCTCAGGAGTATCAGGCAAAGTGCTCTCTACCACTTCGCTACCATTGTTGGTGCTTGTCTTACATGGAATGCTATGCTGAGTGTGATTGACGATATGTATGAACAATGTGGTTGAATTTGATGTCATGATCTATTTTTTATTTATATTTTTAGAGTCTGTTTGGTCAGCTTCTGGTTCTCCCTAGTAAAGGTTGATGGATAAATCTTGGATTGATGATGATGCTAGGTAAATACAGTAACAAATACTGAAAGCGGTATATATAGGTAGAGTGGCTTTTTAACATAAAAAATTCATGTAGGCACAACAAGGCATATTTCCAGGGGGTGAACCGTTTCTTAGCTTTTGCATTTAGTAATGCAGCTGTTGGTAGCAAGATACTATGCCCTTGTAGAAAGTGTTCCAACTCTTTCTGGAAAGAGGCTAGTGAAGTCCATGAACACTTAATATGTGATGGGTTCCTAAAAGGGTACAAAACATGGAATTTACATGGAGAACTCACCCCTTCTATGAATCATGGGAACTGTGACGGTGATGGTGATGGTGTTGAGGTTGTGGATGAGTCTGATGAAGATGATGACATCTCTGGTTTGCTTAGGGACTTAGGTGGTGGCTTAGACGATAGAGGAGATTTTGAGGACAATAGTCCTGTTCTAGATCCTTGTGAGGAGCTAGTTGCCATTCAAAAGTTGGTCGCAGAAAATAGCAAGGAACTATACCCTACTTGCAAGAAATATACCCAACTCTAATTTCTTATTAGATTACTACCCATCAAACTCCTTGGAGGATGGTCTGATAGATCTTTTAACTTGCTACTAGACCTACTCAATGATGCACTCCCTGATGGTTCAGCTCTAACGAAAACCTTTCATGAAGCTAAGAAATTGGTGAAATCCATAGGAATTGGGTATATTAGTATTCATGCGTGTGAAAATGATTGCATTCTCTATTGGAAGGAGAACATAAATTTGAATTCATGTCCAAAGTGTAAGGTTTCACGGTGGAAATCAATAAGGAAGACTCTTGACGGGAAACATGTATATAATGTTCCCAAGAAGGTTCTCCGCTACTTTCCAACAAAGAAGTGTCTCCAAAGGTTATTTCTGTCCTCTAAAACAGCAAGTCTGACGAGGTGGCATGATGAAGACCCGAAAAAGATGGTCTCCTAAGGCATCCTGCAGATTCCCGTCTATGGGAGGACTTCAATAAAAAGCATCCAAGCTTCGTTGCGGATAGCCGCAATATCTGTCTTGCATTTGCCACCGATGGCTTCAGTCCATTTAGAACCATGAATAATAGCTACAGCATTTGGCCTAGTATTTGTATTCCCTACAATTTCCCACCTTCAATGTGCATGAAGCAATCAAATTTCATCTTGTCTTTTCTGATTCCTGGTAAAGATTCTCCATGTAGTGATATGGATCTCTATTGTCAGCCACATGTCAATGACATGTTAGATATGTTTGAAAATGGTGTTAGAACTTATGATGCTTCCAGGGGTGAGTACTTCCAGTTACGGACAGCAGTATTGTGGACTATTACTGATTTCCCAGGTCTAGGATATGTGCCTGGATCTGTCACATCTGGTGAAGCAGCATGTCCTGATTGCCACTTCTTTACTGATTCACTTAGACTTGGTAATGGTACCAAGACTTGCTATATGGGTCATCGAAGATTCTTGCATGAAAATCACCCATTTAGGTTTGACGCCAATAAATTTGGTGGTAAAATTGAGTTTAGGCCTGCAACTAAACCACTTTCTGTAGAGGAAATTTTGGAGTGCACTAAAGAGGTTAGTACTAGTTTTGGCAAGGATCCATCTGGGAAGAAACCAACAAGAAAGAAACGCAAGGAAGGTGAACCATTAGTCATTTTCAAAAGAAGATCTATTTGGTTCAAGCTTCCATATTGGAAAGATTTGATGTTATGACATAATTTTGACTTTATGCACATAGGCAAAAATGTTCATGAAAGTTTAGTGAACACATTCTTGGGCACTACTGGGAAGTCGAAGGATAATTTGAATTCTCGCTTAGATCTTCAAGCTCTAGGTCTTAGAACTGGTCTTCACCCAGTTGAAGTAGAGGACCAATTTTATTTACCACCAGCACCATACTCAATGAGTCCTGATGAGATGAAATTATTTTTTCAAGTACTAAAAGGGGTGAAGTTTCCTGATGGTTATGCATCCGATATACGGCATAATGTACATGTCAATGAGAGGAAGGTATTCGGGCTTAAGAGTCATGAGAGACACATTATTCTACAATACTTGCTACCACTTGCTGTGAGAAAAATACTACCAGAAATAGTCAGTGGAGTGATTCGTATATGCAACTTCTTCAAGAAACTTTCTGCCCCTGTCATTCGAATAAGTGATATGGAAAGTCTACAGGCTGACATAGCTAAAACCTTGAGCCTTCTTGAGACTATATTCCTTCCATCTTTTTTCGACATTGTGGTACACTTGATGGTACATCTTCCTGCCCAAGCAAAAATAGCTGGTCCTGTCCATTTTCGCAGCATGTGGCCCGTGGAGAGGTAACTATCTTAGGCCATGTGTCTTACTGAATACATATACAAACCTAATAGTTATATAGTATTATCAATTAATGTGTCTATTATTTATGTGTACAGGTTTCTCATGAGATTAAAGGGTTCTGTACATACAAAAAGTCATCCCGAGGGATCAATTATGGAGTGGTCTAATTTCACTGGGTGCCTTACACCTTGTTCTCGCTATCTTCATGGTGTGGGACAATTTAGCCGTCAATCTAGAATAGATGAAGATGACAGTACACCTCCTTTCTTCTGTAGCATTGGTCAAGGTTTGGCTGGAAATTCCTCATTTAGTTTATACCACAAGACATGGGTGCAAGGTCATATATATGTTTTGTTGAACTATGACAAAATTGCACCTTACTTGGAGTAAGTTATCAAAAGCACTTGCATCATATAATCAAATTCCCCTGCATTCTAAAGTCACAATAACCTTTGCAGTAAAGCATGATCTATATCTTTCCTCTATTGGCCATCGAAATAAACGGGACATCAACCGCATGCGTCATGAATCCTTTCATGAGTGGTTTAGGTTGCATGTAAGTGAAACTAAAACTGAGGACTTGTTATTTGTGATAGATTTTACATATTTTAATAGCAGTCTTTCATAATCACAGGTGGGAGAAATGTGTGAGGAAGCACCAGATGAGATAAAATTTTTGGCCAAGCGGCCAATGTTGAATGCACGCAAGTACAGTAGCTATAGTATTAATGGATTCTGTTTCCACACAGAATCCTATGATGAGGGAAGACCTATTCAAAATAGTGGTGTTGCTGTAGTCACTAAGGCAACAACCTTTGATAGGGGCATTAATGATGACAGTACAATAACAAAAAATCCCTATTATGGAATTATAATGGAAATTGTTGAACTAAATTATCATCACAAAGGAAATGTGGTTCTCTTCAAGTGTGCTTGGGTTGGCAACCATGTGCAGGACAAATGGGTAAAAACTGATAATTTGCGGGTTACATCTGTTAACTTTGAGCATTTATTCAATACGGGCGAAAAAATATCAGATGAGCCTTTCATTTTATCATCACAAGCAATTCAAGTATACTATGTTCCTGAAGCAACTGATAATGAGTGGGCTGCTGCTGTTCAGTCAAAACCAAGAGATGTGTATGACTTAGATAGACTTAAATCCATTATTGAAGCTCAGCCTGAATTGACAGAAAGAACCATCCAAGAAGGCGATGCATTTGCCGCTGCTTGTGGAAAAAAGGAACCGAAAGGACGTGTTCGGGTTTTGGGTCTAGGACCAACTCCCCAAACTGTTGGTACACCAGGAGTGAAGGGTTACACACAAACAAAGGTTCAAATGCAAGTTCTAGAGTGCAAAAGGAAAGAAAGTCACCAAGCAGCTCTAGAACAACGCATAGCAGAATTAGAAGCTGAATTGGCGCGTGAAAGGTTGGCACGTGAAAGGTCAAGTATGGAAAATGTCTCCCAGAATGGCTCTTACTCACGACACCATGGGGTAAATTATTTGGGCATCCTCTGATTTCAATTATCAGTCCATCAATAGCTAGTGCTATATCTATACTTTAGCTGTTTGCTTTATCTGGTGCTATATCTATACTTTAGGCTAACTGAAAATCGACACTGGTCTTTTATAATTAATTTTAGTCACCATAATTTAGCCAGATAATTACTCATATATGTTGTATTACATTATTGAGATGTCAAGTAGAAAATGCATTACTGTGAGATCTTTAACATGTTACTAAGTCACTTGGACTTCTTTTATCCAGCAACCTAGCATGCAAATGTGTGCTTAACTCCCTTACACTATGTGCAGATCAGTCTGCAATCTTTATAACAGGAACTTTTGTAATAGAAATTTCCTAGGTACTTACTGTACTACTTTGCTTTGGCATGAGCGTGGCAGTTGTTGATTGTAATTAACCACATGCACTCTTTTGTTACTAGGAGAGTTTATATGATTCAGATAAATTGACTTGCTTAATATTTCACAGAAGTTTTTTTCTAAGTTCTTTTGTTGTCCCAGTATGGCTCTAACACTATGGGAAATAGGGCCTTTGCCGAGGGCAATTTTCTTTGCCGAGGGCTAAAAATCGGGCACTCGGGAAAGATCTATTTTGCCGAGTGCCGCACTCGGCAAAGATATACACTCGGCAAAGCCAACCACTCGGCAAAGGCCCTTTTTGCCGAGTGTCAGGCACTCGGCAAAAACGGCGTCAGGTAACGGACGCCGCCTGCCGTCCAGGTTTGCCGAGTGCCAGCGGGTAGGCACTCGGCAAACCACTTCTTTGCCGAGTGCCAGACCCTGACGCTCAGCAAAGATTTTTTCTTTTTTTAAAAAAAATGTAAACCCTAAAGCCTAAACCGCACATTTTAAAAAAAATTACCACTTTGCCGAGTGCCGGGAGGAGAGGCACTCGGCAAACATTTAAAAAAAAAACTGGCATGCTCTTTGCTGAGCATCATCTGTTGACACTCGGCAAAGGGAACACTTTGCCGAGTGCCTACCATCTGACACTCGGCAAAGAGCATGTTTGCCGAGTGTCAAAAGATGACAATCGGCAAACCAAATTTTTTTGTATTTTGACCTCCAAACTTTTTCTGTAGTCCTCTTACAGTACTTGGTACTCCATGTCGGAATTTGGTACATTTCCGGAACTGTTTACTATATTTATTTAATTTATTTCATTTAATTGAATTTCTTCGGAAAATGCAAATTTGAACTGCACGCGCATCGAATAATGGAATTTAATGATTCAAAAAATGATATTCATGGTATTGAGTGTAGTGTGAGGCCGTATCCAGGAACGGACCCAAAATTTCGAACATCTTGTTCACAAAACATGCCCACGAACTTGCGGACGAATTGTTTTTAAATTCTATAAAATGCAAACGAAGTCCAGAAATCATGAAACTTGTCGGGATGTCATGATATCATATGTGGACGATGTGATAAAAATTTGAGAAGGTTTGGTGCAAGTTATCATGTAAATGCTTACAAACCAGGACATCTCCACATGTGATATCAGATATTTGGTCAGTTTGCCGAGTGCAATAGTCACTGCACTCGGCAAAGCTGGAAAAAGTAGCAACCAGTTTCCCAGCTTTGCCGAGTGCCATGACCATAGCACTCGGCAAAGATTTTTTTTAAAAAAAAATTAAAAACTTTGCCGAGTGCCACTCGTCCGGCGCTCGGCAAAGAAATTTTAAAAATAAAAAATAAAACACCTTGCCGAGTGCCATCCCGGTCGGCGCTCGGCAAAGAAAGAATTTTTAAAAAATAAAAATAAAAAACTTTGTCGAGTGCCATCCTGGGCTGCGCTCGGCAAAGAATTAAAGAAAAATGAAAAAGTTTGTCGAGTGTCGTCCGGGTTGGCACTGGGCAAAGCCGCCGTCACCGTTTCCTGCGCCGTGACGGCTCGGTTTCTTTGCCGAGTGCTGTCTCGGCACTCGGCAAAAGCTTTGTCGAGTGCCCGACAAATGGCACTCGGCAAATGATGCTTTGCCAGCCATTTTTTCCCTGAGTGGCCTTTGCCGAGTGCGGCACTCGGCAAAGCCTTTGCCGAGTGTATTTGGGGCTTTGCCGAGTGCCGCAGGCACTCGGCAAAGTGCCTGAATCCAGTAGTGAACTCTCCACTTTTATGTTTAGAGCCCAAGATCCGAAGAAAATTATGTCGAGACAAATCATGCTGCTGAAATTCATGAAAATGGTGCCTATATAGATAACTCTAATGAGTTTGAATACGTGCTTATGCGTAGGACCAACTTAGCCCCACCATTCCAGCAGCCCCACCAGTCCAGTAGCTCCCCATTTGTGCAGCACAACACCTTTCCTGCAGCCTCATTTATGCAGCCCCCTCAGTCTAGCCCCATTCCTACAGCCCCAGTTGTTCAGCCCCCTCAGTCTAGCTCCATTCCTACAGCCCCAGTTGTTCAGCCCCACCGGTGCAGCCCTATCGGTGCAGCCCCATCAAGCAATGGTGATGCAAATCGCATGTCACATGCTGACTATGTAATGTTCTCATCATTTCCCAATTTTTTTGCTTCTAGTCCAATAGAGTTTTTTTAATGAATACAATTCTCATAAATACATTGCTTGCTTTAGATTGGCAAAGATGTTATACTCTATGCACTTCAGTGAGAAGATCAACCTGTGGCTAGGGGAGTAGTTATTTCAGTTAATCCTAGCACCATGCATGCAGGACAGGCTCTTGGAAGGAAACACTGAAGTTGTTATCAAGCTTGTGATAAAAAGGGATGCAAAGCTAGCTCGCCCATATCCTGGTGTGCAAGAGATGGCTGATGCTAAGGACCTGTCAATTGCATGGCCATATAACAGGGTAACAAGCAACACTTGTCATTGTTTGTTGTTTTCATATGTAATGAGTGCCCAGATTTTCTAATCATTGATATTTCTAACAGCTCAAGGTTAGCAAGACTAAAAAATCATCCCATGGAACAGGTAAGCAAGTGTGCAGTCTGATTTAAGTCCCTTGGAATCTTGAAAATCCTGAAGCTTGTATGCTCATTACATTTGTGTAGCTGCAATAGCTGGTAGGTTTACATTGAACAGGTTTACTGGGATGTGTTCATTCCTGTACGCCTGAGTAGATGTGATCCCTGCTGTAGCTGCGTGCATAGTGCCTGCTGGGTTGAAACCATAGTAGATCAATGTATTACCTGGTGGCTGTGAAATGAAATCTGAAATTAATATGCATCATAAATGAATTTTGATTCAATGAATACCAATTTTGCTGCTTGCTGCCTTGTGCTGGGTGCTGGTGTTGGTGCCTCCTGCTGATTGGTGCCTTTTATGAAGTTTTTGGTTGTGTTTTTTTGATGAATTTCAACTTTTTATTTACAGGTGGTGGGAGGAAATAGCTGGAAGTAGACTGCAGCCACTGATTGGATCAAAGTGCTCATGACGACATGTTTTGGACATCCTAGCGCTATAGATGAAAACTTTTGTTTGGACTTACTAGAGGTAGATCATTTTGTAAAGAGTGGAAGCAAACTATGAGATATGGGTTGTGGAACCGAATATCTCTAGTATGGCCAGCATTTTGGCCAAACTTATTTCATTTTTAGCTCTTGTTCGCCATGAATTGTGTGTAAAATGGCATGACATATTATGATGGCTTTAATATAACTTGTGAGCTTTGGTCCAGTTTATATGTGTTCCATGGCTCTGTATTGTTTGAATGTATCACATGATTAGTGTTGATTGTATCGTTAACATATAAACAATATATGATATTATATATTAATTTTTTGTATCCATAGCGTTGGGCAGTTGGTCGCTATAAATATATATAATCAGACAATTTATATCTTTTACATAACGTTAGACGGTTGGTCGTTAAAAGTCGGTCGGACGTTAAAAGTTTATAACGACACCACTATCAATGGTAGATATAAGTGTCGGTATAGGTTTATAACGACCGACCATAGGTCACTGAAACGGCTTATAACGACCCACCGGGCGACGCTAAATCTGGGCTGTGGTATAGTGGTCTTCTTTTTATTTTTCCTCTTTATTACCTTTGTGTGTTTTTTCTTTACTTTTTGATTTTTTCTTTTACTATGTGGCCTTTTATTCTTCCACTCACTTTTTTATTTTAATCTTTTTCTTTTCCCTAATTAATTTATTTTTTATTTCATTTTCTGTTTTTGTATTTTTTCCTTTTTCTTCTATTTACTTTTTTTTCTCTTTTTATGTTTCATGTAAGTTTTTTTTCAATTTGATTTTTATTTTCTATTTTTATTTTACTCTAATTATTTTTAATTCTAATCATTTCCATGCTTTAGTTTTTATTTTATTTTTTTCATTTTGTATGTTACATTAGATACATGTCATGTTTGTGTAATCCATGTGATCTTTTTTAATTTTCTTTTTCTTTTTCTTATTTAATTTATTTATTTTTTATATATTTAGCATTTGTTATTTATGTTTTTTATTTCTACTTTTGTTAGTTTACTCTATTTATGTACTTTAATAATTTTGTCTTTTACTCTTTTTATTTCCAGATACGTGTGATATTCACATAGTATAAATGAGACGTTCTATGATATACTTTTATGATGTTTTATGATTTATTTTATCATGCTCATGTAGTATACATGTGATGTTCTGTATACTTTGTGATATTCACGCAGTATATATGTGATGTTCTATGATATACTTTTATGATGTTTACGTAGTATACACGTGATGTTTTACGATTTTTTTTGTAATGTTCAGTAAGCATACATGATGTTCTAGGATATTTTTGTGATGTTCGGTAGCTTTTTTTTCTTCTTTTTATTTGACCCTAATTAATTACTTCACTAATTTATTTTTGGATTTTACATTTTGATGATTTTTGTGATATTCACGCAGTATATATGTGATGTTCACGTACTTACATGTGATGTTTATGATATATTTTTGTGATATTCACGTAGCACGTGATGTTCTACGATTTTTTTGTGATGTCCAGTAAGCATACGTTGATGTTCTATGATGTTTTTTTTATGTTCGGTAGCTTTTTTCTTCTTTTTATTTGACTCTAATTAATTACTTCACTAATTTTATTTTAGTATTTTACATTTTCATGATTTTTGTAATGTTCATGTAGTATACATATGATATTCTATGCTATATTTTAGTGATGTTTGTGCAGTGTTAATGCGATGTTTTACGATGTGTTTGCGATGTTTGGTAGTATATATTGATGCTCTAGGATATTTTTTTATTTTATATTTTTACATTTCATGATATATGTGATGTTCACGAAGTATACATATGATGTTCTATGCTATTTTTTGTGATGTTCGTATAGTATTAATGTGACGTTCTACGATGTATTTATGATATTCCGTAGTATATATGTAAATAGTTTTTTTCCTAAATATATCCAAGTGGGATCTTGATTTGAAGTATTTAATATAAGGAACACAGTGGCACAATCGAAAATTAATTTGGATGTATATTTTGATAGTGGAAACATTTATAGGGGCTTCTAATATATCTAGGCCACTAGGTTGGCCCATGGCATACCCCAAATTTTGTTTGGCTTCAAAATGGAAGTCCACACAAACTCAACATGCCTTAAAAGTCAGTCCAGGTTCATCGTGTCCAGTGGCATAACAGTCTAAGTAGAAACACCAATGTCCATATTTACCTAAGCTCCAAAAATCTCCAAACATGCATATAGCCCCACTATGAACTGAGAAATGATGAATCCCTTAGCTTCATGAGAGCCACAAAGTTGCCTAACATTTTCCAATTCTTTCGATTCAAGAGAATAACCATGGAAGAAACATCATGCCTCCTGAGAAAGTGTGAATTAGGGAATACTCGATCGTATTGATTAGTGTCAATCAGTGAGTACATATGGGCACGATGGGGAGCCTGGTCGGCTGGCCCATGCATAACCCATGGGTTTACACCATAATACGCCTCCGCAGTCGGAACTAGGAGCACTGGGAACATTTAGACTGGATCTAAACTCTATAAAAACGGATGTCGACAATCATTTAGTGAAGATGTCAGCGTACTGGGAAGATGTAGGAACATGCTGGACACGAACTTCACCAAGGGCGACGTGTTCACAGACGAAGTGTAAGTCAATCTCCACATGCTTGGTTCGCTGGTGCTGAATGGGGTTGGTGGAGATGTAGAATGCACTGATGTTATCACAATAAGCAATGGTGCCATGGCCGACAGGGCAGTCGAGCTCGCTCAGAAGCGGGTGCAACCAGCAGGCTTCAGCGATGCCATTGGCCACTGCACAATACTCGACTTCAGCACTCGTCTGGGACACTGCCGGCTGGCACTTGGAGGACCATGAAATGAGATTATCCCCAAGGAAGATACCATAACCAGAGGTGGATTTCCATGTGTCAGGACAGCCAGCCCAATCAGCATCAGAGTAAACTGTAAGGTTGGCAGGCGAAGTCCGGTAAAGATAGAGGCTGAGATTCGGAGTGTCCTGTAAATACCGCATAATCTGCTTCATAGCAGCAAGGTAGGTTCTCTCGGGTCATCCATGGGTCATGCATATGTAAACAGACTTATTGAACAGCACAAGAGATATCCAGACGAGTAAAAATGAGATACTGTAGAGAGCACCAGCAATGTCTCAAGGGTGATAATCTGTCTCGTATGACTGCTTGTAGAGTAGTGACAATGACATCAGCACCAACTAGAAACAGTGGTAAAGTACATCTATGTTATGAACATTATCCGCGCCGTTGTCTACTTTATGAATACTGATTTTGTCACTATAGTGAAGATCCAATCAGTGAATGGGTGTAGCAGCCATCTTGAACATTTACCCTCTTGTTTCAATGGATGCATACACAGTCCTTAAGGGAGAACGTATGCATAATATGTACTCAGTGACTACTCTTGGGACTCCATATTCCTCCACCAACGCTTCCTTTACACCAACGAATAAACCTTTCCTGATGTCATCCTTACAATGGACACACCTTAGCATTAATTTGGAGGATTCAAGCCGTGTAAAATAAGATCTAAGATGTGTCTCATTTGATTATTTATTGGTAGAAGATATCAAATCATACATATATCTCTATTGTGGATATGCATATATCTACATTAAGATGTGCTACTGCATGTATACATATATCTCTATTGTGGATATATACAAGTATCAACATTAAGATGTCCGCTGCAAGTATACGCATATCTCTATTGTGGATACATATATCAACACTAGCTAAGATGTACCACTGCATGTATATAAACTGGACCGAACGAGGCAATATGCATACTAGAACACAAGTTCAACAAATATACCAATACTGTTCTTCTCCACTTACATCTCATAATTAGCAAGACAATGAGGACCGTGGGCATGGCTCTTTGCGTTGTCCTTGTGATTATGTCATCATCCCTCTCATCGTGCTATGATTGTACTTATATAACTTCTCATGTTCTTACAAAAAATTTATATACGGATGGTTTGAAAAGCCAGCTGTGTTTCATTTATGCATGCAGTTCCGACGATAGGTATCCATTTACCTGGATGCACTGCTGCCATTTGCCTAACGGAATGCACGAAGATTGCCACTAGGACTGGCAAAGTGTTACGGAGCTCCAACTGTGAGAAGAAGGATGATTGCTGCTGCGTGTTTCATCACCAATTAGCTGTGTTTCGTCACCAATTATCAAGGCACACAACACCATATTGCTCTAGCATGTAATTTAACTACATCTGGCTCTGTTAAAATAATTACACACACTACGGGAGACGCGCTCTTTGCCGAGTGCTCGGCACTTTGCCGAGTGTCGAAACACGGGCACTCGGCAAAGAGGCAGTTTGCCGAGTGCCGCACTCGGCAAAGCCGGCACTCGGCAAAGGCCGTCTTTGCCGAGTGCCAAACACTCGGCAAAGAGGGACACTCGGCAAACGTCCTCTTTGCCGAGTGTCAGGCACTCGGCAAAGAATAACCCTCGGCAAAATACCTCAGCCGACGCTGGTGGCCCCTCCGTCATCCTTTGCCGAGTGCTGGCCGTTAGCACTTGGCAAACGTTCTGTCTTTGCCGAGTGCTGCAAGCCTGGCACTCGGCAAAGAGGTTCCTTTGCCGAGTGCCAATTCCGACACTCGACAAAGTATTTTTATTTTTTTTATTTTTCTTTTCAAATTTTTTCTGTGGCATTTATACAGTACCTTGAAGCACATGTTCCAATTTGGAACTTTTCTATGACTTTTTGGTATATTTTTTTAATTTTTTATGTTTACTTGAATTTTTCTCAAAAAAAGTAAATTTGAACTGCAGGTGCATTAAATATTAGAATTTAGCGATTCAAAAAATGATATTCATGTTTTTGAGTGTATTTTGAGGCCGTGTGCAGGGACATTCAAGAAATTTCGAACATCTGTTTCACGAAACATGACCACCAACTTGTTAAAAAAGTGTTTTTTAACTATATAAAATACAAATGAAGTCTGAAAATCACGAAACTTGTCGAGGTGTCGTGTCATCGTATATAGAGGCTGTGATAAAAAATTTAGAAGTTTTCGAGCAAGTTGTGACGTACGATGCCTAAAACCCAGACATCTCCACATGTGATCACTGCCTGCTCCCATTCTCTCACTCTCTCTCACTGCCGCGCGCGCCCGGCCCCGCACCGCTGCCGCGCGACCACCGGCACCGCCCTGGCCCCGCTCCGCCGTCGGAAGCAGGCCCCGCCCCGGCCCTGACCCAGCCCTGCTCCGCCGCCGGTGGTGCCCTGCCCGGCTGCTCCCCGCCCCTGACCCACCGGAGTGGAGGAGAGGAGGAGTAGGGGATCCAATAGAGGAGAGAAGGGAGGTGGAGGAGAGGAGAAGAGAGAAGGAAGAAGGAGAAGGGAGGAGAAGGAGAAGGAGAAGGGAGGAGGAAGGAGAAGGGAGGAGGAGGAGCCTTGGCCGCCGGCCACGCCCCTCGCCGTTCGTCCCCGCCGTCGTCCCCGCCCCTCGCTGGAGACGAAGGTGACCCCGGCACCGTGTCGCCCGACTCCACCGCCACCCGAGGTATAAAGCCCCCCCGGTTGTCGGCCTTCGTGCCTTGTATGTCATTGACGGCCTTCGTGCCGTACGTGGATGTGTGGGCCTTCGTGCCGTATATATGCTGTCGGCCATCGTGCTGGCTTTTTTCTTGCAGGTTTTGGAAACCTCTCCGTATAGGGGAGGTTCTGTCGAAATTTTTAACTTATAGTATTATAATTCTTCTTTTGCAGAGCAGGACCCGTCAGAGGGGACTCGGAGTACGTAGGCGACCCCGATCATCTTCGTCGGCGCTGCGGTCCTGCCTGCACAGCGTCGCCTCGCCACTACCCCGCTAGCCTGACTCCACCGCCACCCTAGGTATAAATAACCTCTCTTCCTTATCGTTGTCGTAGATCGGTGTAACCCAGTTAGGCATCTCCTGTTCGAAACAGATATGGTTGGAGGTATGCGGATCTTCGCATATCTAATACCGTATCTGTTTTAGATTGTCTACTTTTTTGGACAGCCCGCGGATGCGTTGATGGGGTAGTTTTCATGTTCTGCTTCGATCCGAGACAGAGTTTCGGCACCACCTCCTTGTTGTTCTCTGGATACACAATGTATATGCTAAAAGACCTATGGAGGAGGAGGAGAAGGAGGATGAGGAGGAGAAGCTAGAGCCAACCGGAAAGGCGTTCTACCAAATGTTGTCTTCGGCACAGAAGCTACTACACGAGAAGGCAACGGTTTCTCATCTGGATGCCATTGGACGCCTAATGGGGTTGAAGTCCCAGTACAACATGAGTCGAGCCTGCTTCGATGGTATGTTGGTAGTTATTGGTGGGCTGCTTCCGGAGGGTCATATTCTGCCGAGCACCTTCTACGAGTCACAGAGACTCCTTCGTGCACTTAAGATGTCGTATGAGCAGATACATTGTTGTCCAAAGGGGTGCGTCCTATTTAGGAAGGATCATAAGGATGCAAAGTACTGTCCAAAGTGTAAATCCTCTAGGTATGTGGAGGTAGACAAAGGTGATGGCCAGAAGGAGTAGCTTGAGATCCCCATGAAAGTTCTACGGCACCTTCCGATCATACCAAGGCTCCAACGGCTATTCATGACCGAGGAGTCCGCGAAACAGATGACATGGCACAAGAATGGCATTCGATACAATCCTGACAAGATGTTACATCCAGCTGATGGTGAAGCATGGAAAAGCTTTAATCGCAAGCATCGTGACAAAGATCTTGAGGCCCGTAATGTACGTGTTGCGCTGGCAATGGATGGGTTCAATCCTTATGGAATGATGTCGGCCCCATACACTTGTTGGCCCATGTTCGCTATCCCCCTCAATCTCCCCCCCGGGGTCCTCCTTCAACGGCAAACATATTCTTGACGTTGATAATTCCTAGACACTCGGGAAACAAAATGGGTGTGTACATGGAGCCTGTTTATGATGAATTGATCAGTGCTTGGAATGAAGGGGTATGGACTTACGACCGAGCTACAAAGAAAAACTTCAAAATGTATGTTTGGTACCAATACTCCATGCATGACTTCCTGGCGTATGGGATATTCAGCGCCTGGTGTGTCCATGGGAAGTTCCCATGCCCGATATGCAAGACAACTCTGGAGTTCAATTGGTTGAAGATGGGTGGCAAGTTTTCATCGTTCGACAAGCATCGATAGTTCCTCCCTCTTAACCATGCATTCAGACAAGACACCAAGAACTTCATGAAAGGTGTCAAGGTGACCGACCTTGAACCTCAGAAGATGACTGGTGCCTAGGTTCATGCTCAGATAGATGCTCTCATGGTCAATCCACAGAAAGATAGTCGAAAGAAAGATAATCTAAAGAAAGATTGCTTTGTGGGATATGGTGTCGAACATGTGGACTCATAAGTCGGGCTTGGAGAGGCTTCCCTATTTTGATGACCTTCTCCTTCCACATAATATAGATGTAATGCACATTGAGAAGAATGTCGCCGAAGCAATTTGGGCAACACTCATGGACATTCTTGACAAGACAAAGGACAACCCTAAGGCCAGAGTGGACCTGGCAATGCTATGCGATAGACCAAAGCTAGAGATGCTGCCTCCAAGAGATGGCAAGCCAGGGAAAAGGCCTAAGGCCGATTACGTCTTAGAAAAGAAGCACAGGACGGAAGTGATACAATGGATGCAGACGTTAAAGCTCCCAGATGGGTATGCAGCGAATCTGAGGAGGGGAGCGAACCCAGAGACTGGCCGAGTCTTTGGGATGAAGAGTCATGACTACCACATATGGATTGAGCGTTTTCTTCCGTCGATGGTTCGAGGCTACGTCCTTGAGAATGTCTGGAAGGTGCTGGCAGAGTTGAGCTTTTTCTTCCGCCAGCTTTGTGCCAAGGAGGTATCTGTGAAAGTGGTTGAGGAGTTGGAAAAAGCGGCACCTCTGTTGCTCTGTAAGTTGGAGAAGATCTTTCCACCTAGCTTTTTCTTGTCGATGCAGCATTTGATTTTGCACCTCCCGTCCGAGGCACGAATGGGGGGCCGTGCAGAACCGTTGGTGCTATCCAATCGAGACATGTCTAAAGACTATTCGCAAGAAATGTGGAAACAAAGGCAGGATTGAGGCTTCCATTGCTGAGGCATTCATTCATGAGGAGGTGTCAAACTTCACAACAACATACTATAATGAGAACCTTCCTAGCGTGCATAATCCACCCGCTCAGTACAACGAGGACAAAAATGAATCGACCCTTAGCCTTTTCAAAGGGCCACACGGGAGAGCAAGTGGAGCGACCACAAAGACCTTGAGCTATGAAGAGTGGCGCAAGATCATGCTCTACGTGTTGACCAACATTGACGAAGTGGAAACGTATCTGGGGTAAGTTCTCAATGAACTTGTTACATACTCTGTAACTTTTGTACATCCAACAACATTGTTCCTTGTCGGTGCAGAGAATTTTTTGATGAATCCTGGCATCATTCAATGCCACCTTCTGACCATGAACGAGAGACCCTTCTTCAACATGGTTCGCCTGATTTCATTACATGGTTCCAAAAAAAGGTACCGGCCAACTTAGCTCTTACTAAGTTTGATGTTCCAAGTTGCCTGATTTCATTTCTCTCCTGCTTGAACTTGCAGTGCCAAAGGGAGGTGTCTATAAGTGCTGAATTACGATAGGTGGCCAATGGCTTTGACTATAAGGTCTTGTCATTTAACGCTTATGACGTGAATGGATATCGCTTCCACACAACAGGGTACGAGCAGAGTCGTCCCAATCCAAGGACCACGAATACCGAAGTATTTACGTCGGGCACTGATCAGGAGGAGTATTATGGGACAATTGAAGAAATATATGAGCTCGACTACCGTGGTTCCAAAGCACTTAATCCTGTCATATTCAAATGCCAGTGGTTTGATCCTGTAGTATCGAGAAAGTCCCATCAACTTGGGATAGTCGAAACTCGACAGGATTTCTTTTATCCAGGAGAAGATGTCTATATTGTGGCTCAACAAGCCACACAAGTTTATTATTGTCCATATGCTTGCAAAACCGACCCACGTCTTCAGGGTTGGTATATTGTGCACAAGGTATCACCACATGGTAGATTACCTCACCCAAACCTTGATGATTACAACTTGAACCCAAACATGCATGACGGAGAGTTCTATCAACAAGAAGAGGGGCTACCAGGGATGCTTGAGATAGACTTAACCGAAGAGATCGAAATGGAAGCAGACGAGGACTGGGTTGTTGACGAGGAAGCTGCAACTGAGGTGCATGATCCGAAGGACTTGGAAATGCTTGATGGACTACGACTAGGCAATGACAACGATGAGGATGAGGCTGTTGAGGATTTGGACAATCTTGATAGTGATGACGATACTTATCGTCCAAATAATCCCGATCATGAAGAATATTAGAAATACATGTAATACTATGTTATTTTGTAATTACATTTTCTTTATTTTGGATCTCTTACTAAGTACGTCTCGTTTATCTATACTTACTGGTTTACTCTTTTTAATTGCAGGTGATGGGGCCCACTAGGGGGAGCTGCCCCTCGGTTTACGCCAACCGGAGGGACATGGCGGTGGTTGAGGAGGCGGAGGCGTCAAAGAGGCCGAGGAGGCCGAGAGGCAGGCCTAGGCGGGAGCCGTTGACTGACCACGAGCGCAGCTCCTCACGTGACCCTATGCACGACGATGACCTTCAGCACACGGTGGACGGGGACGGGGGTCCATGGACGGAGGACGAGGAGGCGGTTCTAGCGATGGAGGACTCGGAGGCGGCGACGGTAGGGGGTTGCACTTGCTCTGGTATGTCGAAGCCCTACCAGCGAGGTCCCGCAAAGCGACCGATACCTGTTGAGAGGCGCCCACTGATTGCACCCGAGGGCGATAAGTAAGTAACTTCATATGTTCTTCATTTGATATGTTGAAAAATCATAATAACAAGTAATAACTATTGTGGACCACTTGTGCAGGAACTGGGTGCTGGTGGACCAGGCGGCCTCGGCACGTAATGTGAATGGCATCCTAGGACTTATGTGCAAGGAACACTTTCCTGGCCTGGTTAGGAAAGGAGATCAGGATTGGGAACCGGCCTAGACGTTCGACCACTGTGCCCTCGTGTAGGATGCTCCAGATCATAATGGCATCCGCTGTAGAAACAAGGCAGATTGGGTGATTAGGGAGTTGTGAGTAAGTCTTTCTTGCACTACATTCCTCAATTCCTCGCATTCATTGGACATTCTTGAAATAAAATAATGGATACCTCGTGTCTTTATGCAGGACTTCTTCAGAATCTAGGAGGGACAGGAGGAAAGTGCGTATCAGGTGGCTTACGCTTCCTGTAAAAGGCGTGTCATGGACTTGCACTACGAGTCCCGCATCCAGGCCCACATAGACTACAATGCTAAGTTCCTACTCAGGCATGTCAACAAAGAGGAGGCAAGACGGATGACGCTGACAAGGGAGCAGTACATACAGGTAAATACAAAACATGAATATTCATTTCTTTTGAGATTAAGTATGCCTAATTTGATCTTCTGATATTGTTGTCTACTTGATGTCCTGTAGGTGATTCCAAGCTGGTGCGCCACCCACCCCGATTGCTGGGAATATATTGTGGACACCTGGTTGGACAGGGACTGGCAGAAGAAGCACGAGGAGGTCCGCGATAGGCATTTGTAGATGCTAGGTGTACCTCACCATCAAGGCAGCCGCAGCCTCAGCAAATATGCACAGGCATATGTAAGTCTCTGCCATTGCTCTAATCTAGCCGCGCTCAATTCTGCATCCACATGTTGTTGTCTTTCTCATATTTGGATGCACACGGTGGCCAGCCAGTTGGTCAACTCAAGGCATATGCTCTGGCTCACATGGGTAAGGCGACGGCCAACATCGAGTATGACCCAGATGCCCCAGTTGAGGTGTACACCAATTCCAGTGTTCACACCCGCCTCTCTTCGTACACGGAGGTAGCAAGGTCAGTCCATGGGCCAGGCTACGATCCGAGAACCGAGGAGCGCCTTAATCCTCAGCTCGTGATGAGGGTGGGGCAAGGCAAGAAGCATGGGCAGTTCTAGATTGGCAATGGCGTACTCGACACGGCCTCTACTCCTCCTCTCCACCAGCTCCGAGCAGCGAGCACGAGCTCAAGCATGCCCATACGCCAATGGCCGACCGTGGTGTCTGAACTCCAGTTAAGCATTCCTGTTTCATTCGTCGTTCTTTGACTTTTACATACCTTACCTATGCATTATTGAAACATTGGGGTCAAATGCTGCAGGCCCAGGTGTAGGAACTGCAGGTTGAGCGGGAGGTCAAGCGGCAGAGGCTACAGGCTTTCGAGGCCCAGCGGGAGCAAGATCAGCGGTAGATGGCTGAGATGATCAAGTTCATGCAGCAAATTGGCCAGCAACAAGGTTGGGCGATCTCACAGACGCTACTTGCTCCAGATCCACCTCCACAACGTCCTGAATCTACCCCGGTGAGTATAAGTACGAAGTTTTACTTTCTATGCTGAAACTTAGAGAAACCTAGTGAAACCTAGAGAAACCTAGTGGTGGTGGTGGTGGTGGTGGTGGTGTGGTGGTCATGGTGGTGGTGGTGTGTTGGTGGTGGTGGTCACGGTGTTGTGGTGCTCATGGTGGTGGTGGTGGTGGCGGTGGTGTGGTGGTGGTGGTGGTGGTCATGGTGGTGATGTGGTGGTGGTGGTGGTGGTGTGGTGGTGGTGGTGGTGAAGTGTTGGTGGTTAAGTGTTGGTGATGGCGGTGATGTGGTGGTGGTGGTGGTAGTGGCGGATATTTGTCTTGCATATTTATCTCTTCTCTTGTCGCTCACGTGCAATCTCTTCTATTTTGTGCAGCATCAATCGGGGGCGGCGTCGAACCACCTCGGAGGGTCACCGACATCACACGTTTGGCCATCCCAACCCGGACCATCGCCGTGAGCTTCAAATGGAAGCCGTTGTGATATAATGCACTTGTGAACTATGCTTGTGTGTTTGGACTTTGGACTTGGGAGTCGAGATTGTGATACTTGTATGCTATGTTTGTGTTTGTGGTGGATTGTGATATACATTTGTGTGATATATAGTTGTGTTATATATATATATGATGTATATCTTGTTTGCAACGATGGAAGACTAAAAACCAAAAAAAATTGAATTTTTTCACTTCTTTGCCGAGTGTCATGACCATGACACTCGGCAAAGCTGGGAATCTGCGACACTCAGCTTCCCAGCTTTGCCGAGTGCCATGGGAAGGCACTCGACAAAGAAAATTAAAAAAAAACTGCTTTGCCGAGTGCCAACCTACAGCACTCGGCAAAGAAAATCCAAAAAAAAAAGAAAACAAGCTTTGCCGAGTGCTAGATGCAGGCACTCGGCAAAGCATTTTTTTAAAAAAAATAAAAAAACACATTTCTTTACCGAGTGGCGACGCGTGGCACTCGGCAAAGGGGCCGTCACCGTGACCTGGCCGTCATGGCGGCTTTTCTTTGCCAAGTGCCGTCGTGGCACTCGGGAAATCCTTTGCCGAGTGCCCGACATGCGGCACTCGGCAAAGAGGCCTTTGCCATGAAGGGATATGCCGACAGCTCTTTGCCAAGTGCAGCACTCGGCAAAGGCTTTGCCGAGTGCAGTTGCCGAGTGCAATTGCACTCGGCAAAGCACGCGTCTCCCGTAGTGACAGCTTTCCTATACTTTCGTTCATCCAATGCATCCGCCATTTTGGTTACAACTAAATTATTTCAGGTCGTACTGAGGTTTGTACTTTCAAACAGACTTGGTCATTCCTCAGATTTGGTCGAGTTATGCAAAACCCGACTGTGAAATCATTAGCATTAGACCACCCGTGAATCTATCTGACTATTGTGCATGATGTTGCCTAACACCGATGACCTGGTCCCAGTTTGTCCCCCCTAATAGAAGACTAATGAGCCAAATCTATTTTTTGTAGAGATTTTTTCTGGACTTTTTTTAGATTTTTTTTTGGAAATGTTTCCATTTTCATAGAGTGAAATCTACTATTTTCTAGAGATATTTTCTTGAGCTGTAAAGATTTTATTTGGATTGTTGTCAGGGGCTTGCTAGGGGTGTGTGTTAGGGGCGGCTAGGGCAGCCGTGGTGGCAACGTTGGGTGCGGCGGCCGCGGGTGCAGGGGCGATGGCAGCGGCGTGGGCGCTGGGGAAGGCGGCGGTGGCACTGGAGGCAGAGAGAGAGAGAGAGAGAGAATTGTTTAAAGAGCAATGCTCTATTTCCTTCTTGAGTTTGATTAGTTACAATGCCCCTATATTTATAGTCCCTATTGGACTTGCACACCAAACAATCTATCAAGGAGTCTTGATAGATTTAGACTCCCCTTCCCTAAAACAAGAACCCTCTCTTTTCCTAAGAAATATAATTTCCTTTCCTTAACAAAATCTCTACCTATTATTTATATTTTTGTCCAAAATATATTTATTCTCCTAAATCATCTCGGACTCGGGATGACATGGAAGTGGAGGGGCACTGCCCCCTCACACCGCGCCCTCCTTTGGTGCGTGCGGGGCACCCCCGGCCTGGGCCGCCGTTTGGCCTCGCGCTCCTACCGGCCCACTAGGTCCCCTGAGGGGGCCCTATTTGGGACTGTGACATCTCCCCACACATCTCCGCTCGGCTCATCCCCGAGCCAAATCATTAACCAAAAACAAAAGGAAGACCTAAGCTCTTCCTCGATACAAACTAATGAGAGTGAAACGCAGTGGTATGTTACTTCCCTGGGAGAGAAGCTCCAGACTGACAAATCCCGGGGCTATACCCATCTGGTATATATGATCACGCACACCCTCTGGATGGAGGTGGTTGTTCTAAGTGTGTGTAACACCCTAAAATTTGAATTTTTGGAAATAGAGCTAAAAAGATTTAATTTGAAATTTTTGTGCACATGAAATATAAGAATTTTTTTTCATTAAATTAAAATTTATCATCAGACATAGCAACATGGATGTGCATACATGCCAGTGCATTTGTTTCTTTGAATTGTGTGGATTTGATTCAAATTGAAAACATTCAAAATGCTTTTGAAAAATAAATTTGAAAATGGCTTTGAATTAAACGAAAAGAGGGAAAAAGGGAATTGAAAAATAAAAGAATTTAAAAAGGTTGTAAAATTTATTTTTGAGAACTTACCAAAATTTCTTATTTTTCATTAAGTTGAAAAGTGTATTTGAAACTCCATTCAAATTTGGTTTGGTTCATATTTGAAATAGGATTTGAAATAAAAGAAAAGGAATTTTACTCCTTCCCTCTCCTCTCCTATTCGGCCCAAAGGCTGCCGCCGGCCTGTTTCCTACCCGCTCTCGCATGGCCCATCCACTTCTTTTCCCCGTCGCGGCCCGCTTTCTCCTTCGCTCCCGCGGCCCACCCCACGCGCCGGCTCAATCCATGTTGATGTCGCCCGTTTCCCCTCTCTTGGTCGCTGACATGCTGGGCCCGCATGTTAGGCACTTCGTCTTCCCCATGCATATCCAAGCCGGATTCCGTCGCCGCCATGTCCGTCTCCGCCTCTGAGCCGCCTCGTTAGTGTCGTGCTCTCCAAGCTTCCCGGCCCCTTAAATAGGAGTGTCGTGCCATCCGCATCCACCCGAGCACCAGCCGCCCCATCCCACCCTAGTTCGCAGTCACCGTGCCGCAACCTAGCACCGCTGTCCACCGTCACCCCGCCAGGACGCACGCTGCCTCCGTCCTCTCCACGCCGCCGAGGATCGCAGAGGTGAGTTCGCAGTCTTGCCCTCTTTCTCCCTGTGCTATTCCCATCGCGAACCGAGGCCTGAAACACCGTTTGGCGATGCTCTGGTGAGGTCCGGCCATGGCGCCACTGTGACCCCTGCCCTGGCCACTGTTCCGACCAGCGGCCGGCTCCCCTCTCCTTTCCCCATCTAATCTCAACCGTCCGCTCCTGATCCAAAGGCTCAGATGAGCCCGTACCCTTTCGGCTGCTAGTTTTGCATAAGACCCCTCGGGTTCTTCATTTTCTAACCCACAATCCGTAGCACCTTTCTAGAACACGTTTTCTTCTTTAGAAAAGCGTAGTTTCTTCGGATTAGACCCAAAATCCGTTTTCATCTATTTACAGTTTTACCACTAATCTTGTTTTAGCCATAAAATCTCCGTTCTAACTCCGATTTGATCCGTTCGACTTGCGTTAGGTTCGTAATTCCATAAACTACATGTTCATACTACTGTTAGATATGTTTTCAACTCTTAAAATTTGAGGTTAGATTTAATCTATTATTTTATTAAAGGAAATCTTGTTAAATTCATATCTTTTATGTTTTAACTCTGGTATGACCTGTTCAAGTTGCGCTAGATTCATTGCAACGAGATCTACGCGTTAGTAACAATATTTATCAAGTCACTGTTTCTAGAATTTCATGACTTAAACTTTAATTTGAATAATAATTATGCAACTAGATTTTATAAATAAAATATGATTTGTTTTACTTTAGTTTTATAATTCAAATCTCAATTTGACTTAATTCAATTTATAATTTTTATAAAATATCTTATAGTTAAAATAAATGAAGCCTATAGTTTTCTTTTTAAAACAAATCTTTTGGTGGTTGTATCTTTTTCATCGTAGCTCCGATTAGTGTGCTTTTCGTGTCTGTGTGTTCGTAGCTTGACGTAGATTCGTTTTACAAACTTTTCATCTTTATTTTATGTTTGGTGTACTGTTCTAATTTAGATCTATTGTTTGCTTCGTGTATGATTGCATGGATGCTTGTATGGTGCTTTATGATCTTGTTCAGTCGGTGAGCTTTACATGTTGAATCAAGAAGCAGATCTTTGAAGATTTGGATTACAAGAAGGATCTAAATTTAAGGCAAGTATAGCATGGGATCTCCTAGTGCTTTGTTACCTCTGGGTATTGCATTGGGTAGTATGATGCTAGTGCTCAATCAAGGACCATGATCTTGTAACTTGACTAATGGTATATGCAATAAACATTAAAAGATGCTTTTTAGCAACATAAAATAAGGGGGCTAGAGCATTGGGCTGTTTTATGGTGCTCTAGATTCCTCTCCCTAAGGACTTATCTGTAAGTAATCATCCGGGACTTATAGTACAACTATGAGGGCTATATGGCTCTGGCTTTAGCTCAATACGAGGACCTTTTCTAGCTTGTTAGTGGTTACCTCTATTAGCATAAGAATGGCTTGCCGAATCGGGTATAGGACAACCTCTACTCTTATGTGTATAGCCATGATGGAATTGTGCCATTCGACATGGGGGTTCCTATATCTGTTTGCCGAGCGAATCTAATAGCCCTAACTTGTTAGATGAACCTTTGAAAGGCTTCATAGTGAACCCTGCCGACCTTCCTTGGTAGTGGGTCATGAGGCTGATCACCTCGGGCGAAAGGGTAAAGCACGACTCACAGTGAAAGTGTACAACCACTGTAAAGTGTAAAACTGGTATATCAGCCGTGCTCACAGTCACGAGCGGCCATGGAATATTTACGGAATAGATGATGAACACAGATGATACTGATGATGAAAATGCTCACTAATGATTACTATTTATGCTATTCATTATTCATGTTTACGTGATCATATGTTTATATGGGCTTGTGATAAAGTTGTTGCTATTCCTATACTAAAATCATGACTCATTAAAAGCTAATCGCAGTTAACCAGTGTCAGCTCTTTTGAGCCTCATGAACCCCATGTTATATTTATTGAGTACGACATGTACTTACACTTGCTTTACTTTTTAAATCTTTGGAAAAATCCTGGATGGGTACCAGATTGCTAGAGTTTGGAGGAATTAGGCTTGTGATCAACCAGTTAGTTCACCCAAAGATCGAAGTTGTCTTTTCCACTATTTGCTATCTAAGGTTATGTTCTTTATACTAAGTACATTATGTATTGAGCATTGTCTATTGATATTACACTTATTTATAGCTATATGTGAGATTTGACTTCCTGGGCTCACATATGGTGCGTATCTGACTTGTTCTTAAAACTAGGTGCTACAAAGTGGTATCAGAGCAATGCTGACTATAGGACGTAAGCCTAGTAGAAACTGGTCGATCTAAGGTTTAGAAGTTGCTATAAAAACCCTTGCTCTATGAACTTTGATATTTTCTTCTCTACTATATCTTTACCCTTGTTATTCATCTCTACCTTGGTGCTTATTCTAAAGTCTTTGTTCTCATCTCCACTCCTTGATTTGATATGCTTTTAGAACTGTTCCTCATCACCTTCTTGCGTAATCTTAAGATGAGTCCTAGGATTGTTACCCCTAGTACAATGAGGATGATAGTATCGCAAGTTGAGTCAATGATCGAGTTGTGCATCTTTATTGCTTTGTTGAATTGTTATTATGCTTATGATTGTTTTGAATCTTTGTAATGATTGCAATGCTCCTATTGGGTGTTCCCACAATTTCATTTAGCTTATAGGCCTAAGGTATAAGGATTAGTGAAATAAATAGTTGGGTTATGGTTTTCTTCTGTTCTCCCTATCCTGTCGTTTCGGAGTAGCCTGCACTCTTTGTCTTATATCTCTGATGTTGGACGATTATAAATCATGAGAAAATTTTGGACAATAGTGGACTTCAATATCTTTCTCCGACCGCAAGAACCACCCTATGGCAGAACCACCTGAAATAGCACACTTACGCAGGTGCTCGTGTTCCACCAGACACTAAGCACCTCGAAAGCTAGCTATAGCGGGCGGAATCCGTCGAGCACACCCCAAGAGAGAACCCAAAAGATCCACATTTTTCCCAAGGATCCAATAATGAGAACGAGTTACAATACTGGTCCATTTCATACATCAGAGTTTCTTAAAAAGTACATTATTATAGTACCAAATATTAAAGTGTGGAATAATAAACAACGGAATTTAAAAATAACATCTAGCGATAAAGGACGAGGATCCGTCTGAGCCCACCAGAAGAATCCTCCAAACAAAGGTACATCTCATGCATCACCTGCAATAGGGGTAAATAAACCCTGAGTACACAGTGTACTCATAAGACTTTTCTAACTAGTGGGAATAATTTCCCAACTCCAAGGAATATGATAAGCTTCATGGTTTGCTGGTTTCTTTTGGGCAGAAAGCAATACTAATAGTGAGTCCTTACTTATGTTATTATTATTAGCCACATTAAGTTATTAGCTATCCAGTCTGTATAAGCACATGTTCTACTTTCAAGCAAGAGTTGAGCAATCATTTCCTTTTCATCATCTTCCATCTTTCAGTTCTTACTACGATGCTAGAGTTAAGACAAGTCGTACCGACTCGGCTGTGATTCACGAACCAATGTGCCTAGCTGGGTGCCCCGAAAACACATGCCCCGCTTGTACCCCAGGCACAAGCAAGACTAACCCATCACCCTCCTGTCCTGGGTGTATAGGTCCCCATCCAAACTTGGACACCATGCCCCCACTCCTGAGTCCCGGACTCAGTGTGGTGCAAGGACCACCACCATCCCCGCCTCCAATCAGTCAGTCCAAAAAGAGCCGGATCCACGACAAGAGAGCAACAAGTGTTCCCTGCGCCCATACCCAAGTATGTGCTCAAGACAATAGATCTGTGACTTGCCTAGCGTCCTTTGCACGATCGGTACTTAATTGACACAGATAGGGAAAAAGTGTAACCGAGCTATGCCCTATTGGCCACAGGACACAACCCCTTACACCCAGCAGTACCCAAACGATATCCCTGCCTGGTCACCATTTACCTTTCCATCATTTTATCATGAGTGATCATATTTATCACCTATTTGCAAGTAACGGTAGGTTACTCATGCTACCGATGTCCTGAGCATACCAGCTACTCGACATGTACTAGTAGGACTCGTGGGTAGATATATTTATGCATGTAGTTTCCATGTGCCTAGTGTGAGATGGAGATAGGAAGTACATTTCGACGCAGCAACTAACTATCTAAACCAGAGAGGAGGTGGGGGTAATACTTCAATAGGTAACCCTATTGTTCCCACGTGGCCTCATCCTCTGAATGGTTCTGCCATTGCACTTTGTAAAATTTTACCACACTGTTCCTGGTTACTCTTTCTTTCTCATCCAGGATTTTTACAAGGTGCTCAACATAAGTCAAATCTGGCTAGAGAGGAAGTCCTTCAAGTTCCACAACTTCATTAGGAACCCGCAAACATTTCTTCAGTTGTGATACATGGAACACATTGTGTACCGCAGATAGAATACCATAAGCTATAGACGGTAAGCAACTGGGCTACACTGCTTCAAGATTTTGTAAGGGCCCACATATCAGGGAGGTAGCTTGCCATGGATACCAAACTCATGCACTCCTCTCATAGGAGACACCTTGAGGTATACATAATCCCCAACTTCAAACTCTAAAGGCCTTCTTCGCTTGTCGGCATAGGCTTTCTACCGACTCTAGGCTACCTTCAAATGACTCTGAATAAGAATGACTTGCTCATGAGCCTCCTTGATGAATTCTGGCCCAAAATACCCACGGTCTCCCACTTCAA
Source organism: Miscanthus lutarioriparius (assembly GCA_904845875.1). Classification (NCBI taxonomy): domain Eukaryota; kingdom Viridiplantae; phylum Streptophyta; class Magnoliopsida; order Poales; family Poaceae; genus Miscanthus; species Miscanthus lutarioriparius. Next base: position 38,644,889 of record CAJGYO010000010.1, on the reverse strand, counting down.
CCCAATTGAGTGGTGTCCTACACTTTCTTCCATATAGAGCTTCAAATGGTGCCATTCAGATACTTTCCTGGTAGCTATTATTGTAAGAAAATTCAGCCAACTTCAGGCATCCATCCCACTTCTCAGGAAAAGAAATGGCACAAGCTCTCAACATATCTTTGAGCACTTGATTCACCCTTTTGGGTTGGCCATCAATCTAGGGGTGATAGGCTAAACTGCGGAGGAGACTAGTTTCAAGACACTCCAGGAGTTGCTCCCAGAAATGAGAGACAAAAACTGATCCCCTATCAAAGATGATAGTGAGGGGAACACCATGTAGAGTCACAATCTGGTCCAGGTACAACTCGGCATACTGTCTGGCAGAATATTTAGAATTCACTAGGAGGAAATGAGCGCACTTGGTGAGGCGATCCACAATGACCTAGATAGAGTTATAACCCTTGGTTGTGCGGGGTAAACCCACAATGAAATCCATGGAAATATCTTCCCACTTCCAAACATGAATGAGCAAGGGCTACAAATATCCTAGGGTGCGCATATGATCTGCTTTAACCCTACCACAAATGTCACACTCCGCGACGTGCCGGGTGATGTCCTACTTCATGTTGGACCACCAGTACAAGTGACGTAGATCATGATACATCTTGTTGCTGCCAGGATGAATAGATAGCTTTGAATAATGAGCTTCATTCAAAATCTTTCTTCTTAGCTCCTCACTGAATGGAACCACCAGCCTATCCTTGTATCTTACTACACCATGCTCATCAACACTAAAGTGAGGGCCACACCCTTTGGCAATCAATTTTTTTGATGTGGGGAATTTCTTCGGGGTCTTCCTTTTGCTCCTGAATAATCTGCTCCTGCAATTCTGAGGTCAATGCAATGTGAGCCAACACCTCTATGTGGTTGAGAGACAAAGGTGTTTCCTCAACCTAGTGTCACTTTTGGCTCAAAGCATCAGTCACTACATTGGCCTTTCCTAGGTGATAATGGACTTCCAAGTTGTAATTCTTTATCAATTCTAACCATCTCTGTTGCCTCATATTCAGCTTAGACTGAGTGAAAATATACTTGAGGCTCTTGTGATCCGTAAAGATATGCACTTTGTTGTCCAATAGATAGTGCCTCTAAATCTTTAGAGTGTGGACCATAGCAGCTTGCTCTAAGTCATGGGTGGGGTAATTCACCTCGTGCTTTTTTAGTTAGCGCGAAGCATAAGCTATCACATGCCCATCTTGCATAAGCACACACCCTAGCCCCGTCTTCGAGGCATCACAATATACATCAAAGGGTCGGTCAATATCTGGTTGGGCCAACACTGGAGCAGTGGTCAGAAATGTCTTCAGAGCTTGGAAGGCTTCTTCACAGGCTGGACTCCAATCAAACTTAGCTTCTTTTTGGAGCAACATGGTCATTGGCTAGGCTATCTTGGAGAAATCCGAGATGAAATGCCGATAGTACCCAGCAAGACCAAGGAACTAATGAATCTGATGCACAGACTTGGGAGACTTCCAATCCAATACATCTTGCACCTTGCTGGGATCTACAGAAACGCCGTCCGGTGTCAACACATGCCCCAAAAACTGCACTCGATCTAACCAAAATTCACATTTGCTAAATTTAGCATACAGCTTGTGTTCCCTTGGTCGAGACAGTACTATCCAAAGATGTTGGGCATGCTCTTCATCATTCTTGGAATAAATTAGTATATCATCAATGAACACTACCACAAACTTGTCTAGCTCTGGCATTAAAACTAAATTCATCAGGTACATGAAGAATGCAAGAGCATTGGTGAGACCAAAAGACATCACTAGGTACTCATACAGCCCATACCTAGTAGAAAAAGCTATCTTTGGTATATCATGTGGTCTGATCTTGATCTGGTGATAGCCTAATCGGAGGTCATCTTCGAGAACACCTTGGAACCAGCTAATTGGTCGAACAAAGTATCTATGCGGGCAAAGGATACTTATTCTTAACTATTACCACACTAAGAGGGCGGTAATCCACACACATTCGCAAAGTACCATCCTTCTTCTACACAAAAATAGCTGGGCAACCCCACGGTGAAGAACTAGGGCGGATGAAACCTTTTTCCATCAACTCTTCCAGCTGCTTCTTCATTTTTGCCAATTCCCTTGGAGCCATGCGGTATGGGCATCTAGAGATAGGAGTAGTACCAGGCTCTAGCTCAATGGAGAATTCTACCTCTCTATCCGGTGGCAACCTAGGAAGATCTTTGGGAAAAACATCTAGGAACTCACACACCACAGGGATGGGGGTAAGATCAGGAGAGGCTTCGACATGGACAGCAACAGGTAAGACTGGATCTAAGGGTACAAGTAGAGACATCGTATCCTCAGAAGAAGGAAGCCGTAACTCGACAAATCTCCGCTTCATATCCAATACTACCCCATACACCCGCAACTAGTTCATTCCAAGAATAGCACTAATGCCTTGCCCCAGCATTACCATGAACTGTAAGCGGTAAGTGTGGGTGGCTAATACCAAGCTTACCATGTCCATTCGGGTATTGATGAACATTTGCAAACCCGTAGTACGGATTCTATAGGCATAAGGTATAGCCATAAGTGGTAAGTTGTACCGGCCTACAAATCCCATGCTCATAAATGAATGTGATGCACCAGAATCGAACAACACATAAGTTGTATGGGAATCGATGGTGAACATACCAGCCATCACTAGTTCCTGCTGCAATATCTGCTCTACATTTGTGAAATGCACCTATCCGAATCTGCTGGGCGCCTTCTTCTTGACCACTGTCCTCCTAACTAGCCTAGAGTTCGCTGATGGTTGAGTAGACTGAGCTGGCTGGTTTTGAGGACAAGCTCGGGCATAGTGGCCATCTTTGCCACACTTGAAGCAAGCACCAGGCTTGTTTCCAAATCCCTGGCGAGGTAGGACCTGCTGTCCCTGAGGCTGCTAGGGCTGCACCTGCTGCGTGGGAGCACGCTACTGTGTGGAAGAAGTCTAATAAGTTTGCTGGGGCTGCCAAAACCAAGGCCCGCCTGATGATTGATAGGGCCCCCGCCAGACAACTTATACCTTCTGAGTATGAGGGTGGCTGGAAGACCCCGTAGCCACCCACTTCCTCTTCCACTCTCCCTGGGACTCCCGCTGAAATCCCTCCATGGCGATGGCAGCGTTCTTCAGTGCCCCGAAGGTCTGATAGTTCGCCGTGTACAGCTTCTCCTGAAGGATAGAAGAGAGGCTGCGAAAGAAGCGATCCTTCTTCTTGTCATCAGTGTTCACATGAATGCCAGCATACTGGGACAGATGATTGAACTTATTAACATAATCCATCACTGTCATTCTCCCCTGTCGCAGCTCCAGGAACTCAGTCAGCTTCCGGTTGATGAGACCAGCAGGGATATAGAACTCTCTGAATGCTGTGGTGAACTCCTACAAGGTCACCGGATGATCTGGCTGTTGCATGGCATGGAAGGTATCCCACCATGCACTTGCGGACCCCAATAACTGTTGCGCTGCAAATCGTACCTTCTGCTCGTCGGCCACGTTGAGCAATAGAAACTTCTGCTCGAGAATGCGAAGCCAGTGCTCCGCATCCAGGGGCTCATCTATCGGCGTGAAGGTGGGCGGCTGGGTCTTGAGGAAGTCCTGGTAAGAGGAGGGTCCCTCAAGATGGTGGGCACCACCCCCATTCCCACCATTGCCCCCGTGGCCTCCGCGGAAGAAGCCCGCGATAGCTTGTGCCATGATTTCCATGGCACAGGCTGACTCTCGGTGAGCAGCTAACAGCTCCACCGTCATCTCTACGTGAGTCATCGGAGGCGGCGGTGGCGGAGGAGGAGGAGCCAGAAGTGGAGCCCCATGGCTCTCCCTGTTGTGCTCATGGGCCTGGCCACTCTCGCCTTGACCCTCACCAAGACCATGAGCCGCCCTAGCACTAGTGCTCCTACGTCTGGACCTTAGATTCACGTGTAAGAGAGAGGAACCATCCATTTAAAACAACCTTCTCGATCAAAAGCAAGGGATTAGAGGAATGACATCACATTTATTAAAGCATTCCTTTAATTAGTCCTACCAATTTACTAATTCAATTATACGGGTAGGGGGATTTCAGTTTAAGTAAGATGCTATTATCATGATGCATGTTTCGGCCTATATGTTCACTCAAGCCAGAATATAGCGGCATTCATAAATTTTTCGGCACATCGCACACTCACTTTCCGTAATACTAAGCGATTTCTTACGCAACGTAAGTCAGTGTACCTGTAGAAAACTGATTAGACAAACCAGTGCCGCTATCCTAGATAGACTATATTGCTAGGGCTTATACTTATTTAACTAACTTAATCGCATCCTACTTTTTGCAAAGCTTTTGTTTGGTCAAATTTTTAAGTTATGAAAAAATGATGAAACTCATAACCATTATTGGCTCTAGTACCAACTATGGCAGAACCGCCCAAAATAGCACAATTACGGAGGCGCTCGTCTTACAATACGGGTCCATTTCATATATCAGAGTTTCTTAAAAAGTACATTATTATAGTACCAAATATCAGAGTGCGAAATAATAAACAGCGAAATTTAAAAATAACATCTAGCGATAAGGGACGAGGATTCGTCTGAGCCCACCAGAAGAATCCTCCAAACAAAGGTACTTCTCATGCATCACCTGCAACAGGGGTAAATAAACCCTGAGTACACAATGTACTCGTAAGACTTTTCCGACTGGTGGGAATAATTTCTGGACACCAAGGAATATGATAAGCTTAATGGTTTGCTGGTTTCTTTTGGGCAGAAAGCAATACTAATAGTGAGTCCTTACTTCTGTTATTATTATTAGCCGCACTAAGTTATTAGCTATCCAGTCTATATAAGCACCTATTCTACTTTCAAGCAAGAGTTGAACAATCAATTTCTTTCCATCTTTTAGTTCTTACTACGATGCTAGAGTTAAGACAAGTCGTACCGACTCGGCGGTGATTCGCGAACCAATATGCCTAGCTAGGTGTCCAGGTCCTGGGTGTACCCGCTTGTACCCTAGGCACAAGCCGGACTAACCCATCACCCTCCTATCCTGGGTGTCCAGGTCCCCGTCCAAACTTGGACTCCAAGCCCCCACTCCTGAGTCCCGGACTCAGTGCAGTGCAAGGATCTCCACCATCCCTACCTCCAATCAGTCGGTCCGAAAAGAGCCAGATCCACGACAAGAGAGCAACAAGTCTTCTCTGTGCCCATACCCAAGTATGTGCTCGAGAAAATAGATCTATGACTTTCCTAGCGTCCATTGCAACGACCGGTCCTTAATTGACACAGACAGGGAAAAAGTGTAACCGAGCTATGCCCTGTTGGCCGTAGGACACAACCCCTTACACCCACCAGTACCCAAACCATATCCCTGCCTAGTCACCATTTACCTTTCCATCATTTTATCATGAGTGATCATATTTATCACCTATTTGCGAGTAACGGCAGGTTACTCACGCTACCGATGTCCTGAGCATAGCAGCTATTCGACCTGTACTAGTAGGACTCATGGGTAGATATATTTATGCATGTAGTTTCCATAAAATGCATGTAACTCAAATGCACATCATATATATATATATATTCAGTGATCATAAAATAGGGGTTATGCACCGGGGCTTGCCTTGGGCTGGCGACGGGTCAGCAAAGTCAGCTCCAACAGGCTCCGGGGCTCCCTCCTGCATGAGGATCTCCTCCTCGTACTCCTCAATGACTTCGTCGTACTCCTGTTCGTCGACGGGCACGAATTCTACCAGCTCACGATCTACATGCATGAAATGATGATGCAATGCTTAGTAATATAGCAACAACAACTCTTAAAATAAGAGTACATTTGTCTAACTACTGAGCTAGTGCTACCGATCATGGTACTAAGTTACCAACAACAAGTATGAAGCATGGCATACATTATTATAGCAACTACAGGTATTCTTACTCCCATTTGCTGATTTACGCTATATATGATAAAGCAAGGATAATAGCTACTCTACTTATCAACTTACTTTAGGGCTACAAAATTTACAGCAAGTACCTAATAATCTAGTGAGCCTACTGTAAAATTTTCATATCTGTAGCTATCACCAATTTCCCACAAATATTCCTACAAATATTAATCTACATAATACTAAGCTCTTTAGTTTGAATTTATGAACCTACCAACGTCACAACTAACTGTACTAACAAGTAGGTAATTTTGCGAATATAACAAAATTGGTTTCACTATTTTTGGACCACTACACAATTTACTACAAATTATCAAAGTTTAACCTAAAAACTAAATCGAATAAGCATTAACAAATTTACTAAAAAGATGAAACTGATTTCTATTTCGCGGCCCACGCGAGCGACACGGCCCCACCTGCGACGCCCGCACACACACTCGCGCAGCTTACCGGCGCGGCCCAGCGCTGGACAGCCCATGGGAGCCAGCAGCCCACGGAAGGAAAGCCCGCGCGCGCCATTAATCAAAAGAGCCCTCGGGTTCCAAACAAATGGAACCACAGTCCATGCCACTATTCCCTTCCCTCACTGACTCTAGCATTTAACCCCTTAGATTGCTTCAAATTTACAACGCGAGGTCCTTGGCCAGACTTAACAGAGACCGCGATAGTCCTGACCTAACACCGGCGAGCACGCACCTCCACGGCCCCGATTCTTACCACCATGACACTCCTCAACCCAAGCGCATCCGATAGAGGTACTAAACAGCCCAGTTGGTGATGTACAGAGGCATGGCCACACACCACGGCACTGTTTGGCCACGGTGGCACCGATGCCAGTGAATAACCTTGCCTAACGCCTCCACCGCTACTCCTTAACCATCTACGGACTAAGGTAAACAATGTAGAAGTCCTAATTGAGCCGCTACTACATTCAAATGCGTCAGCCACGAAAACAGCATCTACCCACGTCCGCTGGGGACGGCCATGCGTGTCGGCGAACCTCAGCCCTAATTGAGTCAACCAGCTACCCTAGGAGTAAGAGGGCCTCACCAGACACGTGACAGACGGACTGGGCGAAGGCATGAGGCTCGGCAAGATGGTCGGCCACGAAAACAGGATGACTTTGGTTCCTAGTGAGCATGGCGACGGCGTCTTCGGTGACCCACGGCTCCACCGGTGAAACCACTGCACGAGCGCGATCACCAAGTCAACCATTACCCATGGCACAACCTAATTGAAACGGCGAAGCACCACATGATGCCCTAGCTGTGCACCTGCTCTGGCGGCCATGGCGAACCGCTGCGAGGGGAACACCCCGCCTCACCTCACTATAGGCCGAACGAACACCGGGACGACTTCACTCGAAAGCTAACTATCCGAGCTCGTAGTGTGCACAGTTAATTGGAAAACGATGGAGTGTGTGAGGCCAATTGTAGGGGCGACACCTACGGACATATGGCGGCTGGCGACGGCAAAATTTTAAATGGGCGCCCCTCCCTTGTTCCACCGCCACAGTGGCCGGTTAGGCACGACGCCATCCTTCCACTCGACCACCACAGGTGCATGATACAAAGAAAAAAAGCCAGCCCATTGGTTAGGCCTTGGCGCGGCTCGACCGGCCGACAACCTCCAAGTCCACGTGACGGGCGCTCCTGGCGTGGCCTCGCATGTAAGCGTGAGAACGTGACATGCAGGACGAGCCCACGCGCGCGCATAGCCGATGTAAATCGAAGCAGTAACTGGATGGCAGCGCTGGACGGCATGCAGTGCGAGTGACGCGACGTGAGCAGCAGCCTCGGGCGGATGCGCTGGAGGAGGTAGAGCAGCCAGGCATGGCTAGGCCCAGCGCGCGCGCATGTCGGGTGCCAGAGCAAGGCAGCAGGGGACCCTGGCCAGCAGCGCAGGGCCAACGTGCGGTGTGTGGACACGCAGGGGCGACGGCAGCCGGTGCGAAAGCGTACACGGCGTGCCAGGGTAGCAGCGCGGCATGGCCAGTAGGGCGAGGACAGTGGTAGGGACGGCCAGTGCGGCGGCCTGCACGTGGCGTGCCCACACAAGCGCAGCTTTGGCGACGTGGCCGGCACAGCAGCGTGCTAGGTAGGCTAGCGTAGCCGTGCCAGGCCGAACAGGGCGGTGACCGCGCCCTAGGCGCTGGCATGGCCCAACCCGTGGCGTGCACGCTTTTTAAAGCTGTTCAAAAACTCAACCCAATGATTCAAGAGTCGAACCAGCTATTCTACACTCAAGAGGGTACCTAGGGCTAGCCAACCGTGCCAAAACATCTCGCCACTTCTTAACCCGATCGCTCTACAAAAATTGCCGAACTTGGCTTCGTCGACCCATTTTCAAACTTACGCGAAATGACTAAACTTTGAATGGTTTCGCGTCGAATTCCTTTTTCGAGCTTCTTGATATATTAGCTAGCGAACCTCGTCCTCGACCGTACGCATTTCATCATCGCCTATGAAGTTCATACTACAAACTTTATCAAAGTTCGCATAAACGTCCTATAACATTTCTGTTCGACAAAAATTCGCGTAGAATACTAACGATATTAAGCGTCATGAAGTGTAACATTTGTTTCTTGTTTCAGATGAACGTTTCAAGTGCTGTACATTGATTTATACTTTATGTTACACACATTTACACATAAGTATGATGCTCATGTAGTGTTTTAGCAAAAATTGTACAATGTAACACCGAGGGTGTTACACGCCCTTATAGCCGTTATGGTTTGGGAGATATCAAAATCACAAGACGATGCACCTGTGCTGTCTGAAGCCTGGAGCATTTTTTGTTGTGCACTATTTTCAACCACCTAAACTGCAGAGGTGCAGTTTATAGGCCTAAGGGCCTAAGGTATAAGGATTAGTGAAATAAAGAGTTGGGTTATGGTTTTCTTCTGTTCTCCCTATCCTGTCGGTTCGGAGCAGCCTCCACTCTTTGGCTTATATCTCTGATTTTGGATGATCATAAATCATGAGAAAATTCTGGAGAATAGTAGACTTCAATGTATTTCTCCGACAGCAAGAACCGCCCTTATAGCCGTTATGGTTTGGGAGATATGAAAATGACAAGACGATGCACCTGTGCTGTCTGAAGCCTGGAGCATTTTCTGTTGTGCCCTATTTTTGACCACCTAAACTGCAGAATGTGGAAAAGTGTTCTATAAGAAAGTTGTGGAGAATTTTATATACTTTCCAACGGTATAAGCTACAACTTCATTGGATTAACAGAATGAGAGTTACAGCTATTTTACTACACTGCTATTTTTCTGCTTGTGAGGAAATTCCAGATTTCTTGTTCTTGCCCCTACACGAGAGTATCATTGGGATGTCAGAATGTCTTGAGACTAGTTGGCTCATCTAGAAGATGGTGCAAGCTACCCTTCTTGTGTTCCCTAGTTGATCTTTTCTTAAGGGGGGTAGCCAAGCAAAATGGAAGTTGCAAGACGAAGTCTTCATACGTTCTGGTGCTTCACTTGAAAGAAAAGGTTATGTCTCTGGATGAGAAGTCACTATCAAACGCAGTTATATTTGCTAAAGATGTGTTACTTCTTGAATCAAGGAGCACGGGTATTTTCCTGTATTGGTTATAACTTCTTGCTATTATCAATTGGGAGTCAATCTTCAACATACCTAGGATAGGTTGGTATGGATGACAAAGGAAGGAGATATTGGACATCTATAGCTGATTTAATTGAGACTCAGAACATCTCAATGTTTCACTAAGTTAGCAAGTGAGTTTGTTGATGAAAGTTCTCTTCTTGGGATATGTTATTTTAATGGTAAAAATAGGGAGAAGAACTCGAGAAAGTTAATGATGAGTTTGGTTGTAACTCACCCAAGTATGTAAGAGTGACGTGGAGTTCCTTGGAATAGTAAGATCCTATCAGAGGTTCAAGGGAAGTTTATCCAAGATCATTGAGATATTGGTAGAGCTACCGGAGAAGCTTTTAAGTTAGTTTGGATCAAGAAACCTCAGGTAAGTGTTTGAAGGAATCCAAGAAGAGGTTGAAGTAAAACCTATGTATTAGCTTTGTCAAATCAGGACAAGGACTTTATATCCACTGTGATGCACCCTATCAAGGTGTAGGATGTGTCCTTATAAGAGAAGAAAAGTAGTGGCTTGTTCATTAAGTCAACTAAGGAAGCGTGAGTTGAACTACCTAACATATTATGTGGAGTTATCCATTGTGGAGTATGGAAGTGCTATCTTTTGGGCACAAAAGTGACATCTAGGTGGATCACGAGAATCTATAGGACTTCTTCACTAAGATGGTCTTGAACTTGTGGTATCCTCGTTGGAATAAAATTGCTTATGACTTGGAAAGGTGCTGTCACTTCGAGGTGCAAAGTCATGGCCGATGCCCTTAGCAATAGAGAGTTGTGCTAAGAGGGTTCGGGTGACACCAAGGACTAAGAATTGTATTCTAGGTTCAAGCAACTTAACTAGAATCGTTAATGTTTTGAAGATTGATAGTAGAATTTCCTTTCGACCAAGAGATTCGTCAAGCCCCGTTGCAAGGGAATATTTTAAGAAAAAGAATTGATATTATGTACTAAAAAAAGAAAGGTGGCCTAGTGATTGGAGTTACCTGAGAATTATTCAAGGTACCTGTCAGAATCTTGAAATCAGTTTGGCAAGATACTTGGAGTAAGGCTAACAGGTATGCAAAGTAAAGTGGGATCATTAGCAAGACAATGGAACTACACAAGGAATTAAAGAAGAATCTAAACACGGAGTGTTCCTATCTACTAGTTGACGTCTTCAGAATCTCGGGGACGAGATTCGTCTTAAGGGGGTAGAATTGTAACACCCTAAAATTTGAATTTTTGGAAATAGAGCTAAAAAGATTTAATTTGGATTTTTTGTGCACCTGAAATATAGGAAAATAAAATTTTTTCATTAAATAAAAATTTATCATAAGGCATAACAACATGGATGTGCATACATGTCGGTGCATTTGTTTCTTTGAATTGTGTGGATTTGATTTAAATTGAAAACATTCAAAATGCTTTTGAAAAATAAATTTGAAAATGGCTTTGAAGTAAATGAAAAGAGGGGAAAAGGGAATTGGAAAATAAAAGAATTTAAAAAGGTTGTAAAATTTATTTTTAATTAAGTTGAAAAGTGTAATTGAAACTCCATTCAAATTTGGTTTGGTTCATATTTGAAATAGGTTTTGAAATAAAAGAAAAGGAATTTTACTCCTTCCCTCTCCTCTTTTATTTGGCCCAAAGCCTGCCGCCGGCCTGTTTCCTTCCCGCTATCGCGCGGCCCATTCACTTCTCTTCCCCGTCGTGGCCCATTTTCTCCTTCGCTCCCACAGCCCACCCCGCGCGCCGGCCCAATCCATGTCGATGTCGCCCGTTTCCCCTCTCTTGGTCACTGACATGCCGGGCCCGCATGTTAGGCACTTCATCTTCCCCATGCGTATCCAAGTTGGACTCCGTCGCCGTTGTGTCCGTCTCCGCCTCTGAGCCGCCTTGTTAGTGCCATGCTCTCCAAGCTTCCTGGCCCCTTAAATAGGAGCGTCGTGCCGTCCTCATCCACCCGAGCACCAGCCGCCCCATCCCACCCTAGTTCACAGTCACCGCGCTGCAACCTAGCGCCGCTGTCCGCTATCGCCCCACCAAGCTGCACACTGGCTCCGTCCTCTCCACGTCGCCGAGGATCACTGAGGTGAGTTCGCAGTCTTGCCCTCTTTCTCCCTGTGCTATTCCCATCGCGAACCAAGGCATGAAACACCATTTGGCAATGCTCCAGTGAGGTCCGGCCATGGTGCCGCCGCGACCCCTGCCCTGGCCACTATTCCACCTTTTGAGCCTCATGAACCACATGTTATATTTGTTGAGTACGACATGTACTTACGCTTGCTTTACTTTCTAAATCTTTGGAAAAACCTCGGATGGGTACCTGATTTCTAGAGTTTGGAGAAATTAGGCTTGTGATCAACCAGTCAGTTGTCCCTGTGGATTGGAGTCTTCACCCGAAGATCAGAGTTGTCTTTCCGCTGTTTGCTATCTAAGGTTATGTTCTTTATACTAATTACGTTATGTATTGAGCATTGTCCATTGATATCACCCTTATTTATAGCTATATGTGAGATTTGACTTCCTAGGCTCATATATGGTGCGTATCGTTTTGTTCTTAAAACCAGGTGCTACAGCGTGCATCTCCTAAAATCAATTTACGGAGGTGGACTTCTACATAAAAAAATAATTCATAACTTTTTCATATGAACTCGGATGAAGACAAAATTTATATGAAAATTGTTGCATTGGCAGAATGTACAACTTTGTAGTTAAAATGTTTTTGAATTGAAACTGTTTAGGGTCCCAAAATGTTATGGTGAGTTTACAGATTTTGAAATTTGAAATTTAAAATTACCAAACAATCTTGGATGTTGACATGATCTATACAAAAGTTATAGTTCTCGGCAGAATCCACATGTTTGTAGGTGAAAAGTTTTATATTTGAAGCTGTTTAGAGTCCCAAATATGTGTCAGAAGGTTATAGATTTTGACTTTAAAATTTAGAAATTCTAAACGATCTCGAATGTTCACATAATTAATACCAAAGTTGTTATGGCCATCCTAAGCTACGTGTTTAATAATTTTTTATTCGAAGTCATTTAGAGTGTCAAATATGTTTTTTAAATTCACATATTTAGAGTGTCATTCAGATGGAGATACATCCTATACGGAAGTTGTAGTAGTTGATAAGATTTAAAAATTTTCTATTGATTTTTTTTCATTTTAGTTCATTTACTAGCCAAAATATTGAAAATAACATTACGAAATATTGATATAAAACAATAGCATGCTATATATCGACATCAATGAGTGTGCAGTCCAGTAGTACAGATGATGTAGTGCTGAATGTTGGGTAGCGGTAATGGAGGCAGGCATATTTTATGGTGCCCGCCTCTGCCATGCCCGACTCCGTTAATAAAAAACAACAACCTCCGAAAATGATTTTAGTAGTAGTGAAAGTTTCTTCACAAATGTTCTAATTCTTTCAAGGTTCAAGACAAGTATTGTGGAAGAACTTTTGTCTCCTAGTTTTTTCTTTAGTTCTTGTTGTGATTTCAAGCAAGAATCATTGGAGAATTAATATTGAGGATTCAAGTTGTGTAAAATCAAGATTTAAGATGTGTCGCTTTTATTTATTTGTTCATACAAGACATAAAATCGTACAGGACAGATACATAGTTCAACATTAACATATGAGGGATACATATATCTCTGTTTGGGACTTAACATTAACATATGGGTTTCAACTCTAGCCTACCCCAACTTGTTTGGGACTTAAAGGCTTTGTTGTTGTTGTTGGATACATATATCTCTGTTGTGGATACATATATCTATATATATTTTGGATACATATATCAGCATTAAGATGTGCCACTGCATGTATAAATATTTAACTCTACTGTGGATACATAGTATACATTAACATTAACACTACTACAAGGATGATTTGTATGGATGGTGTGTAGGGGAGGTTTGTCCAGCCACCCCTACGCAGGTGCCTCTACAAATCACTTATTTGTAGGGGTGGCTGACGATTTGAGCTGCCCCTACAAATCCATTTCTAGAATTCTCAAATCTGGGCCAAAAAATAGCCAATTTTTTTTAAATCCTGGAAGGCCCCACCAAAATGCACGCTTCGCGGCCACTGGAGTCCGAACCCACGACCTCAGCTTCACGCGTTACTCCCTCTAACCACTCCACCCCATACTATATTATGCTCAACTGAATTTGAAATGACTGTTTGGGACTCTAAGCGAATTCAAATGAAAATGTCGTTAACTACAAAGTTGTATAACCTTTCAGCATCTACAACATTGGTGTTGGTCGTTTCTTCATCCAATGTCATTTAAAAAATTCAAATTTTGAATGTAGCAAATTGAGATGTAATTATCCTTAACTAGATGCTTTTAAATGAAAAAGTTGTCAACTAAAAGTTGTTTAACTTTTTGAGATCTATAACTTTTATTTTTGCTGTTTCTCCATCCGAGGTCGTTTGAAAATTCAAATTTCAAATGCGAGAAATTCAAGCATAATTTTTCAGGCATAGATGATTTCAAATAAAAAAGTTGTCAACTACAAAGTTACATAGCTTTTCGAGATCTATAGCTTTTGTTCTGGTAATTTTTTCATCCGAGGTCGTTTGAAAATTTTGAATTTCAATACGTAATTTTACTATTGAATGCCCATTTGTTGGGGCGGCTCTAGATTCGGCCACCCCTATAAATCCATTTGTAGGGGCGGGCTGGATGTAGAGCCGCCCGTACAAATAGGGCTATTTGTAGGGGGGCTGAAAATACCAGCAGCACCTTGTAGGGGCGGCTTGTTTTGGAAACCATTTGTAGGGTCGGCCCCTACAAAAAAAGGAGCATTGCAACAAATCATTTCTGTAGTGGTGAAAGATGTACAGCTGCATGTATACATATATCTCTATTGTAGATAGATATATCAACCTTAAGATGTGCCACTGCATGTATATAAACCAGATTGAACAAGGCAATATGCATACCAGAACACAAGTTCAACAAATATACCACCAATGCTGATCTTCCACACATGACACTCGTGCTCAACAAGACAATGAGGACCGAGTGCGTTCCTCTATGCATTATCCTGGTGATTATGTCTTCAACCCTCTCATCCTGCTATATTATCCGTCTACCTGCATGCACTCCGGTACTTTGCCAAACAAAATGCTAGGAGTATGCCAATAAGCATGGCGTAGTGGTAAAGAACTCCTACACAGACTGGCGAATGCTTGTGTATGCTCGTTAGCTCCCAAACAGCATCTGCCCCTTACAACCGAAGTCAAGAAGGGATTAGCTGATGCAGAGGACGATAATGGATCTTTTGTTTGAATATAATACATAGGATTAAAATTGTCACCAACGATGCATAGCGTGGTTACATACAGGCAGACAATACCATATTACAAGCTCTTACATGTACATTATCCATGACCTGTTTCCATCCAATTATAATAAAATATGCCTATATCTCTATTTGTAGATACATATATCAACATTAATATATGAGGATATAAACAGGCAAGATAGCTCAACATTAATATATGCGGATACATATATCTATATTTGTAGATACATATATCAACATTAAGACGTCCCACTGCAAGTATATATATTAATCTCTATATATGAGGATACATATATCTATATTTGTAGATGTGCCACTGCATTTATATGGAGGGTTCAAATTGAGTAAAATCATTTCTAAGGTGTGCCTCATTTATTTATTTATTTATTGCTAGAAGATACCAAATCATACAAGCAAGATGGTTCAACATTAATCTATGATATCAGGATACATATATCTGTGTTACGGATACATGTATCTCTTTTTTGGATACATATATCCACATTAAGATGTGCCACTGCATGTATCCATATATATATGTATATATCTATTGTGGATACATATATCAACATTAAGATGTGCCACTACATGTATCCAAAAATATCTCTATTGTGGAAACATATTATATTATATATTAAGATGTGCTATTGCATGTATATAAACAGGACCGTACAAATCATACAGGCAAGATAGCTCAACATTAATATATGAGCATACATATATCTCTGTTCTGGATACATATATCTATAATGTAGATACATATATCAACATTAAGACTTGCTATTGCAAGTATATATATACCCATAAGATGTGCCGCTGCATATATATATATATATATATATATATATATATATATATATATATATATATATATATATATATATAGGTTGTGGATACGTATAGCATCAATAAGATGTGCCACTTCATGTATCCATATATATCTCTATTGTGGAAACATATTATATTATATATTAAGATGTGCTACTGCATGTATATAAACAGGACCGTACACGGCAATATGCATACTTCAACAAATATACCCATATTGTTCTTCTCCGCTTGCCAATCGTAATTAGCAAGACAATGAGGACCGAGTGCGCAGCTCTCTGCATTGTCCTGGTGATTATCTCCTCAACCATCTCATCTGGAGATGAGAGTAAGTTTACAACTTCTTCTGTACTTACAATTGCTCTGTTCGCTTGGCTAATAAGTCATGGCTGAAAATACTATTGGCCGATTTATTGTTGGAGAAAAACACTGTTCGTTAGCTGAAAAAGTACGGCTTATAAGCCAAGCGAACAGGACGATGACTGTCAGCTTTCAATGCATGCAGCGGTAAAATTCGAATTACCTGAACGATGCACTGACACGTTTTGCCGAGCAAAATGCTTGGCGTTTGCCAAAAAGGGTGGCCAATGGGTAAAGCTATCCCACTGCGCGAACGCGTATGATTGCTACTGCACATTAGCTCGCAGACAACATCTGCCCATTACCACGGAAGTCAGGGGATTACCTGTTGCACAGGACGATAATGGGACTTCTGTTTGAATATAAGGATTAAAGAGGACACCAACGATGGATAGAGTCGTTACATGAAGGCTGACAATACCATACTGCTAGCTCGTACATGTAATTTATCCATCAGCTGTTTTCATCTAAATCTAGTAAAAAAATTGCGCATCATTTCTGTACTTTTGCCGTACTCAGTTTTGTACTTTCAAATAGACCTGATTATTCCGCGGGTTTGGTCGAGTTATGCAAACTCAATCGAGAAATTCTTAGCACGACCTTGATCAATCCGACTATTGTGCACGATGTTGGTTGACACCAACAGGACCCGGTGGCAGTTTGTTTTTCCAAATAGAAGACTAGAGGGCGTGGCTCTCGGTCATGGCCTCAGTGGCTTTTTTAGTGCCAAACATCTAGTATTTTCATAGTAGCGCATATGGACTAAATTTCTAGAAAGTAGCCCTTTTGGTCTCATCAAATGCAATTAATGGCACGACTCGTAATTGCGACGTGCCACATGCATTTGCACGACAGAGGGTGCTACAGTGGCCACGGTTGACTGCGGCCATGGTGGAGCTGACGTGGCAGTTTAGTCGACACAACTCAGTGAGATTGAGTCCAACGGCGCGACCGAGTCACACTAGTGTCTTAGGCAGGACTCAACCACATATAAATGTCGGGCCTTCTTCCTTCCCCCCTTCACTCTCCTCTTTCCAGCTAGCTCATAGCAGCTAAAATTGTAGTGTCCTGGGTTTGAAACCACGGCAAGTATCATGTTGTTCATCAAGGGGTCGATCTATGGCCCTCCGGTGTCTTAAGCACTCAAGACACACTTAAGGACAAAAGAAACTTATTCTGTTCGAGCTTCTGAGCTCTACGTCTAGTAGTTTCATGTTATTTGTGTTAGGAATGCTCAAATGAGAGTTCTTATAGTCAAGATAGAGGTGAGGGGACTAGCGCTATGCTTACCTAGGTTTCTTGGTGTGATCAACTGACATACGGATCTCGGTACGGTGCAATCTCGAGATCCTCTCAGGGAATGGCTTGGAGTATGACTCCCACGACATCGACTACTACTCTTCATCCCGCGAGTGCTTCCTCATCGATGGCGACAACCCCACCGATGATGCCCCCGAGCTCACGCCGCAGGACCAGAGTCCCCGCAGCCGGGCAGACTACCTTCAAGAGATGGTGGCGTGCCTGTAGTCCTGGCAAGCAGACCTGGAGGCCACCGAGGCAGAGCTCGAGTGGCAAAGGGTGGAACTTGCACAACAGCAGGCGGCGCAAACTACCGACGATGATGATTGCACAGGGGCTCCCTACATGCTTTGCTTCCCCCGCATAGCCTGCAACATGGTGGCCGCCTACCACCTCGATGACATCTCCAATACGCCTGACCCGAAGACCAACGAAAGGCTTCATGAGGCGAAGTGGCTCCTTCACATCACCCTCGAGCAGCAGGCCTAGAGCTCGGCATCACGGAGCCACACTGCCCCCTCCAGGCCATCCTAGCTGACGCCCACCGTCAACGGGGACTACTGCGACGCACGCACCATGTCGATCGTAGGAGACAGTGACGACAACTCCAGCAACAGCTCTGATTGCCCGAGGACTAGGGTGCCAAGCCCCGGCAGGAGCGAAGGTGCGAGCTTTCCCCTCGCCATCTGCCCACGAGCAACTGGATCAGTGACGACCATGACATGTGCGACACCATCGAGGCCAGGCGCCACGCTTAGTCTCAATCATGGACTATTGAGCAGCAGGAAGGAAGCCCTACCTAGGATCGGTTCGGCCCCCTATCCTAGGTTTTCCAGCCATTACACATCGCCAGGTACGATGGTGAGACCAACCCTGACCAGTGGCTCGAGGACTATCGTGCAGTACCTACCCCTACTCCTGTCGAGCTCAAAAAGTGGTTGGCCCCGGCAGCATCTGCTGCGGGGGCAAACTCCTCTCAACCTTCATTGGATACTTCTAGAGTACGTATACTCAACCTGGAAACTCATGGGACCTGCGTAATTGCCGGCAGAGAGCTGACGCCCTCCGGGAGTACATACAACGCTTCTCCAAGAAGCGCAATGAGCTCCCCAATGTCACTGATGCCGACGTGATCAATGCCTTCACCTACGGCACGACGTTCAAGACGCTTGTCCACATGCTCGGGTGCAAGGCCCCTTGAACAACGCGGGATCTTCTAGATGATGCCACCAAGTACGCAACGGGCAAGGAGGTTGTCTAGGCCAACTTCAACTACAAGGCCATGGCCGTCGCCCGCCTCAGTGGTGGTGACGGGGGGTGACAACCCTGCTGTAGCCCAACGCTGCCACGACAAGAGGGCCTAGGACAAGAAGAGCTATGGGGAAGAGATAGTGGCCATGGCCGAACGCACCACCCAACCTCAACCCTGTGGGAGGGGTCCATGCCGCGAGCACTTTGAGGAGGCGCTTGAGGCCCCTTGCCCGTCCCATGGGGGATAGGAAAAGCATCACCTCAAAGACTGCACGACCATGAGGGCTACTTCCGTGGCACCCTAGGCCAGCCGGTGGTGCAGCGGCGGGTGGCACCTAGGACGAACACAGCAAGTTCCCTAGGGCCGAGCAGTGCCACATGATCTTTGGGGGCTCCCAGGTGTACGAGTCCTACCGCCAGCACCGTATCACCGAGCAGGAGGTGAACATTGTCCACACCCTGGCCATCGAATGTATCTCCGGTGGTCGTAGACGGCCATCACCTTTGACCAGGGTGATCACCTTGATCGTGTCCCCCATCCGGGGTGCTGCCCGCTCATGGTCAGCCCGATCGTGGGCACCATGCGCCTGTTCAAGCTGCTCATGGATGGAGGCAGTGGCCTCAACATCCTCTATGCCAGCACTCTCGATAGAAGATCCCCCAGAGCAGCCTGCGCCCATGCAATGCGTCATTCTACGAGGTCATCCCGGGGTAAGGAAGCCGTGCCACTCGGGTGCATCTGGCTCAACGTCACCTTCGGCCAGCGAGACAAGTTCCAGAAGGAGCCGCTCACCTTCAAGGCGGTGGACTTCCCCGGCACATACCATGCGCACCTCAAACGGCCATGCTTTGCCAAGCTCATGGCTGTCCCCAACTACACCTACTTTGAAGCTGAAGATGCCCAGCTCGAACGGGGTCATCACCGTCGAGGGAAGTTTGGAAGAGGCCTACTATTGTGAACAGGACTGCATCGCTCAGGCGGTTGCATTGTCCACAGCCTGTGGCCCCGTTGGCTATGGCCACAGCGCAGGGAAAGCACTAACAGGAGAGGAGGCTCTGGCATTGGCGATGCTCGATCGACCGAGCTCTGGCAAGACACCCGACACAGCTGGCGGCTACGACGGCTCGGCTGGCCCCTCCATCCAGGCGCTTGGCCCCCTAGAAGCGGCTGACCCGATCGAGGTGACTTCTGATCGTTCCCCTAGAGGGAAGGCCGCCGCCGAGCCCCCTGGCCACTAGCTCGGCGCCCGCGCGAAGACCAGCTTGCCCGTCCTCCACACCGATGAGGCACCCAGCTGGCCCGACCTTTGTGTTCTTTGTGTTCTTGAGTCCACACCCGAGCCACCAGAGATCTCACACTCAGTGACATCCGATGAATAACAATGCTTGCCGTGGTTTTGACCCCGCGACACTGAGTTCAAACAAAGTTGAGTTTTTATGTGTTGGAGGGGTAGCCACGGTTGGTCCTGGTGCTCCACACGCTGCAAATGCTACTGGTACATAGGTCTGAGCCAAAGTGAATTGCATTTTTTCTAGTAAAAAGTCCCCTCTATCTCCCTAAACTATCGTGAACTTTAAAACCAGACATCTTACCCCTTGAACTCTCAAAACCTTTCAAATTATGTCCCTAGTTTGGAGTGGTTTTTAATGCGGTGTTATCTATTTTACTTAAAAATAAAAAATAATGGATTTATTTAAAACCAGTAGTATAGTGCCCGTGCTGACGCCACGGCTTTATTTTAGGGATGTACATGAAAGCAACCAAATGATGATATTTTTTTTTCGTGCTAATGCCATGGCGACCTTCGGAAGTACAAATCAAACATTTAAAAGATAATATATGCATCGGTAACAAAGCGTGGTTGTGGTATGTTTATGATTCACTAAAAAACAACGATACATAGAGTTTGATACTTTAGCACTGATCTCCTTTGAAATACATTGATAACTTCACAGGACACTCAAAGGGTTAGAACTACAATAAGTATGTTTTCTGCCAATCTTCTTCTGTACACTAGATACAGAGGCCCAAATAAGTATGTCTTGGTGGCAGTGATCGCCGTGTCAAATGTTCTGCAAGGTGTGTGCGAAGCACCTTTCTACCAAATCTTCTCTGCAGCTAGCAGGCATGAGATGGTCCAGACAATTGCGGATGGATGCAGCTATGTTGCATTTGAAGAATGAAATTAGCCTGTTCTAAACATCACACTTTAAAAATAGTGGAAGTATTAATCAAATAGACTATATGAGAATTATTTATTGGGAACTTACAATTCTACTTTCTTGAAGGATCTCACAAGAAACTGGGAAACTACAGAGAAAGATACATTTAGTAATTTAATCATGCCAACTGTCAGACACCACAATCATGCCAACTCTTAGTAGACACCACAAAGTGTATGATGACAAAGAATGTTTAGATACTAACAAAATAGTATATTGCCCGTGCTAATGCTACAGCCACATTAAATCCCAAGTTAATTCTAGGTTAAATATAAAACATGCGTCGGCCTCATACGTTACACATTATAGCCTATATTGCCCGTAGCGTGACGGACCAAGTTAAGTCCAAAGTTAATTTGGTATCCATGCAGAACATTCCATAAAGGCTGCTTTATTCCTGAACAAATTAATGAAAACTGTGAGATTGCAAGATTTAGTAAAACATAATCAATCTTGCCACTGTCAGGACATTTATAATTTGTGCCAATGCAAGATATGAATCTCTCTCCTTTACAAACCATGATACAGCAGCTCCAAGTGATACAAATTATTTTTTCAGGAATTTGTACAAACATTTTAGCATGATAACTACACCTGTATGTGCTTCCCTGCATAGGCATTTTTCTCAGTTGCTTGGCACCTACCAAAGAGACGGCTCACTTCGTGAAATGTTGATCAAGCAGTAACCTGACCTTGATGGATGAACCAAATGCCAAGCAGCTCTCTCCTTCTAACTTTACAACATAAGCCAAAAAGGAATTTGAGTTTAGGTAGAATTGGTTTATAAGAGGCTACATTAAAAAATAAAAGAAAATGACAATGGTGAGAATAGCTTCATTGTTTTCAATTGAAATAGTTAGATCTCATCTGTTTCATGCTGTTTTGTCAACTTTACTTAACCATACTTCTTTCAGTGCAGGATATAAAAACTAAATTCGTTACTCCAAAGTCAATCAACAAAGAACTATAACTGGTACATCCTTTTCCTGGTCAACCCCTAATTTATCAATGTGTTCCCAAACATAAAATGCACCAAACATAAGTAACTGGCCTGAAACCGTAAAGATGCATAAACATACCAATGCAGAGAAAAAAAGCCGACACGCTGCTGCAGGACTGCAATTTCGGAGTGCAGAAAACAACAAGGCAGAGATCAAGGGATCTCACCTTGGCTCAGCAGCTCGTTGCATATGGGCAGCAACTGCATGAAAGGCAGAAATTAAAACTTCTGCAGTTTGGCGACCAATTTGGCCAAGTACAGTCTGCAACCAAAGAAATCGAGGATAAGTCTCAAAGCTATGACAGATATCCTTTCCAACTAAACTTTATTTTGGCATGCCCAACAAACTGCACCCAAGTATGTAACAGTGATAGAAGCAAGTATGATCTAATGCCACCCAAGTATTCAACAGTCAATTAAGTACGTGTGAGTGTGACTCATCTCTTGTTGCAATTAACATCACCATTGTCACCTTCAGCACTCACCACCTGCAACTTCTTACCAGAATCGCAAATTCAAACAAATTAGTGCATAAGTCAATGACCTGAAGAACACATCGCACATATGGGAGTCAAATTTGTAGCAATCACTCAAGAGTTGAAGAAAAATAGAGCAGAATTTTCTTTCATGAGGAGAGCAAAAACAATATTCCACTGAAGAAAATTAAATTATGTAAAAAAGAAATAGACAGTCAAAAAATTGAAGAACACAAGAACGCCATGCAGAGAAGGGCTCACGATGGAACCTGACGCTGGGAGACTCAACACGTCACCAGCCGATATGATCTTGGGCGCACGTCATCACCATCCCCAGCCCCAACTCCCGGACCTGCTCGTCCGCTGCTAGCATGGAGGTCGACCTGGGCATGTGCAGGCGCGGCCGCGTGGGGCCGGCTGGACGCCCACACTCCGGCCTCCAGATACAGGCGCTCGAGGCAGGTCCGCCGCCCGCCGGCCACCTCCCGCCGACCACCCAAATGCCCTTCCCTGCTGTCCCCGTCCGATCCCACCCTCGCGCGCCCCCGAACCACGCGCAGCATGGCGAGCCTGCGGCCGCCGGCCGGGTCACTACGAAAAAGAATCTGCGATTTTTTTGGAACCGGCGCCGGTGGCTCCGCCCTCCGCCCACTGCCACGGCCTCTATTCTCCCCACTCCCCCCTTGCATGCCCTATTCGTCGCCGCCACCTCCTCCCGCCCCCAGGTGATTGTGACTCCCTCAGGCGCCCGAATCTCCTTCTCGCTCCCCACCCGCCACCTCCACCACGAGATCTCCGGCTGCTCGCGCCATGGTCGCCGCCTCCGGCCACGCGCTGCTGTGGGTAGCCGCAACCTGCCTGGCTCGAACGCGTGGTGGTCGGGCGGTGCACGGGGCGGCGTCGACGCGGCTGGAGGGCAGGGGTGTGGGTAAGATGTGCGGCCGCAGGGTTTTTTTCACTTTTCTTTTTTTTCTGAAAGGAGTAGGGATGGAAGTGCTCTATTCGCTTGACTGATAAGCTATGACTGATGTTGGCTGATTTATTGTGAGAGAAAAATACTGTTGGTTGGCTGAAAAAGTACGGCTTATAAGCCAATCGACCAGGGCGCTTGAGCGTCGCGTGTCAGATACGTGCGCGAGAGGGATGGATGCGTGGCTTGCGCGGTAGAGGATAAGGACGTTGACACA
Organism: Miscanthus lutarioriparius; assembly: GCA_904845875.1. Lineage (NCBI taxonomy): Eukaryota > Viridiplantae > Streptophyta > Magnoliopsida > Poales > Poaceae > Miscanthus > Miscanthus lutarioriparius. The sequence goes on along the minus strand of CAJGYO010000010.1, from coordinate 38,621,396 downwards.
CACGATCTCTACCATTGGATTTGATTGAGTAGTGAGAGAAAGCTTTCAAGTAAATCTGGACGATTTATTTCAAAGGTTTTATATTTAGCAAATAAAAAATGGTGAATAAGTAGGATACATAGATATAAAATGTCTCTAAACTTTTAATTTTTTTATAAAATCTATAAATAGATTGGGACAAATCTGAATAAAATATTTATAGGTAATAAAAACATTTTGTAAACATCAAATAATTAGGTTTAGCTCTACAAAAATGGGAAATAAATATCTAGAAAAATCTAGAAAATTCTAATTAATCTATAAACAAGTTTTTAAAAAACTGTGCATGGAAAAAATATGAGATGAAACCAGCATAAATGCAAAAATACATTAATGGAGAATGATTTCATGCTATGGATTCGTGCTTGTTGCATAACATGTTTTTTTGCTGAGAAAAGTTTTCAAAACACGTTTAGATATCAATTATAATGTTGCCCGATTCCTTTTTATTTTATGGATATTTTCCATTTTTCTAGAGCTAAATATATTTTTTAAGTTTCTAGAGTTATTTTTTAGCTTGAAATATGGTATTTGTATTGTGGTATCGCAATGTATCTTCAAAACTTTTTGGAACTTTTAAAGCCTTGAAACATTTTCTGTTTCTTAAAAACCTTGTCAACTATTTAAAAATATTTAACTACAAAATGGACAAAATTAGGTTCAAAACCACTCGAAACTAGGGCAAGTAGGTAATTTGAATGGTTTTGAGATGGGTAAGTTTTCTAGGTTTTGAGCTCATGAAGGAAAAATCGTACTATGCTATAGTTCAGGAAGATAGCATAGACTTTTAATTTTTAAAAATATTTGGCAGCCAGGTCGGCGCATGCAAGATCCGAAGTTTGCTCATAGTCTCAAATGACAGCCCTTGCAAACTAAACTTGTGTTGGGGAAAGCACCTTCCAGCCGACTCCCTCTTGCCCATTCACGAAATTGCTTCACGTCGAGAATTCTTCTGTAGGATGCATCGCAAGCGGGTGACCTGAAGCAGCGTGCATGAAGTGACCTTCGATTATCCTCCGCCACCATACCAGCCTTAAAAGATGAGCCTACTGAGAAGGCCGCAAGACCTCCACTCGTTCCAAGTAGTGGAAGGGGCCAGCACGTCAAAAGACTGGAAAGCACCTAGATGTAGATCACCGATGTAGTTGATTGTATTGGCAAAAATTGTAAAGGTAAAGATGTACATTTGGGGTGGTAAAGTCAAGTAACCATCGATGTTGGGTCTTCACGCTGGCAGTCAGCAATGGGCTACGGTGACAATCACTGTCCAAGAAGGTAGGCTTCTGCAAGGGCATGGAGGAAGAAGCACCAACCAGATGTGATGGTAGGGACAAACACCTATTGGTAGCAAGTCCCTTGGTTGGGCACAACGGTTGGGGCGGATTATGCAGCCCTTGGTGGTGATGCCAGCAGGAACCATCGTCGAGAGGGGAGGGCGCACAGATCGATGAACCATGTCTTTTGTTTATATGAGTCACACACATGGCCGAGATTGCTCTAGATGACTCAAGGCAGTCACCGTATGAAGCGTTCATTTTATCAGAACAAACATCCAATGATATAGCGATTCTCAAGCAATTCTAATTCATTAAGTCACATAATCTAAAATGAATTCATATATATAGTTTGAAAACTAATCTAATCTAAATGGAATCCTCGATGTTGGAACAAGGATCCTTCTTCTGACTCTTTGATGGAGGCTCGTCATGGGCCTCCTCCTCCACCTCACTGTCCTCCGCCTCCTCCACATCCTCGTCCTTCCCTTCCTCCTCTCTTGCTCCTCCTCCTCCTCCTCCTCCTCCTCCTCCATGTCACCGTACTAGAGCTCGCGCGTCTTTGCCATCATTCTCCAGCACTGAGATTCTTCCTTGCTTGAGGAGTCAATGTCGGGGTTCTTGAAGCCCATCATAGTTACTGGGGAAGGAATGGGGTGAAGAAAGAAAAGTGGTGGTTCCATAGGGTGGATGGTGTCAATTTTCTAGAGAATTTGGTGAACCTCTTTGGCTTCCCGGTAGCATTTATGATAGAGCGGGTCTTGGTACTCGGTGGACACCAAGTTTGAGAAGGTGGAAAGATAATTCACAAACAGTCATGATGGTACACGGACGCTAATCCATCCTTCCTCTCTTTCAAAGGCCGTCCTAATAGGCCCCAAAAATGGGCACAACTTATCTTGGTTTGGAATTTGAAGTGGAAAATCAGACTACATAGATGGGTTTGTATAGGTACTTGTATCTTTTTCAACATATTTGGGAGGTTGGGTGAGCCCATTCCAGACCTGAAGAGTGCTGATAGTCTAAAAGCACCGCCGACACAAACTCGTCATTTCTTTCAAGTTAGATTAGGTTTGTCGTGTTAGGTGGCCCATGATAAAGTATATGTCCAAACATGAAACGCTTCTGAATTTACCTCAACACCAAAATCTTCAATCATGCTAAAAAAAGCTTCAAAGTTTCCTCACACATCTTCTAGTTCTTTCAAGGTTCAACACAAGTATAGTCCGAAGAAGTTTTGAATCCTAGTTTTTTCCTTAGTTCTTGTTGCGATGTCAAGCTAGAGTCATTGGAGAATAAATTCTCCATATGAGTGGTTGTGAAGTAGTGACATTGACATCAGCGCCCATGTCCACTCCATGAACACTGATTTTGTCACGACAACAAGATCGAATAAGTGAATGGGTGCCGCGACCATCTTAAACATTTAACCTCTTATTTGATTGGATGCACACATAATCCTTATTAAGGGAGAACATATGTATCATATGTACTTAGTGACTATATCTTTGACTGAATATCCTTCCACCAACATTTCCATTGTACGCACGAATAAACCTTTCCTGATGTGTAACTTATAATGGAGACACATCAGCATTAAGAGGATTCAAGTTGTGTATCGAGATCTTTGATGTGTCGCATTTATTTATTTATTGGTAGATGATATCAAATCATACAGGCAAGATAGTACAAAATTAATATATGAGGATACATATATCAATGTTGTCGATACATATATCTATATTGTGGATACATATATCAACATTAAGATGTGCCACTGCTTGTATACATATATATCTCTATTGTGGATACAAATTATATATTAAGATGTACCGCTGCATGTATACATATATCTCTGTTGTAGATAGATATAGCAACCTTAAGATGTGCCACCCCATGTATATAAACCAGACCGAACAAGGCAATATGCATACCTGCGCACAAGTTCAACAAATATACCACCAATACTGATCTTCCCCACTTTCCACTCGTACTCAGCAAGACAATGCGGACCGAGTGCACTGCTCTTTGCATTGTCCTGGTGATTATGTCTTCAACCCTCCCATCCTGCTATCCTCGTAAGTATATAACTTCATTTGTACTTAAAAATAATTCCACTCATGCGTGGTTTATAAAGTCAAATTGTGGATGCATGCAGTTCCGGTCGCATTTAATTTCCATTTACCTGGATGCACTGAAGGGCTTTGCCATGCAACATGCTTGGAGCATGCCAATAAGTATAATAACCAAGTGGTAAAGAGCTCCCATTGTGAGAAGCCGGATATTTGCTACTGTGAATTTTCTTCCAAGCAGCATCCGCCGCTTACCACCGATGCCATGGGATTAGCTGATGCAGAGGACCATAATGGAACTTTTGTTTGAATTTAATATATAGGATTAAAATTGTCACCAACGATGGATAGCATGGTTACATGGAGGCAGACAATACCATAAATTGCTAGCTCTAGCATGTAATTTATCCACCCATTGGATCCACCGTACAGGTTGCATGCCGTGATATGATGACGATCTGATCTCCGATAGGAACAGGACCAGGGAGAAAACTCTGGGCGTGGGCTTAGCCTCCCATGGCTAACGGGCAACTGCCGCAGCGTCGGTGACACCGTGGTTTTGGGATGTCAGCCATTAACAACAGCATAAATGCCGTGATATGGTTTTATCTTTTTTTCACTAAAAAATAATTCTGTAAATAATTGATATATTTAAAATTATAGAAAATGTCTCTAAGATTTTACAACTTTTTAAAAAAATCTATAAATAGATTGGGACAAATCTGAATAAAATATTTAGAGGTAATCAAAACATCTTTATAAACTTCAAAATAACAGGTTTAGATCTGCAAAAATGGGAAAATATCTAGAAAATTCCTCTATAAACAAGTTTTAAAAACTTTGCACAACAAAAATATGAGATGCAACCAGCATAAATGCAAAACACATTAACGTTGAATGATTTCATGCTCTGCATTCGTGCTGGTTGCATAACATGTTTTTGGCTGAGAAAAGTTATCAAAACACGTTTACATATCAATTAGAATGTTTCATGATTTTTTTATATTTTCTAGATATTTTTCCATTTTTCTAGAGCTAAATCTATTTTTTAAGTTTCTAGAGTTATTTTTAGCTCTAAATACCATATTTGGATTGTGGTATCCCAACGTATCTTTAGAATTTTGTGGAACTTTTAAAATCTTTGAAACATTTGTTGTTTCTTAAAAATCTTATCAAGTATTTAACAATTTTTAACCACAAATTGGACAAAATTGCATTCAAAACCACTCCAAACTAGGGCAAGTAGGTAATTTGAACGGTTTTGAGAGTTAGTAGGGTAAGATTTCTAGTTTTTTAATTCAAGAAAGAAAATCAAACTATGACTTTTTCATTTTTAAAAATATTTTGGCAGCCAGGTCGGCGCATGCCAGATCTGACGTTTGCTCATATAGTCTCAAATGACAACCCATGCAAACTCAACATGTGTTGGGGAAAAGCACTTTCGGGTCGACTCCCTTTTGCCTGTTCATGAAATTGCTTCACGTCGAGAGTTCTTTTGTAGGATGCATCGCAGGAGGGTGACGTGAGGCGGTGTGCGCGAAGTGACCTGTGACTAACCTCCGCCACCATACCAGCCCAAAATGATGAGCGGAGGGTTTGACAAGAAGGCCTCAAGACCTCCCCTCGTTCCAAGAAGTGGAAGGGGCCAGCACGTCAAAAGACTGGAAAGCACCTGGGTGTAGCCCTATGCAGTTGATGATAATGGTTGAAATTGCAAATATAAATATGTTCAATTGGGATGGGAAAGTCAAGTAACCATCGCGGCAGGGTCTTCATGTTGGTTGTTAGCAATGGGATGTGGTGACAATCACTGTCTATGAAGCCAGGCTTTTGCATGGGAATGGAGGAAGAGGCACCAACCAGAAGTGATGGAGGGAGAAACACCTAGATGTACCAAGTCCATAGGTTGGGCACAATGGTTGGGGGCAGATTATGAAGCGCTTGGTGGTAATGTCAGTGGAACCACCGTCGTGATGGGAGGTGAGGGCGCATGAATCAATGAATTGTATCCTGTATTTATACGAGTTATACAAATGACGAAAACTGCTCCAGATGAAGTGAGCCAGTCACCACATGAGGTGTTGATTTTATTGGAACAAACATCCTATGATCTGAGATAGGTTGCATGGTAGAATTGCTTGAAGCCATTACCTTGACACAACCTTTACCCCTGCACACACGTTGTTAGGATAGACGCTCGCTGACTACTTGCTACTTACTCTCTCTACTACACATTATGTCTGTGATGTGATGCCTGGTGGAGGATTAGTTGTGAGTGGATAAGGCACTTGGTGCCGATAATATGGTATAACAACTGAGGAGATCTTGGCGTGTGTCTTGGGTGTGTGGTGAGGGTCGAGTCGACTCGACATGATTCTACGATGAGCCTTGGTGCAAGTCTTGCCGGAGTGTGACCTGAGCGCTCCTTGACAGGTGTACCTGTGGTGGGTACTGGATTGTGGTATAGATTCCGGGGAGGGGGGATGAATCCCCGTAATAGAGGTGCTGTTGAATCAAGGGGTGTTGGACCCCCTTGTGAAGATGTCTTGTCTGGTCACCCTAAGGACTGATATGTTATGGGAATTGGTTCATAGGAACTACACGCCACTTGCTCCATGGGATCAGGAGACGGCTGTAGACTAACCTAGGGTGATGCCATTACTGCTAGGTTGTAGTTGATAGTGTAGGAGGTGAGGGCGTCAGAACCCAATCCTTTCTAGATGCGTAGTACCACTGCTGGGCCTGGTACTATGTCACACAGTCTCAGCGTGCCGGTGTTCGATCCGGGGTGCCTCAGGGCTAAGTGGCAGGGTGGTATCATTCCAGTTTAGGAAGCAAGAACGGGATCTGCCTAGACCTGTGATCAGCATCTATGATGGTTACCTTGTGGATTGTGTAAACCTTTGGAGAGTTTTGGTTGATCGATCGATACATAAGCCACCTTTTCATGGCTATGGACCTTTCCTATGTTACTGCTTCACATGACTAGAGAGATGAATCCTTTCTTCTTTTTCCCCTTGGGTTGTTGTTGGATTTTGGCATGAGCTGTCGAGGCAAGGTATGAGAGGGAATTGTCCTTGCCGCCTAGAGAGTGAGATTGTGGTGAGATGTGTGTGATGGGATGGGTGAACGTGTGGATGAGATGGCTTAAAACTTGATGCACTATTATAAAATATTGATGAACTTGCATAGGAAAACCTACAGTAGTATATTGACCTTTTGCTCTACCCTTGCATTCCACTTACCACAAAGCAAAGGGTGGGAGCCAGTGGCCAGTACAAATCGTACTAAAAGATATTTGGTAGGTTTTGGATGCCATCGACGATGACAACAATGAAGATTAGGAGTAGATGGTCTCATTCCTGCGCTCAAGTTTGGTTGAAGAGATGAAGATGAAGTCTACGCTCGCTGAGGATCTACACCTACTCTGATGATAGTCCGTGAAGGAGGAGCCTTCACCTGCTGGCGCACTACGTCTACTTTGATGAAGCCCCGTGTGCATTTCTGCTAGTACAACGATGTAATTAGGTGTGTTGCCAAGTGTTGTAATACTTTGTAAACTTGTCCTTCCGCTATGTATGAACTATGATATCAGTTGTTATCTGATAATGTGATGGCTAGATCTCTTGGACTGTCACATTATAATTTGATTATGTGGATTTTCCCTCCGATTGTCGCCACCGGATCATATGATGAGATGGTAGTGAAAGCTCTTTTCCCTGCTAGTTCAATTGGCAACTATTCCTTACTGACCCTGGAACCGGTGTTGAAATAGTTTCGCCAATGGTTTTGTAACAAATGGTGGTGATAACCTAAGGTTGCGGCGATGACCATTTTATAGTAGTGTCTCTCAGTTCTAACATGGAGGTGGACAAGGTGCACATGCCCGTCGCTGGAGGACGCGGCACAGAGGAGGCTAGGACACGTGTGTCGGTCACCTGTGGAGGCCAGCAAGGAGGAGAGAGCTATGGATGCGCTAGGACCTCACCCTGTCTTTGGCAATGTTTGGCCTCGTGCCCCCTCCAAGGGACAGTACCACCCTCAAAGCAAGTGCAAACAAGGGCAGGGAGGTAACTTGAATGGTTTTGAAAGTTTAGGGGTAAGAATGTAAGATATATCGTTTTGGAGTTTGAAGAGGAAAATCAGACTATGGAGAGAGGTAGAATAGACTTATATCTTTTTCAATATATTTGAGAGGTTACATAAGCGCATGATTGAAATCCTAGATCCGCCACTACTAAGCCCATGCCAGACCTGAAGATTGCTCATAATCTAAAACCACAGCCAACACAAACTCTGACCTGTCTTTCAAGTCATGAATCGTTTCTGTATTTACCTCAACAACAAAATCTTCAGTCATGGCATTCTAGGAACAGACAAATCACCAGACCCTTCTATTCATATCTAAAAGTGCTTCAAAGTTTCCTCACACATGTTCTAATTCTTTCAAGATTCAAAACAAGTATTGTGGAAAAAGTTTCGTCTCTATGTTTCTTCTTTTGTTATTGTTGCAATGTCAAGTTAGAGTAATTGGAGAATAAATTCTCCTAATTTACAATGTCTCATGAGTGATAGCCTGTCTCGTATGTTTGCTAGGGAAGTAGTGACATTGACATCAGTGCCTGTGTCCACTCTACGAACACTCATTTTGTCACCACAGCAAGACATTGGCATAAGTGAATGGGTGCAGCGGCCATCTTAACATTTAACCTCTTATTTCATTGGATCCATACACAGTCCTTAATGGAGAACCTATGCATCATATGTACTTTGTGACTACACCTTTGACTGCATATCCTTCCACCAACACTTCCATTGTACGCACGAATAAACCTTTCCCGATGTGAAACTTATAATTGAGATACCGCAGCATTAATGCGGAGGATTCAGGTTATGTAATATCAAGATCTAAGATGTGTCGCATTTATATTTATTTATAAGTAGAAGATATCAAATCATACGGGCAACGTAGTTCAACATGAATATATGAGGATACAGATATCTCTGTTGTTGATACCTATATCAATATTGTGGATACATATATCAACAATAAGATGTGCCACTGCAAGTATACATGTTTATCTCTGTTATGGATACATATATCAATATTAAGATGTGCCACTGCTTGTATCCATATATATCTCTATTGTGGATACAAATTATATATTAAGATGTATCACTGCATGTGTACATATATCTTTATTGTAGATAGATATATCAACTTTAAGATGTGCAACTGCATGTACATAAACTGGACCGAACAAGGCAATATGCAAACCAGAACACAAGTTCAACAAATATACCACCAATACTGATCTTCCCACTTGCCGCTCGTACTCAGCAGGACAATGAGGACCGAGCGCGCTGCAATTTGCATTGTCCTGGTGATTATTTCTTCAACACTCTCATCCTGCTTTCCTTGTAAGTATATAACTTCTTTTTTACTTACAATAATTCCACTCATTCGTGGTCTATAAAGTCAAATTGTGGATGCATGCAGTTCCGGTATGTCATTTCCATTTACCTGGATGCACTGAAGCGCTTTGCCAAACAAAATGCTCGGAGTATGCCAGTAAGGTTAACAAAGTGGCAAAGAGCTCCAAATGTGATAGGCCGGATATTTGCCACTGTGAGTGTTCTGCCAAGCAGCATCTGCCGCTTACGACTGAAGTCATGGGATTAGCTGATGCCGAGGACGATAATGGAACTTTTGTTTGAATTTAATATATAGGATTAAAATTGTCACCAACGATGGATAACGTGGTTGCATGGAGGCAGACAATACCATGTTGCTAGCTCTTGCATGTACTTTATCCATGACCTGTTTCCATGCAATTATAATAAAATGATTGTGTATCTTTCCTATACTTTTGTTCCATCCAATTATAATAAAAAGTTTTGGTACGACTAAATTATTTCAGACCATGCTGAGCTTGGTACTTTCAAAATAGGCCTGGTGATTCCTTGGCTTTGGTCCAATTATGCAAAACCTCACCAAGAACTCCATTGCACGAGACCACCCATGAATCAATCGGATTCAATCCATCTAAGTGCTTCGGTGTATAAGAATTCAGTATGACAGTTTCCTTGCATAACATAAATGTAGTTGGACAACAAGCCATTAGAATTAGGGGCAACTAGCTTCAAAGATGGTAGCTGTTGAAGCACGGGGTGTTGGATCCCCTTGTGAAGATGTCTTGTCTGGTCACCCTAAGGACTGATATGTTCTGGGAACCGGTTCATAGGAACTACATGCCACTTGCTCCATGGGATAAGGAGACGGCTGTGGACTAACCTGGGGCGATGCCATTACTGCTAGGTTGTAGTTGATAGTGTGGGAGGTGAGGGCGTCGGAACCCGATCCTTTCTAGATGCGTAGTACCACTGTTGGGCCCGGTACTACATCTGACAGCCTCAGCGTGCTAGTGTTCGATCTAGGGTGCCTTAGGGTTGAGTGGCAGGGTGGTATCATTCCAGTTTAGGAAGCAAGCACGGCATCTGCCTAGACATGTGATCAGCGTCAATTATGGTTACCATGTAGATTGTGTAAACCTCTGCAGAATTTTGGTTGATCGATCGATACATAAGCTGCCTTTTTCACGGCTATGGACCTTTCCTATGTTACTTCTTCACTAGACTTGAAAGAGGAGTCCTTTCTTCTTCTTCCCCCTGGGTTGTTCTTGGATTCCAACATGAGCCATTGAGGCAAGGCACGAGAGGGAGTTGTCCTTGCCGCCTAGCGAGTGAGAGTGTGGTGAGATGTGTGTGATGGGATGGGTGAACGTGTAGATGAGATGGGTTAAAATTTGATGAACTATTATAAAATATTGATGAACTTGCATAGAAAAACCAACAGCAGTATATAGGCCTTTTGCTCTACCCTTGCATTCCACTTACCACAAAGCAAACACAAAGCATAGGGTGGGAGCCAGTGACCAGTACAAATCGTACTGAAAGATATTTGGCTAGTTTTGGATGCCGTCGACGATGACAGCAATGAAGATTAGGAGTAGATGGTCTCGTTCCTGCGCTCAAGTTTGGTTGAGGAGATGAAGATGAAGTCTACGCCCGCTGAGGATCTACACCTACTCTGATGATAGTCCATGAAGGAGGAGCCTTCACCTGCCGGCACACTACGTCTACTCTAATGAAGCCCCTATGCGTTTCCCCTAGTACAACGATGTAATTAGGTGTGTTGCAAAGTGTTGTAATGCTGTGTAAACTTGTACTTTCGCTATGTATTAACTATGATATCAGCTGTCATCTGATAATGTGATGGCTAGATCTCCTGGACTATCACATTATAATTGAGAATGTGCCTGCTCACAGTAAAAATGGCTTGTTGCAACTTTCAAAAAATGTATTGTGGCATATATTCGACACACAAGGGTTGAGATTTTCAGCATTACTGACTTGAATCCAGTAGTAGTCAAGAATATTAAGAAACATAATTCTGAATTGCAAACTGAATTAAATCAATGCTCAATCAAACCCTTGAGACCGAGTTGAGGACTAATTTTGCACAAATAAACCTAACATGTTCAGCAGAATATCAGGAAATGTGGGAGCTGCTGCTCTCTCGCACTACAAGATTTTATCTTATGTAATCATAATGCCTTTCTAGCTGTTCTTACACAGGCATATCATATACAATATCGATGTTTTATCTGTAGCCTTGTCGGTCTCAAGGTTAGAGACATATGATGCTATAGACTAGTGGCCTTGTTTGATAATATGAAGATCGATAACCTATAGGAAAAATGTAAGCTTGACTTGAATTACAATTAATTTTTAGTAATATGGAGATAGAAGGTTGAATTATACCTACACAACAATTGACTTTTTGATCTATCTCCACCACAAGCTATTGAATGGACTATATGAACCCAAATATATTTTTATGTATTTTTTTCAATCTTATTAAAGGTACACATAGTTCAATTTGGAATTTGTTTCAATTGGTATGCAAAAATTCATTTAAACTATAAAAAATAGTGAATTATTTCCAAAATTTCCGAAATCCCATATTTCCTCAACTTGTGGTAAATGTAAGGTTTTGTCAAATTTTGATCTAAGGTGTCCAAACTTCAATTTCCTTGGTCAATATATTTCTTGTGTCCGCATTTCGATTAATTTCACAGCAATCTCCATAACCGAGAAGAAAATGCATAAACTGACAGAACAATGCACATTTCATTGGTCAATTATCGTGTCGGTTACACGCACTCACAGGTCAATTGTAATTATCCTGTTGGCTATTTTGTTTTCCTGTGTGTTTTCTGGAAACCGCTGAGAAAAATATATTATCCTGTCACTTATGTAAATTTCCTGTGTATTTTCTGAGAATCCTCAGAGTAATTCGGGTTTCCAGTAGTTTGTGTCCACTCCATAAACACTGATTTTGCCACAACAGCACGATCGATTATGTGAACGGGTGAAGCAGCCATCTTATACATTTAACCTCTTATTTCATTGGATGCATACACAGCCCTTAAGGGATAGCACTTAGTGACTACACCTTTGACGACATATCCTTCCACCAACTGACGAATAGAAACCTTTCCTGATGTGAAACTTATAACGGAGATACCTCATCCTTAGTATGGAGGGTTCAAGTTGTGTAAAATCAAGATCTAAGACGTGTCACATTTATTTATTCATTGGTACAAGATATCAAATCATACTGGCAAGATAGTTCAACATTAATATATATGATGACACTTATATATCTGTTGTGGGTACATATATCTACATTAATATGTGCCACTGCAAGTATGCATGTTTATCTCTATAACGGATACATATATGAATATTAAGATGTGCCACTGCTTGTATCCATATATATCTCTATTGTGGATACAAATTATATATTAAGATGTACAGCTGCATATATACATGCATAGATCCCCATTGTAGATAGATATATCAACCTTAAGATGTGCCACTGCATGTATATAAACCGGACCGAACAAGGCAATATGCATACCAGATCACAAGTTCAACAAATATATCACCAATACTGATCTTCCCACTTGCCACTCGTACTCAGCAAGACAATGAGGACCGAGTGCGCTGCTCTGTGCATTGTCCTGATGATTATGTCTCCAACCCTCTCATCCTGCTATCCTTGTAAGTATATAACTTCTTTTTGTACTTACAATAATTCCACTCATGCTTGGTTTATAAAGTCAAATTGTGGATGAATGCAGCTCTCGTATTTAATTTCCATTTACATCGATGCACTGAGGCGCGTTGCCAAACAAAATGCTTGGAGTATGCCAATAAGTATCATCTAGTGGTAAATAACTCCCAATGTGAGAAGCCAAATCTCTGCCACTGTGAGTGTTCCGCCAAGCAGCATCTGCCGCTTACCACCGACGTCATGGGATTAGCTGATGCAGAGCACGATAATGGAACTTTTGTTTGAATTTAATATATAGGATTAAAATTGTCACCAACGATGGATAGAGAGGTTACATGGAGGCAGACAATACCATATGGCTAGCTCTTGCATGTACTTTATCCATGACCTGTTTCAATCCAATTATAATAAAATGTTTTGGTTACAACTAAATTATTTCAGACCATGCTGAGTTTGGTACTTTCAAAATAGGCCTGGTGATTCCTTGGGTTTGGTCGAATTATGCAAAACCTGACCAAGAACTCCTTTGCACGAGACCACCCATGAATCAATCGAACTATTGTGCACCATGTTGCCTAATACCAACGACCTTGGGGCAGTTTGTTCTCCCTAACAAAAGGCTAATGGCCATGGCTCTACCAGATGGGAACCGGACTCTGGAGAAAACTTTGGGCGTAGGCTTAGGCCCCCTACTCCCATGGCTGACGGGCGACTGCCCAGGGTCGGTGACAGCCTCGTTTCGGGATGTCAGCCATTAGTAGTAGCTTGTGGGGATAAACAGTTGGGGATGTGCGAGGTCAAACAAGTCAAGTTTTTATGTGTTGGACGGTTCCCACTATTGGGCCATCAGTAGTAGCACGCTGCAAATGCTACTGGTATGTCGGCTTGAGCCAAAGTGAACCGGATTTTTTGTCTTGTAAAAAGGACCCTATCTCCCAGAATTATTGCGGTGGTAAGATTTTCCTCCTTCAACTTCAAAACTTGACATCTTAACCCCTGAACTCTTGAAAACTTTCAAATTTCGAGTGGTTTTGAATGCGGTTTTGAATGAGGTTTTATCTCTTTTACTTAAAAACAATTAGGTAAATAAGCGATATATTTAAAACCATATAAAATGTATCTAAAATTTACATTTTTTTAAATAAAATCCATAAATACATTGCGACAAATATGAATAAAATATTCAGAGATCATAAAAACATCTTTATAAACTTTAAAAAACATAGTTTTAGCTCTATGAAAATGTGAAAATATGTAGAAAATTCTCAAAAATACTAATTAATCTATAAACAAGTTTTAAAAACTTTGCACAGTAAAAATAAGAGATGCAACCAGCATAAATGCAACATACATTATCGTTGAATGATTTCATGCTATGCATTCATGCTGGTTGCATATCATGTTTTTTGTTGAGAAAAGTTTTTCAAAACATGCATGTTTACATACAAACTAGAATGTTGTGCGATTTTTTTATTCTATGGATATTTTTTTGTTTTTCTAGAGCCAAATGTAATTTTAAGTTTTAAGAGTTACCTTTTGAGCTCTAAATATTTTATTTATATTACGGCATCCCAATGTATCTTCAGAATTATTTGGAAATATTGAAAGCTTTGAAACATTTTCTGTTTGTTTAAAACCTTGTCATGTATTTAACAATTTTAACTATAAAAAGGACAAAATTGCCTTCAAAACCACAACAAACTAGGGCAATTGCGTGATTTGAATGGATTTGACAATAAGACTACAAACTAGCGGATCCGGTCCCTGTCTCAGCGTGGACATGAGCAGCTCCACTACGGCTTCATGGGTGTGCACGAGCAACTCAGCCGGCGCAGGCGCGAGTAGCTCCGCCATGGCCCCCACCGGCGTGCGCGAGCAGCTCCGCTGTGGCCTCACAGGTGAGGGAGCACAGCTCCGCCACGGCCTCGCGGGCGTAAGCGAGCAGCTTCCCCACAATGCCACTAGCGCATGCGACCAAGACTCCTTAGGGCGTCCCCAGCCATGTTTCTGCTGCCCTCAGTTGCACTCGAGCGTGGGGAGGCCCAAGTGCCACCAGCTGTCGCTGTTGGGGCCTCCAGTTGGCCGAATCACACCAGCCCTGGTGCCAGCATGCCCCTGCTCTACTCTTGTTGGGGAGGAAGGGCGAGGAAATGAAATAGAAACAAGGTCATGGGGCTAAGTGAGAAGGATAAGATCCGTATGAATAGTGATGCACAATGTTAATTTACTGCAAGCTAATTCAAATAAAATCCAGGGTCTATAGCGCAAAGTGTTTGTCCTTTATGGATTTTCTTTTTTACTTTGTTTTAAAATCGGTTGAAACTTCTAAATTCAATAGAAATTCATTGGGAACTCATAAAATGGAAAGTTTAGTTTTGTTGAACTCCTCGTGAGCAAATCTACGCAGCAGACATATAATATGTGGTGGTTTAGTTAAAAGTTTGTGTTGTAGCCCTTTATCTTTAGTAAAATGCTATTGTTCTATTTTTGTGAACCATATCACTTTGATGGATGAAAAACTTAGAAAATTTATTTTTTTCCTTCCCAAAATTGTCATTTACAAGCAAATTAGTGAACAGATTGTTTTTTTACGAGCAATTTGCATATAAACAGTCTGCCAAGCCTTTAAAGGCATTACAGGTATTTTTTCCTTAGCCTACGGTTTCACAGCTGGTCTAACTAAATGAGCTTCCGCTTTTCCCACACAGGTTTTCACAGCTGCTTTGTAACAACCCAAATGTATATATGTATATATATTTTATATGCTATTTAGACAATGAATCTTGAAAGAATTTACATAAAGAAACTAACGTGGGCTATGAGCCTGACTAGCCAGTCCTCCTGTGGCCCAACAGCCCAAAATGCCATGGGGAGAGAAAGGGTCGACCCCTCCATCTATCCTAGAAATTTATCAAAAAAAATCTATCCTAGACCCCGTTCTCACGCATGACTCCTCATCTCCCTTCACTTTTCACATGAAAACTCCTATTCCGTCCTCCTTTGTGCTGTGGTTGAGATCTGTGGAGGAGAGCAGAGATAACCAAGAGAAGAGGTGAAAACGGGTTAGGGAGATGGGGTGGACCAATTAGAGGTATGTAGTGACATCTTTCGCATATCTTCCCTCTAAGAATTCTGTAGGAAAACCCTAGGTGAGGCCTTAAAATCCTGTGGCACTGTAATTTTAGTTGTAGTTGGGTTGCTTGATGGCGATTAGAGGCAAGATTCCATTGGAGACTGTTGATTGATCGTTTTCTGGACAGCAGGAATTTTCAGAGAGTATGGTCATCTTTCTCTCGTGTTTTCCCATTGATTATATGCATGTTAAATTAGGACAAAATTGATATTTTTGTAGTATACTCTGAGAGGTTTCCGTGAGGTCCAAGTTTATGATTTTACTCCAAACGAGTTAGGAGTTATGAAATTTTGAGTTTGGCTTTCAGAATCAAACGAAATTCAGAACAGTAGTAGATTAAACGTGTATTTGATGGCCTTACTGACAGAATTTGTGGGGTCAATCTGAATCAAATTTGTATAATTATTTCCATTCTTTCCATCTTGATAAAGTATGTAATTGTTGGGCAAGTAGAACTCCAGATAAGTTTTTTTGAATATCGCTGTCATGTTTTACCATCAGAAAAATACAGTTAAGTTCAGAGCTTCAGTACATCATTTTAGGTGCTTCAAATCAAAATAATTATTATACCAAAGTTGTAGAAAATGGTGTCTTCTAAGTTCTGACCAAGTTTGGGAATTTTTGGTTAAGTGGATATTAGTATAACTAAAAGATAAGCGGCACTGCTGTTGTTGATGAGAAGCGATATTCGCTGTTTATGGTCTTTTTTTGAAGGGATGGGCTATAGGATCGCTTTATGTTCTGTTCATACCTATTTGTACAAGTGCACATTCTGAGTTTATGCTTCCTAACCAGGTGGTGGTGTTTCGGATTGTGCCTAGTGCTGTTCTTTTGTCGCTTCGGCTTTTTGGAGGCAAGTAATTGTAGCGGTGGTTGTGCTACTGTTGTGACATGTTATTTTCATCACTTCCACTTTTAATTCAGAACTAATATACTCCAATTATGATCTGAATATGGTGGTTTCTTCATGTTCAAGCATGTTACTTAATTGTGTTATCTTGGTATTTTGTCTCACATGAGGATGAAGTTGAAGAGTTGTGTTGATAATCTTTATCAAATTGCATCATGTCATGTGCACTTTGCATTTCACATGCACTTGAAGTTGATCGCAATCCTATGGATTCGGCTGTACCGGTACACATCATGCATTGCCTGAGGTGGGGTGCGATGTAAAAGAAGTCATGGCATTGCCTTCATATGCATCGATGTATGGTATTGATTGCTGAGTTGTATTGGAAGATATTGTGTAGCTATGCTTCTTGGTGATGGTTTGGATTACAATATGGCTTGCGGATTGATGAAGGTGTTGTGGTTTTGCATTGTTTCCATATGCATTCACGGAAGATGTTACAACAATGTATATGGCTGTGGATATAAATTTGGAAAAAACTATGTCCCATCACTACGTAAAAAACGGTTTGTAGCAACGGGACAAAATTTTTTTAGGGGCGGCTGGTGATAGAGCCGCCCCTACAGTGGCGTGTTCGGGATCCACGAGACCAGCCGCCCCTACAAATGGAACAACAGGGGCGGCTGGTGATACGAGCCGCCCCTACAAATGGGTAGGATTTGTAGGGGCGGCTCACTCACCAGCCGCCTCCGATGTTGCTATTTGTAGGGGCGGCTGGTGATTGAGCCGCCCCTACAAATAGAACATTAAGGGCGGCCGGTAATATGAGCCGCCCCTACAAATGCGTGGCTGCTGGACGAGCGCGGAGCCTAAAAAATTATCAAATCCGGTGAACCGAAGAGGTCAGGTCCGCACTTTATCCAAGCCCTGTCCTCTCTCCTCTCTCCTGCCCCATCCTCTCTCCTCTTCCTCTCCCTCCCCACCGTCGTCGCCACCTCTCTTCCTCTCCTCTCCCTCCGCCGTCGTCGCCTCTTCCTCTCCCTCCGCTATGGTTCCATCTTCCTTCCATTCCCCCACCCCACCGGTGACCGGTCCACCCCCGCCGGAGAGTTGTTGCTAACACCGCTTAGATCTACGTGTAGCTGGCCGCTCTAGGGCCCAGGCACAGGGAGGCCCGGCGAATCTGTCCGGCGACCGCATGAGCGCACGGAGGCGGTGACCGAAAGTTAGAGCGCACCGCCCCTCCTTCGCCCCTCGGTGAGTCGGCAGCCGTGGGCGGGGACGCATCGCATCCCCTTGCCGGGGCCGGCCGGAGTTCGCCGGATCTAGTGGACCTGTCCACCACAGAGGTGCATGCTGGGGAGGGGGACACCTCGATGGCTGCGCTTGCTCCGCTCGGTGTAGCGCGCTCTCATCCGCGACGTCACCGCGGCATCACTCTGGAGGAAGGGCATCCCCTTAACAATGGCGTATGCTCCGAATCACCTGTTAATCAGGTACTCTTTGGTAGTTTGATATCAGCTGTTATGTTGAAGTAAAATATTAGTTTCATTGTGGCGACTGATGAGGATGGCTCGAATATGACTTCAACATATTGCTTTTATTGTGTTATTATTACTCTTTGGTGGTTTAATCAACATATTATAAGAATATTGCCTCAACATGATAGTAGAAGATAAATAGGACTATATACTTTAAGGTGCATCAGAGTATAACGGAGGATGGCTGTTAAGTAATAAAAGTAAAAGATTAGTGACAAGGCATGGAGTAGAATATTACTTTTATTATGTCGTTACTCTTTGGTACTTTAATCTGAGCTTTTATGTTGAAGGAATCAAAAGAAAAAACTGTTTTTACTTAATAGTATATACTCCTATTTATCTTGTCTGCTCCGAGACCGATACATTAGTTCCTATTTATCAGGGTATAATCTTACTGAAATTTTTATGATATATTCGTTACTGTAGGTTGAAGATCTTTCAAGGATGTTCAGGCTCCTCTTTAGGATTAATGGTGGCCTGCCTCCTGTATCTAAAATATTTCAGGAGGTATCTTCTATGCTGTATTGCACTGCACTTTTAAACAAGTAATATATTAAGTAAAAATAATATTGATGTGTCTGTGGTAGGTTGGTGAGTACAAAGGTGCATACATGGTCAGTAATATTTCCAAAGATTTATGCTTCTTTTTTTTCTCTCCGTGTGGCAACTGAAAAGTAATATATGAATGCTACTGGTATTGAGCTTCTCTTCATTGTGGCAGATATCTAAGGGTTTGCTTGACAAGTATGGCCCTGATAGGGTTCTTGATACTCCAATTACTGAGGTTATAAACCCGCAAATTGATCACCATTGTCCATTCATAAGCTGTCAGGTTGAGCCGATCACATTCTCATACTGATCTTATTTGTTTTGGTTCAGGCTGGCTTCACTGGCATTGGTGTTGGTGCCACCTACCATGGTCTTCGACCTATTGTAGAGTTCATGACATTTAACTTTTCGATGCAGGTCAGTTGTTTAATGAATTCTGCAAATCACCATACTAATTCAATTATTAACTATTTGCTTGCTTTGATTTGTTCTTCACTCCTTGGCATATATGTTGGTTTCTGTACTCATTTATAGTGAATCCTTTCCTGTTTCTGACGAGGTACTTGATTCTAGCTTCTACCTTCCGATTGGAAAGGCTAAGGTATGTTCTTATATTTATTAGTGGAAGTGAAGAGTTCAATCTGATCCGGCTTCCCTTGATGGATTTTCTGCAAATATTTGTTATTCTGTTTATGAAGGATGATTTTGCACACAAATATTTCCAACTAGATCAATGTATTCTATATAATGCATGTTTTGGATTCCCAATGCATCTGTGCCTGCCATTCTCTTGATATTTTCTTGTTGCTGTGATGGCTTCACTGATCTCTCCTGATAAATGTTATTGTTTTATCCTTTTCCTGTGGCAGTGCACGAGCATCTTCTGCGTACCAGCGATGACTTTGTCTGGCAAGTTGATGCAATGTCGCATGGGCGTTTTACGATTGATGTTGAGTTTCTGGACCTGAGGATAGCCAATAACAATGCAAGTATCTAGTCTCGTCTTGTTATTCTCAATTCACATCTCTTGCTAAACGCTTCCATGACCTGGGAGATTCCTGCAACATTTTGTTGGCTCCTTCCTGTGTGCAGAAACTTGAATGACTTGGCATATTCGTCATCATGAGCCCTTGTATTGGTAGGCATATATGAATCAAAGTATGAACTGTTAACTACTAGAAGCTCAAGTCAGTTAGCTTCAAAACAGATACCAGACTTCAAATTTACATGTTGTGTGCAGTCTCATAGTTTAATTGAACAGCAAGCACAATAATTTGCACCGTGTATTGTCATGGAATATTTGTTATAATCTGGTATAAATAAATGTGTATTGTCATTGAGTTTCAGTACAATCGCAGAAGAAGATAAGTCATGATGGAGTTGTGTATGAAAAATATATGTTCTGGTCGAATTTGAATTGTAAATTTATTTTTTGGCGGAAAAATGATTTGTAGGGGCGGTTGGTACTGTAGCCGTCCCTACAAATCGATTTGTAGGGGCGGCTAGTGTTCCCAAACCGCCTCTATAAATAGATTTGTAGGGGCGGCTACAGTACCAACCGCCCCTACAAATCGATTTGTAGGGGCGGTCTGGGAACCGCCCCTACAAATACATGATTTGTAGAGACCCTTGCGTAGTGGCGGCTGGACAAACCGCCCCTACAAATAGTCTACAACTGCCCCTAAAAACCCTTTTTGACGTAGTGCATGGATATGAATCTAACTGATGCGTTGATCTCTATGAGAAGAATACTTTAATTTTTATTTGTACCATGATCTACCATACGATTCTGCAGTATGCTAAACTTGACACTTAATCAACTTATGATTCAAATACCTTGTCAAAACAAGTTACTTGCTGAGATTTTAAGATCTCGCCCTTGCTTCACTCTTCCAAGGTAATTGAAGCTTTGCATGTGGGAATGGGAAGTAGCAGCACATTGCACCGATCATGATTTTGTCTAATATTTTTTTTGTTGTAATAACAATGAATGTTCAGTTCATGGAGTTATTTTTATTCTTTGCTTAACTGTGTGTCAGAGTTGTTAAGTTTGTTCATCTTCTTTCCTAGTACTTTTGGTTAATCCAACGTGTCACTTTGTTATGCTTTATCTATGCTATGCTTCCTCGTTGCTTCTATTTCAAAGGAGGTGTTGCTAAATTTTCTGGTTAAATTCAATCATAGGTTGTGTAGTTGGTAGCATTCTAGGAGGTTGTAGCCTGGGGTGTTACATGCTTTTCCACAGCCCAACCAAGATTTCTAGTTTTTGAGTTTGTGAACGAAAATCATACTACAAAAAACCCGATACCACCACCATGATGGTACTAGAAAAAGCCCAGGGGCGCCTACTACAAGTGTGAGAAGGACAAGGTGGAAAAGACACCTCACAAGCCTTCTTGTAGCAATGTGACCCTTGGGGCACGATACATAGGGGGAGCGAGAAAGGCAAAACTTCACGACTCCGGTGAGCCCCACTATCATGTCGTCTATGACGAGGATGATACGCCGGGAAAGCACGAAGCCTCCTCCACACCTCTCGTAGCTTCCGACAGTCACCGTATGGCCTCCCAACGAGACCATGGTGTACCACCGGGCTGTCGATAGTCTTTCGGAGCATGCCGGCGCCGACCTCCGACCACATCTAATCGATGCGCCCAAACCGCTAGAGTTTAGGCAGCGACGAGGTCACATGGCTATGGAACAGGCCATGATGCCATCTCGCACCCCACTGTTCGCAAGCATTCTTCTAGCACCAGATGCTAGGAGGCATGCCGTCGAAGTCCGGAGAACGTAATCGGCCCCTAGAAGGGTGCATCCTATCTTTAGGAGTCCAAACGCACAAGTATGGCGGAAAATCTTGGCTAAGGATGGCACGAAGCAGATGGGGAAAGCCCCCATTATAGGACCGTGCATGACTGACAGCGCGTGAGCCTGGCGCTGCATGGCGCCAGATGGGATGACAAAGAGCATGGCCACATGTGGCTTAAGCATTGAAATTCCGTAAATGGCTTAGAGCTCGTAGCACGACGAGTAGGCTCAACAAGACCGCACAGCGCAGACTAAGTCGCCAGGCTCCTAACGCACGTAGATCAACTGGCAGACACGTGCGCTGCGCACCGAGGCATAGTCGACAAGACAACACACAACGACCACGTCCCGCATTAACTCCATGACCGCACAAGCACCGATCGGAGAGAAGGGTATCTTCATGATTATTTCTAAATCGTAAAGACAGTCGGGGGCTACTGTTGGGGGCATATAACCGGGGTACCCCAAGGCACGTATAGAAAAACACTCAAAGCGGTCCAACCGGCCATGGAATAGCAAACGAGGGCCCACCTCGACCACCTCTGGACCTGACTGCTCACGAAGGACGGGAGGTGGGTGAGGCATTAAATGTCCCTGCCTAGACGGGATGTGCATGCCCACGCACACTCCTCCGGTACAGAGAAGGATGACCACCTTTCAAACCATTGGGACCTAGGGTAGAGCGTCACCCATCGGGCCACGCCCTTCTGATGACCAGACTAGTCTAGGGCTCGGCAACATCATAGCGCGTGGCTCAGCACCATCCAAACCCTGCCTAACTCGATAGAAAGGCATACAGCCATACCCACTATGGGTATGGGACTCACGACCGGGAGTCAACTGATGTAGACAAGGCCCAGTATTTCGATAGGTTTGATAGCGTCGATTGGTGAAGACTCGACATTCACGATCTATGCTTCAAACTAAGTTTGATTTTCGGACCCCCCACAACCGTTACACCACTGCTCCATTGGTTATCAACCATGCACAACACGATTGACCTCACCAAGAAGGCTTTCCTGCAAGCAAATCGAGAACACAAACAAGAATGGATAAAGGCAATCTGAAATTACAAATAAATATGAGGCTTATGATTATGAGAAGAAGTTCAAGTCTTCATTCGAATGGACTAATCACCACAGGCGAACAAGATCAAGAACAGGGGCCTGGTTTAACAGCAAATGATCTTGGTTGTACAGTTGCAGAAACCCAACACTAACGAGAGTGACAGCAGCATAATATAGAGTCTTGGGCATCAACCCCACCCTGGACGCGCCCCCTAATAGGCCCAAACATGACACACGGTCCAATGGACCAAAAGACGGTGTCGCAGTACCCTGTCAGATTCTGGATGCTAACTTGTTGCGATGATTCCTGTTGACTGAGGAAGAATTCTGACGTGAACCCAAAGCTATGAGATATCTTATCAAGTTATCTTTCCAAGCATATTTGGATCGTCAAAAACAGAGTCCATATGTGCCCTGGGCGTCGATTTTACCCGGTACTGCTCCTGGAACCCGAGATGGACCCTAACTTGAGTTGGATTGGTCCTCCACCATGGTGCAGACGAGTTGGACACCCACGTTGGTCCTCCTCCTCTCCTTGGCATGCACTTGATGGCATGATGTCCTCACCATCGTCCCTTTCTTTGAATGAAGTCGTCCTCGACTGGAGTACATTGTCTCCTCCAATGGATGGCAGAAAATGGAACCCCAGAAGTAGTTGTTCATCTTGGCATCCAATCCTTTGCAAAGGTGGCTACCATGGTGGCCTCCCTATTGGGAATTCATCCTCATTCTCCTGCAAAAGTTTAGTACCAACAATGGGCATCGAGCTAGGAGTAGGATCAATTGAACATATAGTCGATTTACAAGTTAAAGCATAACGTGGTTCATCATGATCGTCAAAATCAGCAAGAACAGATTTTAGAGCACGTAAAACAACTCCTTTCAATTTAATGGTATTTGATTGTTCAATTGCTGGTTTGCTCGAATCTATAACATGTCCATTCTTTTTCTTTTCAGCAAGTTCCTTTTCACATTGCACAAATTCAGCGGGAGTTAAGGGGAAGCAAAGCAATGGTCTTTCCTTTATGCATGAAAGTATATCTCTTTTATCAACCATGGTGTAAAACATCATTATCATATTGCCAAGGGCGGCCTAACAAAAGTGAACAAGCTTGCATCGGCACGACATCAAAATCGGCATAATCATGGTATGACCCGATAGAAAAATGCACATGTGCAAATTGTGTTACCTTTGCCTTACCACTATTATTGAACCATTGAACGTGGTATGGATGTGGAAGATCACGTGTAGTCAAACCAAGGGTCTTGACAAAGCTCTGAACTTACCAAGTTATTGCTGCTCCCACCATCAATTATAGCACGAACACGACAATTGTTAACGATGAGAAACATTTGGAACACATTATGGCATTGTAGCTTGTCCACTTGCTCAACTTGTATACTCAAAACACGCTGAACAAGGATTGATTGGTAGTTTGCAGTGCATGCCACACTATCAATTACCTCATCAACATCGTTAGGGATATCCTTAATTTTACCTGCATCATGATCAGTTGCAAGTGCAAATTGATTCTCTTCATCACTAGCACTAACATACCCACCATCATCAGTAGCAATATATGTGCGTTTGCTGGGGCAATCCCTCGCAATATGACCCATGCCCTTGCAGCGGTGGCAAACAACCTTAACAGAGCTGCTCAAGGAAGGTGTAGCAAATCCACTCGAAGAAGGTGTGACAAGCGAGCTATTCTTTACATGTGTTGGTGTCTGCACATTAGAAAATTTACTCACCTCAGTTGGACATGAAGGAGTGGACGATGTTGTGGAACCCATAAGTTGTCGCCCCTGTACTTCCCTTTCAGCTTTTAGAGCAAAATGATATAATTGGTGAAACCTATTCCAATCTTTATATTCAAGAATGTCTTGTATATCACAACGCAAACCACCAAAAAATCATGAGCTCTTTTGTGTATCATCTTCTCGCATGTTACAACATGCCAAACCAATAATAAGCTACTAATAATATTCCTCAACACTTTTACTACCTTGATTTAAATGTTGCAGTTTAAATCGTAGATCACACTGATAATATAGAGGAACAAATCTAGAAGTCATGTGTCACGCCCCAGGCCCGATCGACACGGCGCCCGTCGCGACTTAGGATCTTTGTAACGGTCGAGTGACACAAAACACCCCATGTGACAAACCAACGCACATAACACCCAACATCATGTCCAAAGGCTATTTAGCTAAAGGAACTTGCTAAGGATCATTTTTTATACAAGGTTACATAAGATAAAGAGTAAACACAATTTTTGAATTCCCCTCCTAGGTTTATCTCTTCGCTTATTCTCTTGGATTCTTATCAGAGTTAACTTGTAGTTCATCTTGGATTCGCCCACTCTAAGGTCTACTATGCAGCGGTGATTAGAGCATGAGCTCACATCAAACGAATGACTACACCTACAAAACAACTTAATGGCAGCACCGTGAGTACATTTTGTACTCGCAGGACTTAATTCCAACATATAAGTATTTGGTGGATGCAAGGGTATTATCAGACATTTGTATATTTGCAGAAAAGCATATGGCATTTTCTGAGATGACATGCTATGAATTTATTATTAGAAGTATTAACATCAAAGTTTATGATAACAAGATAGGTGATATGTAAACATCTCATCACATTTGGTTCATTACACTACCATGGGTATAGAGAGTAGGAACAACCATAAAGGTTCATCTCGATGGACTTCAGGCTTTCAAACACTCTACAGAGGTGTACAAATTGTACGCACATGGAAATATAGGACTAACCACCATACTCCGGATGCAGGAATAAAGGTTGCCTCACAATTTCCAACCTTTCCCTAAACCGGCCCAAGTATCCAATGAAAGGTTTGACTGGTGCCCGGTTAATGCTCCCACCATCTAACCAGCGCCACCTTCTTTTTAGTCTCTCAGATAAACCGGTCGTGAGTAGTTACTAGGCTTGCCGCTCCCAAATGCGACATGTGGTCTGTACGGGTGGTTACTCGGACTCAAATATACAGGTGCACGGTCCTTAACTGCTCCATGAGCTATGTAATTTGAGATCCCACACTCACAGTGACCTACCCCTCACTTGAGCAAGAATTACCAAATTGATCATCAAGTTCATATATCAGGGTTAGGTTGGGTCCTTAATCAAAATTAGGGAAGTAAGCAAGTTGTAACCCTCATTCATTTTAGAAGTTCATTACCCCGGTGTAGCATCCTACACGCGCATGACTCATAATGGAACATGATAAGTATCATTACGTTTTTAGTGAGTATCAAAATTAATGGAAGTAAACCCATTGATTAAATGAAGGCTCTAATTAATTAGTGAGTAGTTCTAACTTAGTGAAGCATCATTACATTATTTAACCAAATCTACATGAAATGCATGACTCATAATGGAACATGATAAGTATCCAAAATAGAGCTTATAATAGTGGGGTGCCTGCCTGAAGGTTGTAGACGACAACTCACACACGATCCTCACGCTACTCGGCTCCTAAAAAAAGGCAAAGATCAGGATTGAAGATAACCAAGGAAGACTTAAGGATAAGGACTTGGCTTAGAACATGGGAAGAGACGTCTAACTATGGCTCTACTATTGCCCTATTTGAAACTAAGCTTAACCAGTGTCGTAGGGTCGAAACCGTGACAAGTATGTTGTTGAGTCAGTGTCAGAGTATGGGGTCTTCGGTGGCTCGGGTGGACTCAGGAACACAAGAATCATGCAGAGAAGTCACAATGGTTTATCCTGGTTCGAGCCAATTTGGTCCCTACATCCAGCAGCTGATGATCCTCATACTCAAGAACACCCAAAATCTAGAGGTTACAATAGAGTGTAAAGGAAGAAAGAGTTGGTTGGTGGTTAGCTCGGTGCTAATCCTAAGGTTGCCTCACCGCCGATGGAGTCTCCCCCTCATCGGAGTAGAAGGAGACGGTCGGATGTGGTCGAGGAGAGGCTCTCAATGCGCCTCTCTGGATTGCCTTGCTCTCGGTGTAGAGTGGAGGCAGATGGAATGGAATGGAGTGTCTGGTGATAGAAGTGGGATCCACCTCCCTCTAGGTCTAACCTTATCCCTTATATAACGAGATAGGTTGAGTACAAGGTGGTTTGAGGGTTCTAGTCTATGGTCTACGTGCGCAGGAGTCTAGGAGGGCCTTGCAATGGTGTGCCATGGACCGTCGAGGTGTCTTGGAGCCAAAGAAGCCGGTGCGTCGTCCGGCTGCTCTGTTCTGACACTCGGTGTGTTAGAGGTTGTCATCTTTGATAGGCCTCCCCTGGGTGAGACCTTCTAGAGTCTTTTTGGTGGTGAAGGAGGTCGACTCCAGGGGCTGACGTGCGGGCCCGGAAGCCCCCGAGCCCCCGGATGCCATGGGAAGCTTTGTCTTCTTGTGTCCGCCCTCGACGTGACCCTGTTAGAGGAGCAGTTGGCAGGGGCACACCCTAGGAGCGACACCAAGGATCCCCCTAGGCATTAGTAGCCTAGGGCTTGTCTTCTTGTGCTCGGGCCTTGGCTAGCATCGTTAGCCATGTAGGAGCCAAGAATCGGGCCCGGAGGTGCCGTAGATCAGGAGCCCAAGGCTCTAGGGGGAGCCCAAGGCTCGGGGAAGCCCCAAGCCCTAGGCAGAAGCTGCGGTCATGTCTGGCTTGGTCGGATCTCTTTGCCAGAAGGTGCACGCGAGCATGCCCGATGGGCATAGCCCCTGAGCCCCCAGGCGATCCTGAAGGGGTCGGTCGGGGGGTCTTCTTCGTTTGGGAACCATTGGACCCGAGACATAACATACATGTATGTTAGGATCTCATCAAGAGCCCCCGAGCCCTTCGTAGCCTCACCTAGCATGATGGCGATGAAGGGCTAAATTTGATCTTTTTGTGACCGAACCCTTCTTGGCAGGGACGGCTTCCGCTAGCAAGAGTGCTATGCCCTGTTGGGGGCCTTCTTCTCCAGTGTGATGGATGGTGCTTGGCTGTCAAGGCAGAGCGAAGGTGATGTTGATCCCTTCGTGAGTCTATGTCGCATTGGTCTTCAACTCGAGTGAGGGCTCAACGAGCTCATTTGGGAGTCACCAACTGTAGGGCCGAGTTGCCGTCCTTTCTGATCGGAGCCTGTCGTGGGCCGCGTGATCAAGAGTGCTGGGCTCTGGCTCGGGGCTACCTAATCATCCAGAGCACCACGCCCTTCTAACGGCTGCGATAACAGGTCCTGATCCTCTTGAGCCGATCTTTTGGCGCAACCCTCTATAGCCATAGATCATGGAAGTGGGAGCACGCTGAGGCTTGGACAGAGGCCCTCGTTGGGCCCACCACTCAACGGCTCCTGACCCAACTATGGGGAGTTGGTTGGTTTTTTGGGGGATGCGCCAGCCGAGCGTCCATTGATCAGGGGTCGGGCTGCTCCATCTAGGGAGCTGGGGCAGCCCCAGAGGCCATTGTGGGGCCTCCTTGCTAGTGAAGGGAGCGGCTTCTGGGCACGTCCCGTCTGCCAACGCCTTGCGTAGGCGGTTGATGGCGTCTGGGTCATCATGCCTGGTGGAGGAGTTATGACACGCGCGCGTACCCCCGTGCCGCCCCGTTTTGTCTGGGAGATGAGTTTTGGGGCCACATGGAGCAGATCTGGTGGAGGAGGAGGCGTGACACTTGGTGCATGTGGATCTGAGCCATCGATGATAGCAGGTGGGCCTAGGGGGAGGCAAACCCCCCCAAGTCCCGCGAGGAGGCGAGCGCGGAGTGGGCAGCGTGCGTGGCTCAGCATAACAAGGTCGGGCCGACAGGGAGGCAGCAGTTTGCCTCTGCCTCAGGTCCAGCAACCGCCGCCACGCCGCACGATCGCGCGTGGGATCGTGGAAGCATGGCTGCCGCTGCATTCGGAGTACAAAAGAGGAGATGGAATGATGGAGAGGGTGAGTTACGTTCTGCATCCGGCAAAACTTTTCCTCTTCATGTGACTTCTGTTTCCCCCCGCCCCTACGCATCCGCTTGCTAGCCCTTGCCGCTACCTTCGTCCCCATGGCGGAATGGGGGCCGTCCGGGGTCACTGAGGCAGAGATTAGGACGATGGAGGAGAATGGGTTAGCATTGGATGTGGTTCTGGCGGTTGGCTGGCGCCCCCCTAGCGTTGGTGAGCTGGCGCCCACACTTGGGGACGGGGAGATCATCTCCTTCACTGCCTTCCACCATCTAGGGCTTGGCCTCCCCCTGCACCCCTTTGTGCGGGGCCTTCTGTTCTTCTACGGCCTCTGGCTTCATGACTAGATGCCGGAGGGGACCCTCCACATCACGACCTTCATCACGCTGTGCGAGGCATTCTTGGGGATCGCTCCCCATTTCATGCTCTAGAGGTGGGTGTTCCAGGTGGTGCTGTTGTTCCCTGGTGGCGCATTCCCGGCGATGGGGGGTGCTTAGATCCAGGTGCGGCCGGGGTTCTACGGCACCTCGCCCTTGCTCTCCCGCCGGGGTTCGACGGTCAAGCGAACTAGCGGGAGAGCTAGTTCTACCCTCCAACATGGTCCTGGTGCTGCCTTCCTTCGTGGCGGTGAGGCCGTGAGGCGTCGCTCTGGAGTCGTGGTGGCTATAACCCCTAGTGGAGGAGGTCGTGGATGTCCCTGCTCTCGTAGGGGCTATCGAGTCCCTGAGAGCGCAGGGGCTGATCGGGCCGGTGGTGGTGCGCACATTCATCCATCACTAGGGGTGCTTCCCCGCGATGCCTTGGTCACCCTCCCGTTGGAGGCGGTCGAGGTGCTGCGGAAGGAACAGGAGGATGCCCTCAAGGCCGTCGAGGATGCCCAGAGGGAGGTCGAAGAGGAGCAGCTGGCGGTGGTGTTGGCGGAGAACATTCGCGATGTAGCCCAGGCGGAGGCAGCTTGTCTGAGGGAGGTGCTCGAAGGTTTGGGTTGTTCCCTTCCCCTCTCGCTTCTCGCCGATCCTGGCCCACGGGCCGCGCATATAGTTTTTAGCCCTGACGCCCCTTGTTTTTTATGGTGTAGGGACGAGGGAGGAGGTCCACCGCTTGACGGAGCAGCTTCAGAGGTCCCAAGAGGAGGAGGAGGAGCAGGCTGTGAGCCCTCCTCGAGTCCCAGGGCGTGGAGACGATGGAGCTTGCCATGCCCTCTTCCCGCGGGGTGTGTGCGACAACGCCAGGGAGGTGAACGAGCACCTTTGTGCTTCACCGGTGTGCTTCCATGAGGCCATCGAGGATGGCGTCCGGCAGGGGGCGGCCTCCGCACTGGCTGTGGTGCACTTCCACTTCCCCGACCTGGTGCACTTCCGCACGGACTCTTTGGTAAAACCGCGGACACTCCGTTGACTCATGTCGACAGTGGATAACGCTCTCATGGGTGGTTTTTTGGGGTTAGCGGACAATCCGTCGAGTTGACGGACACTCCCTCAGGCTATCGATAGAACCTATGTTCTTGGTGATCTTGGGGTTCAAGCTTAGATGTGCTCAGCTATGATCTATGCATGTGCAAGATATCTTTAGGGTAGCTTAGGTGGTTCTCTAGTCTCATGAGCTTCCTGTTGCAATGAACCAAAAAGATGATTCAAAGAACAATCCATGAGATTCTTGAACGATTGAGCTAGATGAAGATTTCTTGAACTTACTCTACAAATGATGGAACCACCACCAGCAAGAAATCCTTCAATCTTTCACCAAAAACCACAAATTAGTTCTTGGGAGGAAAATCCAAGAAATGAAAGCTACTTCTCTTGAGCTCACCAAGAACAAGATGGAAGATTTTGATGGTGTCCATGGAGTGGTGATGGTGATTCCTTCCATTTCCTTCTTCTTCTCCAATCTCCCTTCAAATCCTTTCTCTCTCTAGTTCTAGGGTTCATCCTTGTTCTTGGGGTGTAGAGAGAGAGGGAGAGTGGCAAATGAATGGGTGAGTGAGAGAGTGGGTGAGAGGGTATAGCTTCAGCTAATGAAATGTCCCAACTCGTGCTGACATGTGGGTCCCACTCCCTTAAGTAACAAACAACTCATTTCCCACGTACTACTGCTGATCTGTGTTCCATCAGATGGTCCGGTAGAGCTAGCAGACTGTCTGATATATCTCTGTCTGCCCTGAATTTGCTCAACTATTTGGGTGGTTCGGTATTGGGGATCGTGTTGTCAAGTCTTGTGATAATCTCTGAGATTGAGTTGGTGTTGATGATGTCAATATGGTGTCTCTTAATCCAACAAGGGTTTCCACCATTGCTTAGGTTATGAACCTGACCATGGCTATCCGAAAGTGATTGCGGGTTCTTCTTGGTATATTCTCAACGATCGATCTAGCTCAAGGCATCAGGGATCTGTATAGGAGCTTTGATGATTGCTCACTTGTATGGTCAAAAATGACAGCCTACATTGTAATGAACTTGGGTCATTACAAAACCTCCCCTCCTTAAAATAGAGCTCGTCCTCAAGCTCGCCTGAAGGTTCTTAGGGAAACTTTCTGATGACCTGACATCTTATGATGACTCTTCTAGAAGTATCGAAACTCGGCGACTTTTTCCTCTCTAGGATTCCAAGCATCATCTCATCTCTTTCTTTACTTTGGTGTTTTGACCGATGCAGCTCAGGTCCTCTCCATTTAGTACTCAGTCATAACCTTTATAACTTTCTAAGGTTGGGGTTTTAGGTCCAAAGGACAATGTCTCCAGGCATCCTCTGCATATTGGCGGACGATCCAGTATACGTGTCGGATGATCCAATAACTTCGGAGGGTTGATAATTAACTTAGGGTTTCCATTATCTAACTTGGCGGATGGTTTGATGAAGCTGTTGGACTCTCTGGTTAGTCACGACCTATAAATAGGCCGATAGTGACTCAATGGGTCATCTCATTTCCATTTTTAGCGACTGCCGTCGCTGTTGCCTTCTGTGCCACCATCATCGCCATGCACGTGCTCTGGGTGATTTCGCTCGTGGTCCAGGGCTTCCACGTGCTTCTTCATCATGCCTAGAGGGTACATTTGATTCATTTCTCCCCTCCTTTACTTTATTCCCCTCCCTTTTTGTTGCACCTAGGTTACTCCGATATGGGATTTGGTTAGGGTTTGGAGTAAACCATTTTGGGGATTTGGTACAGCATCTCTAGTAGTACATTTGTGCACGATTTGGTGAGGTAGAATGGCGTGTTTGCAGAGATATGAGGATTCTAAATTTTTCCGTGGTTACTGCTCTTATTTGTGCTGGCTTCGATAGTGGCAGATAGTCCGGTGAATTGGCGGGAGGTTCCGCTGAGTCTGTAACTGCTCTGTAGAAATCTGCTCTTACTGGTACGACCTGTGATTACTGGTACGACCTGCGAGATACCGCAGACACTCCGCAAAAATCAATTTGTATGTTCTGTACTGCCTTTATACCGCTGCTTGTATTGGCAGAACGTTTCGGTGCCTCTGGCGGAATATTTCGGTAGCCTCATGCTGCTCTCTGTCTGTCTGTATACTGTACATCTATAATTCATCGGACTGTCCGTGACTTGGCGGATACTCCGTCAACTGTCTGTTACTTACTGTTTTGTTCCAATTTGATCCATTTGTTATTCAAACCTTGCAGGGCTTACATAGATAGCACCTATACCTTGTATATCTACTGGAGTCCACCATTTTTCATCACATGACTTAGAGAGCTCGAATTTTTGCTTGATTACACATATGTTGCTGATCCTTGGTCGTTCGTGTGATGTTGCAGGGTCTGGTGCAGGTCCTAGCCGCTGGCTGGAAAAGGCTATGCAGGCATCTTCTTCAGATGAGGATGATGGTGAAGAAGTCTTCCCAATAGACATGTCAGCCATTCCCAAGGGGCGCTATCACTGGGTTTCGGCTGAGATTAGCAATGTTGCTTTGTCTAGGCACTTTGGACAAGCTAGGGATTCTCCAACTTCATTCTTCCACACCAGTGATCAGTTCAGGCTGTACCGTGGGGGTATTGACATCAGGCCGATGCATGTAGAACAACAATGGCTGAGTTAGCTGCAACTGGAGTTCTTCGCGTCTATGAGCAGCTTGGTTGACCTTCTCAGAGGCATGGGCTTGAGGAGGATTCTTGAGTTCTGGCAAGATTGGAATGAGACAATGATCCGGCAATTCTATGCCACGCTGGAGGTTCAAGCTAAAAAGGAGAAGCTGATCTGGATGACTGGCACACGCAGGTTCAAGGCTATGTTCAAGGATCTTGCAGCTGCTGTGAAGTTGAGCTACCATGGCATGAAGCGGGGCAAATTGGTCATTGACCTTCCAGTGTTGAGGGCAGATGAGGTGTCTTGATTCCACTATCAGGAGACATCTACCTATGGTCCACAGGGAGGCTTGAGGATGCTTTCGAAAGTGATCTTCGAGATTTTGAGGCGCACTGTGGTACCTTCTACTGAAGGTGATGATATTGCCATTGGTTGGCCCTTCTTCGAGATCATCAAGGTTGTGTTGACTGGTGACCCGATCAACTTGCTGGACTGGATATTGCATCAGATGTTGGAGTGCAAGCGACGTGAATGCTCCCCTGGTCCTTCAGCCGTACATCATGGCTCCAGTGCTTTGCACTATCAAGGACTTCTGTGGCACTTGCGATATCATTCATCAGGTCTATTGGCCATTTATTGAGGATGAGGCCTATCTAGCACGGGAGGCATCTCCAATGGCTTGCAGGATTCAAGGCCAAATTCCCTAGGTATGTTCCATTAATTTCCTTTTCTTCTCATGCTGCATCCGGGTTAGTATCTTACTTTGTTGTGATACCTTTAAATTCTCAGTCCGTTATGTGTTGATTATGTAGAGCCTGTGTCTCTTGCCCTATTTGAAACTAAGCTTAACCTAGTATTACTGACCTCTTGGGTAAGCTTTCTAAATAACTAACACTTACTGTCTTCTTGATGGACTCTCTGACCCATGTGGCGGACACTCTGTCAGGTTGGGCTCTAAGGTGACTTGGGTCTGGGTTGACTCTGTTTGGGTGGATGGACGCTCCATCGGGGGTGATGGACACTCCGGTGGTTTAGGACTTAGGCGTTCCTAGGGGTTTCATCATCTATCGGATGGTCCGAGCTAGGTGTCAGACACTCCGGTAGGAACTAGGAGGTCTTGGGTTTTCTAGGTTGTTGAGTCTATAAATCAACGGACACTCCATGAAGGTTCAAGGATGCTACACTAAGAACTGGGTACTCTCGGGTTGTGGGGTTGTTCACTCTTATAAATCAATGGACTCTCCGGTAAAACCGCGGACACTCCATTGACTCAACACTACTACAGAAATGATTTTAGGTGATAGTGCCCAAACATTAACAGAGGCGGGCACAAAATCCAGCCGCCTCCTAAATTGCTGGGCTATTAACGGAGGCGGTCTCATTTATTTACCGAGGCGGTCACATTTGCTCGCATCCTAAAATCAATTAACGAAGGCGGTCAAAATCCAACCGCCTCCTAAAATCGATTTACGGAGGCGGGCGCCTTAAGACAACCGCCTCCAAAAATGGCCTATTTATGGAGGCGGTTGTCTTAAGGTGCCCGCCTCCATAAATCTATTTTCAGAGGCGAGCACACTATAAGGCCTGCCTCCAAAAAAGACAGAGGCCCAACAGGCCCAGGCGAGGCCTGATAACCGTCTTCGGGTATAAATACATGGAGTTCGGGTTTGTTTCATTCACTCCACTCACTCTCACATCCTCTCCCTCCAAAGAAAGATAGCGGCAGCGCCCCTCCTCTGTACTCGCACCCCTCCTCCCTCCCAAGACCGACAGGTCGAGCGGCAGCGTCCCTCCTCCCTCTCCTCACCCCCATCCTACTCCCTCACACCGGCTCCCTCTCCCTCCAATACAAAGTGAGAGGCGGCACCCCACCTCCCTCTCCTCGCTTCCCTCCTCCCTCTCACCGGCTTCCCTACGCGAGGGGCCCCTTCTTCGGCGCGAGGGGTGGTGCGGCTCGGTGGCAGCGCGTCGCGGGGAGCACGGCACCTCATCCGGTGGCGGTGGTGGGCTACCTTCCTCCTGAGCCCACCTGTCTCCCTCCCTCGTGAGCCCCTTCCTCCCGATCCGGATTGGCGGCGCAGAGATCCGACGTGTGTTGGTGCTAGGAGGCCGGATCCGACATGTGGCAGCACAAGAAGGCGGATCCCGAACACCACGGCGGCTCCTCCAGGTGGATCCGGCGGGTTCGTGTCCCTTCCCAACCACCGCGGCGTCCAGGCGGCTCCTCCCGGTGGATCTAGCTCGTGGGCTGGAAATGGGCTCGTTGACGAACTCGGGAACAGGCTCACCAGCGGGCTCATGGAAATTTTTTTGTTTTTTTAATTGATTAACTGAGGTGGGCGTTGTAAGGCACCCGCCTCCGTTAATATATTAACAGAGGCAGGCAAAGCAACTACCTCCAAAGTTCCCGTATTAACGGTGACCTTTGATTAGAGGCGGTTGCTTTGCCCGCCTCCAGAAAGCAAAAACACCCGTCACCAAAAAAGATTCTATAGTAGTGCATGTCTACAGTGGATAAGGCTTTGATGGGTGGTTTTCTGGGGTTAGTGGACAATCCATCGAGTTGACGGACACTCCCTGAGGCTATCGACAGAACCTATGTTCTTGAGTGATCTTGGGATTCAATCTTAGATGTGCTCATCTATGATCTATGCATGTGCAAGATATCTTTAGGGTAGCATAGGTAGTTCTCTAGGCTTAAGATAGCTAGGTTTAGAGCTTGGTTTGCTAAGTCTAGCTATAGGTTTAGGATCAAACTTAGAGATAGGAGGACATGAGGATAAACCCCTACTACACTCGCACCTTTCATAGCTGCGTCGTAACCCACATTCGCAGCCCAATTTCAGCCTCGACGGTAAGATGTCGATAGTGATGGTCATAGGCTTCATCGTCGGCATCTGGGGCCGACTGCGGTGTACACTAACACCACCGATTGGCTTATGATCCATCCGTGATTAGGTCCTTAGTTGGTGCATGACCGGGCTATGGATGTACACTCATTGGCAAATGATCTAACTGTGTCGAGGCTATCAAAACCGTCGTGTGGGCACATCAACTGCCTGTGTAGTGGTCACCAACACTGTCGCCTTGTACTTCGACCCGACTATCAGCGGTGCGGCTTCACTGTCGGTTCGACGACTGAGACGCCTATGTAGAGGTTAACACCACCGTCGCTTTAGCGTATGATCCACCAGTACAAAGGTCATGGTCACCATCACCTTGCACCACGATCCGCTTTTGATGATCGTTTAGTCGGTGTCGGGTTACTAAAGGATTCGGCGGTGATATACTTTTGATCCCTGCCGCATCATATGTATAGCGACGGTGATAGAATTTCGTCTGGTTTAACAATAGTTACTAATTCAGCTGGGCCCTTAATAGCTTCATGAACACAAAGCATACAGATATATAATCATTACATGCATAAATCATGTTCACAAACAAGAGTACTTTTTACAATAACAATGGATGCTACCATAACATCTTTCTCAACTGATGTCCTAACACAAGCTATACATAGAGCATACTAAAGGTACTGATGTATACAGACTTACATAACATAACGAAACGACATAGCTGTGCTCCTTCTATGTGGCACTCCTGCTTGCAAGGCAAAATGAATATAATTAGTGCATCCTTCGGATTAGTAGCCAATGCACCATGGAACCCCTCTTATTCATATCTGATCCACAACCTGAACAAAGCAGCAAAATTAATAATATTGAACATACCATTCCTTTAGTTAACAAGCCAAAATTGGCCTATACATACATAGAATGAAAACAACTGCCTACCCAAACAAAGACTGTCATGACGATGAGATGCAGGAAATGCACCTTTATTGCTCTGCTAATGACTCCATGAGCAAGGAAACATAAGGAAGATAGAAAGGCCTGTTCATATGGAAACGGCCTCTTGATCTACAAAAGCAGATGACACGGGCATGGATGACATGAACCTTTCTGCGGTCCATGTCATATGCAATCAATGTTCTATCCTTCCCAACAAGGAAAATGAAATTCCATTCTCTGTGAACTGTAATCACTCTGTACTCCTCGTCACAAAGCTCAGAACGAACTTTAATATTCATGCGTCCAAATAGTTCCTCCGTGTCCACAACATGCTTAAAACTCCAGTTATCAGTACCATAGTCTTCAAGTATCCACACTAAAAGCCAAGACCTATTGTGAAAATCAGCACATCACACATAGGTGACCCTGAGCTTGATGGATGGACATTTTAGCACCACCTGGTTTATGAATTGTCCACCATGTCTTTCCCTCCATATCCACAACAACTATCGCAGAGTACCCAAGCATGTGCATAAAACCATTAAGAAAAACACATCTCGATTTTGAACATAGAACAATACTACCATTGCCTCATTCAGATTCCTTAAAGATCCATGCTGTAGTTTTAGATGAGTAGATCTCCATACCTACGCATGCAGCCTCCACCTCAACAAATTCAATCACATGGAAGTGCAAGGACGTTGGGTCAAAACCTAAGCGAGCCTGACCAACAGAACGGATGCTACGCGATAGTACATGCCATTTGTCGGTCGTCAGATTGCAGACAACATAGTGACGTAATCCATCATGCCCAGCACACCAGCAAAGGACGAGGCCACTGCAACAATCTAAGACTAGGATGTTTTTAAGGGGGAAGGGCAAGAAGGACAAGGAGGGCCGTTCACCGGTGATGCTGGTGAAGTGGCGATTGCCCTTCCACCAACTGCCATAGAAGAATCCGACGATAGTCTGTGAAAGCTTCTTATGTTGATAGGAGTCGGAGATGACGTGCCTCTAGGAGCGATAGACACAGTTGCAAAACCACAAGGACCGGGCGGGGAGGTAGTGGAAGATGTCGGCAAGCACATCGTTTGAGAGGCTGTCCACTGCATTCCTCATCTTGGGGGCCTCCTTCACCTGGAAGGACACCAACAGTAGAAGAGATGAGGCCGCCCTGTCGTGGAATTGCATCAATAAACATTAGTAAGGAGATGAGTTTTGAGGAGAAGGGATGACAAAGCAAGTTAGGCCTTATTACACTTGCCTTTGGATCTGGCGGTGGTGAGCAAGAGTGGCAATGCCGGTGATAGCAGCAGCTCATTTGCTGGTGGATCTATGCGGACAATCCAGCGATGTGCATCGGTGCAGAGCAAGGGCTGAGCAGTGCTGATGAGCAGGAGCGGCGATGATGAACCGCAGCAATGAGGAAAAGAAAAGCTATGTGTTAGGGGTAGGGAGGGCGGCGGTGGGGTGGGAGGTGCGGGGGGTTAGGGGATGTTGGAGTAGGTTACTTGCTCTCTACGTAACTTTTACGGCACATGGGAATCGAACTTTCATCAGTTCTGCACGAGAGGGTTCAAACGCGGGATTGGAAATTTTGCAACTAAGCGGCGGTGAATGCACAGTACCATCACTGGCGGCTAGGTTCTAGTAGCACCCGGAGGCCTCCGTATGATACGGTGATGAACACTAAGGAACACAATCCCGCACTTAGAAAACTAAGAAAAGCACAATTCCAGTACTTGGATTGAAAGGAAGCCTATGGAGTTCGATGGTGAATAATAAGGCACATAGATTTACATTGAGGCGGCGGCCAAAACACGCACTTAGAAAACATAAGGAATGCACAATGCCAGTACTCTCGAATTGAAAGGAATCCAACTTGAGTTGCATACATTCATACCGAATAAGTAGCTGGACACTACCAAGCTAACAAGCATGCTGAAAGCAAAAACGCAGATACTAATTAGGCCAACACTATGTAAAAGTTAAAAGGCCTTCATATGTACATCATTGGTTGCATAATTAATCATTCTCCATATAGATTCTAGTCGAGCTCCATGGGATCATTGTGAATCTCCATAATATCCTGCAGATCATTGTCGACCTCCACGGGATCGTTGTCAATATCCATGTTATCCCGGCCCTTGACCAGTACAACCCTATCCACATCCATTGGTACACTTTCATTTAGCTCATCGACTTTGTTCATAAAGCACTGATTCGGTGAACCAATACTGAAGACAATAAGGCTCACAAGCTGCACTCCACGGATATACAAGGCCACAAACTCCAGAACGAGAAGATGCATTTTCATCTGTAGATCCAACAAAAGTACTGTAGCTAGGTTGGAGGTGAAAGAGCAGAGAGCACGAGAGAGCAATACAAAGGAATATAGAATCTGGTGAAGGAGCAGATCCAGTGTTGTTACCTTAGATCCGGATGGAACAGAGAAGCAGGGACGACGCGCTGAAGATTTGTGCGCCGGCAAGGTTGGAGGTGAAGGAGTAGTGAGCACGCCTTTCGTCTGACACTAGTAGGGTGAAACAGACCATGGGAGCAGAGTGGGGAATGGATGGGAGGAAGGTGTGCTAGGACCATAGGAGTGTATATAGAGTTCAATAAGTCAATGTGTGCAGCGGCCATCTTAAACATTTAACCTCATATTTCATTGGATCCACGCACAGTCCTTAGGGGCGAACGTATGCATCATATGTACTTAGTGACTACACTTTTGACTGAATATCCTTCCACCAACAGTTCCATTGCACGCACGAATAAACCTTTCCTGATGTGAAACTTATAATGGAGATACCTCAGCATTAATACGGAAGATCTAAGATGTGTCTCATTTATTTATTGTTGTTGGTAGAAGATATCAAATCATGCAGGCAAGATAGTACAACATTAATATATGAGGATACATATATCTCTATTGTGGATACCTATATCTATATTGTGGATACATATATCAACATCAAGATGTGCTACTTCAAGTATACATATTTATCTCTATTGTGGATACATATATCAATATTAAGATGTGCCACTGCTTGTATCCTTATATATCTCTATTAATTGTGGATACAAATTATATATTAAGATATACCGCTTCATGTATACATATATCTCTATTGTAGATAGATATATCAACTTAAGATGTGCCACTGCATGTATATAAACCAGACCGAACAAAGCAATATGCATACCTGAGCACAAGTTCAACAAATATACCACCAATACCGATCTTCCCCACTTTCCAGTAGTACTCAGCAAGACAATGCGGACATAGTGCGCTGCTCTTTGCATTGTCCTGGTGATTATGTCTTCAACCCTCTCGTCCTGCTATATTATCCAGCTACCTGCATGCACTCCGGCGCTTTGCCAAACAAAATGCTTGGAGTATGCCAATAAGCGTGGCGTAGTGGTAAAGAACTCCTACTGTGCGACGGCGAATGCTTGTGCATGCTCGTTAGCTCCCAAACAGCGTCTGCCCCTTACAACCAAAGTCAATGGATTACCTGATGCAGAGGACGATAATGGATCTTTTGTTTGAATATAATATATAGGATTGCAATTCACTCCAACGATGGACAGCGTGTACCATATTGCTAGCTCTTGCATGTACTTATCCATGACCTGTTTCCATCCAGCTCTAAATAAAATAATTGTGCACCTTTCCTATACTTTTGCTCCACCCAATGTATCGGATCCACTGTTTTGGTTACGACTAAATTATTTCGGACCATGCTGAGTTTGGTACTTTCAAAATAGGCTGGTGGTTCCATGGGTTTGGTCGAATTATGCAAACCTGACTAAGAAATCCTTAGCGCGAGGACCACCCATGAATCAAGGACTATTGCGCATTAACATGATGGTGGCAGTTTATTCTCCCAAACAAAAGGCTAATAATGGGCATGGCTCTCTGTCATGGCCTGACTGCCATGGCTAATAACCGGATGGGCTGGGAGAAAACTTTGGGCATAGGCTTAGGCCCTGTTTGGTTGGGCTTTTGGCTTTGGCTTTTGGCCACAAAAGCCAAAAGCCCAACCAAAGGGACTGCTTTTGGAGGGTGCTTTTTCGTAGTTCATTTTTGAAAGCTGGGTTGACCCTGCTTTTGGCTTTTGGCTTTCTGCTTTTCAAAATTGGTGGAATAAAAAGCTCTTCCATAGTTGTTTCAAGAGAGATAAAGATAAAAGGTATATTTTATACTTGTTTAACCAAACAGCTTTCAGCTTTTTTACAGCTCACAGCCCACAGCAGCTTTTCCACAGCTCACAGCCCACAGCAGCTTTTTCCCACAGCCACAGCTCAACCAAACAGGGCCTTAGCTCCCATGGCTGTCGGGCAACTGCAGCATGTGGGATGTCAGCCATTAACAGAACTATGTGGGGATAAACAGTTGGGGACGTGGGGGAAAAAAATTTATGCTGCGCCGCCGCACGGAGAACCTGCTGCGGCACAGTTTAGATTGACGACGCGTGCGCGTGTTGCTGGCCCACCAGCGAGATGGCTGAAGCTTCTTGGCCTGCGTGGTGTGGAACGACGAGTGGGCCCAGGGAACACGTGTCACGTGACGACTCCGTATCGTACATGCTTCTTTGTGCGACGGTGTCGTAGAGCATTTTTTTTCCGGACGACGGAGGTCAAACAAAGTTGAGTTTTTATGTGGGAGGGTAGCCACTGTTGGGCTTGGTGCTCCACACTCTGCAAATGGAACTTTAAAACCAAACATCTTACCCCTCGAACTCTCACAACTTTTGAGATTACGTCCCTTGTTTGAAGTGGTTTTGAATGTGGTTTTATCTTTCTTTACTTAACACATTTTTGTAAATAATTGATATATCTAAAACCATAGAAAATGTCTCTAATCTTTTACATTTTTTTTAAATCTATGAATAGATTGAGACAAATCTGAATACAATATTTAAAGGTAATAAAAACATCTTTATGAACTTCAAAAAAATTAGGTTTAGCTCTACAAAAATGGGAAAATAACTCAAAAATCTAGAAAATTCTAATTAATCTATAAACAAGTTTTAAAAACTTTGCACGATAAAAATATGAGATGCAACCAGCACAATGCAAAACACATTAATGTTTTGCATAACATGTTTTTTGTTGAGAAAAGTTATCAAAACACATGTACACATCAATTAGAATGTTCCATGATTTTTTTATATTTTCTGGATATTTTTTCCATTTTTCTAGAGCTAAATCTATTTTTTAAGTTTCTAGATTTATTTTTCTAGCTCTAAAATTTATTTGGATTGTGGTATCCTGTAACACCCTGAATTTTGACCTAACTTAAAAACCACTAAAAATTTGATCTTTTTAAAACTTTGCATAGGAACCCACACAAATAAATAATTAACCTAGGAATTAGTATAGATAGACTAACATAGGAATAAAACTATAGATGTAGAATTGAGTGCTTGAGTGTTTGCTTGCTTATGGTAGTACACCTTGCATGCATTCATACTCAAATTCTAATTCAAATTGCATACAAACTTAGTATAGGAAATTTGGGAAAAAGAAAAAGGAAAGGAAATAGAGAAATGAGCACTGGGATCATTTTCCTCCCCTCGGCCCATGGCGGTAGCACCAGCAGCCCACTCCTCCCTCTCTCCTCCTCTCCCTCCCTCTCCCGCAACTGGGTCAGCCCGTTGCCGCGTCCCAGCCCAATTTGCGCCCGCCTCCTCCTCTTACTCCCTCTCTCTCTCTCTGGCACGTGGGACTTGGTCGTCAGGCACATCATCTACCTCGGGCTGACGACGCGAATACCATGTCGTCGCCCAAGCGGCCTGGCCCCGTCGCCACCGCCTCGCCCCGGCGAAGTTATGGACACCGGGACGCCCTCGCAAGATTTTTCCCGACCCCACCTTCACCTCTCCCCTATTCTCTCTCTCTCCCTCACTACTCCTCCCTCGATACGTGGCGGCAAACCCACCCCGCCTTACCACCATGGACGAGCCCGAGCCCTCTCGACCGCACGCGTGGGCAAGCGCGCAGTGTGGTGAACCGACATAGCGGATTAGGCATGTGTGCACGCCATGGATGAGCTCGGCGGGCGAGAAATATCTCGCCACTAGATCCGACACGGCCGGCCTATAAATAGGCTAGGCCATTGTCGCCCCGACCTCGCCCTCTCCACCACCAGCTCCACCATGAGCTGGAACACCCCATCTCCCCCTCCTTTTCCCCTTTCCCCTTCTCCTCCTAGCTCTGCTTCGACTTCCCAAAATCGGGAGTCATTGGCGCCATTGAAGTCGCCTCCCTCTTCCTCCTTCTCTACTGCGCCACCGGTAGATTGGGCTAGCAGGTAAGTCACCGAGCTCCTCCTCTTCCTTTTGCTATAGCTAGTTGAGCCTTTATCTCTCTGTGTCGCACTGCCGCCGTGCACCGCGCCCCGCCGAGCCACCATGGCCGTCGGCTAGCCGACGACAAGGCTCAGTTGAGCACCACAGTACCCCCCACACTCACCAATTGCCCACGTACACACTCACATAGATAGTTGATAGGCTTAGGGCCTCTAGGGCCATTTCTGTCGCACGGCATCGCTGCATTTTCTCTGGCAAATCGCCGCCACCACCACGGGCGCCCGCTGCCATCAGCGACCTCACCATCGGCTGTGGCGTGGCCCCCTGTACACCGTACACACATCCATCACCATCCTCAAGCACTAACGCCATCGGCGATCCTAACTCCGGTGAGCCTGGCGCCGTTCCCCTGGTCCACCACCGTGACGGCCACCTCCATACAGCCGCCGTCCTCACCCTCCCCCTTTCTCTCTCACTAACACGCGGGACTGGGTGGTAACAGCGCTGACGTCGCTGTTCCGTCCTGTGCGTCCCCTCCATTCTTCCCTTTCTCTCTCTGTCACATGGGTCATAGCCCTAACATCGTCATCGCTCCGACCCCACCTGTCGGACACACACATGCCCCACACACACAGCACTGGGTACACTTAGGAAAATGCTAGGTACACCCGGTTGGTGTTCACAGAGAGTTATAAATCCACTTTCCTAGCTTAGAAAAATTCCCAGAAAAATTGTAAATAAACTAGATGCACTAGGGAATTTAATCATATAGTTTAAACCCATTTTCATGCACCAGAAACTACATGTAAAATTCCATTTAGTTAAATTAGCTATAGAATAAACGTATAAAATGCATAACTTTTGCATCCTAGCTCCTTTTTAGGTGAAACCACTTCTAAGATTCATCTAAAATATAGCTCTATACATTCATCCTAGTGCCACCATATTGTTATATGTTTGCTTTATCTTTTCTTTTGCGTTTGGCTGTAGTCTTATACGATAGCTACACCAACAGACGACGGTGACTACCGAGAAAGCGAAGATCCCGACTACATGAATGTGCCCGAAGAAGCCAACAGCGAAGGCAAGTTCTAGCTCCCCCTACCTCTACCATCTGGTTTAACTATCACTAAATGAATAACTTGCTTGATTATTATCCTGGATTATGAGCTCGGTTATGGTGAAATAATTAATGTTGAAATAAGATAAATGGTTATCTTGTTGATTTATGAGCTCCACAATATAGATGAACTTAGGGATAATAATTAATGGAACTTAAAACTTGGTAAACCTGAAACTAAACACCGATAGCGGGCGAGTGGGGATAGCTTATGCGGGATAAGTTATCTTGGCGGGAATGCATGGATAGGGTTCCTGGGGAGACACTCGTCTCAGTCACATAAGGACTAGTTAGAAGTCCCTCTCGCCTAGTGCGATGTTACATACAGCCACATGTCTATATGGGTAGACTTGATCTCACACCTCGTTAGATAGAAGTATAATTTCTACTAGGAGGTCAGTGATGGCAGCGGAATATCAGGAGACAACACAGATGTGGATCTTCCGTGGTCCAGTTGGCGTGGTTGCAATGTGATCTTCCACGTTAAGCCCCTTGACTTTGGCCGTGTTCGAGCCCATGATTACTATTATTGATTATTTTTGATGATTTGGTATCATCGGTACTATTATGTTGGGATGATGTGGTATCGTCCGAGATTATATGAAGGGATGATGTGGTATCATCCGAGATTATGAGATGGGAGAATAAGGTATCCTCCCGAGTTTTAGTGTGTTTTCCAACCCCTGAGAAGCCGTGGTAGAGTTATATGGAAGTCTAGGGTAGCACCCAAGCGGGGACGGGGTCTCGTTAGGCCTACTTCAACCACTGATTATGGAAGGGATTGTGCCTATCATGTAGGGAAATGTGTACACCTCTGTAGAGTTACTTAAGTATATTCAAATAGCCACGTCCTTGGAATGGGCATATGTTAGGATGGGATACTATGATTACCTTTACTTTTATGTGTAATGAAACTGAAAACTAACGTGACATGACACTAACCCGGGGACTAGTTGGAAGGGTAATGCTCCACTAGGACCCAACCCTTAATTATAATCACCACCACACCTCTATTTCCACCCTATGGTTAGGGCTTGTTGAGAACATAAGTACTCACCCATTGTTGACTCACGCAGACTTGACAATTGAGGAA
The DNA here is from genome assembly GCA_904845875.1 of Miscanthus lutarioriparius. Classification (NCBI taxonomy): domain Eukaryota; kingdom Viridiplantae; phylum Streptophyta; class Magnoliopsida; order Poales; family Poaceae; genus Miscanthus; species Miscanthus lutarioriparius. The sequence continues at coordinate 38,576,652 of CAJGYO010000010.1, read as the reverse complement.
GACCAAGACTATGTCAAGGAAGCGCACCACAAAGATTAGGAGTTAGCTGAAGAGTCCAAACATTGGAGATGACATCGAAGCTAGGGTTTGACAGCGCTCAAGCTTGCTTGTGGATTAGGTTATCGCTAAGTGTAGAATATCATCGCATACTAGAGACCACCATGAATAAGCGCCGCCATGGTAGTAGCTTTCAGCTAGTTATGTAAGCCTCACGACTAAGCTCTCAAGGCTCATTGTTGTCGGACCCTTTTTAGTTATCATTAAAGCTCGGAACCTTTCTCTTTAGCTGTGAATCAATTACGATGATCTTGTGCGCATTTGTGCGTGATCTGGCGCAAGTACAGGTGCACCTAAGACTCTCATAAATGAGGGGCCGACATATCCCAATATATCTTTAGAATTTTTTTGGAACTTTTCAAATCTTTGAAACATTTTCTGTTTCTTAAAAACCTCGTCAAGTATTTAACATTTTTTACTACAAAATGGACAAAATTGCATTCAAAACCACTCCAAACTAGGGGAAGTAGGTAATTTGAAAGGTTTTGAGAGTTAGTGGGGGTAATATTTCTAGTTTTTTATTTTGAGAAACAAAATCATAATATCACAATAGTAAACGAAGATAGAGTAGATTTTTTTATTTTAAAAATATTTTGGCAGCCAGGTCAGCGCATCCTAGATCTGAAGCTTGCTCATAGTCTCAAATCACAGCCTTCGGAATCGACTCGCTTTAAGCCGCTCATGAAATTGCTTCACATCGAGAGTTCTTTTGTTGCATGCATCGTAGGATGGTGACGTGAGGCAGAGTGTGTGAACTGACCTGCAAGTAACCTCCGCCACCATACCAGCCCAAGAAGATGAGCGAAGGGACTGCCGAGAGGGCCTCAAGACCTCAGCTCGTTCCAAGGAGTGAAAGCACCGGGTGTAGCCCTATGCAGTTGATGATGTTGGAAAAAAAATGCACATGTAAAGATGTACAATTGGGATGGGAAAGTCAAGAAACCATCGTGGCAGGGTCTTCATGCTGGTTGTCAGCCATGGGCTGCAGTCAATCACTGTCTAAGAAGGCAGGCTTTTCCATTGGAACGGAGGAAGAAGCACCAACCAGAAGTGATGGTTGGGAAAACACCTATTGTTACCATGTCCATAGTTTGGGCAGATTATGAAGCACTAGGTGGTGATGTCGGCTGGAACCAACCGCCGGGACAAGAGGCAAGGCGCATGAATCAATGAGCTATATGTTCAAACTGGGACTTGTATGATGTTAAGTGACATTATTACATATATATGTACCTGTTAAATGAATGAATTAGTGTATATGGCCAATACTATCTTTTTTTTATGTCATCCTAAATCTGTGTATAGATTTTCAACCACTACTACACAAATGATTTTGCTGCCCAAACATTAGCCGAGGCAGTCACAAAATCCAACCGTCTAAGTAAAAATGCCGGAGGATCTACAGAGAGGCAGATGTTTTTATTTACTGCACTCTAACAAAATGTATTTACCGAGAGGCGGGCATTTTATTTACGGAGGAGATTAAAAATGTCCACCTCGGTAAATCATTTAAGGAGGCAGACATTTATAAGGCACCCAACTCCATAAATCAAGCTCAGCCCACTAACCTACGGCAGCCCACTACTGTGCTAGCGTGTATATATGCAAAAGTTAGCATTTGGGCAATCCCGCAACCACTTTCGTCTCTCTCCCTCACGCCGGTAGCTACGCGTCTCTCTTCCTCACCCCTCACCCCCGTAGCTGCGCGTCTCTCTCCCTCACCCCTGTAGTCCGGCGTCTATGCGTGGCTTGGTGGCCGCACCTCCTCCGGCAGCACCGATTGCTCAGAGGTCGCCGCTCCTCCTCTGAGCAGATCCGTGGCGGCCTCTCCCAACCTCCCGAAAGGTCGGCGTTGGCACCCTCCCCACCCCTAGCAAAGATCGGCGGTGGTGCCTCCCCACACCCACGCAGGGTGGTGGCGGAGCTCCTCCCCACCCTCCAAGCAGTGGCGGCAGCACCTCTCCCCGAACCTCCAAGTAACGGAGGCGGTGGCGCCCCTCCCAAGCCTGCGAGCACAGATCCGGTGGAGGACGGCATGTATCCAGCGACCTGCAGTGGCGGTGGGCGTAGATCTAACGAGGAGCAGTGGTAGTGGTGTGGTGGACGTCCTCCAAGCGGCGGCGAGCATAAAGAACTGGTAGATCTAGGCGGCGGTGAGCATCTCCAAATGATGGCGAGCATCTCCGACCGGCGAGGAGCGGTGGTACGTGGAACCAGCGGCAGCGGTGGCTTTGTCGGAAACGGGCTTGGCATTGGGCCTGGGATTGGGCTCAACGTCGGGACTAGTTTTTTTTTGTTTTTTTACTGATTAACCAAAGCGGGCGTTCTAAGTTGCCCGCGCTAAGTTTTCTGTACTAGTGAACATTGAATTGGTCTGGAATGCTTCATCCAATGTACAGAGTTTTAGATATGCAAGGTTTTTTTTATCTTGTTTAATTGAGCCCGATGGATTGTTAGTCGCAATATTAAACCATTTTCAAAATTTTTGAAACCTAATATTTTCTTAACTTGAGTAAATGTAAGGTTTTATCAAAGTTTGAGGTGCATACGGGTTCAAATTTGATGTAATGTGTGCAAACTTGAAAGTTTGACTTGAGTTTCCTTGAACTAAGTTTGAGGAGTTTTAATTTTTTGAACGATGTGCAAGCACTCTTCATTGAAATCATTTAAAAATTTGACGGCAAGTATATACACCCATAATATGATTCCATGCAAAGTTTTAGATAGACAAGGTTGAATTATGCCTAGACAACAATTGAATTTTTCATCAATCTCCACCACAAACGATTGAATGGACCATATGGGCCCAAATATATTTTTTACGTAATGTTTTCAATATTATTAGGGCTACACAAAGTTCAATTTGGAATTTGTTTCAACTAATGTGCAAATTCATTTAGCTATACAAAACAATGAAGTATTTCAAAAATTTCTGAAACCTCACATTTTCTTAACTTGTGGTAAATGTAAGGATTTGTCAAATTTTGAGGTGCATACATTCATTTTGTCCATTTTTCGAAAGTAAGTATGACTTGAATTACACTGAGGTGCCGTTTGGATCCTTTCATTTTGGATGAATTGGAATATACTTAATGGATTATGCTATTTGTCTTGGAATATGATATTCCACCACTTTCCTAAGTTCACATATAAGCCTATCTGAAAGCTCTAGTTTGGTTTTGATAAATTGATGAACCCTTAAGTGCTAACCTAGTTTATCAAAGTGATTATGAGATAGGTGGTACATTCCAAGTGGTGGAGCAATTGAAGATCATGACATGATGATGGTGATGCCATGGTGATGATCAAGTGCTTGGACTTGAAAAGAAGAAAGAGAAAAACAAAATGCTCAAGGCAAAGGTATAAGTGGTAAGAGCCATTTTGTTTCGGTGATCAAGATACTTAGCAAGTGTGATCACATTTAGGTTTGATAGCCATACTATTAAGAGCAGTGAAACTCGTATCGAAATACGGTTGTCAAAGTGCCCTTAGATGCTCTAACTTATTGCATATGCATTTAGGATCTAGTGGAGTGCTAACACCCTTGTAAATGTTTGTGAAAATATGCTAACATACATGCACAAAGGTGATACACATTGTGTTTAGCACTTGGGAGCGAGGGTTCGAAACTTCACCGGCGCCCTATACAGAAAAGACAGGGTTTCATAGAGTGCACCGGACACTAGTCACGCAGTGACCGAACATTGGGGTCCTGCGTCCGGTCAGTGGCGCGCAGTGAAGGCCGCCCTCAGTCTCTTGACCGGACGTAGGCGACCGGACTCTGGATGAACACTGTTCAGCATCTAGTCCTACTGATGTTGTGGCACACAGAGAAGAGGGTAAGTTATTGGACGCTAGGCGAGTCCGGTCGGGCGTGACCGGATGCGTCCGGTCGCTACTGGAACCTTACAGGAAGTGATCGGACGCTGGCATCCTGCGTCCGGTCATGATCAAACTGACGCATCCGTTCGCGACTAGAACCTTACTGGAAGTGACCGGATGCTGGGTCCTGCGTCCAGTCATGATCAAACTGACGCGTCCGGTCGCGACTGGAACCTTACTGAAAGTGACCGGATGCTAGGGTCCTATGTCCGGTCCTACACTATAGAGTGTCCGGTCACAACTCAAGTGCACTGATGACCATTGAGATCGGGTGATCAGCATTTGAAGCAGGGGCCATGTGACATGCATCGTGCAACTAGATGCTGGGGTCCTACGTCCGGTCGATCTGACCGGCGCGTCCGGTCGCCCCGATTTTTTAGTGAATAGAGAGTCAACGGCTCTATTCGTTGGGGCTCTCTATTTAAGCCCCATGGCTGGCTCAAGCTCTCTCTCTTAGCCATTTGCATTGACATAGCAACCTTGTGAGCTTAGCTAAAGCCCTCCCACTCATCTCTATCATTGATTCATCATCTTTGTGAGATTGGGAGTGAATCCAAGTGCATTTCTTGAGTGTTTGAATCTAGAGGCACTTGGTGTTCGTGTTTCGTTGCGGGATTCGCTCGTTACTCTTGGTGGTTGCCGCCACCTAGACGGCTTGGAGCAACGAGGATCGTCGAGCGGAGGTTGGTGATGGTCGCCAGCTCCGATCGTGGTGATTGTGAGGGGTTCTTGACCTTTTTCTGGCGGGGAGCCAAAAGGTAGTCTAGTAAATTGCTCGTGGCTTGTGTGATCCTCATCTTGTGTTGGTTGTTCGGCACCCTATTGAGGGTTTGGCGTGTGATGCCAATTAGCGCATGAACCTCCAAGTTAGTGAATTGCCACAATGAGGACTAGCTTTCCGGCAAGAAAGTGAACCTCGATAAAAAATCATTGTGTCATCATTTGATTCTGAGGTGATTGGTCCTCATTGGTATTCATTCTTGTGATTGATTGGTTCATTCCTCAACTCGTCGGTATAACCATCTTGCTCATTCTCTTTATATTACCGCAAACTAGTTGTCAAGCTCTTTACTGTAGCTAGTTGTGAGAGCTTGTTAGTTTGGTTAGTGTGGTTTAGCCTTTGAGAGCACACAAACTTAGTGTAGTGATATAGCCATTGTGTGAATTGTGACTATAGAAACTAGAATTGTGGTAGGTGACTTGCATTTTTAGTAGGCTAGCGCAACACTCGCCTCGCCTAATATTTGTCTAACCGGTTTGCTAAGTGTCGTTGTAGAAATTTTAATAGGCTATTCACCCCCTCTAGCCATTAGGACCTTTCACTATCTTACATTTATAGGTTGGGAGAGCGTACACAGCCCTTAAGGGAGAGCATATGGGTCATATGTACTTTGGGACTACACCTTTGACTGCATATCCTTCCACCAACACTTCCTGTGTACTGACAAATATAAACCTTTCCTGATGTGAAACTTATAATGGAGACACCTCATCTTTAATATGGAGGGTTCAAGTTGTGTAAAATCAAGATCTAAGATGTGTCACATTTATTTATTCATTGGTAGAAGATATCAAATCATACTGGCAAGATAGT